>JARHVA010001689.1:32500-1232500 GCA_037957365.1 Torreya grandis | reverse complement strand
CCCAAGCAAGTCGCCCAAGTTGCAAAATATTATAAAAAATTTCTAAATATTTCTAGGGCACGAAATGGCCCTCAAACCCTGCAAATGACCTACAAACAACTTGCCAATGCTGAAATAAAATATCAAAATTACCTCTTGACCCTAGAAAAGGGTTTTGAAGCCAATTAGCCCTTTTGAGAGGGGTCGCCACTCCCCCAAAGCAAGTCGCCACCCTAGGGATAGCTTTCTAAACCAACCAAAGCTCTCCAATCAAGTTCACCCACCTCTTTTACCTGTATAAATGCAATCACAAAGCCTCCAACGTTGTTCATCAATCTTCCTACAAAGTGGTGTTCCAAAACACCTCTGTAGGTCCAATTGCATGCAATCATAAAAATATGAAGCACAATTACAGTGCTTGAATAGAGCTGCCCTGAATGTAAGAATGGAGGTTTTCGTCCCTAAACACTTGTCACACCTGAAAGATTTCATCCTCAAGTTGTGGTGAACAAGCTTGACATACTTGATCAACAATTTTAATATTCAAAAATGCATCCCTTCGAATGAACAACTCACTTTCTTTTTATATCTATGCCCCAGGTGTAGCGCCCAAAATAGGAGGGAAATCCTCCTTTTTAAAATATTAAAAGAACCTCCTTGTAACTGCACTTTAGGCCTTAAGTGCCCATGACCCTTAAAAAGGCCCCAACTTAAGTGAAAATTAGATCATAAAGTGTTTTTTTATCAAATGTTTTTGAAGTCCTCAAATGTTCCCTTTTAGTCTTTTTCCCTTAGCCTTTTTAGAAACAATTCAAGGCCAAGGACTTATGCAAATTTATACCAAAAAGGGGGGCATTATAGTCCTCCCTACCTAAAATTGCTTGTCCTCAAGCAATTGCAAAAGCCACGGGGCTGTCCCAACACTCTTTACTATGCAAGCTCTCCTTGTCAATGCCTCCCATGAAATGGAAGCTCCAAACCAAAGCCTTTCCTTGCTGTACCTATGTTTTGGGCACTACCCCCAAGAGTTAGAGGTGTTCTCCCAACCCCTCAAAGACTTCTTAGGACTCCAACCTGCCAACGCTTGCAATACCGAGTTGTAGGTGATGTAGTTCCTTCCTCTTACGCCTCTATGAAGCACCATGTACAGACAAGAGGGATAAGGGAAAATATATTCAAGAGTTGTTACCTTGCTACCCCAAATGAAAATTTCCCCTTGCACTCCATTCCTTGCTTGCACATTATGGTGGCCACTCTCCAACAAACCTTGAGTGGCTCCTACATGCCATGGAAGACCCTTCCAAGCTAGAGACAGAAGATTAACAACGAATTTCCTTTGAAGCATACCTTGGAAAAAAGTGACATGTAGATGCAATCTCCCTTGGGCATGTCTCATCATGGGTGCAATGTAGCTGCTTGTTGACTTCCTTATATCAAGCCATTCATGCATATGAGGAACACCATATGAATCAAACAAAAGCTCCATTTAACACAAAAGGTAGGGTTGTACCTTCCTCATACCATTCCATTCTTTACAATGTTGTTGTACCTACTACCCTAACTCGGAATTTTCTGAGGGATCAAATTCAGAATTCATCCATGCACATATCATTTCCATAATGAGTTGAAGAAGGCACCAATTTTCTATTTTTTTGTCCTCAATAGACAGTTGTACATGACCCTCAAACTCAAAAATTTCTAAGATAAAAAAGTCAGACCTTATACCACTAATTTCAGAATTTTCCCTTGGCTGAAAAATGTCAACAAAATTGAATTTGAAGACGGTTGAAGACGGTATATGTAGTGAATCATACTCAAAATTTTCTGAGTGTCCTTGTGACCAAAAATCCTCCAACAAATCACCTCTTTCCCTTCTGTCCACAACTTGGGCCCTTATCCAATCCAAAAGGTGTGTCAAGTCTTCATCTATGCCTCTAAAATCACACACATACCTTGGCGTAGGGGGCTGCCAAAAGTAAATTAAAGAGTGCCCTTGTCAATCAAGTGTTCTATCCTCCTCTCCTCTCCATGGAACAAAAAAATCAGAATTATGCATACTTACCAAAGAGGTAAGAAACTGAGTTTCCCTTGGAGCCATTGGCTGCCCATAATCAAAAATTCGTAGCCACTTGCCATGGCCTAAAAATCACACTTGCATCCCTAAACTGCTTTGCCATCTCAATCGGTTGCCTTTGTTTGGAAATCACCACATTCTTTGTATTGCTCTTGGCTATAGCAATTGATCTTCTTAATGTTCCTACACATGGAACAAACAAATTAGTAAAAACAATGGTGTTTAGTAACAAATTTTTTATCACTTTATCAAGCTCTAGGATCATGAAGTGCATCCCTTCTTGATGCCTTGATTCTTTCTTGCAACTCCCTACCACCCGGATTTCAAAAGGTGTGTTCATGTCCTTGACATGGTTGTAGCAAATAATTCCCCCCTTCAACCTTCCCCTTATAGTAGCTAGAAATCAACTCATATATGTGCGAACCACTACCATGATGTTGAGGTGTGAGAGGCACACCTTCCTAGGGTCAATACTCATCATGGAAACAAGAAACTTTGGGGAAAACAAACTGAAAATATGAAAAACAGCAGTCAATGAATTTCCAACAGCCCTTACAATGACCCATGGGTCATAGCACTTGTCACCTATCACCACCTTCATGATTAGCCAAGTTGTTCCTTTGGTAAGTGCACATAAAACACAATATAGGTGGGATGTATAAGGACTGTAACAGCCATTAATTGCTTGTTCTTCCCTCCAAAACATTGATACATACCTTGCAAAATTTGCACCTCCTGACCTTTCACAACCAATCTTTACCGCCCCAACATAAAACAATGTATTCCTTCTTATGTTATGGCTCTTGGAGTGTGTTTTACTATATGACAATTGTATTACAAATGTTCAAATCGAAATATTGAAAATAACACAGACCTCAACCCTTGCCATTTGTTGTACCTCCCCTCCTTGCATTTTTCCTCTAGTCACAACCATTTCATGTAGCATATAACATACAACAAATAAATTGTGATGTTTACCACTTTTATGGATTGTTTGCATGCCTTTTAACATGCCCTCCACCTTGTCTCTTTTCTTGATATGATCCCCATGGGGACCAAAATGTTGTGGGAGCATAGTAGGAGGGTTATGCCACACTTTCTTGCCATGAAAGCCATTAAATTTCTTACCTCTATGTGATGTTTCGAAAATTACAACAAGTTGAGAATGAGCATTAACATTTGTAGTGTTGATCTTATTTACCTATTTCTCCTTATCAATGTGCAAAATGGATTTTTTTTGGTTTTTTAAACTATCATATTGGTGTTTAAAAAACTCACCATCCCTTTTGAACGTCCTTAGGTGTTGCCTAGCTTGGAAGGCTATCATCTTTGCCTCCTTTGCCCTTATCCATTCATCACACCTTCCTTGGGTCCTTGGCATGAGGGCACAACTTTCTTTCCCTTGGTTAAAAGTATTTTTCTCATTTTTCCTTGGCATAGAGAATGTCTTCATGAATGGTACATCTTTCTTGCCTACCTCTAAATTTCCATAGCTTGCTTCATGTGATCCCTCATGAGGGTTTGTCCCACTCTCTTTCCCCTCTTCTTGCAGGATTTGTTCCTTATTACAAGTGACTACCCCACTTTATCCTTCTTCCATGGTATACTTTGAGATTACTTCTCTTGGTTCAACCACCTCTTTGTCTTCTACTTGCAACCCTTGTTGTTGTTTAAGGTTTTGCAAGGTCTTGTGAGCTGATTAGGATTTCAAGAAAGGATATCAATTTTCTAGAGATTTGTGTGGAATTCTAGAAAATGGAAAAATAAGTGAGGTTTTCAGATCCAAGAGCAAAGGAATAGAGTTGTCAAATTTTTTTCGTAGAATATTATAGCGGCCAAGATCATCCTAGTAAAGTCTTGGTAGTGTTAAGATAAGAGTGGTATGGTTTTGGTCATAGTTCAAAAACTCATACTCATCAATTACTCAGTAGCCCAAAATTTTGACTTGGACTCGAGACTTGGGATTTTCTAGACATTTACTTGGCAACTTTATTGATACTTTAAAAAGCATATAAATTTATAAAATAAACTTAACTAACATGTAAAACATTGTTAAATGACATGAGAAATGAATGTAGAGAATGCCATAAGTATATTAGGCAAGTATAATAAAATAATAATCCTTATACATCTGGTGAACTTACAGGCACCTTAACAATCAGAATATAAAAATGTGTATAAACCAAAGAGTGGGAAGGGCAGAGCAGGTATGGAAATGAAAATATCTCAATCCAACGCTATTGTTTTGTATACAAATCAGCTATAGCTGAAATTCAAGCATCATATCAAGGTACAGGGAGATGTCATTCGCTGCAAGTATATCATGAAGGCAATGGCCATTCAATCCCATAATAAAGCCACAAGTAATGCTTTGACCATTGATTCAAAAATCGTGAAAAAACCTAGCTCCATTGACTGTGCACTATATTCGCAAATCAGATGCAAAAAAATGCAGAGAAAATGCAAAAAAAAGCATAAAATCGTATTTTTTCCATTCATGTGGTTTTATACTGTGCCTAGGCTAGTAACGGCGATAAAGTCACAATTTCTGCCGATGAATCACTGTAATTACACAACAAAAATCGACATTTTATCTACCTTTCTAATCTCGTGATTTAATAGAAGATATATAATTTCAACCTTGACTTGCGATTTATCATCGAGTTCTAGTGATTTTTGAATCTATGGTTCTAGTCATTCGAAAAAAATTCTTTATTCACTTCAAATTTTCCAGGGTTTGTCCGCATTGATGTTTGGACTTTTTTCCCACTATTTTCACCTTAATTTTGTCTACAAATTTGTAACAATTAAGTATTTTTCTCAAAACCCTATCTTCAGCACATTTTAATTATTCTAGAATATTCTTTATTGCAATTAGGTCTGATTTTTACTGTTACATTAGAGTAAATCTGATTAGATCTGAATTGTACATTGTTTGTGGGTAGATGTATTGCATGTTGATGTCAAACCACTTTCTCATATCACACCATCATCAGGATAAAACACATTGTATTTACTTGATGATGGGTGAAAGTTAAGAGTCAAGACCCAAAATGTCAAGGAAATTTTTTCCTTCGTAACACAAGTATATCCAACACGTGATTAATATTAATCGATTGTGGAAGCCTATTCTCGTCTAACTATAAATATCATTAATTCTCCTTGTTAAAGACCATAAATGGTCCATTAAATGCATCTCAAGATAAGAAACGGGGATTGGAGGCAAAGAGAGGCAAGCAATAGCAAGGATCTATTGTACCTAGTGTATGCAATGGGCTAAGATCTGTCCCCCTTTTGGACATGACACTATTGAAGACCTTTAGCCTTGCCTAGTTTTCCAAGGGCTAAGGGAAAAAGAGAAAAAAAAAAGAAACATTTAGTTTTGTAAAGAATACTTGTAAAAGCACTTTATTGTTATAATTTCACTTAAGTTGGGGGCTTTTTAAGAGTCACGAGTATTAATCCACTTAAGTGAATTATAAAAGGTATTCTTTTTATATTTTGAAAAAAGATCAACAAAGGTATTTCCCTCCCCAAATTGGGTGCTTCAATTGGGGAGAAGTATAACAGCATTTGAGGGTTCTTGTCGAAAGGCATCTTGGATCATAATCTGAATTTACAAGTTTTGAGAACGAAAAAGCTTGACCTTTGGACTTGAAGACGAAAACCTTCAAGCCAAGAGATTGAGGACGAAAACCCTTAATCCTCCTGTGAGGCAACTTCATCTAAGAGCTGCCATTGTTCATCAAAATTTAGAAAAAGGCAAAACTAAAGGTTTCCAAGTGGGGTGAATAACTTAGAAGCATGGCAACTAGGGTTTGGCGGCCAAAAAGTGGATTTTTAGGTTGAAGACCCCTATTTTATAGGGATGCGTTTGGATCTAGGGCTGCAAATGTTCAATTCCAGCTAGGGAGAATTGTACGGGAGTTGTTTATAAAGTTTTGATAGGCTATTCCAAGCCTCAACATTATTTAGTAATTTTCTATTATTATTTCTGATTTTTGCGAGGGTTTTGGAGGACATTTGGACCTCAAATATATTCTGAAATTCATAATAAATTTTGCATAATTATTTAGTCATTTTTGTGCAATTTTATGAAGGTTCCATGAAGTGTTGTTGCATGATAAATTAGCGATAAAATAAAAATAAACATTTCAAATTGAGATGCCTAGGGTTTGGGGGCAGATTCATATTTTTGAAGGGCAAAACTTGCTTATTGGATACCCCAAATGATGTGTTGGGTTTATCCTATTTTTATACTATTTTTGAAAGATCAATTTCAGCTAGGGTTTGCTGTTGAAAAAAAACAAAATTTCTTCTTTTGCTAGGGTTTCACATAAAAATCAGATTTTAGAAAACATCCCTAATTCAGGGAGATTACATCAACCTGCAACTATCATATTTTAAAGATCCGGACTCAGATAAGGTAAATCAAAGAGAACCCAATGATACTCAATGATTCGGGATGTGACCAAATGGATGTGCAGACCTAGCAACAGGGGTACCCACAACACAATATAAAAGGAAAGGGTTCCAAAGCCTTTGGGCCAATAACATAATGAAATAACTCTAACTAGATCTTTATTTATAAGTAGTCTACTATTACAAATAAGCAATGTAAGTAGGGGGGAAGGGTTAGAAACATATAAAAATGGATAAGGAGCCATGATAGGCAAATGGAGGCCTAGGCTGCCTAAAGTGGATAGTGGTAAGTTCAAAGAATCTTATAGCCACACTAAGTATAAGTGTAGATAAAGCTTAAATGAGGAGATATATATTCATTAACCAAGTAATTATGCAACTTCTATCTATTAAATGAAAGAACTAAGGTTAGAAAATATTTACTTTGAAGAGGACCCATCGAGTCTCAATCACCCCTTTGGCCAATGGTGCTTTGCAAGAGATTGTTGTGGTTGTAAAAATATCAAAGGTTGAATCAAGCTCTAGGTTAAAAGGACTCCTCCTAATGAATCTCCAAGACTCACAAGACAAGTTTTCCTTCAAGACAAGATTCTAAGCAATTACTCCTCCAAAAGTAGATCTAAGGCAAAAGTGCGAGCAATAGTAATAAGAACTGAATGTCTCTCTTATTGGAATAGAAGGGTGACTTGTATTTATAGTGATCAATAGCCCAAACTTGTTCCGAAAGTTAAGTCAATGGCATCGGCCAAATTCGTTGTAGTTAAGAGGAGTCGGTTGACACAATGATATCGAGCTAGTCTATATTGTAGGACTGTATTTGCTTGGCCGATACAATAAAATGATAGTATTGTCTAGGATGATACCGTAGGATAAGATGGAAAAGGTGTTGAAACAGGGAGTATATATATAAAATAAACATTTAAGTATAAGTTGACATTAACATATGGACATCTAGTTTCTAGATTCTTATGCTTTAAGTTATATTTTATATATATACGTTTAGAATGTTTGAAAATGGTTTCGGGCCTCTAGGAGTTACAATGCAAATTTTAGATTTTGGAGGGTCTAACTAGATTTCTGACTTACCCAGATTTCAGGGTTTCAGGATTTCAAAAATACATCATAAGCGGTAAATAGATAGACACTTAGAAGAAGCCAAATTGATAGTAGTAAAGGAGTGATCATGATGTCGATAACATCTCTTGCAAAGCACGAAAGGCCTACCCAACACTTTCTTGGAGCACCCTTTAAGGCATGCACTTAAGGAGATTAAAGCTCGACAAGTTGCTGCAAGAGAAACCATCAGTAAATGATAAAGATGTAAGATATTATGTGTATACACTTGGTGGCTCCTGCATTCACCATTATTACCACTTTTTTTTACTGACTAACAGCACTACTGATGTAATGAAATTACTTAGATGTTTGTACAATAGAATAACATATCACATAAATAAGAGCAAAATATGTCGATCCACAACAATAGTTGACAAAAGAGCAGAATGCTTGATAAATATAGTTGAGCCACTTCAAGGGGCAACCTCCACAAAAATGAAAAAAGAGCATAATTTCCAAAATGATGATCAAATACTAACCACTACCTCCTATATATACTCTACTTAGCCATGATTATTGCATGGCCAACCTTACTAATAACATAGAGAGATATGACAAGATAATATAAGAGGTATGTAAGCTACAAGTCGGACACACATATCCCTAGACACACCATAGGTTAAGAGCATAGCATGCCCCTCTCCTTCAGAACAACGTTGTCCTCAATGTTGAATCAAATCAGGAAATTGTTGTAGGAACACTCCATCCTTCCATATTGCATCTTCATAATGCAAATTTTTCCATTTGATCAAATACTCCTTAATCACTTTGGTACCCAGTTGTTTAGTGCACACGTGAAGGATCTCTTTAGGCTTCAGAATGACTAAGCCTTCTTCATCCAATTTAGGTAACTCAGTCTGAGTAGAAACTCTATATCCAATTACCTTCTTCAGGCAAGAGACATGGAATACTAGATGTACGCGAGTGAACAAGGAAAAATCTAGCCTGTAGGCCACACTACCAATTTTATACAAGATCTGATAAGGACCATAATACTTAGGGGATAGCTTGTTATCCTTTTTCTGTTGCTTAAGAGACATCTGCTTATATGGCTTCAAACACACAAAGACTCAATCAACTATGTCAAAAAGCCACTCACTAAGGTGTTGATCCGCTCGTTGCTTCATTTTATTCTATGCCATTGCTAAATTCTCTCGCAAACTAGCTAGTACCTCCTATTGATGGTGAATGTGTTTCTCAATAGCTCGGACATTGGGATGCACCTTCAAGGCTGAAGTGATGGATGGGAGTGATACCCATCCAATGCCATAAAGGTAGACATTTTGGAAGAAGTGTGAAAAGAAGTGTTACACCACCATTCGACGAGTGGCAGCCAATAAACCCATTTGTCTTGTTTGTCAAAAATAAAACAACGAAGATACCCTTCTAAACATTTGTTGACTACCTCTATTTATCCATCAAATTGAGGATGATAAGACGAGCTATGAGCCAATTGGATCGCCAAACATGCAAATAATTTAGTCCAAAAATTAATAGTAAATATGGGATCTTGGTCACTTACAATGATATTTGGAGTACCATGCAATTTTTGAATTATATTGAGAAAAGAAGCTACTGTACTGGCAACAAATGGTTGTGATAAGGAACAAAAATGAGCATACTTGGTGAGTCGATCCACAATTATCATGATAAAAATTTTACTCTTAAACCATGGTAACCCAATAATGAAATCAATGGAAACCTCCTCCCACCTTTGGCTAGGGATGGATAAAGACTGCAAAAGGCCTGGGGTCTTAATGGTTAAGCCTTTGTTCAATTGACATACCATGCATTTAGCCACATATTTCTGGACATCCCCCTTGAATCTTTTTCAAAAGAAATATTGCTTGATTCTATGATATTTTTTTAAAAATCCCAAGTGACCTATTGAAGAAGCATGAAGTTCCTGAAGGATTTTATGTTTGAGGAGAAAATTCTTACAAAGGTAAAATCAATCTTTATGCCATAATGTGTTCCCTTTCCATGCAAATTGTTCATACCCCCCCCGAACCAAGCTGAAGATTCTGAATCAAATCCTGGGTATCCCTATCATTCTTCCATTCTGATCTTGCTTCCTCTAGCCAATCTACCTGCCAAATGGTCATTGTGCATAGCAATGCCTCAACTGGATTCATCCCACCTAAATAGTGCATCTACCACCACATTCTCTTTTCCTTATATTCTATTTCAAAATAATATCCTGACATTTTAGTCAGCGATTTATGTTGTTCTTCTGATGACAATCGTTGTTCCAAAAAATGTTTGAGGCTATCATGATTAGTATTTACCTGAAAGTGTTGACCCATCAGATAAAGTCTTTATTGCTTGACTGCATGAAGAATAGCCATCATCTATTTCTCATAGATTGGGTTTAGCCTACTTTTTCCCTCCAGTTGATGACTCTCAAATGCAAGTGATATATCTTCATGCATGAGAACAGCCCCCAAGTCATGTTCTGATGCATCACATTTAACAACAAAAGTTTTAGAAAAATCAGGGGTAGCCAATACTAGAGTGGTGCACATAGACATTTTCAGTTGTTTGAACGCCTTGGTAGTTCTTTCAGTCCATTGGCAAGAGTCTTTATTCAACAAAGTTGGGTGGGCTTGCGATGCTACCATAATTTTTGACAAACTTGCGATAGTAACCTGTTAGCCCCAAAAATTCCCAAAGGTTTTTGAGGGTCCTATACACTTGCCACTCCATCATCACTTGAATCTTTTTAGGATCAACTTTCACACCTTCATGTGAAATACTATGACCAAGTACTCCACCTCTCTTACTCCAAAAGTATTCAATCATCTAACTTCGTATAAGCATCATGCTCTACAACCACTCTCAAGGACGAAAACCCTTGTGATTATAATAGCCCAAGGACGAAACCCCTTGTGGACTTATATTTTATTTAATTTTTTATTTTGAATACAATTGTTGATGCTGTGGAATGCACCCTTTGAAAGGAAACTCGGCTCCTTTCTTCCATGCAACACAATGGAGACATTCCTCTTGCTGTGGGTAGCAAGTTTGAGGAATGAATCTCTAGATTAAGGGCTAGCTCCCCTTGATGCACCTTGAGGCCTTGGGTTTCTACTACTAACAATGGGGGGGTGAAAAAAGAGAGGGATACTACAAAAGCAGAACCTAACTAAGGTAGTGATGCACCAAAATGATTTGGTCTACTCAGTTTTTACCCACACTTTGCACCAAAAAAGTGAACAGACACTTCATTTGAATAAGAACTAACTGCATCAATGCTTCAACAAGGGGTTTTATGGAGGTATGAGGAAGAACCTACCAGAGGTGTCCTGGAGACACACTGTTGGACAGTTGCTCACCTGCGTCTATACTTCAACTTGGGCACTTCTTGTTGACCTGCAGAAGATCTACAATACACTAGATATGCTGGCATCAACGTATGAAAGCATTAAAATAAATGACTGAGCATAAGACAATACACAGGCATATGCAAAAGTGCAAGCTCAAATGGAGGTAAAACACTTCTTTTGATTAAAGGTGAATTTTTTCATGGCTTCACCATACCAAACTGAGAGAAATTTTCTCAAAATGAGAGGTTACAATATATAGAGAACTTCTAGAAAAAGATCCTTGACCAATCAAGAGAAAGAGGCCCATACTGCATTAAACACTCCTGCAACGAAGAATTCGTCCATATTGTTGTCATCTCTCCTTAAAAGTGCCAGTGAAAACCATGTTGTAGGTGTCCCAAATATTGACTTTGTTGCCCAGGCTGCATTAAACACTCCTGCAAAAGCATGGGTCGCTTCCCTCATCCACTGACAAGGCCACCCCTCCTCACATTCTGGGCCATGCTCTCCCTTGGATGCTCGCGTAGCTGGCTACTTATTAATGTCAAAACAAAGAAAATCGGGCCACTCCCTTGAATGCTTGTGCAACTCTCTTAATGGCTATTCGGTGGAGACTATTCCACCTGAAAGTATTTACTTCTCCCACCGACGTCTCCTGTGCCCCCTGCCCTGGTCTGGTTCGTCCCTGCATTTGACTTGCCACGCCACCTAGAAGGTTCTGAGCATTTGTCTTATCTGTGCGTGGCTGTGTTCTGGATCACCCACTATGTTTTTCTCTTTTCTTGCTAGTTTTTGTCCTTTTCCTAGCAATTTGGGCTCCTTCCTTGGCGGGTCACTGAGTCTACATTCGGGCTTCCGGGCCTTTGATTTTCTTCAGACAAAATGTCCACAGGAATTCTTCCGGACATTTTGTCTGAAGGAATTCTTCCTTTACGTTTGCCACTCTCGAAACCCGCCTTGACGACCCCTTAGGCCTCCACCCATAAGTTCTTTCGGACAAAATGCCCGAAAGAATTACTTTTTTGGCTTCTCTCCAACAGTTAAGTTATGATCTTAAATTTGACGTCCGCGGGCCTATCATCTCATTTGAAAACCAACGGCTATTTCGCTACCCTGAATTTGACGTTCGCGGCCCTGTCACCAGACATTTGAACTCCAACGGTTAGCTTATTACCTTAAAATTGACGTACACGGGCCTGTCACTATCCTTTAGCAATTTCCTCGGCTTTTTTGCAAATGGACTTTTCCGAAGGGAAAGTGACCCTTCGGAAAAATGGAAAGGTCCTCTTCTCATGGCCAAGTGTCCTCTGAAAGGGCACCTACCCTTCGAGCTCTTGTCTTGTTGAATTTCTTTGGGTTTCTTCCCTTGCCGAATTTCTTCGGACAAAATGTCTGAAGCAATTCCTTCGGACATTTTGTCTGCTGGAATTCTTCTTTGGGCACTCTTCCTTGGATTTCCTTTGGACAAAATTTTCGAAGAAAATCTCTCTTTTCTGTCAAGTTTCCCAAAGGAATTCTTCCCTCTCGGGCTTTTTTGCCTTGGCCTTTTGCTTCGACCCCCTACCCTCCGCAAGGACACCTTGAGCCCAAGGTTGCCCTTCGGGCTTTTATAAAGGTCCATTTTGTCGATTTCCTGTCTCCCGCAAGGGCTTCTCGACCTCTAAGTCACCTTTTGGAAGAATTGCAAAGGTCTTGTTTGGCAACTAAGTGCCCTCCGCAAGGGTACCTACCCTTCGAACCTTTTGTAAAAGACCCCTGCCCTTTTGAACTTGGTCCGTTTTGCCGATAGAAGGCCCTCCGAAAGAATTCATGTTTGCCCTGTTAAGCATTCAAGATCAAAATGAGTTCCAAAATGACCCAAGTGCTTGCCGGACCCAAAACACTTGGTGATCAGGAGGAAACACTTGTTTTTTTTAGGGCAAGAGGTCTGTCAAAGAAAAGCCCATAAAGCAGCTGTGGGATGGACTTGTCAGAAACTGGTTATTAGACCCTACAAGGAAAGGGAAAGGGGGTGCTCAATTTGGCCTACAGGGCCAAAATTGGTCAACAACAATATTTATATTTATAAAATATATTATTTAAAGGAATTCCGTAAAATCCAAATTAATGTAAAATATTCCGATTTGGAATATTATAGTGGTATCAGAGCTCTCTGTCCTGCCATCCTATGGAACGAAATTCATATGCAAGATAACAATATTTTGTATTACGAAACAAAAACTAAAACCGAGAAGGCAAGTCAACCAATAGAAGAAATGGAAAATGATAGAGACGAGAGGATAAAGAAATTTTTTCAAGACCAAGAACAAATGGCAAATACCACTGTAATATTCCAAATCGGAATATTTTACATTAATTTGGATTTTATGGAATTCCTTTTAAATATTATTTTTTATAAATATAAATATTGTATTCAAAATAATAAATTAAATAAAATATAAGTCCACAAGGGGTTTCGTCCTTGGGCTATTATAATCACAAGGGTTTTCATCCTTGAGAGTGGTTGTATAGCATGATGTTTATACTAAGTTAGATGATTGAATACATAATTGAATGCCTTCTTCCATTCCCACAACGGATTATTTATATCTTCAAATCCTTCCATCAAAGAGACATGACTTTTCCAAATGTCTTGTTCTAAGAGGTATATTCCCAAGGGTGGCATCATTTGTCTTAATGAATGCTGGTTAACAATTTATTAATTCACGAGTAAGGTTGGTTATCCACTTAATTATTGTTGTTGTTGTATTTAGCGCTCATTATAGACTTGCGAATGAATGTTGGTTAACAATTTATTAATTCACGAGTAAGGTTGGTTATCCACTTAATTATTGTTGTTGTATTTAGCGCTCATTATAGACTTGCGACTTCCTTGGCTGTGGCAATTTCTCCTTGTAAATTGTAGATTACAGACCTGTGGTTTCTTTGTTAATTGTAGCGCTCCATTTCCAAATGATGTGATTTCCCTTACTAACTGCAATTTAATGACTTTACTGTATATTAGCAATATGTTGTTGGCATTGTGTTGCTTGATGGGTAGTGATTTGTTGATAGCTGAGTTGTTGCTGGTGTTTAGCAGTTGGATGGTCAATGGTTGAATACCCTTTGGCGATTTAATTGATGCTGAATTTGGGGATATTACAGACCTCCCTTCCTCAAATTGCTTGTCCTCAAGCAATTGTAAATTGAGGTGTTCAAGAAAAAATGCTCCTTCCCTCATATCTTCGATTGGCAATCTCACAAATGCGATCAAATACCGTAAGACAACAACAGTCTGAGTGGGAACCACCAAAAATTCGGGAGGTTTTGCATACATTTCCCATGAGAAGATCTTACAAATAATCAACACTCAATCTTTAGGTTTCTTGTTTTCACTCAACAGCGAAGGATAGCAGAAAAAATAAAAAATAGCTCTTGTCAATCAAGAGGTGGATGCAAACATTTCCACCAGACATGTACTTTATCTTGTGCAAACCCTTTAAGCCATTCATTATGATAGAGTTCCAAGTACATGTAGAATTTCCATGGAAAGCAAACATAGATTCTTCAGTGGCCCTGCATCGATCCAAGTTGTTCTCTCGTTCTGAGTAATAGAAAATTACAAATGCATAAAGGCACTCCTACAAATTCAATTTATTAGTGTACTTTAGTATACAAAATGAGGATCTATGTATAAACAACAAATAGATGATGATTTGGTGTGGAAGTAATATTATATCTTTAGGGTCTTCTGCAGATAACTCAGCTTCATTGATACTATCAGATCGGCAATCCTTCTACAACCATGCTATACCCAACTTCACAATTAGTCCAATAACCATCTTTGTAAACCAGTTCTTGAAACCCTTCATCCAATTTTCCAAGGAAATTAAAAGGCCAACAAAAATGTTTGTGGTCTTGTCAATAGGCGCAATTGTATGTAACAATCCATCAATTCCAATCCTGCCATTTCAAAAAATGTTACGAACATGTTGAATAGCTTTGTCTTCATCTTTAACAATAGTATGATTGCCATTATGTTCATCTATTTTGTTCACATTTGTCTCTAGACAATCACTTGATGAAACTGCAATCTCTTGTTGTTCAGGGCATACTTTGATCAAATGATCGTCTACTACACATTTGGGAATTTCCAGGTTCTGTTCAAAATTCTTCAAGCCAATTATGTTTGTTATACAATAGTGCTCCGGAATATAATTATGTTTAAGTGGCAGATGTAGAGTGAAGTCTCTCAATAAAGGCCTTTTCCTTTCCTCTAAAATAGGAAGTGGAATGTCTTCAACAAGGTAAGGGGCACCAAACCATGGTTCGTGTGGCTTTGAGAAACTTAAACTTTCTAATATCAAGTTTGGGTCCCATGTTTTGAATACAAACTTCCCATGAAGAATGTCTTCTTCCCTACACACTAATGAAGGTTTAACCATTTTAGATGCAAAGCCTAGTTCAAACTGTTGAGACTCACAATATTGTAACTCTGGAAATATGAAGTTTGAATTATTGATAACTTCAAGCTCCTTAAAAGTCCACACTTGAGGAACTACATCCTCTAATAGCTTAATGTATGGATACACAACCCTTATATTTAATATGAACAAATTTGGACTTTTTAGTCCGGTTGTTAGGTTCACAACCTCCTTGGCATGCCATTCATCAACATCCTTTAATAGCCCATCATCATGTTTTATCTCTTTCAATACCACTTGAGCTCCTCCTACCGAAGAAGCAGGCATGGAATCAGCTTCTTGTTCATCTTTTGCTATGGATAGCTAAGAATCATGGCTAAAATTAAGCTTCTTATTAACCTCCTGCATAAACTTTTCTGCTCCAGTATTATGTGACTTCTACACCTGATTTTCCCATATTCTATCAATCATTTTGGTTGGCTCTCCATCTTGTTTATTTTTAACGTTGTAGCCCATGATATCTTATTGACAGTGAGCATTAATTAGATAATCAACCAGTTTATCAAACTTAGAATTTGTGTTCGAGGAACAATCCGCAAGACCTCTCTCTTGCACACTGAAGTTTATCTTCACTTTGACGCAGACAGCGCATATTATCATCATCATTAGTGATTTCAATAAATAATTCGTGTTCATCTCTAATATCCAGAGTTTTTATGTCATTCTTCCTAATAGACGAGTCTCCATAAATATCAACTTCTTCTTGGATAAGCATGTTTGAGCATTCTCTTAGTTCAACGTTGGATGCTTCATTCGTTTAGGGAAGTCAGTCTTAGCATTTGTCATGTTCCTTTCTTCTGGGACCTCTTGAAAATTGAACTTCTCTTCATATTCAGCATTGCTATAACTATGATTCACAACTCGTATTCCTCATAGTGCCTATTTCCATTCCATGACTCTTTTAAATCCAAAAAGTCTGAAAAAGAGATTTCTTTCCGAATCTCTGTTGAAAGGACGTTGTACGACTCATAACTGTCCATAATTTCTTTATGTAGTGACCCCATGGTTCACAGGCTGGCAAGAAGAAACAACTCTAATGCCACTGTAATATTCCAAATCAGAATATTTTACATTAATTTGGATTTTACGTAATTCCTTTAAATAATATTTGTTATATTTATAGATATTGTATTCAAAATAATAAATTAAATTAAATATAAGTCCACAAAGGGTCTCGTCCTTGGGCTATTATAATCACAAGGGTTTTTGTCTTTAAGAGTGGTTGTATAACATGATGTTTATACGAAGGATGATTGAATACATAATTGAATCCCTTCTTCCATTCCCACAATGGATTATTTATATCTTCAAATCCTTCCATCGAAGAAACATGACTTTTCCAAATGTCTTGTCCTAAGAGGTGTATTCCCAAGGGTGGCGTCCTTTGTCTTAATGACTTCTGGTTAACAATTTATTAATTAAAGAGTACGGCTGGTTATCCACTTAATTAATTATTGTTGTATTTAGCACTCATTATAAACCTGCGACGTCATTGGCTATAGCAATTTCTCCTTGTAAATTGTAGACTACAAACGTGTGGTTTCTTTGATAATTGTAGCGCTCCATTTCCAAATGTTGCGATTTCCCTGACTGACTGCAATGTAATGACTTAACTGCATATTAGCAATTTGTTATTGGCATTGGGTTGCTTGATGGGTAGCGATTTGTTGATAGCTAAGTTGTTGCTGGTGTTTATCGATTGGATGGTCAATGGTTGAACACCCTTCAGTGATTTAATTGAGGCTGAGTTTGGGGATATTATAGCACATGAATAGTTCTTGGGAATTCATCTCAATTGTGACCAAAGTGATGAACCATTGCACTCCTATGGGAATAGAAAACATAAGAGAATCTAACAAGTAATCTCCCATAACAAGCTTAATAGTATGGTATTTTTTATAACAGTTGACTGTACCATTATCTGCAATCAGAACCTAAAATTCTAGAGCTATATAAATGAAATAGTTCAAACAAGTAGCCAACTTACTTTTGATGAAGTTGTGTGTACTCCCAAAGTCAATCTACATAGTCACCATCTGTTTCTTGAAGAAACCTACCACCTTAAGATTTTGAGTACTAATACCTAAAAGTGCATGACATGAGATAGTAGGTTGAAAACCTTCAGATTCATCATCGGGTTCTTCTAGACCTGCACATCTATGTCCTTTGCTCCATTTGCAATCACAACCAAAACATAACCCTTTTGCATGCTTCTCTTCAATTTGTTGAGGGATCAATCTTGTAGGCTAAGGAAATGATGGAGCTGGAAAATTGCATTTGTGAAAATTTGCAAAAGGTCTTCATTTGACTAGATCTTTTTCCTCTACCATGTGTACCAATGGTATGGCTTCAAATACTAAACTGGGACTAAACATGCAAACCTCCATTTGGATACTATCTTTGAAGCCACCCAAGAACAAGCCAAGCAAATTTGCCTTAGTGATGTCATCCACACGTAAGGAGAGATTCTGGAATTGATGAATATAATCCTTCACGATCCCTATTTGATGCAATTTGGCTAGCTGACAAAAGTAGTTTTCTAAGACATTGTTGCGATAGTGGATTTACAGATCCTTAGAAAATACAGACTAGGGAACCTGAAGGCTCTTCTTTTCCTTTTGAACACACAACCATCTATACCAAATGAACTGCTCAAGTTTCAGATACAAAGGCCATGACCACCTTTTGCGCACATGGACTTTGATGTAGATCAAATAAATTTTTGATTTTATTGATCCAAGTGAGTGGATCCTTACCATCATACTTGCAAAAATCCACTTTTAGAAACAACTAGTTCAGACCAAGATTAGAGGTGTGATTGTTTGAATGGGGAAAACTGAGCTAGAGTGGTGGAGGATTATTTTGCGAAGGATGAGCTGTAAGATTGAACAATTGCCTAGTTATAAGTGTCAATTTATCCTTCAAAACATTAAGGTCCCCTCCTACCCCAATAGTGTCCCCTTTGACCGCATCAAGATGATATTTCTACACCATGCTCTGGAATCTAACTGAAGTTGGTAAACCGCCTCTGAAACAAACAAATCAAAAGTGTCAGACTCCATGTCACCCTTGTGAAGAGTTTTTGGAGTTTCTTTCCCTTTCCCACATACGCAAGTGTTAAGACCAGCCATGCACAAGTCCTAGGATGGAGGGTTCCAGCCACGAAAAAAAAGGTGTATCGGCAGATTATACCATTGTGATTGTCTTGTCGAGACGAATCCAATGCCTGCTAATGTCGACAATGGTAAAAATTTTCAGCCCAAAAATATACCGACAAATTATACTGTTGTGATCGTCTCGTTGAGATGAATCCAATGACTACTAATTTGCACAAGGGTGAAAAAAATTCAAACTTTTTTATCAAAAAAACACCAAACAATACTACAGTGACGGAAAAATTAAATTCTTCTCTAATCACAAGTTATGTTCTTTCGATCCTTCTGCTCACAGGGGACCCACAACACCAAATCACAAAAAAAATGCTATATAAACTTTTCCAAATCGAAGCTTTAATACCACTTCTAATGAAATTATTTAGATGTTCGCACAACAAAATATTATATCACAGAAATAAGAGAAGAATATGTAGATACAGCAATAATTGACAAAAAAGTAGAATGCTTAATAAATATAGCTAAGCCACTTTGATGGGCAACCTCCACAACAATGCAATAAGAGCATAATTCACAATATGATGATCAAATACTAACCACTACCTCCTATATATACTCTACTTAGCCATGGTTATTCCATAAGCCGACCTTTATAAGAATATAGAAAGATGGGACATGATAATATAAGAGGTGTGTAAGCCACTAGTCTACCATACATATCCCTGGACACACCACAAGTTAAAGGGCGTAGCAACTAACCAATCGACAAATGTGTTGAACAATTATGCTTGTGACATCAGCATAAGTGTCATGTCCTCTTTTCTAGATTAAAATAATTAATAATATTATTTAAGTTGGGCCCAGTCATTTCTAATCTTTTGGGCAACTTAATAATATTATTATTATTAAAATGAAAAGTATTTTTAAATACTTAAAATTATAATATGACTAAGTTAGCCAAAAATTAACTTTAAGTTATATTAAAGGCAATTTATGTTTTAATATTATTTTATTAAAAAGGTGATTTTTAATGTAAAATAAAGTCAATGCTAACATAGAAATATAAGTGTTACATTATTAAAAATAAAGAAAAGGCTAAAAGTGGAGCACCCCACTTGCGAAAGGCAAACGGAAAACAATAATAAAAAGCTTTTGGGTTTCTTTTGGGGATCATCTTGAAAATTCATATTGCTCTCTCGTGTATGTTTGATGGAAACACTTCAGCTACAACAATAAAGGATAAAAACCCTTCTTTGTAGACATATATGAGGACGAAAACCATCTCATCTCCCAAGGTAACTCCATCCAGGGGTTGCAATTGTGCTTTAGTTAGAGATATTAAGTTTCCAATTCACCTAGGGCACGTTTCCAACCTGATTTTCATTTAGAATTGCGATTACAGCTAGGACATCATCAATTCCAGCTTTTGGAGCCCATTTAGGGGATTAAGGGTTGATGTCACCCTTTGGAAACACATTTCATTGCCGGCATCATTTCACTGGGCAAAACTTCATGGTTCCAGTTTGCATGCTCATCTTTTGGCCCCAACTTCCCATCTAAAGCATCATTTGTGGAAGAATCATGATAATCAGCCTTCAGGTATTTCTCTGTGATTTTGATGTAGAAAATAAATAAATAAAATGTGTTGAGTTGTATTTGATTCCATCTTGTATATTTGACCTTTGAAATCAAATATAAATATTAAGAGGGTTTATCAGTGATTTCCAAACCATTTGGCTATTTTATTTCAAGGGTTTGTTCTCATAAATAATAGAAAATCAGATTATTTTGTTTTTCCACAAAGATTTGTTGCAATAAAATTTAGATCTTATTATTGTTGCCTTAGGGTTTTCTGGTAAATCTGGAGTTGTTTAGAAATGTCTAATTAGGGACATTACAGTAAGGTATGTTTAATTGTGTTTGGATGCATTTCATTGTTGTTGATTTTTGACCAAAAATTAATGGTGTTGACTGAGAAATGTGAGTTATTATTGTCATCAATACTCAATAATTCGTTGTTCCATTCATTGCTCCTATATTTTAGGGAGTTTAATTGTTGTTGCTATATTTTTTCTAGGGAGTATCTATTATTTTTGGAGTTTTATTAAGTCGATAGCACAAGTGGCTACGACAAAGTCCCCAAGGAAATCGTTTGTTATTCTGAGATCCTTAGTGCATGTGGCCTCATCTAGTCAAAAATTGTTATCTATTCAAACTTGCACCCTTGTGAAAGTTGTTCAAGCCTTCACGGTTTGGAGTAACATGGAGACAATCCTAAGTTGTGGGTGGCCTAATAGGTGGATTAAATCTCTAGATTGATAGGGCTAGCTCCCCTTGATGTATCAATTAGGCTCTCTACGCTACACTACTAGCATGCAAGGAAAAAGAGAGGAAGATAACATGAAAGAAAATCTACCGAAGGGGGTTATACACCAAAATGTCTCCTTACCTGTCTAATATGCACTAAGAAGTTGAATTATGACATGACCCTGATTGCACTACTCAAATAAAAGGGTCTCCAAACATAAATGTTTCACATAGAGGCTATTAGCTTGATGCATGATCTAAGGTAGTTGATCGATAGGTCTCTCAAGGACACTAATGAAGAATTACACTTGCCATACATAAAAGGCTATTCAATCACACTATGTACCCTGGAAGGATGATTCACCACCTGCAAATAGGTATTGTTGATAAATTTGCCCCCACAGGTCAAATTGTCACCATTACCATTCGAAACTTCGTTCACCATGACCATTTGCCTTGAAAACCAGGTCTTAACCCTTGAGAAATCTAGGAAAATCCACTTTTTGTGCAGGTACAGAGGTATTCCCATCAAGCAATGATCATTTCTAGCACTTATAGAGCAATTTGGGTTTACCGGGGTGCATGTCTTATTAGCTTTTATAAGCTGAAGCAATCAATAAGCCCGATTGGGTCTACAAATGCAAATCGGTTGTCTTATAAAGTTTTTAAGTAATAGAGCTTGTAAAGCCCCAAAAGGTCTTGGGCATTTCGAAGGGCAAGTGATTTCTTTCAGAGGGCTTTTTCATTGGCAAAGTGGACTTTTCAAAAGTTCCGAAGGGTTATTAACAAAAACCCCGAAGGGTACGTGCCCTTGTGGGGGGCACTTATGTAGCGAGGTGGCCTTTACAATTCTTCCGAAATGTATGTTTTAAGGAGAAGTGACTTTGCAGAGGGCATCTAGGCGTTGCGTAGGGACGTTTACAATTTCCCCAAAGGGTATGTGCCCTTGCGGGGGACACTTCAAGCATGAAGAAGACCTTGGCAAAAGTTCCGAAGGACAATCATTTTTTTCAAAGGACACCTGCCCTTGCGGAGGGCACTATGCAGCGAAGTGGACCTTTTCCATTCTTTTGAAGGGCACTTATGGAAGAACCTTGCCCTTGAGGCACCCAAGCGACTAAAAGGACCAAATCAAGAAGCTCGAAGGGCATTTTCGAGAAGCAGAAGCCCTTGTAGAGGGCACCTTCATAGTGTCAAGGACATTTCGAAAATTCCCGAAGGGCACATGCCGTTCAGGGAAAGATAGCCAAAGGAGACGAATTCCTTCGGACTTTTGTCCAAAGGAATTCAGAAAAAGACCTAACGGAGGATATACCCAATGAAAAGCCCAACAGAAATAAAACAAAGGCACAAGGAAATGAATTCCTTCGGACAAAAAGTCTGAAGGAATTTGTCCGAAGGAATTCGGACGGAACAAAAAGCCCAAAGGCCGAATGAACGCCATAAACAAAAGCAAGAAACAAAGCCCGAAGCCCAAGTAAGAGCGTAAGCAAAGGCCAAAAAAGAGAAAAGAAAATGCCAAGCCCGGGAAAGAGAAGAGACAGAGAGTCCGAACAATTTGTCTGAAGGATGAAAACCAAAAGCCCGAGAGCCGAAAACCCGACAGTAACCAGACAAGACAAGACCCGACGAAAATAAATAGAAACACAAGAAAATATAAACACAAAGACCCGACCAAAATAAAGCCCAAATCTTGAATTAAAGCAGAACACGAGAAAAGCCAGAGAAAACACGAAGTGAACTGAGCATGATCAATAGCATGAACAGAGACGTAAGCACAAACAGGATTGAACAAGAAGTAAGACAAACGCAGAAATAGAGGCATGAGCAAAGACTGAAGCAGAACTAACCATGGACATAAGCATGAACAGTGAATTAAAAAAATGAAGAATAAAGACAAAGGCAGGATAAACAAAGATCATGCACAGACTAATGTGAGTGACTCTAACTAAGTGAACACGTTTAAGAAAACAAGCATGCTTCAGTTCTGAAAATAGAGTTGTCTTGCATGATGAACAGGCAAAGTGGTGAACGTTTCAAACAGCCAGAAGTTTCAAGCATGTGAAGGAGCTTCCAAAAGAGGACATGGTCCATTTCCAACGCTTTACATGCAGAGACAAATCCATTTTTGACTTGCTACAACTGTAGTTATTTGCAGTTTTAGTTATCTTCTATTTTCTACTCTTTTCTTGTAAATTATGCTAATTTAAGCAAGCTTTTTAGCCTATCCCTATCATCTATCTCTCTCTTGGTAAGACCAGACTCTGCCATTGGCGAGTTGTGTAACCTCTTTAATCAATAGAAGGGTTGTACTTTCAGATTTCAAGTGTTGGCATAGTGTACATTCATTTAGCAATTTGCATACGTGGTAGATTTCTCTCCCTTCCCAAATTCTGATTCGTCCCTAGTTGCTAGCTTATCATGTTATGCAAGTCATGTTCAGTGTTTTAAATGTCTTTTGTTGAAGCTGTAAGTGGATGTTAGGTGGTTGTAAAGTGTCTTGTATCAGAGCTCTCTCCATCGTTTTCCCTCACGTTTTCGTCATTGGATCGAACCTTCTCATGAAATACTTATGCATATTGATCAATTGAAATCAAAGGTCTTCATTTTCCCTTGTTTGTTCAGTGATCAAGGTTCCAAGTAGGGTGAATCAACATTCTGGTGTATCACCGTTATTAGGTAGGATTTCCCCTTCAAGTTTCTTTCTCCCTTTTCCATGGTAGTCCGCAACACAGAGTAGAGATCATCATTGATACACCATAAGGGAGCTAGCCCTCATAATCTAGAGACTCAATCCACTTAGTAGGTCACCCACAACCTCGGATTGTTTCCATGTTTCAGGAAACCGTGAAGGCTTAAAGTTACCTTCACAAGGGTGCAGGCTCTGATTGACAACAGGTACATAAGAGAGGAAAAATCTAAGAAAGCATTCGCTATCACTGACATTCATCTACAAACCATAAGCATACACTAGTTACAAGCATTAGGAGGCTAAAATTCAGTCTTGTTCAATTCAAAAAGCCAAGTACAAGTGTTTTTCTGAGCAGGGCTCTGCCACAACTCATGTTAAGGATCCATAAAAATGCCAAAAATAGGCATACTTAAAGAGAAAATGAGAAAGGAGAGAGAGAGAAACCAAAAGCCAAAAACTAGGGATGAGTCATCCACCTAGTCCTCCTTTAACTCCTATGTAGTACTTCCTAGTTTCTCTCTTTCTTCTCTTGAAAAATGGCGTAGGAGGTTGAGATGAGCTTATTGAATGTTTTAATAAGTCTTAGGCTTGTTTCTTGGGGTTTGAACCATTCATGTGCCTATATCCTTGCTTGCATATCCTATATTCTTGATGAAGAAGTCAACCTCCTTGAGAATAGGCCTTTAAGTCACACTAGAGTCCTCAATTGACTCCTTCAATCCTCTCATGATGCCTCTCCACTTTTTTGGCGCTGTTAGAAGGCTCTTGAAGCCTCTTTGACTTTGTCTTCTTGACTTGGCATAGGAGAGAGGAAAGGTCTTCCTAGGATTGTTGAAGACTCCTTCAACCACTTGAATCCTTCTTGCAACCAACCTCTGAGCTTTACTTTCTTGAATTGGAGTAGGAGACAAGGAGCAACTTTGATAAAGCTTGTTGAAAAGTTTTTATGCATTGATTTGGTTAATTGACTACTCGAACTTCTCCTTCCTCATCATGGCATAGAAAGGTGAAAATTTGGATTTGCCTTCAGAAAATAGTCTCCCTCCATGGATGGGCTCTCAACATCATACCAAACCTGAAACAAGTCACTTGAATCCATCAAACGCTCCAAACGAACTAGTTTTGTACCTTTAGCTTGCATTTCTCTCAACTCCTTGTAGCCCTCAAAACAGGTAAACCTCCTTGTGTGGAAGAATGTACAGAGGATCTTGGAGAACTAAAGACATTTTTTAAGACCCAATATCCCCTTACAGTGCCATGCCGAGTTTCAGGACCCAATTCTGAGTGGAAGTACACTTTTTAGCCCATTTTCTCTCTCCAATTAGGCCTTTATTAGGCCTCCTTGCCTAGAAACTGAGTTTTTGCTCCAAACTTCTCCCACACGTGTGAAACCTCCAAAAAATGTTTGGTTCACTTTACCCATGCTATAACTATCCTCCATGCCAATTTTTGGGTTCTGGAACCTTGTGTAGGTAGGCAAACCAAGAAATGGCCAAAACACTAGCCCTTTCTCAACCCTGTTTCAGACTGCCTTGAAAAGCCAAATTTGTTTGAGTACTTCCAGGGTGACCTGTACATATTTTTGGACTTGGAGAGGTAGAATACAACCCAAGACATCTTCTCCACCAATTTGCAACTGTCCATGATCTTCTATACCCCGTTTTGAGCTCAAATCTTCACAAAAGTACATCATTTATTGAATCCATACGGGTGCAGGTACAAGAAAATGTCATGGTAAGGACCTCATTGAAGTGCTCCATGATGTTCAGGTGGTTTCAAGCTCATTTCAGGTGGTTGGGAAGCCAATTTCTCCAAACTAGTTATTTCTAGCCTGTAGGCAACCTGTGAGTACCTTATCATCTTAATGACAATTCATAAAGTACAGACTCTTAACCAGCGAACAAATTCCACAAATCACAAGTGTAGAAGACCCCCTAACATCCCCTAGGAGCTTGGGTTCCCATGCATCTTGTCCGTACCGTTCCAAGCATAGAAAAGTGCTTCTCAGGCTGATAAGACTATGTCTAGTGAGGTAGAGAGAGAATATGGGTTAGGAATGGCATTTTGGAGTTTGGTTTTGAGTCCAAACACCTCATGGAGATCTGAAACATTCATCTTAACCTTCTCCAATGGTTTTATTACTATTTTCCTTCATTAGACCTCCTGCAACGTCTCTTGGATCATGCCTAGGGTTTATAGGCATACAGTTACTAGTGTTCTGACCCTAACAGTTGTGTTTGAGCCATTTCCTTTTGTTCAAAAGATTCTAAACTCCATGAAAGCCTCTGTTTAGGTCATATACCTTTCATATCCCCCTTTATTCTTCATCTCAAACTTAGACAAAGCTTAAACATACAAGCTCTTCACACTTAGCACACAGGCCACTATAGTCTGCACTAGACCTCTTGACTAGGTTCATAGAGATCTTTGTTTTAATCGTTTCTTGAAACACCTGTGTCTATCCTTATTTATAATCTCTCTTTCTATCTATCAAAACAACTCCCTTCATCTATTGTCCTCAACACACAACTCTTCACCAATGAGCACACAGTTCTGTGTGAGGAGATTAAGGCTTACCAGGCCTAGACAAATTTTCCATCCTTGGAGGTGCTTTCACTTGAGGTTCATATAAGAAAATGCTAACACCAGAGGCTCATTTCATCTCATTTGCTTCTTGACACAGACTTTAGGCTTTTCATTAGACCAAGAGACATCTTCATCTAAACAGATATGCTTCTAAACAGATATGCTTGTATGAGCACTTGACTATGTGTAGGTGCAAGAAAGCATCTGTATATGCTCTTAGCAGAAAAGGTACTCCCTTTCCTCATATTGGAGAGTTCAAGGTCTCATGAATATCCCTTTGAATTCATCACCATCTTCTTAGGGCTTTTAGGTTTGCTCTCACTTTAAGCAGACATCCTTCTTTTCAAATTCATACACACAGGCCTGTGTGACTGCAAGGTTTGAAGTGAGTTTATTTTGATTACCCTCTTTCTTCAGGTCTTCTTTGATCTTCAATGACTATTTGCACTTGGTTATTCACCTAACTCCAACACCAATGCATGCATTGTGCCCTTTCTCAAACTTGAAAACCACTTGAGCTGCCTTTCAAGACCAACCTGTAGATATGCATTTGGGGTTTTGGTTGCATTTGGGATTTACCCTCTCTTCATGAATTTTGACAATTCGGAGATCCTTGACAACTATTAAAAGTCACCTTCATGTGGTTTCTCAATTCTACAGCCCTTTCAATCTTCAATCAAGTGGGCCACCTCTCTTAACAAGACTAGACAATCCACAACTTTCTTGGACTTGGTCAGTCTGCCTATAGGTGACAGTGAACTGTGTTTTGACTGAGAGTTACAAATGGATTGTCTTCATAGCATCCTTCTTATGATCTTCAAAACCTTCCTTGGTTTCAAGTGATTCACATTGTCTTCCATAAACAACGTCCATTGCATTCTCACACATACAGGCCTGTGTAACTCTTTAGGCCTGCATTTTCTCCTTTTAGACCGCAACTCTTCAGACATTTTTCAACACCTTAGTTTCCAGGAGTCCCATATATCTTGCTCACTCATTTAGACCCCAAAGCTTCCAAACAGAACATTAAATCTTCCTTCTCCATGCTTGAAGGTGACTTAAAACACTCAAACTGGCCTGTAGGTAAGCATTGAGTATCTTGACTGCAATTTGGGGATGCGAACTTTTCAGTATGGTCACTAGCACCTTTGATATTATTTGGAAATTGCTTAAGAGTCTCTCTAGACTTTTCTTTCCCTTTTGCCTCAGTCATTCACATTCTTATAAACACCAAAACAAACGTTTGTTCTCTTATTAGCCTGTAGGTGTCTTGAACATGGTTTGCAAGTGTACAGTTTAGGTTACTTCTCCATCTACAAGTCACTGAGTATCTTAATGATTCTCATCACAAGGTTGAGAGTTTTAGTGTCTCCCCTGTATCTTCTGCAAACTTTTCTGAGAATCCCATCTTCACAAGCACACCCCTTTTCTCTCATGTCTTGCCTAAGACATGGCTGTCAGTGTGAGCTGAGAGTCTCTTAAGTATTAGGCTTTGAGATCTAGCACTCTCAACTAGGCATTGGTACTTGATAGAAACTTGAACTTCATGAACTCCTCACATTCAAACCTAACCCTCTGCAAGCTTATCAGCATTTCCATTGTTTGATTGTTAATGACAAACAACCCTAGCCTGCATTGTTGGTCTATTTGTGCTTTTGAGTATTAATTCTTGCAATCACACTTTTAGACCCATCCATTATAACGATCTCACATTGCTCTTAGCATTTAGGCCTTCAAAAGCAAAAGTTAATGCATAATTCATTGAATTTCTCATATAATGCAGGCCTACAAGCCTGCAGACCTGTAGGTCTGCATTCCTCATGTTCCAGGTCTTTACATGGTGGCTAGCATGATCTCTTCAAACCTGAGATCCTTTCTACATTGTTCCATCACCTTTGTTATGAGGTCAAGACCCTCATACAACTTTAACAATGCAAGATCACACCTTCTAAACTCACTTTATGCAGCCAGCTTCAAGATACAGTCTTCTTGCTAGGAACATTAATGCCGCAAAGAGGACTGGTACGGACTAGTTAATCACATTGAAAGATCTTGAAGGAGATGAGAAGAGGATGGAAAACACGTAACCACTGCATTATATACATTGAATTCTGCAGAAGTTTTCAAAACTTTCAAACTTTGAGGTGCAAACCCTGCAACTAGTTCTTATGAAGCTCTCTTGCTCATGTGGCCTCCCACACGTGCCAACTTGGTGGATGAAGGTGTGAAATGTTTGTGTAGACCTCTGAGGATCCTTTCCAATTGCTCTTATGCAGCCAAATCATCTGAACTGTCATTTCAAGGTGAGAAAGTCAGCTTGTGGGGTTGACTAGTTCTTTCAGACTACCCTACCTTCTTAACAATTGTTCATAAAGGAGAGAGGATGGATTAGCAAACCAATGCCACAAATTTGAAGCTCATTAGGACCCCCTCCTCTGGCAAAAAGCTCAGCCTCCAACTCTCTCTTTGTTGGCCATACCAAACACATGAAAATAGCCTTTGTGAACCTGTAAGGAGAGCAATGGAGAAAAGGAAGGATCTTTAGTATCTCTGAGACCTAAAACATCATTCCAAACGTGAATTTGACCTGTGGCAGTAAAAGATACACTCTAAAACCAGTTTCACCTGGAAGAGGGCTCTTAAAGTCCGTACAAGTGTCTTAAATTGTTTGCTTGGAGTTGAAACTGAAGTAACTGACCTGTTCTTGTCATGCAGACTGATACTCTAACTTTCTCCTGAAAACATGCATGTTATAACTCCTCTTGAAATGTTTGTCCTTTGAAAAAGTCTGTACAACTCATTAATTTGGCCTAAAAAGTGACTTAAATGACTTTAAAGTGCATGATAAGCATGGTGGAAAACTAATGCATGGTTAGATGACTTAAAGAGCTTTGGAAAGCCACCTTTGACTTTAAATGACCTCTTCACCATTGGCTTTAATGCTCCACGCAAGAATATTACCTTGAGAAGGCTTAATTTGGCCACAATTGAAACCTAGGTTTCTCCAAAAATCTTAAAAAATGCTAAAATACCTTAATCTCTTCAAACAAGTTTAACAAACTTTAGACCAAGTGACCAAGTAAAAGGACCTAACTTGATAGACTATGTACCATCTTGACACATCATGACATGCCCCTAAGACCCACTAGACTGACCTTGAAAGCATTGAAAAGCTTGGCAAAGACACTAACTTAAATAATGCTAACAAGGCTAACCAATCTTCATTTTAAGACTTCATAAGGCATGGGGTGGGTTATGAACAGGGTAAATAAGCATGACAAGCAAAGTTTCAAATTATAGGGGTGACAGTTGGACCTGGGAGGTCAAACTTGTCAACAAGAACTATAATCATTTTTTGAGTGAGGTCCTTCAACCTCAGAAACACTTTTTTATAGGGAAGTCTTCAAGTTCTATAAGGCATTGGTTATTGTGAAGTCTCCAAACCCCATGAGGCATTGACTATTAAGATCCTCGAATTCCACGAGGCATTACAATTCCCAGATTTTAAAAGTAGAACATGGCCCTCAAAAACATCCTACAATAGTAGAAGCCCACACATAAGAAATTTATTTGTTTTGGGGACTCTTGCAAGACCAAATGATTTGTATAGGTACAATGGCCTTCTGTGACCCCAAAAAGAAAACAACACCAAATTTTCTAGGTTGTAGAGGATAAACGACTCATTGAATCATTACACCAAAGTTTCAAGGTAAAAACCCAATTTTATGAGAATTCAAAAGTGCTATATTATTTCGATTTGTTAAAAGCAAGGTTGTCTAGGTGCACAAACCCAAAAAAAATTGGCTCCAGTATTGAAAATGCACCCATACAGGATATGCAAATTTGGGTGTATGCTAAGTCACAACGTTCAAATTTGACAAGGATAAAAATTGGTTCAAGTTCACCAATGGTTAAAGTTCAAAAAAAAATCGTCGTTAAATTTGAACCACAAAAAAACATAAAAATATATAAAAATAAGTCAAATCATATTAAAAACAAAATAAAAACAATTTAAATTAAATCTAAAGTTAATACTAAATAATAAAAATTAACTGGAGATTTTAAAATTCTAATTTCCAAAATAATAAAAATTAATTGGAGATTTTAAAATTCTAACTTCCAAAATAATAAAAATTAACTCTAACAAGCAATCTAACTAAATACAAATTAGTAACGATCTAACTAAATACAAATTTCTAATTTTTAAAAAGTAAAAATTCAAAAACAAAAAAATAAAAAAATAAAACTAAACCTAAACTTCAAGTTTAAAAGAACGTAGCTAAAAATAAAAACTATATGCCTCCTTGGCAATGGTCGATAACAGATCCCAAACAACGAAAGGAAAATAGCATTGCAACTATGCACCAAAAAATAGGACTACAACAATGCACAAAAATGGTCCAGCTTAGATAGTGCTAGTTTTTGTGTCAAAACAAAGAAATTGCAGACCCTTTTTCTTTGGATGGTTCTTAGCTTAGACAGCTCGCGAATTAAACTCTGCAGTTGCCCTACGAGCAGATTAAACTCCAAACTAGTAGATTTTAGCAGCAATGAGATGATATTAAAATATCGAAAGCCCTATTTCCCTAACCCTAACCAACCTAAAAATTAAAAACGGACTTCCCTATTTTTTTTTTTATTGGTAATCACTTTTGACCGGAGCTACGAACCAATCTGGGACACAACGGGGGCCTAGATCCCCAAGTGATTAACCACTAACAGCCACAACCGGCCTTGAGAATACCACCAATAGCCACAACTGACATCACATGCCTTAGTAAGATTGGAACTTGGGTGGGGCTTGAAACAACCAATCCACTTTACCAACTCACCCACATCTCATCAGTGACTTTTCTATTTTTTATTCACTTAACTTTGACAATTTTTACGGTTTTTGGCCAAAAATTGGAAAAAAATTGGTCCATATAATTTCACTACAATTTTTAATGATTTTTTTGGTCTCCTATTAAAATTACAGAATTCCAAAAAAATCATTGAAATGCGACGAATCCTATGACATAGGGTGTACATGTGAAACACACCCCTTTCCGCACCCTACACGTATGGGGTGCAGCCCAACACCCCAAGTACTTCCCCTAATCAAGGTATGCACCCCATTTAAAACCTGCCCTCATTTGACGTCCATGACCTACAAAGAAAACATTAAGGAAGCTTCAAGGCATTCCTTTTAGCTAGAAAGTTATAACCTTAAAAAACAATTTATATCCAATGTTCAACAATATGAGCATTGAATCTCTCTTAGGTTTCCTCTTTTATTGGCCATCTTCATGCATAGCGTGTAGTTGACCAAGGAAAAGGATGTAGATAATGATAGTAGCACGTCTGGTGAGTAGATTAGGTAGATTCAAATAAATTGAGGTTAAATTTTAAAAATGACACGGTAAAAATCAAGTTAAGCTTTTCATGTCTGGTAAGCATAAGCATGTTGGTCAATGCAATAACTATGAACAATAGAAAAATATATTTCTATGAATATAAGACAAAAATTATTTGAGAAATAAAATTAAAATGACAATTTAACCCCTTGTTCAGTATATTTAGCTACCATGTAACATAAAAACTAAATTTTACATGACAGGAAATAAATATGGTATTATGTGATAAACAACAAAACAAAGAGGACGATTCCTTGAGCAAAAGACGTCTTACAGTTTAGCAACTTTCAATTCCTCTAAGATTGTCCTCAAACGTGTGTCAAAATTGGAGACAACAGCTAATTTCACTATACAAGTCAGGTTGCTGAATTAGAGATTAGCCTCAAGAATAGAGAGAAGCAATGATTCTTAGAAAAGTCAAGAATTAATATGCCTTGAAAATTGTATCTTGCTTACAACCTCCAGCATCTTGCAAATGACTGAGAACTTCACAGGCTCCAACTGGAAGCTTCCACGCATCACCCTGTGAGAAATGCTAAATCCATGAAACACAGAAAAAGTCTTAATTTTCAATCGATAAAACAGAAGTGCAAATAGTGTAAAAAGTAAACAGCCAAGAAAAATAAGAATTGATTTCCCATTTTACTTCTGCTTTTTCAAAAATGTTAAGTAACGAACTCTGATATACTTCTACACGTAGCACTAAAACCATGCTTTGTAGAGAACACAACTATTAAGCTAGTTTCCTCAAGGATGGAAGAAGCTATTTTGAAAATAAAATTGAACTCCCATTTGTTGTTTTTCCTTTTTCCTGAAGTTATGATTAATCGCTTAGAATATGCGTACATTTGCAAGTGGAACTGCGGATGCATGCAATCTCAACTTATCTTTATACAATGTGTATTTTTTTGTGGGCAGCATGGTCGTATCACGGTCAGCTTTATTTCCTAAGATATTATTTTGTGTATTCATCGTGATATTAGTAATACGTCTTATTATTTGGCATCTTTAGTTTATTCAAGAATGACCTTATTTTCTATGGCAGTAGCTGATGCATATACTACAGAGGTGCCCCTTTATTAAATATCATTTGTTTGATGAAAAATTGACATTTTTTTTATTATTGAATTAAGGATTGTTCTGGTAAAAACAAGATTTGTTCGATATATAGATAAATTTAATTTTCATCTTTTCTTTATTTGTATTAGTCTGTTATAAATAAGTGCTTACACACGTTCGGTGTGTTACCAAGTATTTTTATACAATGGTAGGGAACCATTGTAAGGTAGATATCTTTGTCATGGTACGTATGGTGTTGTCATCCCATTAGTTGCCACATTGATATCAAAATATTGTGTAATATTAAGTTTATTGTGGCTTCCAATTTGCCTGCATGCAATAAGAGGTAGGTTGCTTTCATAAAATAGGGGATTTTATTTTCTGAAATTGTTGAGGGTTGCGGATTTGTAGGCTGTATAGGTATCTCAAGATAGATATGCCGATAAGTAAGATGTTGACAGATGGCTTCTCAATATGTTAATTTTAAACTGCGGCCGGTTTCTAATGTTTATTACTTGTGTGTTATGTTGTTGGCTAGCAGTCTAATACATGAACCTTGAGAGAGGTTGGGTAAATTGGGTCCAATTCTTATGTACACTCATGAACAAGTGTTCGAAAAATTTGTGTTCTGTGTATTTCATTATACTTCACTTTCATGACAATCTAAATTTTATGAATGCCGAACACATTTGAATGGCTTGGTTGAGTGCTTGTGTTTGGTGTAACCCATGAATAGAGTAGACGACCATATTATTTGGGTGTAACCCAATCTTGGAGTAAGATCATGTTATTTGGTCCAACCCATTCATGGAGTAAGCCCATACCATTGCATGTAAACCATATGTGGGTTAAGAATATATTAATTGGGTGAACCCCACTCTTAAGTAAAATATTTACAGCCGAACCTCTTGATGAGCTAGCCCAAAAGACAGTGTTAGACACTGTTCCTCGACTTATCTCAGATCAAGATAATGAGAAACTTACCATTTCAGTTACAGAGAGTGAATTGCAGAAAGTGGTGTTTAGTATGAAGAAAGGAAAAATTTAACAGGACCAGATGGATTCCCAATTGATTTCTACCAAACTTTCTAGGACATTATCAAAGGGGAGCTCCTTCAAGTGGTAGAAGAGGTGAGGACAGCTAAATCAATGCTAAAGTAAATCAATAAAACCATCATAGCTCTTATTCCTAAAGCTGCTGAAGTGGATGAATTTTCTGGTTTCAGACCTATAGCATTGTGTAATGCTCTGTATAAAATAGTCACCAAAGTGATGGCAAAAAGGCTGAAACCTCTTATTGGCAAAGTCATATCTCCAAAACAGGGGGGATTTGTCCCGGGTCATCAAATTCATGATGCGATTATGTTAGCCCAAGAAGCCTTACACTCCATGGACATTTAGAAATCTCCTTCTATGTTTATTAGGATGGATCTTTCCAAAGCCTATGATCGAGTGGATTGGGATTTTCTATGTTAAGTTGTGGCTCAGTTTGGCTTTTCTGGGGAGTGAATTGAATGGGTGAGAACAAGTTTGTCTTCATTTTCCTTTTTTGTCCTTGTTAATGGCACTCAAATTTTCTCAGCTTCTAAGGGGATACATCAGGGGGATCCTATAGCTCCCTTTTTATTCATTATCTTGGCGAAGTGGTGACTACAGCTTGTCAGGAAAACAAGATCAATGGTATTAAATTGACCAAAGAAGCTCGTCCTCTCACTAATCTGTAGTTTGTGGATGACTCTACGCATCTTGGCAAAGCCACTTGCTTTGAGACTCAACAATTGCAGAAGCTTCTTTAGGTTTTTTCTAGAGCTACTAGGCAGTTGGTTAACCATGCCAAATCTAGTATCATTTTCTTTCATTGCTATAGTAGACAGGAGGAGCAAATTCTTAACATCTTTCACTTCAGAAGTGGCTCTCTTCCACTTCAATATTTGGGGGTCCCTCTTGCAACTAAATGGATCAGAGAGTGGCATTGGCTTACAAACAAAGTAGATATGAAAATTCAGAAATGGACTAATAAATGGCTAACCTCAGGGGGAAGAATGATATTGGTTAAGGCAGGCCTCCAAGACGTGGCAATATATGTGTCCTCTATCTTGAACATTCTAGTTAGAATTTTACAACAATTGGACTCTCTTAGCTAGAAATTCATGTGGAGTGACTTGCAGGGAAAAAGAATGTGGTCTCTAGTTAAATGGGAGACTCTACCAACCTAAGCAGGAGGGTGGCTTAGGATTCAAATCCTCTTCCAAGCACAATAAAGCTTTAGCAACTAAACTCTACTGTAGAATGCTAATGGCTCCAACCGATTTGTGGGCTGCTAATATTAGAGCCAAATCTGTGGAAAATAATCCCCCTGAGAGAATCATTCAGTTGTCTTTTCCCCCCAAAGGATCACCCATTTTTGCAGTTCTAAAAGCGGGACAAGAACTTATAAAAAAGCATTTGTTTTGGATTGTCAATAATGGTCAAAGTGCTAACTTTTGGACTGTTTCATTGGATGGGTATCCGCCAATCATCAATTAGTATCTAGAGTTAAAGACAACCATGGAAGCATTGCATGAAAAGGGTTGGATTAAGGTCGCTAACTAATGTAAGTCAACTATTCACCCATGGGAGATTGGGAAGTGTTGGATTCCTACTCTGGAATGGCCAATTCAAATTGCACAGGAGCAACAAGCACAGATTAATAATATTATTTTGGCCCGTCCTCTTTCAACTTCCCCATTGCCTAATTCCTTAGCTTGGGGGAAAAGTTCTACAGGTGCCTATACGATTTCTTCAGGGCAAGCTACTATAAGTAGGGGTGCTTTTCATCCTCTTAAGGATAACTTTAGCCACATATGGCAACAAGTTGTATGGCCCAAGGTGAGTTTCTTTGTGTGGTTGGTTTTAAGAAGAAGAGTCTTAACTGGAGATAGCCTCATCAGACATGGCTTTAATGGTCCCTTTCGTCGTGCTTTGTGCCTGAACAATGAGAAAACCATAAATCATTTGTTTTTCCAATGCCATTGGCAGTCTACTTATGGCAGCTTCTATCCAAATTGTTTAATCTTCCCTAGATTAGCATCCAGTCATTTGAGCAACTGATTAGAAAATGGCATAGCCACTTGCCCAAGGGTCAAAACCTTCTTCTGGCTTTGTGGTCTAGTATTACCCTTTTGCTCTGGAACATTTGGAAGGAACGAAACAACAGAATTTTCCAGCAGGGCAGTAGGGACATTATTTATGTTTGGGAGAAGATTAAAAGTAATTTTGTAGAATCTATCAAGCATAAGATTTGTTTACCTCGAATTCTTACACCGGAATGGGAGAACTTGTGCAAACATCTCTCTTTGCAACCCAGGACTTCAACAATGAATGCCTAGTGACCTAAAAGGCAAAATCAAATGGATAGACATTGGACAGCCCCTCCAATTGGCTATGGTAAGTTGAATATTGATGGTACTTCACAAAGCAACCTGGGTCAGGCTAGTACAGGAGGCATTGGTAATCCTCTGATCAGTCTGTAGCCTTCTTCTTCACTGAAAATTTGGGATATATTTCTAATAACTTAGCGGAAATCAAATAAGTCTACAAAGGGATGCAAGAGGCTTTGAAAATTGGGTGGCAAAGACTCCAAATTAAATCTGATTCTAAGGTAATTGTGAGTTTGTTAAGTGATCTTGAGGGATGTCATAATAAAAATTGGCTAATAGCAATAGAGCTGGCAAAAATTCACAGGTTGTAGGACAAGTTCCAGGTAGTACAATTCAGCGATGTTCCCAGTGAAAGCAATAAAGTCGCTGATGGATTGGCCAATTGGGCTCTTGACAACCACAATCTTACTTGTTATGGTCCACCTCCTTTGTGGTGATCGACCAAGATGCAAGGAGATTTGAGAAAGATTCTAGATTTTGAGTCGTACTAATGAATGCTAATATGTATCATTTTTTGTATATAGTCAACGCTTGGACTAATAGTTTTCAAACCTGGCATACTAGGATATTATAATGTCCCTTTTAGGGAAAAATTGGAACCAAAGAGGTTTCCCAACAAATCCTAACAATACATACAAATTTCTAAATTTCCTTTCAAATCCTAAGCACATGAAAATTGCAAAATTCTAAAAGTGCCAATTTAGGGCACGAAAACAATATTTATTTCCTCAAATAATTACCAAAATTAGGAAATATTACAGCCAATTATTATCCATTCAAATGTGATTTTTAGCCCAATTATATGGCTGGAAAATATAATAAAAAATATCAAAAATGTTTTATGTCCTTCAAACAGCAATTAGGCTGGAAATCAGCCTTGCAAGTGCTACGTCCAAACCAAGAGGGGCTCCGCTGTCCTCCAAAGAGGCTCACTGCCCACCCTAAGTCATTTGCTGCCCTTCTAGGGCTCTTCAACCAAGTCGCCAACCCTCAAAACCTGTTCATCAAACACCTTGAAGCTCCTTCTACTACACTAAACCCAAAATTGATATTTACACCTCAAAATGACCATTGATACCCGATACAACCTCTAACTTAAGGTTGCCCAAAGGAAGATTAAGGATTTTTGTCCTTATCTTCAAGTTTCCAGTGAAGGTTGACATCTTCAATGGAGAAAGCCAAGTGTTTTGTGCTCAAACTCAAAATTCAATTCATCAAACATAACATGAGCCTTCAAAATGAACCTCCTTCCCCTTTTTATATCATTTCCCTCCAATGTACTTTCTATATTAAAGACCAACTTATATCAAATTAGAGGAGTCCCATTTTTTATTACAAATCAAAATAGAAAAGAGTTGCCGACATATTCACTTTTGGCAACTAAGGCATATTATTACTTTTATTTAAAGTATTTAAAAATACTTTTTATTTTAATAATAATAATAATAATAATAATATTTTATTTTTAGAAAAAGGGACATTACAATCTAACCTTCCCAAATTTGTTTGCCTTCAAGAAAATGCAAACCCATTTTTTATTATCTCTGAAATACCTGGATTCCACTTCAATCTTGGGAACTTGCAACACCAAACACTTGCTTCACGAACATAGCCTTGAGCTTCAATGGGTCCCATATTGTTACTGTGGGCTGAAAACAAACTCAACAGAGCCCACTCCTGCTTGTCACATGTCATGATCATTGTACTTTCCCTGGACATATGCAAATTACGCACTCTTTGACCCAATGATCTATTTATCAACACTCATATGGACTGTTCCTAAACCTGCACATAGAACAAATATGTCAATGAAATCAATAACTCTCCACACCACTCCTTCAATCATTTCACCATGCCTCGTAGGCATGTTGTTCAACTCTCTTCTTATTCTTGCATCTTTTTCAAAGTTTCCATTTGTGTGATGGACTTCCAACGATCCATTCTTGTTGTCCCAAACATGGCTATAGTTGTACTGTTGCATTTTCTCGCTCATAATCAGCATTGTGGTGGCTGGAAACTTTTCCATAACAGTTGCAAACAATCCCTCATTGATAGGAGGTGGAACATCCTTCCACCTTGTGACTGAAAATACTCTTGTGATTGTCATAAAAATTGTTAAGGGGCTAGTTCTGTTGCACATAGCAGCAAAAGGAATAGGACAGCAATTGTCATATTTTAATTTCTTCACAAAATTCAGAAATGGCAGTGATATAGGGGCTAGAATCAACCACATAGTGACTGAAAATGCCTTCTTGTATCTCCAAAGGTCACCCGAATCCCAAACTTTCATGTACAAGCAATTTGGAACTTGTTTGAAAGGACCTATTTGCCCTTTGCCACTCAAAGTATTAATCACTCTATCTTCATTTTCACTATGTTGTCCATGATAACAATAAATCTGAGATGGCCTAGTATGAAACAACAAACCTGAAATATGACTTTTCTTTTCATACCTTGGGCTGGAATCCAATTGTTTACTTCTTTTTTCAGATTTAGAAGTAGGAACTTTCGAGGAAGTTAACTTGGCACAACCATCCTTGTGTTTATCAAGAACCATACATGTTTCTACTGAAGGTTCTCCACTTTCCACTTACATGGTGGATTCTTTTATGGGTTGCTCACTAACTTCTTTTAGCTCTGAATTCTCTTGCACCTTGATTTCCTCAAAATTCTCATGAGGGTTTGACTATCCATCATTTTCCTTCAAAATTACTTGCAGCTCAAATTTTTCTTCATTCTCCCTTCTTACAATTTGGAAATTATTTTTCTCTTCCTTTCTCAAGGCATGCTAAAGATCTCTTGGATTGTTCGTTGGTTTATGACCAGCCCTAGAACCTTGCCTTTCGTCAATGCCACAAAATTTGCAAGGCTCATGTCTTCTCTGATTGTTGGTGGAAAAGTCTTATATTCTTCATAGTTTGCAGCCATATCATTCCGTATTTTGGAATGACTTCCTCCCTATGAAGCAAGTTGGGTTGATTAGGCCTTCGTGGAGATCCAACCGTCATCTTAGGTGGAGGGGGAGGGTCGTTGTATGTACTTGAAGTGCTGCCTTCACCATTGTGTGTCTTGAGTCCATTCATATCCTTCATGATTTGGATGAATTCAGCCATAATTTCCATCAACTGCTCTTGATTTTGGGTGAATCTTTCAAAACTAACCCTATCCGAATCATCCATGTTACTCTGCCTTGGTTGTTCCAAGTTTCTCTTTCGTAGTACCTCACTTCCCCATCACTGTTTGGTATGAAGCCAACTCAAACCCCCACAGCTACCCAAGAATTTGGCTCTGATACCACTGTAATGTCCCCTTTAGGGAAAAATTAGAATCAAAGGGGTTTCCCAACAAATCCTAACAATAGATACAAATTTCTGAATTTCTTTTCAAACCTTAAGCACATGAAAATTGCAGAATTCTGAAAGTGCCAATTTTAGGCACGAAAACAATATTTAATTCCTCAAACAATTATCAAAATTAGGAAATATTACAGCCAATCGTTATCCATTCAAATCTGATTTTTAGCCCACTTATATGGCTGGAAAATGTAATAAAAAATACCAAAAATGTTTTGTCCTTCAAACAACAATTAAGTTGGAAATCAGCCTTAGAAGTGCTACATCCAATCCAAGAGGAGGTTTGCTGCCCTCCAAAGAGGCTCCTTGCCCACCCTAGGTCATTTGTTGCCCTTCTAGGGCTCTTCAACCAAGTCGCCAACCCTCGAAACTTATTCGCCACACACCTTGAAGCTCCTACTGCGCTGAACCCAAAATTGGTGTTACACACCTCAAAATGACCATCGATACCTGATACAACCTCTGACTTATGGCTGCCCAAAGGAAGATTAAGGGTTTTTGTCCTTATCTTCAATTTTCCAGTAAAGGTTGACGTCTTCAATGGAGAAAGCCAAGTGTTTCATGCTCAAACTAAAAATTCAATTCATCAAACATAGCATGAGCCTTCAAAATGAACCTCCTTCCCCTTTTTATATCATTTTCCTTCAATATACTTTCTAAATTAAAGACTGACTTTTATCAAATTAGAGGAGTCCCTTTTTATTACAAATCAAAATAGAAAGGAGTTATCAACATATTCACTTTTGGCAACTAAGGCATATTATTACTTTTATTTAAAATATTTTAAAATGCTTTTTATTTTAATAATAATAATAATTTTTTTCTGAAAATGGGACATTACAAATATGTACACTTTGAGTTCTCTATAATATAATTGGGGGTTTTTTAATTTTAAAAAAAAAGAAATAGTGTAAGTGTTGACCATTTTTGGTCCAACAGGTCAAAAATTGGTCCCCTTCTTTCCCTGTTGTTCTGATCCAGTTCATTTCTTGATTTTTCACAAGTCTAAAAATTTCTACGGACTCTGCAGGCCCATTTCGGACTCTGCAGAGAATTCCTACGAACTCTACAGGCATGCTTTCTACGGACTCTACAGAAAAGAACTACGGACTCTGCAGGAAAGTCCTTTGGCATATGAAGAACCAGCTCAAGGAATGAAAGGAGCTTCTACAAAGTTTCTTCGGACCATTGAACCATTCAGTTCAATTGGCTCAGATTCAATTGGTTCAGCGGCTTACTTCAACAACTTGTTTCAATGGCTCGGTTCAACAGTTTGTTTCATTCAATTGGTTCAACGGCTCGGTTCAAATGAGACAAGTTCCCACTTAGGCGCAAAATGGACCATTTCAGGTGCCCTCGCGGAGGGCAGTTCGGGACTCAATTGCCCTTGCGGAGGGCAGGGAACTTTGCAAAGAGGCCACAAAGAAAAGCCGAAAAGGGAAGTTTCTTTCGAAAATTTGCTTAAGGCAAAGGAAGTACCCTTCGGAATGGTCGTTTCCAATTTTCCCGAAGGGCACTTTTCGAAGGCAGGCGAGAGAAAAGAACGAAGACATAATTTCTTCAGACTTTTTGTCCGAAGGAATTCCTTCGGACAAAAAGTCCGAAGAAATTCGGAAAGGCTACGAGCAAAAATCCAAGGGAAGACAAGTAAAAAGACTAAGGCTAAGGCGAGAATAATTTCTTCGGACCTTTTGTCTGAAGGAATTCCTTCGGACAAAAAGTCCGAAGAAATTCGGAAGAAAAGCCCGAGAGAAATGCCGAAGGGTAGAACAAAGTGTTCGAGACAATTCTTGCAGACTTTTGTCCGCGGGAAAAAAGTCCGCAGGAGAAAACCTGAGGAAAAGCTCCGACAAAAGAAACGGGCGAGGCAATTCTTGCGGACATTTTGTCCGTAGGAAGATAGCCGAAGAGAAAAGGCCGCCGAAGGATTCCGAAGGGCAGGTGCCCTTGTGGGGGACTCTCGGCTGCCGAAAAAAGGGACACCCTCCCCTTCGAGAGGGTCCAAAGCAAAGGCCGAAGGTAAGGGAGCGACAAAAGGCCGAAGAGAAAAGACCGAAGGAATTGCCAAGGACGGTGACGTCTCCGAAGCCGTCAATTTCAAGGAAATAGACTAGCCATTGGTTTTCAAATGGTGACGGGCCCGCGAACGTCATTTTTACAGTAGAGAAATAGCCGTTTGATCTTTGAATTCTTGAGCGCCAACAAGAAAAGAGCCCAGAGAACAAAGAGACAAAGAGACAGAAGCCAGCAAAAGACAAAACCAGGAAAAGACGACGTTGGGAAAAGACAAAAGTTGAGAATGAATTCAGCAACCTGCTAATAAAAGAGCCCAAGGAGCCAGCAAAGCCGAGAAGATAGCCCCCAAGGGCCAAAAGATCCAGAAGAGACAAAAGCAAAGAAAAGACAAAAGAGCCAAGTGCAGAAACAGACAAACCAGTCCAAGTGGCGAAGGATGGCGTCGACCCAAGGAGTTAATTCCAGCGGTTGGAACAGTGCTTGCCAAGTGGCCATCAAACAGCACAACCCATTTTTGTCCATTTTGCATTTATGAGCAGACAAACCGCGTGGGTGCCTTCAAGGAGCAGTCTTGTTTGTGGAGAAATGGCACGGCCTATGTTTTTAAATGCTTGAAGTCAGAATTGGAGCCGACACAACATTTATGTTTCGGCGGTTTCCTCTTCCCAACGCTCTCGGGACACAGATGGGCCACTTGTCAAAGGGCGCCAAAAGTCTTTCTCAAGGGAGGCACTTTTGTTTTCCCTCTTCTCTATATATATATTGTAACTTCTCATTTTAAAGGATCTATCTTTCACATTGTAAGGCGAAGCCCTGGCAATTTTCACCTGGAATCAATAAAAAATGCATTTTACCTCTATTATGGTTAGATATCTCTCTGAGTGTGTCTGAGTGTTAGTCTTGTGTTAAGTCATTGCTTCTTAATGCTTTCACAGGGTTGACACCAACGCATCTGGTATCTACAAGGCGCCATTCCTACAAGTGACAAGAAGAGCTGTACCTGGAGTGCAGACGCAGAAGGAGGTTACTAGACTGTGCTTTTCCTACAGCACCTATAGTAAGTCCCTTTTTTTGTGTGTTCCATTAAAGCCTTCCTGTCAAGCTTCCTGCAGTCTGGTCCTTTTACCAAGTAAAGTGTATTTATATGTTCTTATGTTTCAGAGTGTGAGTGTGAGTAGGTCGAAATTATTTGGTGCATCACTCTCTTAGATTAGGTTTTGTTTTTCTGTAATCCTTCTCCCTTTTCATCCCCCCCATTTTATATATATATATATATATATATATATATATATATATGTATTAGCACTTATTGGAATAACTCAGATGCATCAAAAGGAGCTAGCCCTTATCTAGAGACTCTCCCCCCAGTTTTGTCTTGCCCACAGGGAAGATGAGAGTTTCCATTTTGACGTGTGGAAGACAGGAGCTCAGCGTCCTGTCAGGGGTACAATCCACTGCGTCAACAGTTTTTGGCACGCCCGGAGGGACCAACTAGAACAAGTTTGGTCCAAAGAGTTGAAGAATTTTTGGTGTGTTCTTCAACCAACCAGCCTTTGGAGGCTTTCTTATCAACACCAATGGCGACTCCGAGTTGAATCAGCTGGTTAAGCAGTCCAGATGCCATCAAGAAATCTTATTTTTTGTATGTATAATTCCTTTGCACAAAATCATGGGCCTTGTATTCCTTCATATGGTTTTAATCAAGCTCAGGATCTTTATGCAATCGCCCCGAGCAGCTCTCCTAGTTGCCCTTCAACAATAAGGGAAGTAGCACTGGAGTTTGAGAATCAGGTGGTGGAAATAGACAGATTAGATGAGTGGTATAGATATCAGCAAGAGCTGATGTACAAAGAGGAGTGTTTGTTCAGGCAAGCTCAAGCCTTGCAATCCATGGAGGAGGAGGTAGCAAAATGGAAGAGTCCATTCATTCAAGGCAGTCAGCCTTGTGTGCCCCCTCCTATTCTAAAGAAAGCCCCCTCTTGTGCACCAAATCCTTTCTATCAGATAGCACTTGCTCATTCTAGCTCATCTGATACATCAATCAATCTTGCTCTTAACCCTGTGCGCCTAGCCTTCAAACATCAAAGGGAGCTAGCCCTTATCTAGAGACTCTCCCCCCAGTTTTGCCTTGCCCACAGGAAAGAGGGGAGCTTCCATTTTGACATGTGGAAGACAGGAGCTCAGCCTCCTGTCAAGGGTGCAATCCACTGCGTCAACAGTTTTTGACACGCCTGGAGGGACCAACTAGGACAAGTTTGGTCCAAAGAGTTGAAGAATTTTTGGTGTGTTCTTCAACCAACTAACCTTTGGAGGCTTTCTTATCAACACCAATGGCGACTCCGAATTGAATCAGTTGGTTAAGCAGTCCAGGTGCCATCAATAAATCTTATTTTTTGTATGTATAATTCCTTTGCACAAAATCATGGACCTTGTATTCCTTCATATGGTTTTAATCAAGCTCAGGATCTTTATGCAATTGCCCCAAGCAACTCTCCTAGTTGCCCTTCAACAATAAGGGAAGTAGCACTGGAGTTTGAGAAGCAGGTGGTGGAAATAGACAGATTAGATGAGCGGTATAGATATCAGCAAGCGCTGATGTACAAAGAGGAGTGTTTGTTCAGGGAAGCTCAAGCCTTGCAATCCATGGAGGAGGAGGTAGCAAAATGGAAGAGTCCATTCATTCAAGGCAGTCAGCCTTGTGTGCCCCATCCTATTCTAAAGAAAGCCCCCTCTTGTGCACCAAATCCTTTTTATCAGATAGCACTTGCTCATTCTAGCTCATCTGATGCATCAATCAATCCTGCACTTAACCCCGTGCGCCTAGCCTTCAAACATCAAAGGGAACTAGAGCAACCCCCCATGGAGATGAATCTTCTCAATTCCTTAGATTGTGAATCTTCCTTTGGAGGGAACCTCATGAACCAACACATCTCTCTTGAAGCAGCTCTTCATGTACATCAGCAGACCCTCCCTAACCTTCCCCAACTTTCTCAGGTCTCTTAGTATGATCTCCAGATCCCAAGCTGGAAGAAGGAACATCATGAACCAGCTCAGGACCGTAAAGAGGATAAAGTTGCTCTCTGTTCATAGGAGCAAAATTCCAATCCCAAGGTCATGAGTTGGAAGAAAACAGTGGAATCTTGGGGCAGGAAAGAGGAGGAGAAAGGTTTTGCTCAAAACCTTGAAGAAGATGAAGCTGCTCCTATTCATCGTGATCATGATTGTGACCTCCAAGAAAGGCTCTTTCAAGAAGACATAGCCAGGAGAATTGCAGAGTTGGAATCCAGAGCGAGATTCCTCAGCCAATGTGTGATGGACGGTTCAGACCAAACAACAGATTCCATGTCTGAACACACCCCATCTACACACCTCCAACAGAGCTATCAGGCCACACCTAATATAGATGAAGTGCTAACCAAATGGAAAGAGGAGAATCATTCGATTCTAGCTCAAGGACTGCCTCCTCTTCCACATGGTTTTTTCACTTCACCCCTTCTCAAGGAGGAACCTGTTTTGCGGGAGGCGAGTGAGGAAGAAAAGATCCAATTTGCAGCTTCTCAAGAGGCTATCATGAGCGACAATGAAAAAGAAATCATCATCGATGCTCCATGTGAAGGCATCATCGACAATGGAGAAGACACAAGGCATGCATACATGCAGATGTTCCAGCAATATGAGGAACGTAAACATGGTGAGCTCTCTTCCCCTTTATTTGATGAACTTTCTTGTTGCTTCGATGAGGAGGACGACTATGCCGAGGAGCCTGAATTGGAGGAGGATCAGACGGATGTCTTTGAACAACTAGAGACTCTGATCCTTGAGCAAGAAAAAGAGAGGCTGGTCCATTTTGAGGAAAGCCTTGAAGAAGAGAGCTTTAAACAAAAGGGTGATGTTTTGTGGGATGAGCAATCAGTTTGTGATTCCATTTCAGACATCACAACAGTCACCCTTCTTCAAGAAGGCCAAAAGGAAGCAGAGGATGAGTTTGACAGGGTCTTAAATGAAGCAAGGGATGAGTCAAACCATGATGCACTGCAAAGGGACTATGCATATCAAAAGGGCTTATGGTGATGAGCCAACAGCGATTGATTTCTTGGTGAAATGCACCAGCATGAAGAGCTAGCATTCAACAAGCTTCCAAGAACAAAAAGAGTACGTATATGTTGGAAGCATGTTCGGTTCTGGTCCACTCGGATGCAGGCCAATCAAGGTGACAGGCAAGAGGAGCAGGTCACCAAATCTCCATTCCATTCAGCCATTTGTCTGGCACCATAAGTTTCCTAGCCAGGAAGGAGACTTAAGAAATTTTTCCTTTGATCCAAGAGGGAGGCAAATATGCCTGGTTAGTTGTACATAGTAGTTTGCTTTCAGTTTCTTTTCTTGTTTTCCCTAAGTGCAGTTTCCACAAATAATGTTTTTAGCCTTGTGTGTGTTTTCCCTTGTGTCTGGGGTAAAAAGCTCATGATTGATTCTATGATCTCGCAAGGCTATTGTTAACCTTTCTTCAAAGTTGCATTCTGACTCCGTGCCCAATGGATTTTAAGGCAACTAGTCTCTAAGCATAGCAGGAATGCTTCCCATGGGAGTCGACAATTTGTTGACCATTTTTGGTCCAATAGGCCAAAAATCGGTCCCCTTCTTTCCCTACTGTTCTAAGCCAATTCATTTCTTGATTTTGCACAAGTCTGATAATTTCTACGGACTCTGCAAGTTTTCTACGGACTCTGTAGGGATTTTTTCTATGGACTCTGCAGGCCCATTTCTACGGACTCTGTAGGAAAGTCCTTTGGCAAATGAAGAACCAGCTCAAGGAATGAAAGGAGCTTCTACAAAGTTTCTTCAGACCATTGAACCATTCAGTTCAATTGGCTCAGAACTCAATTGGTTCAGCGGCTTACTTCAACGGCTTGTTTCAATGGCTCGGTTCAACAGTTTGTTTCATTCAATTGGTTCAACGGCTCGGTTCAAATGAGACAAGTTCCCACTTAGGCGCAAAATGGACCATTTCAAGTGCCCTCGCGGAGGGCAGTTCGAAACTCAATTGCCCTTGCGGAGGGCAGGGAACTTTGCAAAGAGGCCACAGAGAAAAACCGAAAAGGGAAGTTTCTTTCGAAAATTTGCTTAAGGCAAAGGAAGTACCCTTCGAAAGGGTCGTTTCCAATTTTCCCGAAGGGCACTTTTCGAAGGCAGGCGAGAGAAAAGAACGAAGACATAATTTCTTCGGACTTTTTGTCCGAAGGAATTCCTTCGGACAAAAAGTCCGAAGAAATTCGGAAGAAAAGCCCGAGAGAAATGCCGAAGGGTAAAGCAAAGTGTTCGAGACAATTCTTGCGGACTTTTGTCTGCGGGAAAAAAGTCCGTGGGAGAAAACCCAAGGAAAAGCTCCGACAAAAGAAACGGGCGAGGCAATTCTTGTGGACATTTTGTCCGCAAGAAGATAGCCAAAGAGAAAAGGCCACCGAAGGATCCCGAAGGGCAGGTGCCCTTGTGGGGGACTCTCGGTTGTCGAAAAAAGGGACACCCTCCCCTTCGGGAGGGTCCAAAGCAAAGCCCGAAGGTAAGGGAGTGACAAAAGGCCGAAGAGAAAAGACCAAAGGAATTGCCAAGGACAGTGACGTCTCCGAAGCCGTCAATTTTAGGAAAATAGACTAGCCGTTGGTTTTCAAACGGTGACAGGCTCGCGAACGTCATTTTTACAGTAGAGAAATAGCCGTTTGATCTTTGAATTCTTGAGCGCCAACCAAAAAAGAGCCCAGAGAACAAAGAGACAAAGAGACAAAAGCCAACAAAAGACAAAACCAGGAAAAGATGACGCTGGGAAAAGACAAAAGTTGAGAATGAACTCAGCAACCTGCTAATAAATGAGCCCAAGGAGCCAGCAAGGCCGATAAGATAGCCCCCGAGGGCCAAAAAAGCCAAAAGAGACAAAAGCAAAGAAAAGACAAAGGAGCCAAGTGCAGAAACAGACAAAACAGTCCAAGTGGCGAAGGAAGGCGTCGACCCAAGGAGTTAATTCCAGCGGTTGGAACAGTGCTTGCCAAGTGGCCATCAAACGGCGCAACCCATTTTTCTCCATTTTGCATTTATGAGCAGACAAACCGCGTGGGTGCCTTCAAGGAGCAGTCTTGTTTGTGGAGAAACGGCGCGGCCTATGTTTTTAAACGCCTGAAGTTAGAATCGGAGCCGACACAGCATTTATGTTTCAGCGGTTTCCTCTTCCCAACGCTCTCGGGACACAGATGGGCCACTTGTCAAAGGGCGCCAAAAGTCTTTCTCAAGGGAGGCGCTTTTGTTTTCCCTCTTCTCTATATATATATATATTGTAACTTCTCATTTTAAAGGATCTATCTTTCACATTGTAAGGCAAAGCCCTGGCAATTTTCACTTGGAATCAATAAAAAATGCATTTTACCTCTATTATGGTTAGATATCTCTCTGAGTGTGTCTGAGTGTTAGTCTTGTGTTAAGTCATTGCTTCTTAATGCTTTCATAGGGTTGACACCAACGCACCTGGTATCTACAAGGCGCCATTCCTACAGGTGACAAGAAGAGTTGTACCTGGAGCGCAGAGGCAGAAGAAGGTTACTAGACAGTGTGTTTTTCCTACAACGCCTATAGTAAGTCTCTTTTTCTGTGTGTTCCATTAAAGCCTCCCTGTCAAGCTTCCTGCAGTCTGGTCCTTTTACCAGTTAAAGTGTATGTATGTGTTCTTATGTTTCAGAGTGTGAATGTGAGTAGGTCGAAATTATTTGGTGCATCTCCCTCTTAGATTAGGTTTTGTTTTCCTGTAATCCTTCTCCCTTTTCATCCCCCCCCATTATATATATATATATATATATATATATATATATATATATATATATATATATCTGTGTGTGTGTATTAGCACTTATTGGAATAACTCAAATGCATCAAAAGGAGCTAGCCCTTATCTAGAGACTAACCCCCCAGTTTTGCCTTGCTCACAGGCAAGAGGGGAGTTTCCATTTTGACGTGTGGAAGACAAGAGCTCAACCTCCTGTCAAGGGTGCAATCCATTGCATCAACAGTAAGACCATAATAAAAGGGTGTTATCTGACTTTTGGAGCTAGACCCATAGAAAGTATCATGACAAGCAAATCAAATTCCTTACCAACCCCATGACAAACCAAATCGGCATTTGGGGAGAAAGAATATTGATGGAATGAATGAATTGTATTTAACTTTTAAGACTTATTGTTTAGCATATCTCGGTATTTAATTTGGATGGTGACAAAGATGGGGTGGTTGGAGTCCCAAATTAGTGACACCTTCAGCCAATGAAATCAAAAGACACATTGTGTCTTATGCTCCACAAGTAGTGAGACTATATTTTACTCATCTCTCATATCTTTGCATGTCAAATTTGGGTAGCTTTTTCAAAATTGTTTCCTATTTATTTGCAACAATTAAATGTAAAAAATATATATCCTTTTAATTTGGCCAACCAACTACATCAGTCTAGATTACTTAACAATTTTTTAAGATGACTTCCATTCTATCTGTGTGGGACACTATAGTTACAACGTAATTGACAGATTTTCTACTCTTAGCAATCATCGCACAACAATTAAGGCTTCATGTCATATGTCTTCAACAACATCCAATTCCAACAATGCTTAACTCTCTATCGTACACTTTGTTCCTGCCAAAACATTCTCAGTTTCCTATCTTTATGTTTAAGATGAGGTCACATGTCAACTAGATTCCACCACCCTATTCTTACTATCAACATGACTTTGACTCAAATAAATGTAACTTTAGTATGGCTGACATAGTGGATGTTATGCATAGCGACTCAAGTGAAGTGAAAGATAATGACGACCTAATGTTTTTAATGTACCTAAGAACATAAGTGAGTTTTTGCATTCAGTTTCAATTTTAATTTTGATTCATCACCAAAAGAATGATAATAGAGAATATCATTGTATTTAGCACTGATTTAGTGTTGATATAATGACACCATCCTTATGGAATGGGTTATATCAAGTGCAAGATTATGCTGTGGACATCGTGTACTATAGTGAAATATCAAGAGAAAACTATTCTAAGCACAGGCAATATACAATATACACAAAAAACACCATAACACCAATCAAATCAATATCACAATGCCATAGATCATATTAAATATATTGCTTTAATATGTTAATTAGACTTAACTAAATCTTATGTTAGTTAATGTCTAACTAATGTAACTGTCAGCCACCTCAATTGCTTGTAGCTTGTTTGGCATTAATAAATGAAGGATGCCCACAAAGTTAGTTGTATGCCTTTGAGTTTCTCTTCATTCATTCAACAACCATATTTGCTTACATTGGCATCAAAGCAAACACATAACAAAGCAGACTCGCAGGAAAGAACAAAGATAAATGCGAACAGCACGAGTAGGGAGAATCGCGAGAATCCTATCATGACACAAACGAACCTTTTCGCATGAAAATACTGTCAAAACGCAGACTAGTTTTGGCATACAGTCATCAAAGGGGAACAATGTCAAAGGAAGATAAATCGCATTGAACAAATGCTGAGGTCGTGAAGATTCGCAGACGAGGGCACAGAACGAAACACAGTCAAGGTCATGAAAGATTCGCGGAACACAGTGGAGATCATGAAAGCGTTGTGGACAAGCACACAACACACCATAGAAGATGTTTGCGGACAAGGGCATGACAATCAAAAGCAGTAAAGAACAATTCAACAAGGGCACGAGCAGTGAGAGCCACATGCAGAAATCAATGAAGAACACAGTTGCAGTATGTGTTGTTATGGCTTGAAATCACAAACATCAAACCAAAACATAGTAAGTCCATTATTTTCAAGAGTACGTTTGAGAAAAATTAGAAAAATATATTTTCCTATTAAAATATATTTTGGCTCAAAAAATACTATTGCATTGATTTTTGGGTCAGTTTGTTGCATTGATTTTTGGGTCAATCAAACAAACTATATGTTTTCCTATTGCATAAAATTCTGGATCAAAAAATTGTAGATTTTCGAGTCATAAAATAGTACATTTCTTATTGCATTAAATTTCAAGTCGAAATTGTACTTTCCCTATTTTATTGTTTTCCGAGTGAAAAACGGCCAACATACAAACCCTAGTTCTTGTTGGCCATTTTTGGCCCACATACCAAGCTTGTGCCCAGATGGACAAGCTGAGCAGAGTTCTCGAGCTTTTAAGGTCAAACAACAGTTTCGTGAAGTATGGAAGGGCCTATAGGCTTTCATAAGAGCCAGGTACAAAACCTTTGTTTGGGCTAAGTCCTTACTTGGTAGATTACTTTCGAGCTTTTGTTTTGTTGAGTTCAAAATCTTTCGAGACCCCTTTTTTTTGGCTAAGTGTTGAAGATTCTTTGAACAATTTGTCCGAGACAGTTTTCAAAGACCTGAATTCTTTTGGAGAAATTGTTCGCATCAAAAAAGGGCCAAGTTTTATTTCTTTTGGGAGATTTGTTTCCGTTCTTTTGGCTAAGTATCGGGAATTGTTTCGGACATTTTGTTCGAAACAAACGGCCCGAAGGATCATACTCTCGAAAAGTGGTCCATTCAAAATCCCGAAGGGTTTTTCTTCGCCAAATGGTCCAATACAAAGTTTTCGAAAGGTACTTTTCAAGCAAAATGGACCAAAGCAAAAGTTCCGAAGGGCACTTTTAGAAAGCTCAAAGGGTGATCTTTAGGGGCAAAGGGCCATTTCGAAAGGGCCGAAAGGCAATTCTGTAGGGCAAGTGTCCTTAACAAAAGTTCCGACAAAAGGTACAAGGGCACATTTTCTTTCTGGAAAACTATTTCCAAAATTTAGCTAAGGCATGAATTCTTTCAAGGAAATTGTTTCGCAACAATTTCGCAGAAGATCATTGTCTTTCGGACAAATTGTCCGAGGCAAAGCCCGCAGATGAATTCTTTTGGACAAATTGTTTTGGCAAAGTTGATCTAGCAGGTCCAAGATGGTCCCACAAACGTCAAATTCAAGCATAGCAAATGGCCATTGGGATTCAAATATCCCATGACAGGGACGCAGATGTCAAGTTTGGGCCCCTGCAAGAAGCCGTTTGGATTTGAAAATCCAAGGACGTTTGTGCAGACATCAAAGTTGGTCCACACAAAAGCCGTTGGCATTCAAAAACCTTCAAAGGGTCCCCGACTAAACACGGGCTTGACAAGTGTCCATATCTCGAGAGCCCAGATCAAATCCAACGACAAGCGGCAACTGGCAGATCAGTGGGTCCAGGCAGATCTAACAGAGCGCATTAACCTGTCAAGTAGATCAACGGTGCGAGCCAGGGTCAAATTCAATGGAGCCCAAGTAGGTTTGCCAACAACCAATGAAGAAAGGACCGAGCTTGGACAATTTCAACTAAGGTTGAAAGAGCAATTCGACTTGGGCAAAACAAATGAATGGACCCAAGCTGGAGGAAAATACATGGAACCGAGCTCGAGCTCAACCCGAGTTGAGCCAGGATTGACAATAAGGACCAAGCATTGCCAACAGAGCTTCATAGAGGTAAGATAGGTCTTTTAGACCTAACATGGGCCAAAAAGGTGGCAACTTGTTGTAAAAGGGACTGAGCATTGAGCAGAGTGTCATCTATATAAACTATAGGAAAACCAATAATCTTAGATTGGTTTTCATCTATGGTTAGCTCAAGTCCAAGTTTCAAAGCAAAGGCAGATGTGCACAATTAATGGAGGAGCATCCGAGCCATATCTTCAACAAGTAGCCACCCAAAACATGATGTCCACATGGCTCTGTCAGATTCATAAGCATGGTGATCTCATTCTTCAATAAATGGGACATTAATACGCAGGAGCTTGAGGTATTGCCAGAATAGTTGAATGTATAAGCAGCCACTAGACATCGGAAAGCAAGTTCACACCTCTCTGATCTTGTCAGGGAAATATTCCTCCTCCCCGTGCGCATGTAAGGTTCCTGCTATAATTTCCAGGCCTAATTTGTCAAACAAACTTCAGAAAGCATGCCTACGGCGCCGCAAAAGAATTAAAAGTTGTACCCATCATCCCAAGTGGTGCATTAATTGTAAAACAGGGTTGTTCTCTATATAAGCCTAGCTTTCCATGGTAAAAGGGGTCGACACATTTTAGCAACCTTATGCTACTGAAATTGCCCTCCATGAGCACTTGTATTGGCTAAATCTTGCAAACTAATGAGAATTAAGTTCACCCCCTATTATTCAGATAATCTATGTGCTATTTGAGTTTGTTGATCCTTGACTATGGGTAATGTTCCCCCCTCTCACCGTTGTCCATTCCCAACACCTCCTCATCGAACTTGGAACTCACTTGCAGGTCATATTCTGTGTGCACTCGGGTCTGTGTTGATACTGTCTATGGACCGTTTGTCATCCCTCTCAGTGTTGCGTTGTGTTACCGCACCTCCATGTGAAACAATTATGCACTTGGAGTATCCTTGGCTGAAGCTGTGTGATTTTGTCTTGTCCTCAAAGGTTTGTATTGTGTTTATGGCAGTTGGAGCGCTCTCTCTATTCTGGGCGCATCGTCTCTTTATGTTTCAACATTTCTTACCTTCTCCCTCCTCTTTTCCTCAAAGATCTTAGGTTTAGATTAGTGGTACATTATCTTTCTACTCTTTAGGCCTATGTGCTGGTCTTAAACCAGGGGCGCTTAGAATAGAAGGAATCCAGCCTACTCCGGAGGCTCGTCCCAAGAAGCGCAAGGGTCCCACGCCTTGGGGACATTCCCATCATTGCGATGAGACAACCAATGCTCTCGCGTGCAGCCGAGCCATAATACTTCCACGCCTAGTGCCCCACAGTAAAAACTTCCCTATGCCACAGACCATCCATAGGTGCACGTTTTGAACGACAACAGTTTCTAGCATGCCCAGTGGGACCAACAATCGAATAAGGAGCTAAGGAATCGGTGTTATCTTTAGTTAACAAGTGTAGCAGACACAAAATAGGAGCACCTGGCGACTCCAAGCATCTTTGGTTCGTAAAGTTCAATCCCTTACCTACATGCCAAGAAGGACAAGAACATCTACAAGAGGCTTTGATTTCCATTTTACTGAGCTTTCAGCGCCACCCAGACGAAGGAGAGTAAGAATATCTTCGTCCCCCATCAGGAGGCACAGTGTAAGCCAATCTCCACCAAGATCCCAGTATACAACCCCATTCGGAAGGTTCTATTCTAGTCGAGGTCTATTCCCTATCCCATTCATGGTTGTGCCAAGAAATCAAGTGTTTGTGCCTTTCAACGGAGACAGTCCATTAGTCCTAGTGTAGTACGATGACATTCCGGTGTCCATTCTCAAAAGCTTGTCCTATTTCACGGGTGAGAATTCAACCTCCCCTGTGGAGCATATCCAAGACATTGTGAACATCTGCTCAATGCACCATGTCACCCAGGACAATGTCACAGTCAGACTGCTTGCTTCCTCATTCAAAGGAAAAGCCCTTCAGTGGTACCGAGGCTTGAGACCAAACTTTTTTCATAGCTGGGATGAATTCAGCGGAGAATTTGCAAGCAGTTCGAGGATCAAAGTGATCACTTGTCCCTGATAGACCAACTCACAACCATAAAGCAAGCCCCGCATGAGATGATGGTTGATTTCAACTTCAGATTCCACAGGGTTTGGGATAGAATCCCAGCTTTATGTAAGCCATCTCCTAACACTGCATTTCTATATTTTATAAAAGCTCTGAACAGTGATATAGCGATAATGATGTAGTCCATGGGAGGTGCAGTCCTCCCTGATGCCTACGAAATTGCAAAGCGCGCAGAGAATTGTTTAATTCAACAAGCAAGATTGCGCCCACACCCCCTATGCCTATATTCGCAGAACCTCTCCCTAATCAAGCAGCTGCACAACCTATGCTAGCACCTCTCCCTACTATAGTGAGACCACCTACTCCACCTGTCGTCTCTTCCAATGAATTGCATAAGTGAAGGCACTATTGAAAAGTTTTGGGAATGAACTAGTTGCCCTCAAAAGGCAGCAAGCGCAGTATCCTAGACATCATCAGCCTTTCACTCAGCAATACCAGGCAAACAGATCTTCCCTACCAAGGCGGTGCTCAAACACAAAATCAGCTCACATACAATAAAGTGCCTTATGCGCAAAAGACTGACATTGACAGCACCTCCAAAGCCCTTGTTCCGGTACAGAACAATCTAGCACAGGGTTTTGAATGGTGCTTCCCATGCAATCAACCACATAATCAAGCTAGTTGCGCGAATGGGACCTTGAACCAGGCGCAAATCGTGCAAAGCATGCCTCAATTGCAAGAGCAAACAAGCAACGTAACTCCGCAAGAGGAAGGGTTCCAAGCACCAATTCAACCACAGGACGGGTCTCTTTTCGTCAATTGGCAAGAAGAGGACTTCAGCTATGTGAATCAAAGTAGCGCACCCAGTGAAGGGAGCACTCCAGTCACTTTCAACATAAGATTCAAAAGGAGAGCTATAGAAGAAGCTACACCAGCGTCAATGCCTTTGCCTTCAGCGCCCCAAGTCAATCGATATTGTGAATAGAATAACAAGTTGAGTGTTTTACTGTAAGAGTTCCCCCTATCTGGTATTAGAGCCTAGAGTTCGTACTCTGTTTTATGGTCGTCATGCTGTAAGCATAAAAATTCCATTGTGCCAAGCGCCAGTTGCAGTCGCTGAGTATCGCGTAGCGTAAAGCCAACTCTCTTCCCTGAAAGTGCCGCTATGGAGCAACGACTGTTGATGTCCAAATCCGAATCTTTTCACCGAGATGTATCGGGTAATGTTCGCACTCTACATGATATTATTATGGAAAAGACATCGTTGGTTGATAAGGATGGAAATTTTGAATATCCAGAAGTAAATATCAAAGATTTATATTCTGAAACTGGATTCTCTGCTAAGTTTTGTACTACTGTTAAACAATCTGAAGTTAATCTTATGGTTTCTGGAACGGGAATGTGTCATGTTTTTCTTCCGTTTATAACTAAGGATCAAGTTTAAAAATGGAAAGATCAGGGATACTTTCATATTCATTTTTCTGAAGTGGATATTGTAGTACATCCTCATTTTAACTACGATATAGGAGCACAGTTCTTTGCTACTTTGCTTGATGTTCATCATACTACTTGGGAACAGGCCAAAATCACTCAGTTCAAAGGCTATCTTTATAATGATGCTATTTGTTTTGTTTGTCCAAATTTCACTGTCTTTTGATTCGGCATATAACAAATGCATTTATGTTGTGTATTGAGTTTCAAGGTGTTGATTTGTTACCTGGTTCAGTCTACTGTACTATTGGTAGTTGCTGTATATTTAGATTAATAAATTTCATCTGTGTACCGTCTAATCTCCCTCAGGGTGTGTCTTATCCTAAAGGGTCGAAACATTTAATTGCTTGTGGTCGTGAAATTGAGTCTGAAGGTATTATGTCGGACTTCACTACTATACAAGAATATCTTGATGATATTCTGTTCAAAGAGTTGTCTATACCTAAAAACCATTGGTCATCTAAACCTAAGAAAACAAAAAAGCGTGTTGGGTTTGTATCTATTAAAACTGTTACAAATTTGTCTACGATTTCCCAAAAGGAATCCACAAGTCCTAAATCACCTAATCAAGAGTCTAGTATTGCTAAATTGCCTAAAAATGTGTCCAGCATTATTATTAATACCTTTGATCCTAAGCCTGCTGTTAAGGTACAAAAGGTAAATCCTTTGGCTGCCACATTAAATAGTTTTCAATCTATTGCCAGGCCAGGGGGTTCCACTTCCTATGAATGGAAACATCTTGGAAGAACCTATTATAAAGGAGGAAAATGGCCAAAGAAAATGGCTTTTAGCACTTCTTCTCAGGAAACTGAACAGCCAACCACTCGTGCTGATTTGTCTTTTCTGCTTGAACATTCAGCAAATTCTACTGACAATCAAAAAGATGAAATTCATCAGTTGAATTATCTAAATTTTTGGACTCAGTATGTTGAAGCCAATTTAGATGCTCAGTCCAATAAATTAGATACAATTATTAATGAGCTGAATGAAATTGATGACAATCTCAAAGAGCTTACTAAGTTTCAGGGGAAACAAAAGGACAAAAACAAGAAAAAGAGGAAAGCTGCTTTACAACAGACTGTTGAAGTTGAAAAAATATCCTCTTATCTCCCTCCTTGCACAGTACCATTGGTATTCTCTGATGATTTTCAGTCCATGACCTTTACTCCTTTTGCTACAAAAAGTGCTTCCTCTGCCAAAGAAAAGAGTTACAAGGATGTTCATGTGCAGCTCCCAAAAATAATGTCTAAAGAAGAACATGAAAAAATGACTGACGAAACTAAATCTCCAGAAGTAGTTGACAAAATAGAAGGAACATCTCTTAGCATGATCCAGATGAACAAAGTTATTTCTGATGAAACTGGATCATCTTCCACTTCTTTTGCAAAAAATGTTAAAAATTATGGATCTTCTGATGTGCTTGTTTTACATATTGATGGTAATCCTAATCCTAGATCAGCCATTGTATTATGGATCACACACTATTTGGCTCTCCAACAGACAAATAAATGGAACAATATGGCTGCTGTTGATATAGAAACTAGAAATATGGATGGAATGATTTTTCATTGGTGGAATCATTCTTCTAAAGAGTCGAAAGATGAAATCTTTCAATCAGAGCTTCAAAGATTACTTAATGCTTTATTAATAGAATTTGCCCCAGATTATGCACAAAAGATAAAAGATCAACTTCTTTTAGCTAAAATGAAACTATGTGATCTTTCAAAGTTTGAAAGTTTTTGTGCAGAATACAAAAAGAAAGTTTATTCAGTCAATCTGGAAAGAAATGATTTTGTCAAAATTCAATATTTGTCTGATTTACCTAAAGGAATCGGCTAGTTAGTGCTTGATAGATTAGCAGTTCTCCAAAAAGAAATTGAAAACAGGTCTCTGGTAGATCTAATAGAAGCAGCAAGGGTAGAAATAAGGAAAAATTGCCTTAGAGCTAAAGTACAGAATGCCTTGCCAAAAATTTCATCACAAGTTTGTGAAAAAATAGATGGACCCAAACAATTCGGGTGTTTTAAACCCAACTACAAGCATAAAAGGAAACATTATCAGTTTAGGCGAAAAAACCCTAAAAGGTTTAAACCATTCAAGTTTTTCCGGAGAAAAACTAATTATAAGCCTAAACGAGACCTCAAAGATGTTTGTTGATATGCTTGTAAGAAAAAGGGTCATTATGCAATGGAGCAAAGTCAAATACAAGCAATGCTGATAAGAACGCTAGAGGAGAGAAGAAGCTTGAGGCAAAGAAGAACCAAGAATCTGTCTATGCAATTTCGAATGTAACTGATGCAGCCAGTTACACAAAGAGAAGAAGTCAGCAAGGCAGCCTAATGCTATGACCAGGGATTCTTCATCTTTTTATGGTTATTGCTATAGATGTAATCAGTTTGGTCATAAGGCTAGTAAATGTAGAGTTGTACCTACAAGGAGAAATAACTTTATAAGCAAAAATTCAGTTGCATCCTTGTTAGATACAAATGTAGTGTGTTATTGGTGCAGTAATTTGGTCATATAGCTAAACATTGTAGAGCAAGCTTTATGAGATCAAAAGTGCAGAAAGGTATGCCTCCATATGTGAACAAAGGTTCACAAGCCTCTAAGAAGGTGAAAAGGAGACCCAACAGGAGACATAAGGGGACCAAGAATGTGAGCAAGGGTGAGTGCTTCAATTGCCATGATGAGGGACACATGGCCAGGGTCTGCAAGCAAAGGTCTACAAGTCAAAACAAGCTTATCCAGGCTCCTAGAGCTCAACAAAGAAGGCAGATCAGTTCATGGAGACCAAAGGTGGTGAGCATGAACCCTGATGAGTCTGCGGATCACATCAATCTAGTTGATGTGGTGGAGAGTGCAACAGAGGCTGGAAAGGGTCAAGAGATCTCAACATCTACCATTGATGAGGAGAAGACAAAGCTCAAGGAGAAGCCCAAGAAATTGACTGAAGACAGGTCAAGGGTATGCACAGATCAAGTGAACACCCAGCTATAGTAGAACAAGTAACGAGCATAAAGTGTCAATCTTCTGGGCCTAGTGATGAGATTTCTAGCTGCAAGGAAGATTCATCAAATGAACAGATGTATCATGGATCCATTTTGTCTCCATGTATTCCAATCCTAGAAGGAAAGGAGAACAGTTTGATGGATGAACATGTCACTTCTCTCAAGCCTAAGAACAAGAAGAATAAGGAGGACTGTGAGGAGTTATGTGTAACTCCTGGTTTCACACTGTTCTAAAACACTGTGAAATAAGGTGTCTCTATCTATGCTTCTTAAGAGACCCTTTTAAGTAAAGAAGCAAGTGGTGCTCTCCAGAAGGTGTTGAAGCCAGGAATGAGTGCTCCCAGTTGATATTGGTGTGCCAAGATGAGTCAAGTGTTATGAATACGGTGTTTGATGGGATAGAATGAGTATGCTAACAATGTGTTCATGGACTCTAGTTCCAAAGTCAGGATATGGAGACTTCCAAGTAGGAAGCAAGTATGATTGCTCTGAGATCATAATATCAATTGATATAGAGATATGAAAATTGTTGATTGGTTTTTTCAGACCAATGCTATATTGATATGTAAATGATCCTATGCTGAGTAGTCTTGTATTGATTATTAGTAGGTTAGTAGAGCAAGGGGGAGCTAGATTGTTTAGTCTATCAGGATCAAGAAGGCTCAGGATAAAGGAGCTTTTTGTATGACCTATGGTGGCAGATTTGAAAATGCTCAAGTGGATGTTGGTTGAGACTAGTTTATGCTACATAACAAAGAAAATCTTGAGTTCTGAAGATAAGCTGCATATACCATGGAGTTAAGGGGAGCTAACTCATATAATCTGAATGGTTTGAGGAGCCATGCATGATGTGAAAAGGAGCATATGTGAAAAGCTTCAGTCATAATTGAAAGAAAAGATGTTCTCTGCTACAGATGTTGACTCCAGAAGGCTGAGATGATGACTTAATCAAACCAAGTTAGGTGCCTAGACAATATACTAAATCCTCATGCATAAACAAAGTGAAAGCTTTGTAATTGGTCAGGGCCTAAGATTAGAGGACTATGTATGGAGACCTGTAAATGCTCAAAGTGATGCAATGAGACAAAATTTGGCAGTAATAGCTCCTACATCACATCGCTAGATACTAGTGATAGGGCATGAGTCCTGGGGGAGCATTGAAGAAACATTATTAACTCCTGGATTAAGAGTAAAGGCATTCAGGAGAGATAGTTGCAGTCCCTTAGCCATGTGATAACAAAGGAGGAGACACAAATGTGTTGGCTCTAGATCATTATGCCTATCTATAGAAAGATATGTCGATTATTGATTGGTCTTTCAGACCAATGCTATATACATGATCTTTTGAGGAATAATGGAGCCAGAGGAATCAGATTTGAATGTGTCCTAGTAAGAGTTAGGCAAATGTGCCATGGCCCAAAGAGGAGTTTCTCTCAAAGTGCTCTAACCAGCGAGGTCCAAGGATCGGAACAACCAAGCTGACAATAAAGGAGCAGCCCATTTCCATGTTATGGCAAGGACTCTTTGTCATTAATATAAAAAGGGGAGAAAGCAGAATGATGAAGAAATGAAGAAGGGTAGTCATTTGAGGATGTTTAGCCATCAATGACAAAGGGGGAGATTGTTGGCAATTTGAGTGTCATGGTGTACAAGGAGATTGTTGTCTGTAATATTGTCATTGATGTCAAATGATAAATGTTCTATCAAGCATTAATGAAAAAGGTATTGAATTGTGTTGAGCTGAACAGATCAGTTGTAGAGTCCTCATGGAGATTGTATGTGCACCTTGAATTTCCAGAATAGTCATGTGAATGCCTCTGCTAGTTTGTTGAATAGGGCTTAGTACACAGTTTGTTGGTGACTACATTTGCATTTATGGTAGCATCTGGAGGAAACAATCACACCAGGGTACTCATATTTGTGCCTATTCCTTGTGGTCCAAGTTCTGAGTCATGCAGATGGAAGGAGCAAAAGTTATGCAAATGCAAAGTAGGGTTCCCAGGCAGTTGAGCAGTGTTTGAACACTTAGTCAATTTTACAAGCTTGGTCTATTCTTTCAGAAATATTGGTTAAGTCAATTCTTTCGAAACAATTGTTCTGAACAAAAAATCCGAAGGAAGTGTTTTCTTTCGGAGAAAATGTCTTGTCGAATTCTTTCAGATAAATGGTTAAGGTCTCGTCGAACAAAAAGTCCGAAGGAAATAGGTCCCGAACAAAGCTTCCGAAGTGGACCTTTACAAAAAGCCAAAGGGTACTTTTACAAAAAGCCAAAGGGTAAGTGGAGCTTTACAAAAATGCCAAAGGGTATTTTGCAAAAGGCCGAAGGGTATGTGGACCCTTACAGAAAAGCCGAAGGGTATATGGACGTTTCCAGAAATGCCAAAGGGTATTTTGTAAAAGGTCGAAGGGTATGTGGACCCTTACAGAAAGGCTGAAGGGTATGTGGACCCTTACAGAAAAGCCAAAGAGTATGTGGACGTTTCCAAAAAATGCCAAAGGGTACTTTACAAAAAACCCAAAGGGTAAACAAAAGTGCCGAAAGATATGAATGAAGAATTGAAGGGCACTCGGACAAAAAGCCCACGGAAATTGTCTCGAAGAGGACTCGGACAAAAAACCCGCGAAAATTAGCCCAAAGAGCCCTTGATAAAAAACCCGCAACATTTTGTCCGAAAGATAGTTCGAAGAAAGAGAGGACACTTGCAAAAATCCGAAGGATAGTTCGAAGAAAGAGAGGACACTTGCAAAAATCCAAAGGATAGTTCAAAGAAAGATAGTGGACACTTGCAAAGCTCCCGCATAACATTTCCGAAGAGAGAGTACACTTGCAAAAACCCGAAGGGTAGTTTGAATGAAGGGAAAGGACATTTGAGAATTTGCCAAAAGACATAGGGCACTTCCACAAGTGCCGAAGGACAATTGCAGAGGACACAAGGACCAGTACAAAGCTTCCGAAGGATCACTTGGATTGTTTCGGAAAGAATCTAGGGTAGGTGGATGCTTAAAAAGTTTTCAAAGGACATTTCGGCTGAAGTATAAGACACTTGCAATATTGCCAAAGGATCAAGGCAAGATTAAAAATCGAGCATATCGAATATAATCGAAAGGAGCAAAAGCAAACCAATCATATAGAAAATATCAAGATACAAGGAGCTCGATAGTTAATGCAAGAGAGATCGAAAGCTCTGTTTCAAAAGAGGAAATGTATGACAGTTCAAGATAAATAGTGAATGGCGCCAATGATAAGATGAATAATCCTCATTTAAAGACATGACCAGACAAACGGTGAGCTCGAAAAGTCTACACAGAGCCCGAGATTGATTGATCCAACCGAACAATCATCGATTAAGGAAACGACACAGTAATGACCTGAATCCGACAGTTGCCAAACATAGTAAAGAGACTTGACCATTGCAATGTGATGCATGAACCGAGACACAGGAAAGCGTATAAGTCAAAGTTGCATTGAATGAGAACCGGTTAAGTGCAATTGAAGTATGAACGCAATTCAAGACATTGAACCCTAAAATCCATTGTATATATAGGACTTCTTAAATATTATTGTGTTGTTGATGCCATCGCAATTTTGAGGTGGAGTCAAACGCTGTCGATAAGAGATACATGCAAACAGAGTAAAAGGCAGAGAAAAAAAAGGGAATGAAGCGTGTCTAAATAGAACATATCCAGACATACGCAGATAAAGAAAATGGGCTGCCATCGCTATTGTTGAAACTAAAAAAGTGCCATCAGAGAAAACTCGAAGGGTGTCAACTCAAGATGTATGCAGACACTGAGTGAAGATAGTGGGACACAGAGTGAAGTAGAAAGGAAGAAAAAGCTCACAAAGAATGAGCAGAGAGTGAGGCAGAGCGAAAGAAAGGGCACATAGTGAATGTGCAGAGATTGAGCAAAGAAGAAGAATAAATATACACAGAATAAGCCAAGAGTGTGCAGTTAGAGACTAGACTTGTCACAAAGAAACTGAACTGAATTCATTTGTGAATCTATCTTGTATACTGAAGGTGTAGCTCCATAGTTCTGATTGGTTGGTTCCATCAGAGAAACTGAGTTGATGCTCAATTAGGGGATTGGAGTCTCCTTAGGGTTGGTGCCCTTAAATCTTGTAACCAGTAAGGTTAAACTGAGTTGGTGCTCAGTTAGGGGATTGGTGTCTCCTAAAGATAGGTGTCTTTAAATGTAATCAGTGTAGTTTTGCTAGTGAGGTGATTTAACTGTGAGACTGGATTAGAACAGTAAATTCTAGCAGCTATTATCACTGTAGTTTTTTCCTTCGAGTTTTCCACGTATAAATCCGGTGTACTGTGTTTTTATGTGTATGTGCTCTCTACATTTGTTCTTTGATATGCATATGTTTTGTATCTTCATTAAAAAGTTAAAAAACTAGTTTTTAGTTGATCTATTGATTCACCCCCCCTCTCAGTAGATAGTTGTGTTCAACACCTTTCAAAGAGGGTGAACCACTTTGGGGAGGTAAAATACCTCATAAGCCTTTACTTGCCCTTTTTAGAATTTTTTTTTTTCCTTGTTTTAGCTCCCAAGCTGACATTCTCTTTTTCGAATATAATATTAATTAATTGTCTTAATAAAATAGTTATTAAAATTACTTTAAGGCAAATAAATTAATAATTAATTTAATTAAATAATTTGGTAGTAAAAACCACTTTTATCAAATATTTTATTAATTAAATAATAATTGACTTAAGAGAAAATAATAAAAATAATTATTTTAGCAATTAATAATTAACTAATAAAATATAACTCTTTAAAAAAAAAAATTAGTCTATGGAGAAGTAGACTAAAGGTCTTCAATACCTGCTTAAACATAATGTGGAAATGGAGACATCACATTTACCTTTCCCCAAAGTGGTACGAACCCCTTTGTGTTGGAAATATTGTCATTGATGTGAAAGGTCTAACATTATTGGTGATAGAGGCCCGATTGCATTTAAGGGTGTTTTTTATATTCATATCTTGGCTAATATGTGTTAATATTTATTTAATATTAATAAATATATTTTTGGTTGCATATAAGTCAAAAGAGAGCCCATGGAGAAGTCAAAGAGTCACGGGGTAAAAGACGAAAGAAGAATGGGACGCATTTTTTCATGAAGAGTCATCTTGAGGAATTTCAAGAGTCACCATATGAAGTCAAAAAAGGTATGGCACATTTTTCTATGAAAGGACACTTTGAGGAATACGAAAAGCCACCAAAATAAAGACAAAAGAGGAAAAGACGATTTTGCTTATGAAGAGTCACCATGTGACTTTCCAAATGTAAGGATACGAAGGGTCATATAAGTTTGACGCCATTTTTCATGAGTATTGACGGGTCACAAAGGGTGAATGCCAAAGGTCATTTAGAAAGTTATAAATAAAGGCTTGAGAAGCTATTTGTAATATGAAAGAGAGTACATAGTTTGTATTTGTTTTCGAAAAGAGAAAAACATGAGATATTGTAGATTTCTATCATTTGTTGAGTAAGCAACATTTAGAGATAGTTGTGTTTTATATACAAAAGAGGTTGGTGCTCCTATGGGTTGGTGCTCACAAATCTTTGCAAGGGGTTGGTGCCCCTGTGGATTGGTGCTCACAAATAGTTGTGTTGGTGCTCGATGAAGGGGTTGGTGCTCATTCATATACTTGAGATTGTTCTTCATGATTTTTTTCACTTTGAGTTTCCACGTAAAAATCTGTTGTCTCTCTCTCTCTTGTGTGGTGCAAATTATTGTTTCAGTGTTATTGCATATCTTGAATGTGTGATTAAGTGGTTAAAGAAAAGAAATCAGATTAAGTAAAAAGATATATAATACACTAATTCACCCCCCCCTCTCAGTATATTTCATGCTTAACAATTGATATCAGAGCAGATTCCTTTTGAAAAAGTTTTACAGCTTGAAAATAAATCGAGAAAGCACGATGGCTGGATCACGTGAAAGATTTTCTACAAAAAAACACCTTTGTTTGATAGGACAAATTATGTTTTTTGGAGCATAAAAATGAAGACTTATTTGATGGCCCTTGGATTCGACATATGACAAGCAATGGTGGAGAAATATGAAGAGCCACAAACACTTGTGATTACTCTGGCAGAAAAAAAAAAAAAAGGCAAGTGAAAATAATGCTAAAGCTTTAAATGCTATTTTATGTGGTTTATGTGAATTTGTTAAAGTTATGCAATGTAAATCTGCTCATGAAACTTGGGTAAAACTTGAAAATATTTACAAAGGTGATGGAAAGGTTCAGCAAGCTAAGCTTCAGAGTTTCAGAAGACAGTTTGAGAGTTTGAAGATAGAAGAGGAAGAAAATATAGCATATTATCTTTTGCGGGTTGATCAAATAGTTAATCAGATTCAAGGTCTTAAAAAAATTTAGAAGAATCAACTGTGATTCAAGTTTTGAGATCTCTACCATTGAGATATGATGCAAAAATTTCGGTAATTGAAGAGATGAAGAATTTAGCCAAGCTAAAGATGGATGAGCTTCATGGTATTCTTACGGCATATGAGATGCGGACTGAACAAAATAAACACTCAAAGAGAGACGCTGCTTTCAAGACATCAAAGAAAGAGAAGACTAAGATTCAAAAATCAAGTGATAGTTCTAGCAATGATGAAAATGACAACGGAGCTATATTCATTCGCAAGCCGAAAAAGAGCACAGATAAATATCAAGGAAAATTACCTTTTAAATATTTTAATTGTGGAAAGATTGAACATTTTGCAGTTAAATGCCCAAATAAGGGTAATGATGACAATGAAAAAAAAAGTCTACATACAAGAAGAATTTCAAAGGTAAATTCAAGAAGGGATTCGAGAAGAATGGTGCATTTTAAAGATCTTAGCTCAGTCGAAGATAGTGGAGTCAATGATTCAGAAAAAGAGATTTTATTCATGGCCATACATGAAGATGTCTCATCAAGCAGGAAGTACAGATGATCAAGAAGAAGAACAGGATGAAGCCGAAGTGAATTTGGAAGGAGAACTCATTTGTTCTTTAGAAGAGTTAAAAGCACTTGAAAAGAAAAATTGAAGATTAAAGCTTCAGATCGAGAAAAACGAAAAGGAGTCAGAAAATAATTAAAGATCTACAAGCACACTTTGAAGAAGCCAAGAAGAATGAAAAAGATATAATGACACAATTGAAAATAGTAAGTAAAAAATGTGAAAGGTATGTTATTGAAATTGTTTTTTTAAAAGCAGATCTTGAGAAAATGAATAAAGCAATCAATGATAGAACAGCGAATGATTCAAAATTTGAGAATAGCACTAATTTATTGAATAAGATATTAAAAAATCAAATATCAATGTTAGATAAGACAAGTATTGGATTTAAAAAAGAGAAAGAAGACATTACTTTCACAGACAGAAAAAGAAAAAAGCTATGTTGAAACTCTTACAAAAAAAAATAAAAAAAGAAGTTAAGAATACAGAGGACATCTCAAACAAAGAAGGCTGGAAAGAACAGAGCTACAAAAGGCAATCAGAGCATAGATACACAAACAGGTCCTATTTTTATGATTACTATTTTTATTGTAATGAATATGGTCATAAAAAAATAGAATGTCGAAAAAGGGCTAACAATTTTAGAAATAAGGAGAAGAAAATTTATGCAGAGTCAAGCAAAAGCCACAACTCTTTTGCTCCTCTATTAGACTTTAATGAAGAGGCTATAATATGTTACAAGTGCAATAACTTCGAACACATAGCTTGGTACTATAGAAGCGTGTTCGAGTCAGTCAAGAAGGACTAGAGTTTCAAGACTCCATTTATCAAGAAAAAAGTTCAGACAGGTTCATAACAAAAGAAATAACGTGAAAAAATATGTTGGTGCAAGCAGCTTTGCATGCAAAAAATGAAGAAAAGCCAGGATTCATTGACAGTGGATGTTCGAGGCACATGACAGGAGACAAGGACAAGTTCATAACTTTGAAGAAGATCAATGGTAGCATAGTGAAATTCGGAGACAATACTACTACCAGAATTGTTGGAAAAGGTACACTAAGTTTGGATAATAGTAGAACTAAAACTGAAAATATGTTGTATATATAAAGTCTTAAGCATAATTTTTTGAGTGTAAGTCAAATATGTGATCAGGAGCACACACTAAAGTTTTATGCAGAAAGTTGTGAAATTAGAAGAAAATATTTAGATATGTTGGTTGCAGATACTTAGAGAACAAGCAATAATTTGTATATGCTATCAGAGATCAAAAGTCAAAGATGTTTGAGTTAGATTGAAGAAAGTTGGCTATGGCACCGGAGAATGGGACACAAATTTTGACAATCTTGTCAACATCAGCAAGAAGCAAGCAAGCAGAAATCTTCCAAAGATTACAAAGCCATCCAACACGCTTTGTGAACCTTGTCAGCATGAGAAGTAGGCTAGAAGGCGGTTCAAAACAAAAGAGTACTCGACCACTCAGATGCTAGAGCTTGTTCACACTGATCTGTGTGGATCTAAGAGAACTCAAAGTACTCAAGGTGAAAAATCTTTCACGTTGCTTATTGATGATTTTTCACGTATAACTTGGATAATATTTTTTTTTTAAATCAGAAGCTTTCAGACATTTCAAAGCATTCAAAGCATTAGTTGAGAATGAAATCAGTTTAAAGATTAAGTGTCTAAGATCAGATCGAGGAGGAGAATTCATGTCAGATCAATTTATTGAGTTTTGTGAAGACCATGGAATAAAGAGACATTATTCAGCAGCCAGAACTCCACAGCAAAATGAAGTAGTTGAACGGAAAAATCGAACAGTTCAAGAGATGGCTAAGAAATGCTAAATGAATCCAAGATAGATAGATATTGAAGAGAGGCAGTTGCTATAGCAGTGCATATTCAAAATAGAGCATTATTGAGAGTCAATAGTGACAAGACTCCTTATGAGCTATGGAAAGACAAACCAGCAACAATTGATTATTTCAGAGTTTTCGACAGCAGATGCTTCATAAAGAGAATCGATGAAAAACTTGGTAAGTTTGAATCCAGAGTAGATGAAGGTATATTTCTTGGTTATTCTTGCAAAAGTAAAGTTTATAAATGTTATAACAAGATAACCAAAAAAATTGTTGAAAGTGCAAAGTCAAGAGAGAAAAAGATGGAACACAAAGAATCAGTGATCTAGTAGATGTTCCTGAAATCATTGAAGAGGAAGATTTTAGAGAATCAGATGAAGATGAGAAGGAAAAAAAGAACACCAAAACTCCATCCAAATATGTTCAGAAAAATCATAATGAAAGTGACATCATCCAGGACATAAATGAAAAAATTCTCACTAAAAAAATGATGGTAAGTGAATCTGAGCAAGTTAATTTCTCTTTGTTATCCAAAATTCAGCCTAGAACTTTTTCAGAGGCTAGACATGATAAGCATTGGGTTAAAGCTATGGATGAAGAATTAAATCAGATAGAAAAGAATGATACTTGGGAATTAGTGCCTAGACCAAAAAACCACAATGTGATAGAAATAAAATAAAATTTATAGAAATAAGTTGAATGAAAATGAAGAAGTGACCAGAAATAAAGCAAGATTAGTATGTAAAAGATATGCTCAGATTGAGAGAATAGATTTTAATCAAATTTTTGCACCAGTGGCAAGGTTATAGGGTATTAAAATGTTTCTTGCATATGCAGTGTTTAAAAATTTCAAAGTGTTTCAGACAGATGTCAAATCTGCCTTCCTGAACGAGAATCTAGAAGAGGTCTACATTAAACAATCTGAGGGATTTATTCTCTCAAATATTAGTAGCCATATATGCAGATTGAAGAAAGCATTGTATGGATTGAAACAAGCTCCCAAAGCTTGGTATGCAAGACTTGATAAGTCCCTGCAGGATCAAGGTCTCAAGAGAGTATTCGCTGATAGTAATCTCTACATCAAAACAGAGGGTGAGCATCAATTGATTGTAGTATATATTGATGACATCATTTTTGAAGGAAATATTGAAAAAATGACCAAAAAAATTGATAAAAATGCAGAATTTGAGATGTCTATGCTTAGAGAATTGTCATTTTTCTTAAGATTTCAAATATTTCAGTCAGATAAAGCAATTTTCATATCTCAAAGTAAATATGCCAATGAAATATTGAAAAAAATTGGTTTTAAGGATTGTGCACCAATTGACACACCAATGTGTACAGGAAATAAGGAGAGCAAGGATGAAGATTCACCTATTACAGATCAATCTTTGTATAGATCTATGATTGATAGTCTTTTATATTTAACAACATCGAGATTAGACATCATGCATGCAGTAGGTATGGTTGCAAGATATCAGTCAGTGCCAAAATACAATCATGTTCAGTTGGTGAAGAGAATATTCAGATATATCAAGGGGACATTGGATTACGGATTGTGGTATCCCACAGGGAGAGATTTCACTTTGGTTGCTTATACAGATTCAGATTGGACAGGGTGCTTGAATGACAGAAAGAGTACAAGTGGATGAGCTTTCTTCCTTGGTGATAGCTTAGTATCATGACTAAGCAAGAAGCAGAATTCAGTATCACTTTCTACAACTGAAGCAAAATATATTCAGCGATATTATAATGTACTCAAGTGCTTTGGATTAAGCAAACTTTGGAAGATATCAAGGTAAAATATGATGAACCTATTTCTATTTTTTGTGACAACACAAGTGTTATTAATATTTCGAAGAATCCACTAATGCATTCAAGAACAAAACATATTCCCATTAGATATCACTTCTTGAGAGAGCAGGTTGCATATCAACAAGGTAAGATGGAATATATCAGTACTACAGAGCAGATTGCAGATATTTTCACAAATGCACTACCAAAAGACACATTCGAGTATCTGCGAGAGAAGTTGAGAGTAATTTTTTTTACTTCCTGCTATTGAGGTTCAGCATCAGTTGAGGGGGAGCTAAGTGTTAGCTCCAAGTAGGCCCTTTACCATTGATGTCAAAGAGAGAGAATCACAGGTACAAGTACAGGTGCAAAAATAAATACAGGGAACAAGTACAGGTTGCTACAGTAAAAGGGAGTTACTGTATGTTTTTCATATGGCAATATGTGCAGGTTTTAAGATGTGACAATTTTAATTTGAAGTTGCCATCAATGACAAAGGGGGAGATTGTTGGAAATATTGCCATTGATGTCAAAGGTATAAAATTATTGGTGATAAAGGCCCCATTGCATTTAATAGTGTTTTTAATATTCATATCTTGGCTAATGTGTGTTAATATTTATTTAATATTAATGAATATATTTTTGGTTGCATACAAGTCAAAAGAGGGCCCATGGAGAAGTCAAAGAGTCACGGGATAAAAGACGAAAGAACAATCGGACGCATGTTCTCATAAAGAGTCATCTTGAGGAATTCCAAGAGTCACCATGTAAAGTCAAAAGAGGTATGGCACATTTGTCCATGAAGGGACACTTTGAAGAATACGAAAAGTCACCAAGATAAAGACAAGAGGAAATGACGCTTTTGCTTATAAAGGGTCACCATGTGACTTTTCAAAAGCAAGGATACGAAGAGTCATGTAAGTTTGGCGTCATTTTTCATGGGTATTGAAGGGTCACAAAGGGTGAATACCAAAGGTCATTTGGAAAGCTATAAATAAAAGTTTAAGAATCCATTTGTAATATGCAAGAGAGTACATAGTTTGTATTTGTTTTCAAAAAGAGAAAAGCAGGAGATATTGTAGAGTTCTATCATTTGTTGAGCAAGCAACATTAAGAGATAGTTGTATTTTATACACAAGAGGGGTTGGTGCTTCTGTGGGTTGGTGCTCACATATAGTTGTTGTGTTGGTACTCGACAAAGAGGTTGGTGCTCCTGCAAATTGGTGCTTGTGAACTTTGTATTGCAAGTTGGTGCCCATTCATATACTTGAGACTGTTCTTTGTGATGTTTCTCACTTTGGGTTTTCACGTAAAAATCTGGTCTCTCTCTCTTGTGTGGTGCAAATTATTGTTTCAATTTTATTGCATATCTTGAATGTGTGATTAAGTAGCTAAAGAAAAGAAATCAGATTAAGTAAAAAGATATATAATATACTGATTCACCCCCCCTCTCAGTATATTTCGTGCTTAACACTTTGGAGGGTACAAATACATGATGAAAATCGCAATTGAGGACAGGCTGAAAACTGATATTGTTTCTTCATGTTTGAAGAAGATATTGGGATGTATGCCCAATAATTGTTTGCAGATTTGGAGTTGATTATTCTACAAAATGTGTCTTTTGATGCCACCTATTCCTAAAGCGGATTTGTTACATGCCCTAGATTGAGGCAACTTGCTTTATGTGATATTTATGAGGGTTTAACATCACAAAATTGTGGACTGGAGGCTAATATTTATTGTGTGAATTTTTTCGAGTGTGACGACTTGATTGGGATTGAGGGTTTGATGTTTGAAAAGGTAAATTCTAAAAACTAGATTTTTCAGAATTTTAGAGCAAGTTTTGGTGACCTTCCCATAAAAAGTAAATTTTAAAATTATTTTTATTTGATAGTCATTAATTTTGTAATGAGTTTGAGCTCTTATTTGCATCATAATTTCAAATATTGAAAGAGTTATGAATTTTTTAAGTTTCAGTTGTTCGTAGGAAATAATATTTGTTGAGCGCAGATTTGCAAGGGTTTCGACGACCTTTTTAAGGGTCAAGATAGGCCCTAAACGTGGGACAAATAATATTATAATTATTTGTGTTGTTTGGCATATTGTTTCCATGGTTTTGACGTCATTTTGAGGATGAATTCAAAGCACAAATTCTGATTTAATTATTGCAGTAATTTTTTAAATATTGGCGATTGGATTGGACTAGGGTTTGATCACTTTGGAACCTTAACCATTGATGATTCATGGATGATATGACTGTTGTGATTTTTGTATGATTTTGTCTACAAATTGTGAAAGCTAGAGCAGAGATTAAAGTGGGAAAAAAGAACATCAATTCAACTAGTGTGGCACTAGGATTTAGAGGATTGAAACACTCATTTCAAATTCTTTCTTCACTGCGGTAAGAGTCATTAGTGGCCAAATTGACAAAGTATTTATTTGTTATTTATTTCAAAGTGAATTGGTTAGTTAATTTTCAGTTTGGAGGTGCAATTACAGCAGCTAGGGTTTTGTTGATTTTGTTAATTTTGGAATTCAAAAAATTGTGAATTTCAGGGGAAACCTCTTTTTGGTTTAATCGTCCCATTTGGGGGCATTACACATTTGCATCTGATCCAATACAAGAAACATTTTTTCTTTGTAGAAGCAATAACTTTGAAGGTACCTATAGAAACCTTTATAGAAGGTACCACTTAAAAAACTTACACAAAATAAAATTGTATTATTCTGACAAAGATAAGGGGTGATAAGATTCTACAAAGACTTGGAAATAGCTAAGAATAAGTAATAAATTTTAAAATGAGTACAAAATAAGGACACCAGAAAAGGATAAAATAGAATGGATCTTTTACCTTGTATAACTCTTCAAAATAATCATTACTCCCACAACCTGTAGCTTCTGCGACTATACGTGTCCAGAATGATCTTCCGTCTCCCTACAAAATTAGTCAAGTATTTGTTATAAAAAAAAAATCTATTTTGTTCTCTGGATAAAAAATAGATGGAAATTACGAAAGGATAATTTTCTCCAACATAGACTTGATAGACAATTTTTATAAAATTCAGATGAGCCACAACATGGAAAGAAAAAATATACGTATAGACCATATAAGGGCAGTAACAAATACTAGGCACCATGAATGGTACTTCTAAAATTATTTGGTACTTGTAAGACTTTCTTTTAATGGTTCCTCGATAAGGCATCCATAATAGTTAGTATGTTAATAATTGGGTTGATTGGGTTGATTATTTAATACTGTAGACACCTAAAAATGGCCCCAAGGCATTTTCTAAGTGTTAATGCATATGTTCTTAGCATGCTTGTCTATTTGTCAATTATTAATCCAAGTTAGGCATTATTGACACATTTGTTAACTTTCGATGTGTCTCCCCCTTCTCTCTATTTGTCTTTTTGTGTCTCTTGGGCTCTATGCCAGGCACCCCAACATTCCTAACATCTGGCAAAAGTGTTGACACTTATAGTTCCATCTTTTTTGGTCTCCTCAAGTCAAGGTGCACTCGTCCCTTTCATCACATCTGTTTTGCTTTTAGCCGTTTTGATCCGAGTATGGAATGGGTCCTGTTGACAATTCTTCCACAGGTCAGATTGTCTCTTGCCATTCAGAAAGTTCACGTCTCTAGCCAAGGAAGAAAGAATACATTGGGTAGATGTAGACCAATTGAAATACTCATTTGCAAAGGCCTTGGCTACAATAAGATTTCCTTCGGAGAAAGAAGGCTTGATTTTACATAGCTTCGGAAAAGTTCAAAGGGCCATTGCAAAATTCTGAAGGGACACTCAAGGAATCCGAAGGGTATGTTATCCTTTGGAAAAAGTTCTCTGCAGGAAATCCGAAGGAATGAACTTTGCAATAAGTCCGCGGGAAATTAACCAAGAATAAAGACCAAGGAGGAGCCGGAAAATTCGAGAAAAAATAGAAGTCGGCAGGAAAACATAAAGTCCAAAGGAATAAGGACACCTACAAAAAACCCAGGTGCCCTACAATTTTTCCGAAAAGCCACAGAGGAAGGACAGAAGCCCTTGCGGAGGGCACTTGGTCGATGACAAGACCTTTCCAAAAAACCCGAAGGGCATTCTGCCGGTGGTAAGACAAAGACAAAGGACAAATTTCTTCGGACTTTTTGTCCGAAGGAATTCCTTCGGACAAAAAGGCCAAAGAAATTCAGAGAATTTACAAAAGAAAACCCAACAAAAAGAAGTTGCCAAAGGCAAAAGAGAAAATAAAGGACGGATATCCTTCGGACTTTTTGTCCGAAGGATTAAGCCGCGGAAAAGTGAGAAAACAAAAGTCCGTAGAAATTCAGAGGAAAATTAAGCCGAAGGAAAAGAAAGGCCCAGGAAGGATAAAGTCTCAGACTTTTTGTCCGAAGAGTGAAGTCCTAAGGCAGAGGACAAACTGTTCGCGGGAAAGTGGACTAACAAAAGATCCGAAGAAAAATCAGAGACCAAGGAGATATTCGAAGGGAATAGACAAAGGGGAAAGTCTGAAGGGCTTGGAAGGAACAAATCTGAGAAGACAGTTTCATAAAGTCCGAAAGAAATCTAATGGAATGGACCTTCGCAAAAAATCCGAAAAGGGGACTTGGAAAGACACAAGCACTTCAAATAGTTTTCGGAAAAAGGGTCCATAAGGAAAAGCTTCGGAGACACAAAAGCCTGTGGGAAAGTGAGAAGGCATAAGCCGAGACAATTGCATGAAGAAAGATATGTCTGTGGGAATAAACCCAAGAGAAACGCATGCACAGAAACAGAAACAAAAAATAGATAGCCAGGAAATAAATTCAACCTAAATTTATCTCTCACTCAGCAAAGATAGTTTTCCATGCAAGCACTTTTGTCCGTCTCAAGCTTGTAACATTCCAACAGTTCAACCGGAGTTCCAAATTCAGACGTCGAGTTGACTGTTCTAAATTTGGAATTGACTAATTGTTAAACACCACATCTATTAGGAGTTTTCCATGCAAAGGAGAATAATCTCTTCATCCAACTCAGTGTTCCAGCAGCGCATGAAGAAGCTAAATTTAGAGGTGAGCGTGGATTTCCATGCAAAGAGAGATGGGCGTTTCAATAAACCCAGCCGTCCACTTCCTCTAACGCCAAGGAGCTTCATGCAAAGACAAAGGGAAAATATATTTTATTGGAAGGCAAAGTTGGTCTTGAGTTAATCTAAGTTGATCTTCCTCTTCTATTTTTCAACGCCAATCTTTTGGCTTTTGTAATTCTCTATATTAATGGCTTTTCAGCCTTAGATTTTATCATCCCTCTCTTGGCAAGACCAGACTCTGCCATTGGTGAGTTGTGTAACCTCTTCAATCAATAGAAGGATAAATTTCAAGTGATGACATAGTGTATATTCATTCAGCAATTTGCATATGTGGTAAATTTCTCTCCTTTCCCAAAATTTTGATTCGTACCTAGTTACTAGCTTATCATATTATACAGGTCATGTTCAGTGTTCTTATGTATTTTGCTGAAGCTATAAGTGGATGTTAGGTGGCTGCAAAGTGTCTTGTATCAGACCTCTCTCCATCATTTTCCCTCATGTTTTGGTCATTGGATCAAACCTTCTCATGAAATATTTATGCATGGTGATCAATTCAAATCAAAGGTCTTCTTTTTCCCTTATTTGATTCAGTGTTCAAGGTTCCAAGTAGAGTGGATCAACATTTTGGTGTATCACCGTTATTAGGTAGGATTTCCTTTTCGAGTTTCTTTCTCCCTTTTCCATGGTAGATTCGCATCACAAAGTAGAGATCCATTGATACATCTTACAGGAACTAGCCTTCTCTGGAGGTTCTTCTCACCATTGAGGCACCCACCCTCGTGAGAAGATCTCATTGTTTCAACCGGATAGAAGATTGGCCATTTCATGCACGTCTTTGATTCAGGGTGCAGCTCCAGGTTGACAACAAGTCCCTCAAGACTACCTTCTCATTGTGGTACTCTAATCGGTATTTAGTCATGCAAAAAGTATTCTGCGCAACTGCTACATGATCTAAAGCTTTCTTGGATCAACAAACAAGCATAAGTGCCTTGCGTAGCCTCACGATACCTTGCAATCACTTGGCAACACAACACGTCCCTACACTCCACGCAGCAATACAAGCACGGTGTCACTTCATGTTGGCTCATGCCATCTAAATGTCTTACCCGAATCGGTGCCATCTCGGCTAGCATTCCTTGCTCAACACTCCACTCAATTGGCACACCCCGAGGTAGCACACGACAAGGACCCCTACACTAATCTTCACATCAAACTTTGTGCCATCATTTTAGCATCATGGCACATCTCCTATCATTGTTCAACTTGATTGGTACACTTCTAATGTCCCCTTCTCGAGTTTAGTTTCCGACTCTTTTGGTTTCCCATTGGCTAAGGGAAGGAAAAGAAAAGGGAAACATGGTTCTTTTGTGCAAGTTGTCAAAAATTAACTATGTTGGCAACTTATTCTAATTTGATTTTTAATAAAGGGGACCTCCTAATTTCCTGTAAGTCAGCCCTTAATGAGTTTTGAATAATTATTTTCCCTCTTTTTGGAACGCAACACTTGGGAGATGGTTGGAGGGAAAATGGGTATAAAATGAAGTGGAGATTTCTAATTTCAGGATCTATGATCATTATTCAACCAATTTCTTAATGTAAAAACATGATTGCTTGTACATTCAGCAATTGAGGACAAAAACCCTCATTAGCTTCTAGATTTGGCGAAGAAAACCCTCATCTCTTCTTGGTGACTCCATTCAGGGGTCACAGTTGGACAGAACAACAGTATTTTCAGCTTCAAGAGTCTCTTGCAAGGAGGGTGAACTAGTTTAGATAGTTATGTGAAGGATTAAATCAGATTTGACAACCTTGAAGGTGGAGCGAACCAATTCAGGGACCTTGAGGGGTGGACACAACAGTGGACCAGCCATTTGAAGGTCAGCGTAGCCATTTCCAGCCACTTGGAGTGTGGCGACTTGCTTGGAATGCTTGCCCAACAAATTTAGCATTGCTTTGTGGACAGAAAATTCAGGTTCTTTTGTCATTCGTTTGATAATAATTTCTAATAATTTTCAGGTCTAAATTTGATGTGAAAAATCAAACTTTTGGTGTCAAATGATATATTGCGATTCCGTAATTTATATGGGGATTTACTGAAGGGTGGAAATTTATTTTAGTGCATAAATAGCGATTTTCAGAATTCTGAAATTTTCAATTAGGGTTTGTTGCAATTTCTAGTTTCATTTAATTTGGTCCCAAGAGGGACATTACAGTGGTATCAAAGCCATCTCTTGGCCAGCTATGGGATTTGAGTTGGCTAGAATGGATTGGCAACCTAAGTTCTTACTAGAGGAAGAATACATAGATCCTATCCAAGAGGTGTGGATGCATATACAGAAAGCACAGCAAAAAGCTAAGGATCGTCTTGAAGAATCAACAGAAAAGCAAGACAAGAAGTACAGACGAAAAGCCAAGAAATTAAGAGTCAATTTTTGAAACAATTTCTATTGGCTATAAAACCCTAGATTTGTTTAGAACACGGAAGAATGATCCTATTCAGGAAGCATGGTTAAAAGAGCAGTGTGATAAAGATGAGATCAATTTTTTTGGTTTTAATGAATATGATAAGAACACTGATATATACATGTTTTCTAATACCTTTGAAGAATTATTCGAAGTATATACAGAAAATAAAAATAGAATTTGAAGAAGAAAGATGGAAATCCAAAACTTCAAGAGGATCCCAAGGAAGAAATCAGGAAGCAAGAGAATTCAGATCTGAAAGAAATTAGTGAGCAGCCCATAAAGGAATCCACCATGCAAATGGAATGTGAAGGATAGTCAATAAAAACAGCCCTAGCAGTTCCTATCAATCTTCCAAGCATTGCAAGGATGGTTGTGTCAAGGCAAACCACTTGAAGGCTCTTGTTGATAAATCAGAAAAAGGAACAAATGAATGAGGAAGCCAAGGAAGAGATTGTGAAAGGGAAAACACCATTCATTGATTGTCTAAGAGTTCAGTAAAAAAGAAGGGCATAAATCACATATATGGGGCAGATTTTAATGATCCACCATCAACAACCAAAGTGGATCCTAGTGTTGAAATGAAATCAGCTACATTGTAGGCAAGTGCAGAGGATGTGATAAGGACCCAAGAATTGTGTGATGAATGGCTAAGAAGAGCTAAGGAAGCTAAGTTGATAGCTAGTCAAGCAAAACGACATCTAAATAAATTTAAATAGAAAGGTAAGCTCTTGAATCATCATTATGTCAGTTTTGAATATGAAGAAAAATCATATTTGCACAAGGTTTATGAGGAGAAATTCCAGGGAGACCTTTTTGTGAGGCATGCACGAGGAAAGTGTCTCACCAACTACTTATGTTGGTCTTAAGCTTGCTGGAATCTTCAAACCAGCAACTAAGAGTAAGCAATTTAATTACAGCTCAATGTATGAAAAGGAAAATCATGTTTCAGCATTGAAATTTCATACTATGCCATTTCAAATTTCTTGTCATCATGGACAACATGCTAAGAAGGGTAAAAGAATCAAGATAGAGCCTTTGGCTCAAAATGAATTTTGCATAATAGTATGGAATCCAAGGGATATTTTGAGATCCATAAAGGATAGAATTTCTGATTTCAATAACACTGTTGTTGATAATTTCACTAACCCATACAAATGGATGAAAAAAATCAGAATTGACCTCAAAGGAGCATAAGGAAAATATTATGAAAGACAATAGGATTCAGTGGTTGAAGCACAAGGGTCAAATATCTCAGCTACAAGCCATAGGTTAGTAGTTGCAACAACAAAATATTTAGTATCGACAAGGTAGGGTTTATGTAGGTGAACCGAAGAAAGGTATGCCCGAACAATCAATTGTTGTTTTGCAAGTTGAGTTGATTGATCCTATTCTCCATCCTTACTCCAAAGGACCAGATAAAATTGTGTTAGTAAGACTAACTGGAAATCAGATTTCTAACTAGTTCACAAATACTTGTATGTGCCTTTTGGAGGAACCAAAGGAAGCATTCAAGTTATATACTTGTAAAGAGGGAGTATCATGGATTACACAATATGCTTAGAATAATTATAATAAAGAGACCCTAAGACTCATAAGTCAAATGAGAGGTTCAAAGGCATGTCACCTCACATCCGATAGTGCTCTCAAAGTAAGTGTAATATCCGCTTCTCAAAGCTAATTTGATTTGAAGACCTTGGACCATTCTTACTTCATGTGGGTTTTAAGGGATAAAGTAAGGGAAGTATTTTAATGTTGTAATTTTAAATTGTTATTTCAGCCTTGTACTATTTTGGTAAAAAGCAATTTTCTAATTATAACAATAGAAAAAGTTTAGTTGAAATGAATATATATACAAATGAAATTACGATTCCGGGCTGCGATGAGGGGCGTCGAGGAACAGGATGCGCACGGGGGTCCCAAGAGTAAAAAACCTACGGCAGGCCATAATGGCGACCGACCCCACCCCGGGGTGGACTCTCAAGACAGAGAAACCCTCTATGTCAGTGAACGCTCGAAGATTCACAAGATTAATGGCTGCCTCCCGCATAGTCAGGATCGTCCTATTTTGGTTATTTCTCCAGACGCTGTAAAGGAGGATGTGGAATACCTGTCCTCACATGCTCTGATCTGTAAATATCTTGGAATTTGAATTCCCCTATCGGCCTTGGACGCCTGGATCTGCCGCTCTTGGCAGGTGGAAGGCGATTTCGATATTATGCTGGCTGGTAACAGCTACTTCATGGTGAATTTCTCCTCTGTGGCTGATCGGAATCATATTTTTGAAGGAGGTCCTTACTTTTATGATCGTATTGGTCTTTTTATCAAACCTTGGCACGCGAGGTTTAACTCAGCTGAGGATTTTCCATCTCGAGTTCCTGTTTGGGTTCGCCTGCCACGACTCCCTCTGGAATTCTGGCGTGAGGACATCCTACGTCAGATTGCGGCCATGCTTGGGACTCCAACTGCAATAGCGCACCAATCATTGGACAAAAAGGTTATTTCTTATGCTCGTATTTGTGTTGATATTGATTTAAATAACCCTTTGCCAGATGCTATGAAAATTTTCTTGGGATCTTCCTCTTGGCTTCAGCAGCTAGATTATGAAGCTATTCCCTTCCCCTGCCGAATTTGCCATGTGTATGGGCATTTGCAGCGTCAATGCCCTCATGCCTCCAAAGGGGCTGGCACCCCTGATGGGCCATCTGGGCCAAGGACGGCTTATGAGGGTAAAGGGAATGGCCAACCTGCGCATCCGGGAACTGGAAATGGTCAGTCTGATAGGGCAGCAAAAGGGAAAGCTCATCTGAACTCGGTAAACCAGGGACAAGGCACAGCGAATTCTATTGGCCCAGATATGGAGGGTTTTATCCCAGTTCGTCGTCGAGCCAAGGGGCATGGTCAGAAACGTCCGCATATAGACCGGCAAATGGACGCTGGGTTTAATCGGTTTGAGGCTCTTGACAATATGGCCATTGAAGAAGGAATTCCTCTAGCGGATCAGTGCGGGGTTCCTGATTTAGAGGAGAGGGATCCTATTCTTAATGACTCTCAGGATATGATTGTCCAGCAGACCACGGAGGCCGCTCTTGATCCTGAGGCTGGTGCCCTGATGGTTCTTCCTGCTTCACAGGGCAAGGATGTCCGCTGGGCAGATTTAGTTAAAGATGGGGGTGCATCCAGTAAAGAAAAGGGATCATCTTTTGCTCTGGGTCTAATGCAAAGACCGTTCAAGAAAGCTTCCTTTACTACCGCTTCCAGAGTTGGGCGGAAGGGACCAGGACAAACTTAAACTTACAGGTGATTTGTTGGTAGAGTCAGGGGTGGTTAAGACCCTGGATGAACATTTCCCTCACTCTACTCCATGATTGTTCTGTCTTGGAATGCGAGGGGTTTGAATAGCACCCCCAGACAAAAAGCTACGCGTCAATTGGTGATTGATCATTCTCTAGATATTCTTTGTATTCAGGATACCAAGCTTTCTGTGGATTCTTTGCTTACTTGTGCTCCTAATATATGGTTCTTCGGTCATTGGCAATGTGTTGGCGCTATGGGGAACTCTGGGGGTCTCGCTATGGGTTGGGACCCTAGGAAAGTTGTGCCACTTCACTGGATGTCATGCCTTTCAGCCCTTTCAATAGTGGCTTCCTCTCTTGAAACTGGGGAGCTGATCCTGGTGACTACGGTATATGCTCCTACTGATTTTCTTGGCCAGCTCAAGCTTTGGGAACATATTCGGTTTGTCAGAAGTTGCCACCCCTTCTTGCCGTGGATTGTCGCTGGGGATTTCAACTTGGTTCTTAGTCTGGAAGAGAAGAGTGGTGGATTGACGCGATTGGGTCCCTCCCCTGAGCTTCTTCGGCAAAATATCGAGCTTTTACATCTCTCTGATGTTAAGCCTCTTAACGGCCTCTTCACCTGGAGTAATAGAAGAAGTGGGAATGCGGCCATCTCAAAACGCCTGGACAGGTTCCTTGTTTCCTATTTTTGGCTCTCTGGCTCTATGTCGCTCTCATCTAAAATTCTCGACTAGAAAGGTTCTGATCATTGGCCGATCAAGCTCTCTACTAGGTACGTTGCGACCCCCAAGAAGCCTCCTTTCAAGTTTCAGTTGATGTGGCTGCGCGACTCCTCTCTCCATGACCTGATGGCCCACTGGTGGAGACAAGGAGCGCCCGAATATGGCACTGCAATGTACTCCTCCAAAAAACTGCAATATGTCAAGAGGAAACTGAAATACTGGAACAAGCATTGTTTTGGCAATCTTCACTCTATGAAGAAGAAGGCGCAAGACCGACTGGATGTTATTACCAGGCAGATTCGGGATGCAGGGTTGACGAAAGCTCTTCGTGCTGCTGAATCTCAAGCTACTACGGACTTAGCGGAATGGGATCTCCGCGAGAAAATTTATTGGAAACAGAAGGCCCGAATAGATTGGCTCCAGGAGGGGGACAGGAATACAGCTTTCTTTCACAATTCTGTGCAGGGTAGGCGTAACAGGAATTTCATCACTTCTATTGTTACCACGGATGGGACGAGGCTGACCTCTTCCCAAGCTATATCCAGGGAAGCTATTCATTTTTATTCTGATCTCTTCTCTGATGACCTTCCCTTAGATGAGCTGGCTGCAAATATAGTGTTAGAGTATATTCCATCTGTTGTGACACCGGGAATGAATGACTCTCTCATGCGACCAATTGGTTTGCCAGAATTGGAAGGGGTGGTCTTTAGCTTAAGAAAAGGCAAAGCCCCGGGACCCGATGGTTTCCCGGCTGAATTTTTCCAGGACTTTTGGGATATTATTAATCATGATCTGCTGGAAGTGGTCCAAGAATCTTACTCCAGCAAAGAGATGCTCAGGGCTCTGAATGCCACTTTTCTGGTCCTTATTCCAAAGAAGGAACAGGCTAATCAACTGGACTTTTTTAGACCCATTGCTCTCTGCAATGTGGTTTATAAAATCATTACTAAGCTCCTAGCGGAGAGACTTAAAGCTTGTCTTCCCACAGTGATCTCTGAGGAACAAGGGGGCTTCGTAGCCGGTAAACAAATTTTGGATGGGGTGGTTATGGCTTCTAAGGCTATTCATTCTATGAGCACTTTTCAGGAGCGTGCCATGTTCATTAAGCTTGATATGGCGAAGGCCTATGACAGGGTTAATTGGGGTTTTCTGCATAAAGTTCTTTTGGCTTTTGGCTTCAACCAAGACTGGGCTCGATGGGTTCTGAGCTGTGTTACCACTCCCTCCTTCTCGGTCTTGATTAATGGTGAGCCCTCAGAGCTGTTTGGCACATCCAGAGGACTGCGCCAAGGAGATCCGCTCTCTTTACCTGTTTATCATTTTGGCTGAGGGACTTGGGCGGCTCATCAAATCTCGTGTCTCTCAGAACTTGCTTCATGGATGGCGATGGGGGAATGGCTTACCTGCGTTGACCCACCTCCAGTTTGTTGATGACACAACCCTTGCTGGGAGAGCTCGGATTCGGGAAGCTGATGCTTTTCGGCTTATCCTTGATACTTATCTGGCTGCCTTAGGGCAGAAAATTAATAATCACAAGTCCTCCCTTTTTTTCTTCAATACTCTCGAGTCCATTCAGAGGAGGATTGCTACTATCCTGAGGTTTCAGATTCATTCTCTCCCCCTGACATACTTGGGGGTTCCTATTGTTGTGGGAAGACAGCCTAGGCTTTTCTGGCAGAATGTGCTTGACAAACTAAAACAAAGTGAATCACTAGACACATAGATGGCTCTCTACTGCTGGCAGGGTGATTCTTCTGCAATCTGCGATTCAAGCTCTTCCCATATATCGGAGCATGGTTCATGCTGCACCGGTGTACTTCCTTAAGGAATTTGATTCTCTCTCCCGTCAATTCCTTTGGAATGGTAACCTGCAAAGTACACGATGGAGCCTTATTAATTGGGACACTGTTTGCCAGCCGAAAAAGGAAGGGGGTTTAGGCCTGCGCTCTGCTATCTTGTCTAGTCAAGCTCTTGCTGCCAAACTCTATTGGCGTTGGTGCTCCAGTCAATCTCACCTTTGGGCCCGGATCCTGTCTCACAAGTACTAACCTGGTGTTGATCCGTCTGGCATTGCCAGGTTGCCTCTTGAGGGCAGAGGCTCTATGGTGTGGGCTACCCTCAAGCGGGGAGCTCATCTTGTGAAACGCAGTCTTTTCTGGATATGCAACAGTGGCACTGAGGCCCTCTTTTGGAGCGATTCCTAGGATGGAACGCCCCCTCTAATATCCTCTCATCCACATCTGCAGGCTCTTCGTGATTCTTTCCTTGCTGCTGGATGGAGCACGGTGGTTCATTATAAGGAGGCCTTTAACCTGGGCATGGCAGTCGGTTACCGTTGGAAGAACTCTTCCGATTGGCTGCTGGGGGGCTCGGTGGAGGATCGGCTGGAGCTGTCCCAGATTTTGGCCTCTAGAAGATGCAGCTTATTACAGGGTCGTGATGTCTTGGCTTGGGGAGGCACTCCTGGGCAGTATTCTGTCTCCTCTGGCTACCTTGCTTTGACAAAGCAAATTCTTGGAAAAGTGGAGATCTCTTGGTGGAAGAGAGTTTGGAACTGTTTTTCATGGCCTAAATGCAATTTTTTCCTCTGGGTTCTGGTTTACAACAAATGCCTTACTTGGGACAACCTCTGCAAACGTGGATTCCAGGGGCCTTCTATATGTTTCTTATGCCGCAGTAATGCAGAGACCACCTCCCACCTTTTCTTCCAATGTCCTTTTGCTAGTCAAATCTGGCATTTGTGGTGGAGTGTGTGGGACTACCCATGCTGGCACGCGTCCTCTCTTGCTGAATTCTGGGAGCGATTGGGCCACTCTCCTGCTAAGACCTGTCCTCCAGACTGCTTGGTTTATCGGCCCCTCCCTCATCTTGTGGAATATATGGCTGGAAAGGAATAGGAGGATTTTCCATGATGGATCCCTTGAACTCAGGCTTCTGTGGGGGAGAATTGTCAAGTCTGTGCAGGAGACCCTTCAAGCTAAATGTGACGCTGCTGGGAATCTGGACCCTGAGGATGCTGCCATCTATTCGCGCCTATACTCGACCTCCTCCAGCAGCGCACTCTTTACTCCTTATACGCGCTGGGCGAAGAGCGCTAGACAGCGTCCGCAACCTGCTAATCAGGTTGGGCATTGGACGCCCCCTGCTGCTGGCATCCACAAGGTTAACACGGACGGCTCCTCTCGAGGGAATCCCAGAGCAGCCAGCATTGGAGGTGTGGGGCGCGACAGCTCAAGGGATATCAAGTTTGTTTTCTCGATTTACAAAGGCTGCCATACTAACAACCTTATGGAAGCTCAGGCTATCCTCGCTGCTGTGCAACAATGCTGCCAACAGGGCTGGCACAGGATAATTTGCGAGGCGGACTCGCAAGTGGTGATCAATTTATTAAATGAACGGAATTTTGCAACTGTGGATTGGCACTTGGCTTCAGTGGCTCAACAAATTCTCCAGCTTTGCACCTCCTTGGATTCTGTGGTGTTCATGTATATCCCCCGTGAGTGGAATGGGGTTGCTGACTGCTTGGCCAAATGGGCCTCCGAATATGGACCGTCTTGGAACATCTATGACCATACGATGCTTCCCTCGAGTCTTTCTCAGAAGCTGGCTCAACTTGTTGGCCTGGATAAAGCTATGTAAATTCTCTTGTTTCTGTTCCGCTTTTAATAAATTTTTACCCCTTTTTAGTTAAAAAAATAGAAAAAGTTTAGTTGGTTGAAAAGTGCAAAGGCCAACTTAAAATTAGAAATAATCAAGTAAAAGGGGGTCCTCCCACTTTGTGAGGGGAAAAGCAAATTAAAAGGGGTCAAGTTATTTTTATTTTAATTTCACATGGATTGCCCCACTTGAGAGATGAGAAGAAAAAGATATAAAAGAAGATGAGTTTTATTTTTTGGATGCATTATTATATAATTTCTACTTTGTAATGTCCCTTTTGGGGCAGAATTAAAACTAAGGTTTTCTTACAACCCTTATCCAAAATACAAAATTTTGGTTTCATTTCAAACCCTAACAGTGATCTGAAATTATATATATCAAGGTAGCAAACACACAAACAGCTGAAAATAGATGTAGAAACCCTTGGAAATATTTTATAAATTATTTGACAATCAAAAATTGTATTTTTGAATTTTTCACCCTCAAACCCAAACACCAAAACTGCAAATTTCTGAATTAAACATTCAAACCCTAGCCCTTAATTTTCTGATTGCTGCAAAATAAATATTTAGGGCTTTCACAACAATAAAACACTACCAAAAAGGCACCAATTTAATATGAAAAGTACAGCAACATGAATACCTTATTTTTATTTATTTTTTCGGATCAAATCGCTGAAAAATTATATTAAAAATAGCAGTAAAAATATCAAAATATTTATGCAATATTCCCAAGTGTATTTTAGGCTGAAATAGCCCTACAAACCCTCAAATCAAGCCCTAAAAGGGGGTCGCCCTAGCTGGGAATAATGAATTTCTAAATGTAACTCCATGCAGCCCTAGAAAAAGGGTCTTCTACACCTATAAAACCTGATTTCTCCCTGATTTGGGTCTCAAACCCTAGTCACCAACTTCCCAAAGCAAGTCACCCACCTCTCAAGTCAATTGCCAAGCCCTAAGACGAAGTTACCCACTTGTTGCAAACAAATTGGTGTTCAAAACACCCTTGGTTTCCAATTATGCACAATACAACTCCCTTACAAAGTTGCTCTCACTGGATATTAAGGAGTTTTGTTCTTGATTCCAATCAACTTTGAAGGTTTTCGTCTTCAAAGCAATAAGTCAAGCTTTTGTATGCTCAAACTCATCAAATTTCAATTATTAAAAATAGTCTCCTTTCCAATGAATCACCATCTCCTTTTTATACTCTTTTCCCACCAATTATCTTCCCAAAGTGGGGCGCTCCACTTGGGAGGGAAAATAAAAGTATTTTTTTCTTATTATCTTTTTAAAAAATCCCCTTCTTAAGTCACAACTCAAGTTGCCAACATATTCACCTTTTTGACAACTTGAACATATCATTATTTTATATTTTAATTATTTAAAAATACTTTTTATTTTAATAATGATATTATTTTAGTTTAGAAAAATGGACATTACAATTCCTCCTTCCCAAATTTGTTTGCCCTCAAGCAAATAGAAGCTCATCCAAATAGCCATCTCTATAATACCTGGATCCCAATTCAATTTTAAAAACTTGAAATCAGCTTGTGTATGGGCTGGAGGTGAGTTATAACGGCCACGAGTCACTAGGAATTTCATCCAAATCAGCACTAGAATGGCTAGGATGATTGTTTTCAATAATGGAACCCCTCCCCTAACATTACCATGCAAAGAAACCTTCTCAATTTGCTCAAATGTACAGTTGTTCATGACTGAAAATATACAGACCAGCAGTATAGAAATGATGTAACAGCTATAAATACGACAAACCCATAAAAATCCAATAATGTGATTGATGTAGGAGTAGTAGGTAGCCATACAATGTAATGTCCCCAAATTATCTCTAAAATTTCTAAGTACCCTTAGTTCTTGTTGGTTCCCATAACTACAGGTAAAAGAAGAATAAAGAACTCATTACACCCCTTATGAATGATTTAAAAGAAAAGTACTTTTCGATTCTAATTTTAAGTTATGTTGTGAAGGAAAAGTACTTTATGTTATTTCACTTAAGCAGGGAAAATTTGAGAATTAGCTTATTAAGACTTAAGTAGCTTTTGAAATTAACGCTCTCTTTCTCATGTGGAGCGCTACACTTGGAGAGGTTATTTAAGGAGCATGAGGGCTCAATTGAAGATCATGTGTGCATATGCTATTTGGGAGAGAAGTCAAGTATGTCAAGCTTGATTGTGTTCAGCATAGTTTCTTGGAGAATGTTACCCTCCAAGAGCTATGATGCTTTATAAAATAGTGTCTATTAACACCACATGTTGAAAAAAATCTTGTTAATCTATTGAAGAATCAATTGAATTTTTCTTATCTAATATTGCCGCTGTAGCAAATCATTTTGGAGGGCAAGATCAAGCAAAATAGAAGAGTTTGAAGTCTCCAAGGTCGGCGAATGAGGGTAGAGATCCAAGAAGGTTGTATTTACCTTGAGCAAACCACTTGAGAGCTGGAAAAGACTACATTTTGGAGGATTTCATGGGTTAAAACCCTCTCCTAGGGTTTTAATATTTTTTACTAATTTTTCCAGGTAAAGCAAACCATTGGGAGCTATTGATCCATGTGTTTAGAGGTTGAATAATGCTGGAAAAAATATTTATATATTCTTTCTAGGGTGGCAAACCAACTAAAGGTGTTTGGATGATAGTTTGGGGTTCGTGAAGGGTTTCAGATTTAAGGAAAAATATTTCCTCGTCTCTTGGCTTGGCGATTTCTTTGGAGAGGTTGGAAACCTTTTCTTGGTATAGAATCTCAATTGATTATATTCTGATTTAATTCTATTATTTTTCCAAGAAGGTAAAACTAATCTACAAGGGTTTTGAAGACATTTCATTAGACGAATTCAGGAATATTATTTTCAGGTCTTATCTCTATTATTTCCTTGAAGAGGAATGAGCTAGGTGAAGGATTTGATTAGTCTTGTGGAGCTGGAATTTAACCTTGCAAAGTGTGGTTGTCATTGAGGGTTTTTGGCCTCTTGTGAAGACGGATTTAGAACTTATTTCCAGATCTTGCCCTGTTGTACCTGCGCCTCTATTATCAGAGTTTCTTCACTTATTTCCAGCAAGTCACATTCACAATATAACCCACAACAAGGTACACAAGTCAGTTTTTCATTTGATTAAGTATTATTGCATTTTTGGAGCCATTTGGTAAAGGTTTGGGCAAGATCTCTTGGCTGGGTTTTCTGAGTTTTTAAACAGCAGCCAACTAATCTTCTTGTTGTGACTTAAGAGCTTATTTGGGGCTCTTACATACAAGGACTGAAAACTCTTCATTATTTGCTTGTGCTGAAAACAAACTTAACTGCTCTTTCTTTTTTGTATGTGTACTTGCACATGAAACAAACTCATTAAAGAAAACAAGAGTGTTTAACAACACCTTTACACTCGCTACATCATGCCTTATAGACATGAGGGCCAGATTTCTTCCCTTGCTTGCTTTCCTCTCAAAAATTCCATTTGAATGTCAGAGTCCCAAAACATCAATCCTGTTGCCCCAAATGTAGCTGTAACCTTGTCTTTTCTTCCCCGAAATCAGAATGATAGTGGCTGGAATCCTACTTGTATCAGCTGAAGATACTTCCATTTTGACCACGGGTTTGCAATCCTTGTACGATATGCCTTGAAACACCTTTATGACTGTCATGGAAGCTGGTAAAAGTCAAAAACAGCAGTTGTTATACTTGATTTCCTTCACACATTCACATAGCGTGTTAGAAAAAACTGCATCCTTGGCTAGACTCATCATGATGAGCCATTCCCAATCTTTATGAAGGATAGAAACATGACAAAAAGTAGTCATTCTGAAAAATAATTCAGCATCTACATTCGTTTCCCTTTTTATATCATAATTCTGGATTTTGCTCTTACCCCATGTGGCTCACTATGTAGATCCACAAAAAACTTCAAACACTTACCAGGAACCCGATAATGTACGCATTTATTGAAAACATGCATGGAGGATATTTCCTCATCATATCTTGAAAAGCTTGTTTCTAAAACTTTGCACTTTATGCTTCCCATTTTTGGTGCCAAAAAATGAGCTGCCCCAGAAGCTTGACTGAAGTATTGCATTCCTTTATTGAAAATCAGAATGGTGGTAGTTGGAATCAACCATAAGGTGGCTAAAAAAGCTTCAATGATATCAACAAATGGAAGATCACTCCAATGTATGAATGAGTTTACTTGTTTGGCTGTATACCAACTGTTGAGCTGGCTGGAAATGAGTAGGACAGCAGCTCTCTGACTCCTAATAGTGAATCCGTTTAAAACAAACACATCCTGCTTGAGTTCCCCTTCACACCATGTGACTGAAATTTCCTCAAAAGTAGTCTCAATCTGACAATTACTCACTATAATGACTGAAATTACTTGCATGGTAACAAGTACATAAAGATCAAATGGCTTACTCACCTTCCATATCAAGTATCTCGCTACCCCAACAATGGTGACTTTCTTCATAGCCTTGTTCTTAAATGTAGGACTTGACTCCAAGGAGTGATTCATGGAACGTGAGCATTGACTCTCCATAACTTTATTGGAATGTATGGCATCCTTCATAGGATTCCCCAAAAACCTCTTTCCTATCCAAATGTACGGGATAAAGAATTCATTAAAAATAGGAACATTGAATTCCTCAAATACCTTAACCTTCTTGCATTCCCATTGGGTGCTCACCTTCCCAACTCTCATGTGAACACCATCCAAGCCCAGAATGAGGGAATCCCTGCCTCTTTTGATTGCATTCTTACCTTCATGTGGTTGCCCATAATGAAAGCAACCTTGCCATGGTGTATTAAAAAAAACCAAACTTACCAATGGTTCATATTTGGACATATGTTGCCCCTTGTAACCACTCTTCCTAGCTGACATGTGAGTAAACAACAAATTTAAAACATTCCCATACCTTGACCTGCCCTCCACTTTTCCATCCTTCCTTACAAGATGAAGAGGGTTTGTGACCTCTTCAATATCTTCGAGCTTGGAATTTAGAACTATTTCCTTCAAAGCATGCATTTTTATGGTGATAAAATATCCCTTGAAAGCTGCAAATGCAATGTAGAACAAGCTGGAAACATGTGGAACAGCAATTCTAATATTGGAGACAACCCCTGAAATGAATTGTGATCCATTTTGTAGTCTCCCTTGACTTCTTCTAACAAGAAGTAGCTTGTTGTTCTATCTGAATTTATTACTGTCATAGAACTTGGCTCGCTCATAGGGACATAACATACTTTGGAGATTTGGAGCTAGTCTCTTGATTTTCAGCCATTGAGGATGATAACCCTCTTGGTTACTCATTGAGGATGAAAACCCTCAATTACTTCATTGGTGGCTTCATCCGGAGGTCACAATTGGGCTTTATTCAGAGATACAAGGCAGCATTCAAAAATATCAGTGCTAGGGCACCAATTTCAGATAAGGTTTCAAGGGAAAATCAGATTTGAAGGGCTCTTGAGTGTGGATCAGCCACACGTTTCAGCTCTTCTGTGTTGCTAGGGTTTTAAGTTCAATTTTTGGCCATTTCCAACCTGGGTGCCCCATTTTGAGAATTCGGGGTGGAATTTTTGTGTTCCGGTTGCTACAAAATTCTGTAATAAATTTCTAAGATTGTTGTCATCTCATAGATCATTTTCAGCTAATTTGTGTGTTGTAATTCCGCATATTTCTCTAGATATGAATTTTCAAAGTTCGCAGTCGTTTTGCCATAAATTAAATTCAGCATTTAGTGTTGTTGTCTTTTAATATTAATTTCCAGCAATTCTTCCAAGGGTTATTGATTATAATCATATTTTCTGAGTTTTTGCATCAAGGGTTTGCATTGGGGGTCAAATGTTGTCCTACTTTGATTGCTGTCATAGTTTTCAGTTATTTCTCATTGAGGTTTTGTGGAAAATCCAAACATTGCAGATTTGCATCTGAAAGGGACATTACAGTGGTATCAGATCCATTTCGTGCCCAGCTATGGGGTTTGAGCGATCTACAATGGATTAGCGACCTAAATTCTTACCGAAGGAAGAATACATTGATCTTATCCAAGAGGTGTGGATGCAAAGACAGAAAGAGCAACAAAAAGCTAGGGATCACCTTGAAGAAATCAATAGGAAAGAAAGACAACAAGGGCAAACACAAAGCCAAGGTATTAAGACCTAGCATTTTGAAGCAATTTCCTATCAGCTATGAAGCTCTAGATTCATTTAGAAGAACACGAAAGAAAGATCCTATTCAAGAAGCATGGTTAGAAGAGCAACATGACAAAGATGAGGTCCAACTTCTTACCTTTGGAGAATATTGTTAAAAGTCTAAGATCTACAAAACTTATATTATCTTTGAAGAATTCTTGGAGGAATATGAAGGAAACCAAGGTAGAAGGTTAAAGAAGAAGGATAGCAGGAACCAAACCCTCATAAGATTGTTAAGAAAATGATATTTTATTGACTGCTAATGATTGCATGCATAAAGAGGAAGTGAAGGAGGAAAACACATCACTTGTTGAATGCACAAGTGAGGAAGTTGTCCCTATTCAATACACTCTCATCAATCCACCAGTGAATGAATCCATGCTACAGAAGTATGCATCAAATCAAGAAGTTTATGAGGTGAAGTTTCAGGGTAACTTTGTTGAAAGGCATGCACATTAGAAAAGTACCTCACTGGGTACCAATGTTTATTGTCAGTTTGCTGGAATTTTCATATCAGCATCTAAGGGTAAGCAATTTGATTATCTTCATAGCAAGGATTTATTGTATCACCATCATAGTATGTCGTTACAATATTTTGATCATGAGAATCATTCTAACAATGAGTATAAGATGAAGGGTACCAAATGGAAAGAGAATCTTTTCCAAAAAGCCCCTACCCATATTCTGAGCATTCCAAGGGTTGAGTCATGGCCATATGAAACGGATTTTCAGGACAGCTATGGGAAGTTTGACAAGATTATTGATATGGAGGCAAATCTATCAAAGGCCTCTACTTCAGTCAAAGGAGATAAGCATTCTAATTGCAGCCCAAGCAATGATGGTCATGCCTCATATTCAGTGCTCCATACTAAGGCAGTTCTCGATTGTTGTCTAGAGGGTCATAACCCTTATAATTTTAATGCAAGTTATGGTGGGGACAACAAAGAACTATTCCAGCTTTGCCATCATTCAAAGAATGGAAAAATAATGGAGGAGACTTCTCATAGGAGGCAAGTCCCATGGGCAGCACATGATGAGGTAAATCCTACAAGTATATTTTCAAAACAGTCGTACCATAAAAATTCTCAGCTCCTAATTGATAAATATGCTCTTGGGAAAGGTCTTTCCTTGAAGACAAGTAGTAAGTTCATAAACTCAGCCACTAAGGGTAAGCAAAATATATATTACCTTGTTGTTCAAGATGTTAAAGACCAACAGAGCATGGTAGCTATGAATGTGGGCAATAAGAACTATGATCCACGGTTCTTAAAGAGTGTTGTCACAAACCTTTGGGCTACTATTTTCCACATTTCCAGCTTTGCCCCTATACCTTTTGCAAAGATATACACTCCATACGCAGACATTGGTGAGGCTTTGGCTTCCAGTACAAGAAGGTTTCCATCGACCACAACTTCAAGATTGAATGAGAGAATACAATGCTACAACTATGGTATGTTGTTCCTTCTAAGTTCATGTTTTCGAATAATAGTACTCTCCTTGGACAGTTGAAGATTGGCAAGTATGATGAAGTTTTTGATGCATGAAAGAAGCCACTTGTTGAGAACATCATGGGCAAAAGCTCCAACACCCTTAGGTTTGTTTTGGAAGAAAGTGAGAGCAAGGAGTGATGATCTTCTACCTCGCAAGGAAAACGAGTACATGATGGGGACAGTCAGGCTCCAAACCTTTAGCTTGAAGGCCAAAATCATCACCATTTCCCACTGTCACATGACAACATTTGCAACCATACAAATGCTTCTATTTCATGATCTTCAATTTGTTGCTGCTAATGAAGTACTTCCAATCATTGTTTGGTTGTTTCCAACTACTTCACTAACATAAATATTTTTTGCAAAGTATTTTCAGTATTACACCTGCTGCACCAATTTTGTTTCACTAGGTCCCAAGATTTTCAATCCTGGACTGCTACCATTAGCCACAAACAGCCATAGTACAACTCCCTTGTCTTTGCAAAAGATTGAGGATACAATTGTTGTCCACATCTTAGATGAAATGGTGAAGATTGACAAGTTGGTGCTTGCAAATGGTCTCATTTTGCATAAAAATAGAGTCTTTCCAATGTTTGGATATAAGATGAAACAGAAAAATTTGAAGGCATTGGTGATAAGTGGACAGCGAAGGACAGTAGCAAGTGGGCAGCCTAGAGCACCTTTCAGGAAGTCTCAAACAACAATTTTTGGACAACCAAAGAGGCCATTACAGCAAGAATGCCATCACGAGTTAAGGAATGGTGTGGGATACATCATTCCTATTGAGGAAGTAATGAGCACCATAAGAAGATCTTAAGGGGCAGTCCACATGGATATTTATGCAAAGGATCTCCAACAAGGCATGAAGGGAATGCGGGTGATGTGTTACTGTCGCCAAATGATAGAGGAAGTATATACTTGACAGCTATGAGTCAAATTAACATAATTAATGCTACTGACATCACCATTAGCAGCCACCACATTATTTCAGTTACATTCAAATTTGTAGATATGGGGTGTTCTTCCCCCATAATTGACAAGGTTGGAATGAAGGCAGAGGTTTCCACATTGGAATATGCATTAGCTTGTCAAGTTACTGATTATTCATCCATTCTTTGCTCTTGAACAGTAATTACAGTTATTTGCAAGGCATTTAGTACAGCTAAGTTTGCAAAGAAAGAACTTGTTATTGTTGTCCTAAAGGGTGCAAGTGAAGAGGACAGGTTCAAGGTAGTGGCTGGTCTTTTTTTCTTGTATCAAGGGATGCCACCCTTGGGAAGACATACCTCTTAGGAAAAGTATCATAAATAAAGTTTCACAAGTATCGAAAACCCGACTAGGTCAGGAGAATGTTGATCGGGTTTGTGTACTTCAACTGCTTCAACTCATAAAGTTTCACAAGTAAAGCAATCTCAAGAACCCGAATGGGTCTGGGTGAGTAAATCGGGTTTCCAGAACAACTTTACTTCGTTCAAATTCATAAGCTAAGCAGTCTCAAGAACCCGAATGGGTCTAGCGAAGTTGATCGGGTTTCTGGAATGACTTAACTGCTCTCATCTTTTTAAGTCAAGCAATGTGAAGAACTCGAATGGTTCTAGCGGAGTTGATCGAGATTCCAGAATGACTTAACTGCTCTCATCTTTATAAGTCAAGCAATGTGAAGAACCCGAATGGGTGTAGGTGAGTCAATCAGGTTTCTAGAATGACTTTACTTCCTTCATGTTTATAAGTTGAGCAACGTCAAGAACCCGAATGGGTCTAATGAAGTTAACGGGGTTATGGAATGACTTAACTTCTTTCGAACTTATGAGTCAAGCAATATGGAGAACCCGAAATGGTCTTGAAAGAATTCTTTCGAAAAAATGGTTAAGTTGTTTTCCGAAAAATGGACCTGAACAAAGTTTCAAAAGGGTAAGTGGACCGTTCCCAAAATGCCGAAGGGATCTTTTCAAGAAGTCCGAAGGGTAAGTGGACCAAACATAGTTTCCGAAAGGACACTGAGAAATTTCGAAGGGCAAGTGAACCGTTGCAAAAGTTCCGAAGGGCAAGTGGACCATTACAGAAAGTTTGAAGGGATCTTTTCAAAAAGTCCTAAGAGTATGTGGACCCTTGCAGAAAAGCTGAAGGGTAGTTTTTGAAAAAGCCGAAGGGTATGTAGACCTTTAAAGAAAATCCGAAGGGCACTTAGACATTCCTTCGGGAAAATTGTCCACAACAATTCCTTCGGGAAAATTGTCCGAGGAAATTGTCCAGAAAAGCCCTTGCCAAAATGTTCGCGGAAATTGTCCCGAAGGAGACATGTTAAAGTTCGAGCATGTCTGTAGAGATCAACGAAGGGGAAGCATCTCAAAGACGCCGAAAGAAGCGAGATGAAGTCAACATGTCGAAGGTTAATAATTTAGTCAACATAAAGAGCAAGCATCTTTGATGATCCAACGACACACGCAAGTTAGGATTAAGATCCAACGGAGCGAGTGAATCCAAAGCCTTAAAAGTGCTCAAAGGTTAATGCACAATGGCGAAGTTAAAGACCGAGCAAGTTCGGTAAGATCTATCGGAGCAAAAGCTCTCATGAATGCCGTGACAAGCGAGATATAGTCAAATCTGCGGGAGATTAACGTCTGACTAAAGTTATGGATCGAGCATATTCGAATAAATTGAAAGGAGCGAAAGCAATCCTGATATATAGGAAATAGCGAGATGCAAAAAAGAGCTCGAAGGTTAGACTTGGCGCGAAGAAATAAATCAAAGCCCGCATTTAATATGTTCTCAACGAACAAATGAAGGAACAGACAAAACCTATATATAATTGCACAGAGCTCAAGATTGATCGATCCAATCGATCAATCATCGATTAAGGAGGTTGTGCATTTATGAGATAAATCCAGCAATTGCCAAACATAGTAAAGAGACCAGAACATTACAATGTGATGCATGAACCAAGACATTAAAAGGAAACAGCACAGTTATGACCAGAATCCAGCAATCATCAAAGATAGAAAAGAGATCTAAGCATTGAAGTGTAATGTATGAATCGAGACACGGGAATTCGCATATGTCAAAGTCGCATTGAATGTGAACAAATAGCAAGAGTCAGTCAAGAGGAGCTGAAGTGTGAACACGTTGCATAGATGAAACCCTAAAACTCAATGTATATCACGACATCTTATTCATTGTGAAGTCGTTGTTGTTGATATAGAGAGTGCTATAGATCAACTCGAAGAGTGTCACTTTGAAATGTATGCAGACACAGAGTGAAAGACAGAGCAACAGAGAGTGAGGCAGAGAGGAAGAAAGAGCACACAGAGAATGTGCAGAGAATGAGCAATTACAGACTAGACTTGTAACAAAGGAATTGCTCTGGATTCATTTGTGAATCCATCTTGTATTCTAAAGTTGTAGCTTCATAGTTCTGATTGGTTGGTGCCATTAGAAAACTGAGTTGGTGCTCAGTTAGGGGATTGGTGTCTCCTTAGGGAGTAGGTGCTCTTGAATGTAACCAGTAAAGTTAGCCAATAAGGCATTTAATAGTGAGGCTGAATTAGAACAGTAGATTCTAGCAGTGATTTTCATCGTGATTTGTCTTTGGGTTTTCCATGTAAAAATCCTGAGTAATGTGTTTTTGTGTGTATGTGTAATCTTTGCATTTTTTTTTACTTGCATATGAATTTGTATTTCCTCTAAAAGGTTTAAAAGAACTAGTTTTAGTTGATCCACTGATTCACCCCCCTCTCAATAGATAGTTGTGTTCAACAACCTAGAATAACATAATTCGAAGCGGCACAGGGTTTCCAGATAGCAATACGCTGATTAGAACCATTTCCTCTTTTATCCACCCATACTCTATCAAAATCACTGCAACGTGATATGACATTTGCACTTCCAAGTTGTAATGTTTCCACAGCGTCATCGCAACTGAAGCAACAGGTGTAAAATACTGAAGGAAAGATGAATGTATATATCTATTGTAGTGGCTGAAATAGTAATCTTATCCTGAACACGAATATTAACCCGATATATCCATTGGATCAAGCATTCCAAGATCCGAACCATTTCCAATATTAAGCCCTTTGACAAGTCCACAAACCCACCTATCATTTTCCTTTACAGCATACATTAAATTAAAATCCATTTGAGCATGGAGCAGCTTCTCTCCTATCACGATATCCTCTGAAGACCATTTCATGCTATCAAAGGTAAGCTTCGGAGCTACAGCCTGAATTTCAATGATAAAGATGTTTATTCCATTGGAATCACTTCCTTGTTTCTTTGAAATAAGTGAGGAACACTGAATTTCATCTTTTGTACCATCATAACCAAAATAGTTTCCTTCATGGGTATCTTTGTTGGGAACATTAAATAGAACACCTTCTGTCGAGCCACAATAACTACTATTGCTACTCAAATATATACACTTTCCCAGTTGTAAGCCATTCTTAATTCTTACGTTCTTGAAACGAAGCTTTTTCCCATATCCAACTATGATGAACGGATGAAAGTTTGAACAAGAGTTTCCTTTCAAATCATCCTTTTTAATCAAGCAAATTGTTTTCCCATAACCATCTTACATAAACTCATCCACATCATAGGCATCTGCAATAAGTTTTCAATCTGAAGATAGAAATACAATGTCTTCTTTCTGCTCTAGAGAGATGAATTACGATAAATATGATCCCACATGGTTACGAGATCATTTTGCATATACGTTGCTTCCTCCCTTCCACTGATAGCACCCAATGATGGCACAAAATATTCACCTACTGCAAGTAAAAAATCCCAAACTACAAGTGGATGTGGTTGTTGCATCCGAACCACCAAGGCTTGTGAATCAATCTTAACTCTCCAATCCATTACTAGCATGGTCAATTTAGGGATCTCAAACTCTGTTGGCCCCCGAAAATCGTTATGGAGTTCATTCCTCAACATCTATCTTTGATCCTAGCATTAGGCACATCTCTAGATTTGTACTCGAGCAATCTAGCATGTGTAATTTCTTTGGAAATATGAGGAGTCCTTGAAAGGTGGTCATGACACCTTGAGCTCATGGGGGCAACGTCCAAGATACAGGTTTAGCAAGTTGAGAATTCAAATTGGAGCTTTTTTCAGTGGAAATCCATTTCAGTTGGTAAGTGCATCATGAAGAATGTGGGGACAGCCCCATGGCGTTTGCAATTGTTTGAAGACAAGCAATTTTGGGTGGGGAGGACTGTAATGTCTCCCTTTTGGCATAACTTGTTTATGGACCCTTAGCTTGGTTTTGTTCCCACAATGCTAAGGAAAAGAAAGAAAAGGGAACTATGAAGGGGCTATTCAAAGAGTAAAAAGGTGAAAAGTAATTAAGTGTTCTAATTTTTAGTTGAGTTATGCAAAAAGTGTTTTTGGTCTAATTCTCACTTAAACAGGGGACCTTTAAAGGTCATAAGAGCCTAACCCCTCAAAAAGAAAATTTAAAAAGGTAAAGTTGCTTATGATTCAAAAGACACATCCTTCCAACTTGGGCGCCACCCTTGAGAATGATTATAAAAAGCAATTAAGGATTCATTTGAAAGATTATGCAAATTTGGAATATTGAATCATTAATCAAGTATGTCAAGCTTGATCATCACAATTTGAGGACGAAAACTTTCAAATGTGTTAAGGGTTAGGAGACAAATACCTCCATTCATACATTCAGGGTAGCTCTATTCAAGATTTGTAATTTGTACTTTAGATTTGCATGGTTGCATGCAATTGGACTGACAAGGGTGTTTTTGGACACCACCTTCATTAAGGATTGAATCAAACCCTATAGAGAGCTAGAAAATTGCACATTGCAAATCAAGGAGTAGTGAACCACTGTAAGGCAGCAAAAAGACTATCAAAGCTAGGCGACTTCATTGGAGGGTGGGGCAAATGCCTTAGAGCATCATTGGAAGCACTAAATCAAGTTTAAGGCAATAATAATATTTTTAATATTATTATTATATTTTTTTTATCTTTTGCAAGCTGATTTTGAGTGGATTGAGGGCTGAAAATAAGATAATTAATTTAAAAAATTATTTGCATAATTTTCCCTAGTGGAGCGATTCACTTGGGCAGGTTGTTAGAGTGCTTTTGGGCTCTAATATTGAAGGGAATAATTTATTTTATATTCTGAAAATTATTTTAATAATTTTCCAAGTGGGGCGAATTGATTTAGGGAACTTGGAGACCTTGTTGAAGGGATAAAACAAGGGTTTGAATTTCAGACTTGTTTCGCCTATTTTTCTAAGTGTGGTGACTTGTTTGGAGGGGCTAAATTGACTATTGGCAATCCTAATTTGTTCCTTGGAAGCCCTAATAAATTGCAAAATTTTTTTGCATATTTATTGTGAGTTTGTGCAAGGGTTTCAAGGTTGATTGGAAGGGAAAACGCAGTTCTACCAACATCTCAAAAATTAGAATTATTGCAAAGAAAGTCCAGCCACATCATCATTCCATCTTGCCACAAAAAGAAGTACTTTATTGTAGTTTCATATTCAATAATTATTAGGGTTATTGTGGAGTGTTATTGCTTGGAATTTGGACATCTATTGCCACAAGGTTTGTTGGTTTTTAGGGCAGAATTCAGATTATTTACAGTTTTGCATAAGGGTTTGTTAGAAAACCCCAACTTGTCCTAATGGTACCATTTGGGGACATTACATTGTGATTATCATGATTACTTTTAACTGCACGAGTTCCTTCCATGCTGTCCAAAGCAAACTGAAGTGTTGCATTCCTTTACTAAAAATCAAAATGGTGGTAGCTAGAAAACATCTTGTAACAGCTACATATTCCCCATTCATCCAAACCTGGCAATCCTGAATGTAATTTGAGTCCAATCCAGCCATGGTCAGTCGATTCATATCATCTTGATTATCAAAACTATATCTAATTTGCTAACCACCCTTCCTCATCAAGCGTTCTATGGGGACTATCTTCATTTTGTCAACATGCATGATCTTATCTTCAAATGTGGAACTCAGCTCTTGTTGTGAAAAAGTCTAGGTTCTCAATTTACTATAATCAGGCACAAGCATGAGATATTCCCTTTACACTCAACATTTAATCACTCGATTGTGCCGACATCAATCCACATAAGGTACAAGCCTTATGCGCTCACCCGAAGCGCAACTGAGAAGGAACCGGGGCCCGCGTTGGGCTAGTTGTGCCATGGCGCGAGGCTTCAATTAGGGGACTTTAGCAATTCAAAGAAATTTAAGGTAGATCCATAGACGCAGGCCTTTCTTGGATTACACCTGGGGTCAAATAGGCGCTTAAAGGATCATAAGATTGCTTATACTCAATTTACTCATACTAAACTGATGTAATTCAAACAAGGTTTGGGTTACTGGTGCAGGATCTATACTCAGCCTTTATGCAAAATGATGACATCACGATTCATTACAAGGACTCCATTAAAGCTGCAAACCAGTAAAATGCATGAACACTAATTAACATAATTCAAGCGAATGTATGACATCACAATTCTTCACATTGCATTAATAACACTATAGGATATGAAAACTGAACACACAGAACATTGTAATGCAACACTATTGTCATTTGTTAAAAGTACATAACCAGAGTATATTCAAAACATAATGCTAACCACCCAGAGGCTCACAGATGAGCTTGGGCATATATAACTAGAGCCAGAGTGGCCTCCATTTCGTTTTAAAGCCTTAATGGCGGTTGGAGCTATGTTTACAGGTAAATTCATTTCGCCAGCTTCGTTACAGTCCTTTGTCCCCCCTCCTCTTCTAGCTCGAGTTCCTTATATAAGCCTTTAGGAGCATCTTCGCTAGGGAGGAAGTTGCATGCTGAGTGTTGAGCTGGAACTCTGTCATCATACCCACCGGCTCCATGTCTTTGTGAATTCCACGCTGCACCTGCCACATTTCTCCAAATCCTTGATGATGCCTTGAAAATCCGAGAGACGGTTAGTCGCCTGCCAATTGGCGCAAGATCTGCACTACAACCTCCAGCTGGCTACAAAAATGCATAGGCTAACCACTTAACAGAATTATCTCCTCACGCCTAGGTGGATATCAAGTTGGTACAAATCCTCTACTAATGGGTTAGGAGCCCAACGTTACCCCAAACAGAAACTTTAGTCCGCCGTCGGACTAAGCCGTCAAACTCTTGGGAGCGCAGAACTCAAGCACATTCTCCTGGAGTTTGGCGTTGAAGCCTTCAAAGCCCTTAATGGCTAGCTTGATCTCTTGTACGACGTTGTCTATTTAGGAGGATGCAACAGTGAGCGCAAGTACATTTGTCTTCTCCAGCGCCTTACGGAAGGCTTCTACATTGGCTTTCGCCTTTGCCACACTTCCGTCTAAGATCTCTCCTTGCTCACAAGGCTTAGTCTATAGAGCGCGAAAGAGTTCTTCGAAGGTCCACTCATAGTCCTTGATCTGGTTATTGAGTGCGTTCACGCTGCCCATGATCTACGACCGCTCTGTCCTGCTTGCGGAGTATACTTGAGCCATCAACTGCTCCTCATCCTTCGCCTTTTTGAGGCGCACATCTATTCCTGAGGCTTGGTTGGAGAAGCTTAAGAAAATGCCCTCCTTTGTTTTTACGCCCTCCTTTAACCTTGCGAAGAGATCTACCTCTTGGAGCTTGTTTGATATCTCCTTCAACGTGACACTAGGGTCTTCTTCCTCTTCTTCCTCCACTGGCTCGGGCTGTAGTCTTGGGGGCATCTGCTCCACCGTACACAAATCTTGTCGACCTCTGAAAGGCCTAAAGTGTTGACGGCGACCAGAAGAGATGGTTCGGTCGCTTCCACGCGTTCATAGAGTTGTTGCAACTTGAACCTGTTGGCTTGCGCCTTCCTTGAGGAGCATTTTCCATTTCCTCACCTTGTCGTCATTGATGATGTTCCAGCACGTTACTTCAGTGGCCAACCTTATTAGTGCATTCCCATATTGGACTGGGTTCATGGCACAAGGGTCGATAAGAAGGGATTTATGCCCTTCCTCAAAATCTTCCAAGCTCAGAGTAGCCGCTCGAGGTGCCTCAAATTGGGGCTCGTCCATATAGTGGTCTAGCGCAAAGGAGAGTTGTTTGCGCGTCCTAGTCGTGGCAACTTGGGGGGCATAGTTTCATACGTGTATAGATCTTCATCCCCCCAATTCTTCTACACCGTCTCCCTTATGTTCAGCTCTTTGTCATCCTTTTCGATAACAACCTTCTCTATTTGTACTTCCTCCTCTTCACAGGCACCACCGCTTTCTTCAACGCCCTCCTCCAAGGATTCACTTGTTTGGTCCTTGGGGGTTGCTTCATCAGACTTCTCCCCCTCGTTCGTTTCTTCATCGTGGGGTTTTTCAATACTTACCTCCAGGGTCATTCCTTCGGCGCCATTGTCATCTTGTTGCTGCTGAGGCTCCTCCGCCATCTCTGTTTGTTGTTCTAAGGCACCAATATCGCCTTCTCTTTGTTCAAACACCCCTTCACTACTTGGGCGTACCTCTTGCGCAGCTTCTGCTTTCCTGGTGGGGTCACTTAGCGCTTGTCTGACCACTTCAGCTGTTGGTCCTGCGCTTTTGGGAACCTTTGTGGCCCTTTTTTCCAACTTGGCCTTCTTATGTTCTTAGTCAAGCTTCTGCTTCTCTTCAGCTGCCAAAGCCTTGGTCATGTCTTCATCGCTCAATCCCATCTTCCTCTAAGCCGCTCTTTTCTCCTCAACTATTTGAGGGGCCGCTGGGGAGGCCTTTTCGTTGAGTGTCGACATCGGTTTCCTTGGAGGGCTCATTAACAAGGTGGCGCTAGATGTGAGGCTCGCCATTTCCTCTGTTACCTATAGCGCGGTGATCACGCCACTTTGCAGGGCTTTCTGCACATTTTCAGCATTGAGCTCCTCTTCTCCTTCCCCTATTTGCAGGATATAGGTCCCTACTCTATCTTCTTCAGTCTCCTCTATTATGGGCGCTAGGGTCACCTCTCTCTCCATATCTGCAAGGGTTATGGTAGGGAATGTTATAGGTCCCTTGGTCTTTTTCTTTAGCTTCTTGCTAGAAGAAGCACCCTCTTGCATGAATGTCACGCGCTTCTTTAGAGCAGGGGGCGCAATTTGTTATTCGGAGGCAATTTTCAATTGTATGCACTCCATTATCTCTTTTGACTTCTCACCCCGTTTCTTTTGGAGTGTCTTTGCCTGTTGCTTTAACGCAGCCTTCCCTTCATCACCGACTAGGAGGGGGCGATCATCATCCTTTCTAGGATCTCTGCCCTTCTTGCGCAGCTTCATCTCATAGTAGAGGTTAAAGATCCTCCCATTTATTATTAACCTTTGGAGGGGATGGATGTTCGGCCTGCTGCTATCATCTTCCTCATCTTTGGTGGCCTTAGCTCCAGGGCGCACAAATTGGCACCTCATCATGCTTTTATTGCAATCCACGACCTTGACCTGGATCTCAAGTTGTTACACGTTGGGCATTCTCCTTAGCACCGTCATGAAGTACTTCGCTGAGAACGCATAAGGCAACCGGAGCCACCATGACAGATTCTCATCTGTGAGTGCTAGGCGCACCACACAGAAGTGTTGCATCACGGCAAAGGTTGTCGTTCCCACCAGTTGTTGGGGGAGTTCTTGTGGGATGCGCTACTCCTTCCCAAAGGCTTCTATATACCTTTCAAACCACCCTTGCACCCTAGTCTTATACTTTTGCGAGAAGTTGGGGGGGCAGATGAAGTCCTGGTATTTCATTATTGGAGACTCGTGGCTTGGAGGGAACACCCATAGGTGATCATCATCGCCATCCGGCACACCTATTTCCTCCATAATTATAAGGATCAACATGTATCCCCATCGGAAGGTTTTGCACGCTCAATGGCACTCTTGCGCATTCTTGACTATCTCCTCTGCAATGAACTTAGAGATGTTGAATCTTACTCCTTGCACCATGTGATGTGCAATGCACAGGAAGGTCTTACTGATATCGGACCACTGACTGCCAGGGCAAAGTTTGGCACTAACAAGGTGCGTTGTTGCCCTTGTGTCGGGGTCTTGGATGTCTTTAATGGGGAACGCAAACCCTAACTTGTAGTAACCCAGGGGCTTTGCGACCCTTTCTACCTCCACATCGTCTTCCATCATCTCCCGTATGTCTGCTCCTGCATCAGGTAGCCTTTTGATCCTGCTAATGAGGCTTGCAGAGATCCTTATCCGCCGTCCGACAAAGTAGAATTGGTCGCGATATACTCGCAAGAGGAGGAAATGCACCAAGTCTTTCAGCTTACCGAAGCTCGGCAGTTCAAATAGTTGTGTGGCGCCAATGGTTGCCAATTTGTCTCTGATGGAGACATTGAAGAGCGCAGTGCCTTCCTTGGTCTTCTTCCCAGTGTCTATCATCCAGTCTTTGTTTAATTCTTGCAAGTTCCTGCCTGTCCTGTGGTTATAGTCCTTAAGCTTGCACATATGTGCAAATGACACCCACTTCTCCCCCACCATAACCTCTAGTGGGTACTCCTCTCTATAGGCAAGCTTTGTGCTCGCGACTAGATCTATCTTTGCAATGCTCACTCCTTCCACCATCTGCACCTCTAGTTTCATGGTGGCTGCTTCCCTCACCGCCCGTGCTTTCTTTGCGTCTTTTTGCCCCTGTGGCAGACCTGTGCTTACCCATTTCTTGCCCATCTTGAACATGCTAATGTTGAAGCGTGGCTAGTTGATTATGTCGAAGCCCGAAATTGTGCCTGGCGTGCTTCACAATCGTGGGAAATGCAACTGTGCATTTGGCTATCAAGCTTCATGCCTCGTTAATGGCGGCCTAGTCATTCTGCTAAAATCTTGCTCCCCTGTTTCTCTGCCAACTTCTCTCCACTCACGTCCTTTTCTTCTCCGGGTGGAACACAATCTTCTTTGTGGTCTTTCATTCTCGCTTGGAGCGCTGTGGAGGCACTTGTTCTCTCTGGTAGTGTCTTCTGGTTTTAATGGCTTCGGCTTCTGGCTCTGTTCTAATTGCTTTGCTTTAAAATGATAGTAACTTGTCTTCCTCTTCCATCTACCCTTTTATACAATGTTCTCAGCTACCACATTGATGGTCGGTGGCATTTAGATTCTTGAAATCTACTAAACCCGCGAAATCCACTAAAATCCACCGCTAACTACTCATTTATTGCATATTTTTGTTCTTCCGCCACCGTAGCATTAACTTTGCTAACGGTTTCTTCGATGAAGTGACAGGTGAATCAAACGGTCACTTCCCGCCGACTGTTGAGTGGATGCTAGCTATCACAACAGTCATTATTTTGCATTTGGTTCAACTTGGCACGACTTTCGCCATTCTTAAGGTTACCTGGGCGCAACGCTTCACATGCACGTGATTTAGCCTCCTAGGTTCCATCTCTTCATGGTGCTATGCTTCCTTTCAAGCGTGCCTCTCTTTCTTGGTCGATTTCTCTACGTTTTCATAACTCTTGCTTCGGCCTTCCCTACCGCATACAAATCCTTACACTGGTCCTCCATTGCCTCATTGTCTCCTCTTGATCTCTTGTGCACGAACATCTTGTGTGCCTTCATCAATTCGTACTCACATTTTTCTAAGCCTGGCATACTTCACACGCGCCCAGAGACTTAGGTGTCTCACCTCAGACGCTTAAAAAGTGACCGGGCTCGACTCACCCAACTAGATTTATGCGGGTGTAAGCGCTAGAAAAGTTCTCCTGCAGGCCTGAAAGCGCCATGTGTATTCAAACAACACAAAAGAAACAAATATAAAGAAAAGATTTGGCTTGCACCAATTTTATTCCAGCCACAAGACAAAGCGACCGACTTTTGACCAGAAAGTAGGAGTTAGATGGCGCAAGTGCCATCCTAGTTATGGCATGCCTTCAATTTGTTGCCGTTGAAATGCCCAGGAAGCATTTCACCAGCCAATGTCCGTAGCTTGCATGCACTAGTTTCCAATATATTGTGGATGACATAAGGTTCCATCCACCTGATCTGTAACTTCCCTGGGTGCCTAAGGTACTTAGAATCATATAACAAGACCAGTGCATCTTCTATAAATACCTTGCACTTGACGTGCTTATCATGCCATAGCTTTTAGCATGACTTTTCTATATGTTGGCTCCACCGCGTTGGGGCGCATGTCTCGTCCAGCTGCTCCAAATCTTCCAGGCATGCACTTAAAGACTCTTGGTCATCCAATCGACCAATACACACGATGCGCAATGAAGGCACTAGGAACTCCATAGGTAAAACAACCTCTGCGCCAAACACCAGTTGGAATGGTGTAGCCTTGTTCAAGCGCTTGTATGTTGTGCGATAGGCCTATAACACCGCTGACACATGGTCATCCCAATCCTTGCGACTGTCGCAAATTTTTGTGAGGCACGTCCCCTATATTTTATTGAATGCCTCTATGGTGCCATTAGCTTGGGGGTGGTAGGGTGTCGTTTTATGGTGCCCCACCATATATTCAGACAACAAGATCTGAACTATTTTGTTGAGTAAATGCCCACAGTCGCTAGTCAAGCTAAGTGTGCATCCATATTGACTGATAATATTCTCCCAGATGAATCTTGTTGTTGTGGTCGTTGTGCAATCATTGATCGACACTGCTTCAGCCCACTTGGTGAAGTAATTTGTGGCAGCCAGAATGTACCGTGCGCTTATGCGCCTTGTAGCGCAAGTAATCGGCCCAACAAAATCAATGGCCCATTTTTCAAATGGCACCTGGGCAAGGATGGGGACGAGATGCATCTCATCCCGGTGGTTTGGTTTCCCAATGCGTTGGAAGACGTCACATGTTTTGGCGTATTCTTTCACGTCTTGAAACATAGTTGGCCACCACAAGCCTGATTGCAATACTTTGCATACCGTAGCATCTCTAGCACAATGGCCTCCAACAATCCCCTCATGTGCCTCTTGCAGTACTGAGTCCCGTTCCTGCTCTACAACACAACGGCGCATTATTTCATCGCAACTCAAGTTATATAGTTCCCCGCCAATGAGTTGAAAAGGGGCGGCATGAACCACGAGCTACTACTTCTCTTTAGTTGTCATTGTTTGAGGCACATATCCGGAGGTCAAAAATGTGACGATCTCTGCCAAATCTTATGGGATGCGCTAGATCCGGTAATGTTACACGTCAGGCATATCGTCTTCAATTGGTGCTGCCACATCGCCAGAGTTGATGCGGGACAGATGGTCTGGGCCCGAGTTCTGTTTGCCTAGCTTCACTACAACAAAAAATTGGAATTATTGAAACAAAACAATCCATCGACAAATGCGCCCGTGCAAAACGGGCTTGTTCACCAAGTACTGAAGCGCCTCATGATCAATGAAGAAGATGAGGGGAGTCACCAACAAATATTGTCGAAACTTCAACAGGGCGTAGACCATGGCAAGCACCTCGCGCTCAATTGTGGTGTAGTTTTGCTCTGGCTCGGTTAGTTTTTTGCTTGCAAAAAAAATAGGATGATCCATTTTCTCTTCGCCTAGTTGCGCAAGAATGGCGTCGATTGCAGTACCAGAGGCATCGACGTGGACATGGAGGGGAGTTGCCCAGTTGGGAAATTGCAATATTGGCACACTTGCTAGTTTGAGCTTCAAGGTTTCAAAAGCGTCTACCTGTGCTGCACCCCAATAGAATGGGCCATCCTTCCACAGGAGTTCCTCTAGCGGGGCCGCAATCCTGGCATAATTTCTTATGAACTTCCTGTAATACCCGCAATGCCCAAGAAAGGCACGAATCTCTTTCTGCCTTGTTGGGGTCTAAAGCTAAAAGATGATTGCAATCTTGGCCAGATCAACGAGCAAACCATTTTTGCAGACGATGTGCTCAAGCAAAGTGCCAAATGGCATTGCAGAAACACACTTCTTGAGATTCAAAGAAATTTGCAACTGCCTACACCTTTCAAACATTAGACGCAAATTGTCATAGTGATCCTTCACTAACCCATACACTGCCCAATCGTCTAAGTATACTTGGAGGAACTTGTGAATGAAGTCTTTAAATGCGGTGATCACCACCCGGGAGAAAATGGCTAGCGCATTCTTTAGCCCAAAGGACATTACGTTATAAGTAAAACACCCCCACTCAATCGCAAAGGTGGTTTTGGGCTTGTCCTCCTCCATCTGGCCTTGATGGTATCCTGAGAACCCATCAGTAAATGTGTATATCTCACAACCTGTGACACCATCCAATACTTCTTTTGTGAACGGAGTTGGAAAGGGGTCGGTCACGTAGGTGGCATTCAACAGTCTATAGTTAACACAAATTCGGATGCGCCCATCCTTTTTGATGCTGATGACCATGGGGCTGACCCATTCAGATTCTTGCACCAGGTAGATGACTCCTGCATCTAACATGCCATCGATCTCAGTCTTGACCTTGGCACAAAGATTTGGATTCATCTTGTAACGCCACTTTTTGACGGGTCTCGCATCGTCAACTAGTTTTATGCTCATCTTCTCGAGGGATGGGTGTGTGCCTTTCATATCCTTGTAGTTCCATAGGAACAAGTCTTGGAATTCCTTCAGGAGATCAACAATATGCACTAGTTCTATGTCAGACCAATAGGCACATAGAGTGGCAATTTTGGGTTCTCCTTCTGCACTGATATCTACTTTGGTAGTTTTTAATGGCGCCCGATAGGGTTCATGCTTCTCCTGGTGGGAATCCTCGACTTGTCTACTGCCCTAGGTTGTTTCTACCTGAAGATGGGTAGGGTCTTCTTCTAGGGTGCCATCCTCAACTTGGTGCACTAACTTCCTTTTCCCTGTCAAATGCTTCCAGTTGTGTGCCTTCCATGTGCCATCATCTTCATCACTAGAGTCACTATTCAGAGTTTGCTCTTCGAAGAAGGTTGGGAGTGCTAACCCTTTTTCGCCGAACACGTCCTTTAGGCACTCCTCCAATATAGCAGTGTCCTCAAACACTAACCTTTGAACTAACTATAACGGCTCAATCAACTCAACATTTTACAAAGAAAAGGAGAAAGTCTGAACAAACCACTCCTTAAGGGCATCCCAGTCTGTTGTTTCACGGCGCATCTCATTGACTACGTACGACGCCCGCGCCCATGTTTTTAAGGTTCTATAGAAGGCGTGCACCCATAGATTTCTTGGGGCATTGTCACCGCAAACAATCCAAGTTTCTTGACAAAGACGCACATGTGCGATAGGGTCAGAGTCGCCAGAGTAGGCTGAAATGTCTAGGTCCTCATTGCTTTTTCCGAATCTAGTGCAAATGGCTACCTTCACATCTTGCCAAGTTGGCAAGCTAGGATTTTGCGCTGCCCACCAACGAGCGACAATGTTCTTCAATGTATACACTAGTGCATCCATTCTATTCACCTCTTTTGGGACGCACGACTCAAAGTCAAAAACATAGTCTTCCACTAGATTACCCCTTCATATCTTGGGAGCACTGCAAGTTTGCCCTTACTAAGGCGAAACACTCTTTTTCCCCTTTTCTTGGTGCAAGGGACCCATCTTTTAGAAGCGTGATCAATCTGTACCTAGCCTGTCTTTACTGGTTTTGGCACCTTTGCGCGCACCAAGAGGCATCATCGACTAGTGGTCTCATATGCTTCCTTGACCCATCGGTCACAAGCAACATCAGTGGTGTTTGAGGCTGATTGTCCATCTTCCCACAAGAGGATTCCTTGATCATTTGGGTCCAGAGTCTTGGCACCTTGCTCTGTGATGTTATAGATTGGTTTATCTCATCCTCGATGTCCATGCTCTCGACATAGGGGGGTCCTTGGTCATTTGAGAGAGGTATAATTACCCTCTCTTTTCCATTCTCAAATGTCATGTAGCGCCTTTTGAAGCGTATATCTACATTTTTTGCATAGCACCATGGCCTTTCTAAAAGCGTCAGGTAATTGTCCTGCTCTGCTAACTCTATTACTTCAAAGTCGGCACGGAAATCAGTGCCCATGATATCTACAACTGTGCTTTTCAGAATTCCGATAGGTTGTGCCTAGGTTTTATTGGCCATGAAGAGTACATGAGGTCTCAAGGGTGGTCTACCCATTTTCTTGCAAGCAATCTTAGTCAAGATGTCAACCTCGGCACCTATGTCTACAGGTACCTCACAGACAGAGCATCTGTCAATAGTGGCATCCACCAAGAGTTCTTGGTCATATTCATCATTTTGTGTATGTCGAACTTCTCGCGCCCTTTCCATACGTGGCATGACAACCTCAACTTGCTTTTGACCTGCATGCTCCAGGAGCAAGTTCTTCAATAGGGGCAGCATTCCTTCTGTTTGCAAGGGGCGCAGGATCTCAATTAATTCTTGTACTTCAGCTTCTTGGCTATCCTGCTTCTTTCAAGAGGTGGCACCCTGCACTTCTAGGTCTCGCGCTAATTGGAGCTCCCCTTGCAGATTTTGGCTTACACTCATACCCTGCTGTAATACGTCTTTCTAGCGCATTGGGTTTGGGTATGGCGCAAATATTGGTTCAGGCCACGTTATGTGCTCATTTCGACCCTCATCCCCACACTCGAGGCGTAACTCAGGGACTGTTGCAACTGGGGACTGAGTGGTGAATCCACTGCGAGTAGTTGCCTATACCTTGAGTGCCTTTGTGTGTGTAGGTTACGCCTTTGGGGTCCATTTTTCCGTTTTTTGATCGCGTCTGATCATTCCTGCGCCAGGCCCGCCTTCGGTCAACTTTTTGTACAGGTTAGGGCATTCTTCGACCTTATGGAGCCCTCGACATTACCCACAAATGGGGTGTGTAGGACAGTCGCGTTGATAATGCTCTATTGAGCCACACTTATAACATGAGCACGATGGGAACCTTCCACCACCACGTCCTCCACCTCGCCCTTTGGCACATCGCTGCATCCTAAAGCCTGTGTGTTGTTGGTCATAGCCAACATTACCTTGGTTTGCCTGCCCTCCAACTATTGTTGTAGCCTGACATGCATCTCTTTCCATGTTTTCACGCATTTTGTCAATCCCCCGACAATCAGTAGTGGTATGGGTGTAGGCGTCACATAACCGATAATAGATTGTTGTGTTTACTTGGCTGGCGCATTGCAACAAAGGACAGTTTCAGACATCATGCGCTTCTCGACAGACTTTGCAGCTTAGAAGCAAGGTGCGCACATTCCTCTGGGGGCAGGTAGTTCTATTATGGCCTTCTACTTTGCAATCGATACACCATAGTCCACTTCGAATGTCATGCAAAGTGCTAGCGATAAGCTTTGGGAGCTAGGAGGCCATTAATGCAATTTGCGCTTCCATAAATGGGTTGAACCTGGTGTCTGCACTTTCGACTACCTCGACTCTGAATGCGGCTTCAAGCGCTTCTTGACGGTCGGTAAAAGTCTTCATGGAGAGCGCTCTTCGGAATGACACAAGCAACCCCCCAATGAACCACTACACATGCTAGGAAGGGTGAATATCATATTAGAGCTTCAATAGGAATGTTTTGAACCTTGCATCGTACAAGCGCACACTCTTTGAGAGTACTCGGGTAATTTCTTTTAACGCGGCAATGCTCTGTTGTTCAAACTCCGGGATGTCAAATTCCTTCAGGAATGCATCCTTCAGGGTATCATAATCAACCATGGTCTGATTGGGATCAATTTTTTTGTACCAAGGGTGGGCGCGATCAAGTAAAGTGGTCGCAAACTGAGTAGCCTTGTGCTCCGACTGGATTATGCCTCGCGTGCACCATTGTAGTTCACACTTCAGCACATGTTCCGAAGTATTTTCCATGTTGTGATACTCTGGCATGTGCATAGCCATTTTGTAGTAGATTTGTTGTGGGGGGTAGTTGGTACTTGAGGTGCTTGTCCCTCCGGCACCTGTCCTGGCGGCGGTCCTCCAACCACAGAGGTAGGCGCTAGTCCCGTCATTACTGAAGGCGTAGTGGTGTCATTGGTGTTGTGCTACTTGTTTGTGGTGCCAGACCACTTCCTGTGGGTTGTTGCCCACCTTGCGTAGTTGACATCGGCTAAGTTGGTATGCTCGCGTTCAAGTTTTGTTGTGGTGAGCTAGCACCCAATGGTCTAGAGGTAGTTGCGCTCACCTCCTTGTATGGAATAATCTGTTCAATCACAAAGTTACAATCTAAATCTGCAAAACGTCTAAGATCTGAGGCATTTGCAAAGTCAACAAGCACTTTTGTACTTTCTTCAAGTGGGAGATGCAACGCGTGAGCATGCGCTGCAGGTTCAAAGGGGGTAGGCGTGTCAAGCTTATCAGTAGTCACCAAATCTTGTAGGAACCCAACGAATTCCACCCCTATCGAGTGTTGAGCTCGATTCATCGCTTCATTATATCTCTCATCTTCGCGTTGTTGTATTTCAAGAGATCCTTCCCCATGCCCTTCCCATTCGCTACAGATCCTCTCAACACTTCCATGTTCCAGATCCTCCATCAGTCAGTGCTGTCTCTTATTATAGGTCTGTCTTCTGAGCTCTCGGGTGTCAATTTGCTTGTCCCCTTCCATTACGCCTCACCTACACATCCCCTTCTCCCCCTTTGTGCAGCTCATACACGAAAGAATTTTAGACTTCCATCCCCAAAGTTTCAAAACCATAATCAACCATTAGCTTTTTGAGCTCTACATTGAACTCCTCCACAAGCGTGCCTCTAGGGTCCTGCAAAAACTGGTACTCTGCTTTCTCTAGGCACGAATAAGTTGATATTGCGAACTCAAGTACGTAGCTATTCAAAGCTCCTTGCCACCATTTATCCACCGCTCTAGTCCAAGTAACATCCTAGGTCTCAAGCCTCTCTAGGCGCTCCTTTGTTCACTCATAACGCCATCCATAGCTTCTTTTGTGGGTTGAATGTGCTGCCAACCACCTATACACATGGTCAAGTAACTCACAAAAAAAGACCTCGTACAAAGCATCATATAGGTTGTCCTAAACCCATTTTATTGGCTTTTGTCCTTTGTAGGTTGGATGCTTCAACGCAAAACTATCTTCCACCTGTCGCAGCCAACACTCAATGTTTTCGAGAGAAAGTCGGTACATCATTTTGTCGCACCATCGCAGCAACAAAATTCAACACGGGTCCCGGCCATGGAACCAAAATGTTGTGAAAAAGTCTAGGGTCTTGATTTACTACAACCAAGCGCAAGCATGGGATATTCCCTTTGCGCTCAACATTTAATCACTCAACTGTGCCGACATCAATCCACACAAGGCACAGGGCTTATGCGTTCACCCGAAGCGTGGTTGAGAAGGAACCGAGGTCCGCATTGTGTTAGTTGTGCCTTAGCACGAGGCTTCAATTAGGGGACTTTAGCAATTCAAGGAAATTTAGGGTAGATCCATAAGCGCAGGCCTTTCTTGGATTACACCTGGGGTCAAATAGGCGCTTAAAGGGTCATAAGACTGCTTATACTCAGTTTACTCATACTAAACAAATGTAATTCAAACAAGGTTTGGGTTACTGGTGGAGGATCTATGCTCATCCTTTGTGCAAAATGATGATGACATCACAATTCATTACAGGGACTCCATTAAAGCTGTGAACCAGTAAAATGCATGAACACTAATTAACATAATTCAATCGAATGTATGACATCACAATTCTTCGCATTGCATTAATAACACTATAGGATATGAAAATTGAACACACAGAACATTGTAATGCAACACTATTGTCATTTGTTAAAAGTCCATAACCAAAGTATATTCAAAACATAATGTTAACAACCCAGAGGCTCACAAACGAGCTTGGGCATATACAACTGGAGCCAGAGTGGCCTCCATTCCGTTTTAAAGCCTTAATGGCGGTTGGAGCTATGTTTACAGAATAAATTCATTTCTCCCGAGCTTCGTTACAGTGCTTCGTCCCCCTCCTCTTCTGGCTCGAGCTCCTTATATAAGCCTTCAAGAGCATCTTCACTAGGGTGGAAGTTGCACGCTGAGTGTTGAGTGGGAACCCTGTCATCATACCCGCCAGCTCTATGACTCTACGAACTCTGCGCTGCACCTGCCACATTTCTCCAAATCCTTGATGATGCCCTGAAAATTCAGGAGATGGTTAGCCCCCAACCAACTGGCACAAGATTTGCACTGCAACCTCCAGCTGGCTACAAAAACCCACAAGCTAACCACTTAACAGAATTATCTCCTCTCACCTAGGTGGATGTCAAGTTGGCGCGAATCCTCTACTAACTAGTTAGGGGCCCAACAGCTCCAAGGAACAATCTATGGATTGATCCTTCAAAACTTTGTTAGAATACACCATGTATCCTATATGACTCCTCATGAACTCCCTTTCTAACCAATTGCCAAAGATGAAGAATGTCGAAGTAGATTCAAAGCTTCTATTTGCTTCGTCATTCAGAATTATGCCTGGGTCCCATATGCAAACATAATGTTGACTTGGAATCATGGAATCTATATGCCCTATACTATAAGTTGTATCCTTGACCCTATCACCCCCTATGCTATAAGTTGTATCCTTGACCCTATAACCCTTCTTGGAATGCTTTCCATGATGACAAGAATCTTGCAGAGACAAAGTAAGGAGCATCAAACCGGAATTATTATCATACCTTAAGCTGCAGTCACAATATTCATCTACTTTTTCTGGAAGAGACATTGTTGAGATAACCTCAACACCACCATCCATGTGACTCAAAACTCACAAATTAGGGTTAATCAAAATGTTCACCTCAAATGCATATCCATCCCTAATGCTTCTCTGAAAATCAATACTTTCACCCTTCTTGCTATAATCATGAAGATAATCAAATCACTTCCCCTTAGTTGTTGGTCTGAAGATTCCAGCAAGCTGAAGACCAACACAAGTAGATGATGAGGCACTTTCCTCATGTGCATGCCTCACAACAAGGTCTTCCTAGAATTCCCCTTCATAAACCTCTTGTAAATCTGACTTTTTTTCATATTTAGAATTGCCATAACGATGATTCAAGAGCTCACCTTCCTCTTTAAATTTCTTTAGATGTTGATTTTGCTTGAATAACTATGAACTTAGCTTCCTTAGCTCTTCTTATCCATTCATCACACTTTTTTTTAGTCCTTATCACATCCTCCGCACCTGCCTGCAATGTCGTTGGTTTCATTTCAACACTAGGATCCACTTTTGTTGTTGATGGTGGATCATTAAATTCTACTTCATATATGTGATTTATGCACTTCTTTTCTGCTGGATCTTTGGGAAATCAATGAATGGTGCTTTCACCTTCACAATTTCTTCCTTGGCTTCCTCATTCCTCAAGTGATCACGGCCAAAAGGATAGGGGGGAGTTTATGGCAAAGAGCAATCTTCATGCACAGCAATTTGCTTTGGGAAGAAGAGCTTGCATGTTACTTCGTACATTGGTAAGCATCGTGATTTGCATGCTGACTTTCAAATGCTACAGAGGATGGCTTTTAATTATATCTTCCTAGGATCACTTTTAAAAAGGTGTGTTCACCCAGCCATGAGGTTGAAATAGGATGGTAAACATACCATCACTACCTTCTGTCTCTTAGAAGCTGATTGGAAAACAAGACAGTCATAATTTTGTCTGGGAGAGAGGTGTAGACAAGACCGATTCCAGCTGCCTTATGGAACACATTGTTTGCCTAAAATGACATTCAGATTTTCAAATGTTCTTGCCACATTCCAAATCAAGGTGAGTCAAAGATTCTATAATCAGCTAGGATAGTTTGCTTTAGCAAAAAAAATTGATGTTCGGGAGCATGGTCCAGCATGGGATGAGCGTCTGAGACATCCCATTGTGATCTTTGATGGAAGTCTGATTGAGGGGGGCAGTGTTGTCAACCTGGAGCTGCGCCCTGATTCGAAGACGTGCACAAAATGGCCAGCCCCTATCCGGCTAAAACAATGGGATCTTCTCATGAGGGTGGGTGCCTCAACGGTGAGAAGAACCTCCAGAGAAGGCTGGTTCCTGTATGATGTATCAATGAGGATCTCTACTCTATGCTGCGGACTACCGTGGTAAAGGGAGAAGGAAACTTAAAGGGGAAATCCTACCTAAAAGGGGGTGATACACCAGAAGTTTGATCCACTCAATTTGGAACCTTGAACACTCAACGAACAAAGGGGAAAGGAAGACCTTAGATTTCAATCAACCACTTATGCATAGATATTTCATGAAGAGGTTCGATCCAATGGCCAAAACCTGAGGGAAAACGATGGAGAGAGGTCCGATACGAGACACTTTGCAACCACCTAATATCCACTTACAGCTTCAGCAAAAGACATAAAGAACACTTTAACATGCCCTGCATAAAGATAATCTAGCAACTAGGTATGAACCAGAATTTGGGAAGGCAGAGAAATCTACCACTTATGCAAATTGCTAAATGAAATATACACTATGCCAACACTAGAAATCTGAAAGTAATCCTATTGATCGAAGAGGTTACACACACACCAATGGCAGAGTCTGGTCTAACCAAGAGAGAGATTGGATTTTTTAATCAAGGCTGAAAGCCATTTTATAGAGTGAATTACAAAAGGCCAAAGATTGGCATTGAAAATTGAAGAGAAGGATTTAATTCGGTTAACTCAAGGCTGACTTGGCCTTTCAATTAAATATATTTCCTTTTTTGTCTTTGCATGAAGCTTCTTGCGCTTGAGGAAGCGAACTTGTCTTTGTTCTGAACCGCCCACCTCTATTTGCATGGAAATCCACGCCAATGTTAATTTTAGAACTCTACGTGAGCCGTTTGATGCCGAATTGGAACGTTGGAAAGGCTGAGTTGGCCGTTTGATAAGCTGAGTTGGACGAAGAGATCAGCTCCCTCGCATGGAAAGCTCCTAGTGGATGTGGCGTTTAACAATTAATCAACTCTAAATCTGGAATAGTCAACTCGACATTCGAATTTGGAACTTCGGTTGATGCTAAGTTGGACCCTCGAATGCATGAGTTGATCCGGAGACGAGCAGGACTTCAATAACCAATCAACTGAAGCTTTGACCGGTGTTCGAAAATAGCTCCCGCTTGCATGTATTTTACCCTATTCTGGTCTGCCTGTTCGTGTCTATTTCTGGCGGGATTCTATGTTTGGTGTATTAGTCTATATTTCCTCTGGGATGCTGACAACTTTTTTGAAGCTTTGGATTTCCTTCGGAATATATGTTTTTCCTTGAATTTCCTGTGGTATTTCTTTCTTTCGGCGTTATTCTCCGAAGTATTCCTTCGGACAAAAGTCCGAAGGATACTTTCCTTCTCTTTTCCCTTGGCTCGGGCTTTTGTCTTAGTCAGGTTTTCTCCTTTGTTCTTCGGACATCCTATTTTCTTTGGATTTTTTCCGCGGCCCTTTCTCCGAATTTCTTCAGACTTTTTGTCCGAAGGAATTCCTTCGGACAAAAAGTCCAAAGGTTTCCTTCTCCGTCTTTGTCGTCGGCAATTCAATTTTTCCGAAGCCTTCGGACTTCTTGCCATCGACTTTTTGTCCGAAGGAATTTGGAAGACACAGGAAGAGGCCCGTTAAAAAGTCCGAAGGATATCTTTGTGCCTTTGCTCTTCGAAATGTGCTCTTCGGAAAAGTCACCACGGTCCTCTCGCCGACCAAGTGCCCTCCGCAAGGGCTAGTTGCTCGTGTCTGTGCCTTTTACGGAAGAATTGTAGGGCACCCGGGCTTTTTGCAAAGGTCCCGAATTCGTTCTCTGTACCTTCTCGAAGGGTAGGTGCCCTTCGGGATTGTTGGAAATGACCCCTTCCGAAGGGTACCCTGCCCTTCGGGATTCTTGTAATGTACTCTTTCTTTCGGCCTCTTACTTCTGTTTTTCTTCGGAAAAATTGCAATTGGTCTTTTCGCTGATAAAAAGACCCTTTGGCAAATGAATGAACTTCGGACTTTTCTGTCTCTGTGGTCTTTTGAATTCCTTCGGACTTTTTGTCCGAAGGAATTCCTTCGGACAAAAAGTCCGAAGGTTTCATTTGTTTTAGGTTCTTTTGTTGATTTGTTATTTCCTTGGCTTTGCCTTCTTTGATGAACCAATCTTTCTTCCTTGGCTAGAGAAGTGAACTTTCTAAATGGCAAAAGACAATCCGACTTGTGGAAGAATTGTCAACAAGTAGCACCCTTATCAAATTCTGATTTCTCACAATCGGGTGTGGTAGCTTGTGATAGAGGTATGGTGAATCGCATAAACTTGAAATTTTTCATGGGTCTACATAAATTGGGTGATGAATCACCGAAAGGAAAGTGGAAAACACAAAGTCATGACATTGAAATAAAAAGGAGAAACACTTGGTCGAGGCTGTTCCTTATTTTCTGCCAGAAATGATGGATGGGAGATTTCAGTTATGATGCAAAATGCTAAAATTTCCATTGTTGCTAACATGATAGATGGAAATGAAAAGATTGAACAAAATATGCTAGCAGCTAGTCTCTTATTAAACAAAGAGAGACTCCTCCTAGCCTCCACAGTTTGAGTTCCGAAAGCAGGAATCCAATATGGCAGCGTAGGTACTGTAGACACTATGCTGATTTCGTATTACTTACAAGAATAGAGGAAATTCTTTGGCAGAAGGTTGTGCAAAGAAGATTTCATCCTTGCAGACTACCAAATGCAAGTTTGAAAACAAGGACAATCCAAATTTGTGATTCTATTATAAAAGGGGAAAAGAATGCAGATGTTGATACTTTTTTCAGAATGACTACCTTTTGTTGTGTTTCTATCCTTCATAAAGATTGGGGGTTGTTCATCATGGTGAGTCAAGCCAAGAATGCAATTGCTTCTAATCATAATTACTAAGAAACTCCAATATAGGGACAAGGACCGCATACCAGTCCTCGTACCTGTTGGGTGAATATTTTGTCACCAACTAACTGATGGGCAAAATAGGTCGCTTCAACCACAACATAGGGAGATTGGTCGGCCAAGTGTGCAGGTTTACCACATCAAAAGGGGACAAATCTCTCCTCTCATCAAGGGGAGGTTCCCTATAAATATGAGGAGCTATATGCTATATATATAAGCAGAAAATAACACTCAGGGGTAGGACAATACCATCCATCTCTCTTTTTTCAGAGATGATGTTCACAGCCAAAGGAAAAATCTTGGTGAAATGACAGGAGGCATTTCTCTTCTTTCAAAAGTGGCCTACAGCTAACAGCAAGAATCCTTTCAAGTAGGTAACAAGTAACTAGTAACAGGGAGCGATAACCAACAAAATGAGGTGTAGCACAAAGTCTCCACCTCAACTGCCCTAGAGTGAGATACGAAAGACAATGAGGGCACAAAGTCGTCCCAAGGTCCTTTACACAGAAACAAAAAATAGACAAACACACTAAAGGCAATTGTGGCAGCACAAAGTCTCTCCACAGTTGGCTTCAGGACACCTTCCTAATTACTTCCACTAGATCTGCTTATTTCGATAAAATGGACAAGAACGCATTCACGAAACAGACATCAAAACAATCTCTTAAAATGACACAAGCTATAACAGCACAAAGTCTGAAAGTAACTTGTTTTCTCATTCAAAAAAAGAAATATGATTAACAATTTGAGCTCAAAGTCTCAGTAATCACCTCTCAATTTTGGCAGAGTTTTGCGTCTATAACCAAAAGATCTCCTGGTGCATCAAACAAGAGATTACAATATATAGTAGCCAAGAAAAGCTTGGCACTTTGTTTCATGAAACGGCCCATGCTGCATTCAATACTTTGAATGCATTTTCAGTTTTGTCAAAGAGGGCCATGTTGGAACAGAGCGGCCACTTTAACTATGGCGTGTTGATTTATCTCAAATGTCTTCTCCATAGCATGGGTTGTCTGGTCTTTTTCCTGATGTCTGCGCAGTTGTCCACTTCGCCTTTACTCCAAGGGAGAAAAACAGTCCGCGCTTTTAATGTTTGCAAGCTTAAATATCTACTTGGTGGACTGTTCCACCTACTGGAATAACTCCCGCGCAGATATTTCTGGTCTTTCCCTCTTTTTTGTTGCAATTTGAGCTATTGGGCTATCTTTTCCCTTATTGTTGGCTCTTTCGGCTCCTTCAACTGGTCATTGAGTTTGTTTTCCGGTTCCGCGCCACATTTGAAAATCAATGGATATTTCATTAGCTTGAATTTGACGTCCACGGGGACGTCAAATGTTCACTGTTTCAACGGTTCGGGTCGCCTCCTTGGTTCCTTGGTTCCGTCGCTTCTTTGGTTCATTCACTTGAACCTTCTCTTTGAACTGGTCTCTAGAATCTTCTGCTTCTTTCTTTTGCTCGGAGATTTCTTTGAACCGTTGACCCCGTTGAACCTGTGAACCATTTTGGTTCAACGATTCATCTTCTTCCTTAGAAGCCTTTGTTTTCTCTAAGTCGCTCGAGCTTTGAAAGAGTCCGTAGAAATATGTCTGCAGAGTTCGTAGAAATAAGTCCGTAGAATCAAGCATGCGGAGTCCATAGAATCGAGTCCATAGAAATCATCCTGCGGAGCCCGTAGAAATCGGGCCCGCAGAGTTCATAGAAATCAGCCTGCGGAGTCCGTAGAAATCGGGCCTACAGAGTCCGTAGAATCGAGTCCGTAGAAATCATCCTACGGAGTCCGTAGAAATCAGTTGCAGGCCTTAATGTCTTTGGAACTTTCCGAAGGGAAGGTGTCCCTTCAGGCCTTAAGAAGGTCCATTTTCTGGTCGCTAAGAGCCTCCCCGCAAGGGTACCTGCCCTTCGGGGTCCTTCAGGCAGTCTTCGGGCTCCAATTCCTTCGGACAAAATGTCCGAAGGATATCTTCCCTTGCCTTAGTCACATTCTGTCGGGCTTTTTTTCTTTCGGGCGAATTCCTTCGGACTTTTTGTCCGAAAGAATTCGCCTTGTCTTTTGCCTTGAACAAATCCGAAGGAATTCCAACTTTTCTGCCTTGTTCATTTTTCCGAAGAAAATCTTACCCTTTCGGCCTTTTGCAACGGTCCATTTTACTCATCACCTGCCCTCCGCAAGGGCACTCCCCTTTGATTCACTGCCCTCCGCAAGGGCACTTGGCCTTTGGGCTTTGGGGCACTCCTTTGAACCGACCGATTGAACCAACCTTGGTTCAACGGTTCAATGGTTCAATCTTGTGTTCCGCTCATTCAATTGACCGCTTGAACCAACCGCTCGTTGAACCTTTGAACCGTTGAACCTTTGAACCATTTTGGTTCAAGGTTCAACGGTTCAACGGTTCAAGCCTTCTTTTCATTAAGTGTTTTGAAGCCGTTGAACTTGCTGAAGCCGTTGAACTTTGAACTCTTGCCGAAGCGCTTAACTCATTAAGCTTGCCGATGCCATTGAACCTTTGAACCCGTTGAACCCTTAAACCTGTTGAACCATTTTGGTTCAAGGTTCAACAGTTCATTCCTTTGTTTGAAGCTTGCCGATGTTGAACCAACCTTGAAATTGCCTAAGTGTTGGAGACTCATTCCTTAGAGAGAGCTCCCCTGTTGGAGTCGTTGACCCTATTGAACCTGCTAGTCCCTTAGCTGAAAAAGCTTGAATAATGAAGAATTTGAATGCTCAGAACAATTTTTGAGAAGGGAATAGAGGATTTTGGCCTGCAGGACCAAAATAATTCATATGTTGTCATAAAAATGAGTGACAGATTTTGGGAACAACAGCTGGCTCCAGTGGGGGAACTTCCTTCAGTTGAAATTTTGAAACAGCTGAGGGGAGTAAAAACCAGAATCTCCGGTGCCTTTAAGTATGCCATTGGGCTACGGAGTCATGCTACCCAAAAAAGAAAGGCGCCAAAAACGAAAACAAACAACACAAAACAAAACCAAAGACTGTACAAATATACATATGTACAGGTGAACTTATCTGATACTTCAAGAATTGAAGTGCTTCAAATGCTGCCCATTGTGAGGCAGAGAAAAGGGCGTGCTATCTTGATACTTCAACAGGAAACTATTTTCACCATTGAGCTGATGGATAGTAAATGGGCCTCTCCAAAGGGAGTCGAATTTTCCATGCATTCCTTTTGGTTCTCTTCTCTTGTCCCACAACATGACTTGATCTCCAATCTGAAAATCATGGATTTTCGCTTTCTGGTCGAAGAGCTTCTTCACCAGACTTTGATGTGCAGCAATTCGGTCCACCACCATAGTTCACTACTCATCCAGTTCAGTCAAGCACATGATCCTCTTATCGATGGAGCTTTCATATGTCTGATCTTCGACTGTCTTAGCCAATTTCAATGCTGGCAATTTCAGGGTGATTGGTATCTCAGCATTGAGACCATAAAGAAGTTGGAAAGGTGACATACCAATTGCCCTCTTGGGTGTAATTCTATCTGCCCATAAAGCATCAACCAATGTTTTATGCCATGTCCGTTGGTTGTCATCCACCAGCGTCCTAATGATGGTCACCAGGTTCTTGTTGTTTGATTCAGCTTGGCCATTCCCTTGTGGAAAATAATCAAAAGAGTGGGAGAGGATAATCCCATAGTAAAAACAGAACTGAGTAATCTCCTGAGAAGAGAAACAAGCTGCGTTGTCTGTGACGATCTTGGTTGAGACCCCAAACCTAGAAATGATGTTCTCCTTGAGAAAATCGCACACTACTTCTGAAGTAGCATGCTTAGTTGGAATAGCTTCCACCCACTTGGTGAAGTAATATGTGGCCGTGAGGACATAATTATGTCCAGCACGTGAAGATGGGTTTACAGCACCAATGAAATTGATTCCCCATTGCTGAAATGGCTCTTCTATCACCACTGGCTTGAGAGGCAGAGCAGCTAACTTGGGTCTTCCAACGAACTATTGGCATAGTTCACACCTTCGTACCCATTTGTATGCATCTTGAAACAAAGTAGGCCAATAATACCTGGCTCGCAGAATCTTATGAGCAGTTACAGGAGCAGAAAAATGTCCTCCACAGGGCACATTATGGAAGGACTTCAAAAGTTGGTTCTGCTGCTCTTTATCCACGCAGCGAAAGAATACTCCATCAAGGTTCCTCTTATACAGGCCGTTGTCCCACAGGGTAAAATTGGCAGATTTTAATTTGACAGTCCTTTCTTTATGAGACGGGTGAGCAAGACACTCACCGTAAAGAAATGAGCAATACTTGAATACCACTCATTCGTGGTGGAGACAAAGAGGACTGTTGGCGTGTCTTCAATTCCTTCTGTTTCTTCACACCCTGCTTCTTCGAGTCTGTTGTTAGCAATCAATTGGCAGAGGCCCCTTCCTCGTACAAGCTTCATTAGTTTGATAATGAGATCAAACTCCTGAATTTTAGTAATCCGATTGCCCCTTTTGGTTCCAAACTCTTGCTGAGTTAGTATGGATTTGACTGTGGTATCAGGAACCAGGACAGTAACGCGTGAATTGAGGATGTAAAAACGAAAATGCTTTACTGGCTTGACCACCGCATAAGCATGCTTCTCCATGTTGGAATACTTCAGTTCGTGAGCTTTAAGAGGACAGCTCATGAATAATATGGGAGATTCCACACCTTCTTTGTTCTATTGAACCAGAATTGCTAAAAGTGTGTGCTCAGAAGCATAACTATATACTGTGAAATCCTTGGTATAATTTGGACAAACCGGAATTAGGGCGTGGGCAATAGCAGTCTTGATATCTTGAAACGCCAATTTGCCTTCTTCAGTCTAGCTGAAGGTAGCCTTTCCCTTCATCATGTTTACAATATGGAGAGTCTTCTCAGCAAACTCGAGGACGAACCTTCGTAAAAAATTCACCTTTCCGAAAAAAAAGTAAACTACAGTCTTACTTGTAGGCAGGATAAGCTCTTGGATGGACTTGACTCTGTCTGAGTCAATCTTTATGCCTTCTCGAGATACAATGTGCCCGAGAAGTTTCTCTTCTGTTACTCCAAAAATAGACTTCTTGGGATTTAGAGAAATGTCATTCTGACAGCAGCGTTCCAGCACTTGTTGCAAATGGCGCACATGATCAGGGCGATGCTTGGAAAAGACGGTCAAGTCATCAAGGTATACCATAATGAACTTACCCATTTCGTCTTTGAAAGCAAGGTCCATTGCTCTCTAAAAAGTGGCGCCAGCATTTATCAGGCTAAATGGCATTCTTCGATATGCAAAGGTGCCCCAAAGTATGGTGAAGGCAGTCTTGTGCTAGTCTGCTTCACCAACTTCAACTTGATTGTATCCTGAGAAGCCGTCTAGATTGATAACATCTCTAAACCGGTCACCGTCTGAAGAACTTGGTCCATGATGGGCAAAGGATAGTTGTCCTTTAGGGATGACTAATTCAAATTTCTGATGTCCACGCAGAGGCGAATTTCGCCATTCTTTTTTCTCACAGGTACTATGTTGGCAATCCATGTGGAATGATGGATTGGAAAAATTATCCTAGCGTTCAGCATTTTCTGTATTTCTGACAGAATAGTACCTGATATCTTCGGATTGTACTGCCTAAATTTTTGCTTATAAGGCACCGAATCATCTTTGAGAGGAATTTCATGGCAAAATTCATCAGGGCTGAACGACTTCAGATCATCATAGGAGTATGCTAGGACATCCATGTACTGGCAGAGCAGAGCAGCAAATTTGAACTTCTCTTCTAGAGTGCAACACTTTCCGATGTTCACCATCTTGAAATTTTCCTTGGTACCCAAATTTATCTAATAAAACTCCTGAGAGGAGCTTGAATCCATTTGTTGTTGTTTGATGAACCTATCATGTTTGTCAAACAGCTTCTCAAGAGAAACCAGGCCTTTTGAAATTTTATTCCCTTTAAGTTGCAAGAATTCTTCACCTGCATCTAAACTTGTTTCAGGAGCTGGTTCACTGCCTACAAAGTGAAGCTGTTCAACGCTGCTTTTTTGTTCCAGGAAGGCAATGATTTGGTTGTCACCATTGAACACTTGCCAATGATTGGCATTGTCAGGCACACTTGGTCGAAAGACCAGTTCGACAGTGTACTTGTCTCCTTTAAAATCTGAGTGAGGAACCAAAAGAGTTGCTGAAACAGCCAAAGCATCAGCTCGATCATTGAATTCCCTGAGAACTGCAGAGATACTGAAAGCATCAAAGCTTTCAATTTAATCCCAAACCAGATTGCGGTAATGGCGCAATCTCTCATTTTTGGTTTGGTACAAGTTCCTCCCCTGACAAACTACCAGCTCAACATCTCCTTTAGCATGAAGGAGATTGACGCCCTTGTCTTGAGTGGCCTTCAATCCAAGCAATAGCGATGCATATTCAACAGTATTGTTGGTATTGCTGAACTGTAATTTGTATGATGAAAGAAAAATATCTTCTTGAGGAGATATCAACAAAATCTCGGCTCCTGACCCGGTAGAGGAACAGCTGCCATCAAATTCTAGTATCCATACATCATCAGAAGCTGACCTTACCTTAGATTTTTTTTCGTTTGGAGGGGAGGATTATTCTGTGTTTACACTGCGCTCTATCCTGTCTTTTGTTGTTCCATCTGAACCAATTTTCGGATTGTCACCTTCAGGAGCTTCATCAGACGCCTCATGAACTTCCTCCGTGGATAAGTAATTACCCATGCCTGAAGACTCCAACAGAATTTGAGCTTCAGGCGCTGATGTTTGAGTGACCACATATTTTGCTTCCTTCTCAGGGAGCAATCTCTGCACAACGCTTTTGACTGGGATCCTTGCCTCAGATAGGTCCATGCTCAACTCGCCATCAACATCCTTGCAGAAATTTCGCCCAAGAAGGATGCCGTATGAGGCTGAGACATTGGCTACCAGAACTGTCATCTTGATTCTCTTTTCCGAGAATGCTGCAAATGCAAATTGGGCGTCCTTGATTTGTCCCAGCAGTGGCACTTATTTGTTCTTCATAGAGAAACATCTCCCAAATGTCTTGGTCAGTGTGAGACCAAGGGATTCAGCTACTTTGGCAAGCATGACATTGTCAGAGGCACCCGAGTCTATGATGCAATTGTTCAACTGATGTCCATTTATCAGCAGGGAGACATAAAATGGTTCAGTCCTTCTGGGAGCAGCAGGAGGAGCAATGACAAGGTTGTTCCGGGTGGACGTGGAGGTTATCTTTAGAATAGCTGGTCCTGCAGGGACGGTTTTATTCTTCACACATTCCACTAACTTATTCAACTGCTCGGGGTTGGCTTGCAGGAATTCAAATTCAGACATTTGAATTTTAGTTTTCTTAACATGGTCGACTATGTCAAATGTCTGAAATGAATTATGAACAAGAGAAAGGAGTTCATCCTTCTGGTTTTTAGGGGGGAGGGCTGATCTACAAATTTGAAGTTATCTTCAGAATAGCTGGTCCTGCAGGGACGGTTTTATTCTTCACATATTCCACTAACTTATTCAACTGCTCGAGGTTGGATTGCAGGAATTCAAATTCAGACATTTGAATTTTAGTTTTCTTAACATGGTCGACTATGTCAAATGTCTGAAATGAATTATGAACAGGTGAAGGGAGTTCATCCTTCTGGTTTTTAAGGGGGGAGGACTGATCTACGAATTTGAAGTTGAAGGTGAAGGCATGTTTGGGGTACTTATGTTTTTAGCAATCACCGGGTCCTTTGGCTAGAAAGGCAGAAAAGTTCCTTGTTTGGCAATTGAAATTGCAGGTTGAGGTCGCTCCTCTGTTTTTTCTTTATTAGCTTGCTAGGCTGACTGATTTTTGGACCGGGTGAACACAGTGTATGATCCCTCGACTGCTTTACCTTCACTTCTGCGTTCATCCTAGTAATTCAGGGAACCACTGTTGGAGTCGCCAGCTAATTCTTCTTCCTCTTTTGTGAAGAGATTAGCGTCATCTTCGAGGTTCAACTCAAGGTGGAAGGAGAAATCTAATTCTGCTTCAAGATATCCAACTGCTGAATTGGTTGGAGGTGCTTCAATGGCTAATTTCCCCTGAGTGGGAGGAAGACGGTTTGGCTGCCCTTGATTCCTGACAGCATTGCCTTGATATGACTGATTGGGGAATGTCCTCTTTGGTATCTCTGTATGAAAGAGCAAATGGCATCCCTTGCGCCATTTGCTTTCTAAGAGCTAGCAATTCATTTGCCAGCTTCTGCATCATTGGATCAGTGGTGACTACAGGGGAGTATTCAGAAGATGAAGAGGACTTACCTCTGTTAGAATCTCTCCTTATCTTTCCTGCCAAGATAAGGTCATCTTCTACCTCAGTAGCCAAATCCTGAGCAGCAGTAAGGTCTATGTGGCCAACACGTCTCAGCAGAAAACTCACTTCAGGCAGCTGAGAATTGATGAAGCATTTAAGATTCTCAGGTATTGGTTGAGCAATTGTAGAAATCCGATTCTTCAGCTTGTCAAACTTGGCAATGAAGTCCCTCATAGGTTCATGAGGTTCCTTCTTCATTTGTGTGAGTTGAGCTAGCAGGGCATGTGCATCTTTTGCAGACTTGAACCTTGCTTCGAACTTAGCTTTAAGAATGTCCCATTCAGTTACTAACCGAGCTTGCAGATGGTAGAACCAATCTGCATCAGTGCCTTGTAGTGTTTCCACAAACAGCCTGACTGCTACGTCTTTGTATTCCACACCTATCATGCCACAGTCTATGCTGAACGCTGCAATATGTTCATCAGGACGAACTCTCCCATCACCAAAGAATTTGGAGAAATTCTTCCTTGAACTGTGTGGTAGCTCATGTAGAGGTGGAGTAAGATTGAGTGGACCAAAAGAGTTACTCTAGGGGCCTTGAACCGCCATGATTTGATTATGAAAAAGGGAGATAACAAATCTTGGTGGAGTATGTATAGGCAAAGCTCTGCTAACAGCAGAAAAAGAAGCTCTGCCTTGTGTTGGTGAATTGGTATGGGTAGGAGGAACACCCCTGAATCGTTGAACTTGAAGTTGAGGAAACAAATCGAAATTGCCCTGCTGCACCAACTCAAAAACAGGGTCAACAACACCTTGAGCTCTCTGTCTTATAGTATAGCGTGGAGTTGCCAGATTGTAGAATAAAAATGAAAAAGACTGGCCCTGCTTCAGCTTGAAGCTTGAGGCTTCAAACTGCACACTCTTCCCAAGCGGAGTCGCCAAAAAACTGTTGGGTGAATATTTTGTCACCAGCTAACTGATGGGAAAAATAGGTCTCTTCAACCACAACATAGGGAGATTGGTCGGCCAAATGTGTAGGTTTACCACATCAAAGGGGGACAAATCTCTCCTCTCATCAAGGGGAGGTTCCCTATAAATATGAGGAGCTATATACTATATATATAAGCAGAAAATAACACTCAGGGGTAAGACAATACCATCCATCTCTCTTTTTTCAAAGATGATGTTCACAGCCAAAGGAGAAATCTTGGTGAAATGACAAGAGGCACTTCTCTTCTTTCAGAAGTGGCCTACAGCTAATAGCAAGAATCCTTTCAAGTAGGTAACAAGTAACTGGTAATAGGGAGCGGTAACCAGCAGAATGAGGTGTAGCACAAAGTCTCCACCTCAACTGCCCTAGAGTGAGATACGAAGGACAATGAAGGCACAAAGTCATCCCAAGGTCCTTTACACAGAAACAGAAAATAGACAAACACACTAAAGGCAATTGTGGTAGCACAAAGTCTCTCCACAGTTGGCTTCAGGACACCTTACTGATTACTTCCACTAGATCTGCTTATTTCGATAAAACGGACAAGAACGCATTTAGAAAATAGACATCAGAACAATCTCCTAAAATGATACAAGCTATAACAACACAAAGTCTGAAAGTAACTTGCTTTCTCATTCAAACAAAGAAATATGATTAACAATCTGAGCTCAAAGTCTCAGTAATCGCCTTTCAATTTTGGCAGAGTTTTGCTTCTATAACCAAAAGATCTCTTGGTGCATCAAACAAGAGATTACAATATATAGTACCAAGAAAGGCTTGGCACTTTGTTTCATGAAACGGCCCGTGCTGCATTCAATGCCTTGAATGCATTTTCAGTTTTGTCAAAGAGGGTCATGCTGGAACAGGGCGGCCGCCTTAACTGTGGCGTGTTGATTTATCTCAAATGTCTTCTCCATAGCATGGGTTGTCTGGTCCTTTTCCTGATGTCTGCGCAGTTGTCCACTTCGCCTTTACTCCAAGGGAGAAAAACAGGCCGCGCTTTTAATGTTTGCAAGCTTAAATATCTACTTGGTGGACTGTTCCACCTACTGAAATAACTCCCACGCAGATATTTCTGGTATTTCCCTCTTTCCTGTTGCAATTTGAGCTCTCGGGCTATTTTTTCCCTTTTTGCTGGCTCTTTCGGCTCCTTCAGCTGGTCACTGAGTTTGTTTTCAAGTTCCGCGCCACATTTGAAAATCAATGGATATTTCATTAGCTTGAATTTGATGTCCACGAGGACATCAAAGATTCATTGTTTCAACAGTTCGGGTCGCCTCCTTGGTTCCTTGGTTCCATTGTTTCTTTGGTTCATTCGCTTGAACCTTCTCCTTGAACTGGTCTCTAGAATCTTCCGCTTCTTCCTTTTGCTCGGAGCTTTCTTTGAACCGTTGAACGCGTTGAACCTGTGAACCATTTTGGTTCAAGGTTCAACGATTCATCTTCTTCCTTAGAAGCCTTTGTTTTCTCTAAGTCTCTTGAGCTTTGAAGGAGTCCGTAGAAATATGTCTGCAAAGTTCGTAGAAATAAGTCCGTAGAATCAAGCCTGTGGAGTCCGTAGAAATCATCCTGCGGAACCCGTAGAAATCGGGCCTGCAAAGTTCGTAGAAATCAGCTTGCAGAGTCCGTAGAAATTGGGCCTGCAGAGTCCGTAGAAATCATCCTGTGGAGTCTGTAGAAATCAGTCACAGGCCTTAATGTCTTTGGAACTTCCCGAAGGGAAAGTGTCCCTTCGGGCCTTGAGAAAATCCATTTTCTGGTCGCTAAGAGCCTCCCCGCAAGGGTGCTCGCCCTTCGGGTCCTTCGGGCAGTCTTCGGACTCCAATTCCTTCGTATAAAATGTCCGAAGGAAAATCTTCCCTTGCCTTAGTCACTTTTTGTCGGGCTTTTTTTTTCTTTCAGACAAATTCCTTCGGACTTTTTGTCCGAAAGAATTCACCTTGTCTTTTGCCTTGAACAAATCCGAAAGAATTCCAACTTTTCTGCCTTGTTTATTTTTCTAAAGAAAATCTTACCCTTTCGGCCTTTTGCAACGGTCCATTTTGCTCATCACCTACCCTCCGCAAAGGCACTCGCCTTTGGTTCACTGCCCTCTGCAAGGGCACTTGGCCTTTGGGCTTTGGGGCACTCCTTTGAACCAACCGATTGAACCAACCTTGGTTCAACGATTCAATGGTTCAATCTTGTGTTCCGCTCATTCAATTGACCGCTTGAACCAACCGCTCGTTGAACCTTTGAACCGTTGAACCCGTTGAACCTTTGAACCATTTTGGTTTAAGGTTCAACGGTTCAAGCCTTCTTTTCGTTAAGTGTTTTGAAGCCGTTGAACTTGCTGAAGCAGTTGAACTTTGACCTCTTGCCGAAGTGCTTAACTCATTAAGCTTGCCGATGCCATTGAACCTTTGAACCCGTTGAACCATTTTGGTTCAAGGTTCAACGGTTCAACGGTTCATTCCTTTGTTTGAAGCTTGCCGATGTTGAACCAACCTTGAAATTGCCTAAGTGTTGGAGACTCATTCCTTAAAGAGAGCTCGCCTATTGGAGTCGTTGAACTTGCTAGTCCCTTAGCTGAAAAAGCTTGAATAATGAAGAATTTGAATGCTCAGAACAATTTTTGAGAAGGGAATAGAGGATTTTGGCCTGCAGGACCAAAATAATTCATATGTTGTCCTAAAAATGAGTGACAAATTTTGGGAACAACAGTACCCACATTTTTTTATGACAACTTTTACATACAATTTAGCCGTACCCTTATTTATTTATTCACATGCACTGATTTGAATGGCGTCTCAGTCCACATATCATTACCCATACCTCCACGTCTCCTAGTAATTACGCTATTAATGCATGAGGTGAATGTGTGAAGGGAATTGGATATAACAGCTGCTGTTTTTGTTTTTTACCAACTGCCATCACAGTCATAAAGGTGTCTCAAGATATAGGGTACAAGGTTCTCAAACCCTTGGTCAAAATGGAGGTATCTTTAGCTAATACAGGTAGGATTCCAGCCACTATCATTCTAATTTTGGCAAAGAAAATGCAAGGTTACAGCTGTGTTTGGGACAGCGTGATTGAAGCTCTGGGAGTCCATCTTTTGAGTGGGAATTATGAGATGGTTGCAAGCAAAGGAAGAGATCTAGCTATCCGGGCTATAAGGCATGATGAAGTGATTGTAAAAGTGTTGTTAAACACTCTTGTTTTCTTTAATGACTTGGTTCCATGTGTAAGTTGAGGTACAAAAAAGGACAGAGCAGCTGAGTTTGTTTCCCACCCAAGCAAATGATGGGACATATGAAGTTACAGTTGAAGATGAAGAGGACAGAATTAAGGCAGCACCCATTAGAGGATGTTCTTCCACCTTCATTGACAAGGAGGGGATGAAAGGTTGGAAGGAGTTTTGCACAGTGGAGCATGCAAGAGAAGAAATTGTTATTGTCGTTCTTAAGGGTGAAAATGAAGAGGACAAAATTGGGTCAGCAGCTGATCTCCACTCCAAGGAAGCTTCTAGAACCCATGGGCTGCCAAAATAAATCAATAAGAGGGGCAGCAAGTGTATGAACTTGTCTTTGCAAAAGCTCCTTCATTTGACGGGCACAAGAGCTAGATTATAGAAGTATTGTAGCATGTTCTTTTACCTTGGCATGAGGGCACTTGCACATGAGAACTTACATTTGTTTGAGGACAAGCAAATTTGGGAAGGGAACATTGTAATGTCCCCCCTTTTTTCGAAATTAGAATAATATTATTACTAACATAAAAAGTATTTCTGAATACTTAAAATAAAGTAGTAATAGTCTAATTTACTTGTGACTTAAGAAGGGGACCTTTTTAAGGGTCATGGGCTTATTTAACCCTTAAGTGAAATTAAAAGAAAAAAAGTATTTTTAAATATTTTTATATTTCCCTCTAAGTGGAGCGCCCCAGTTTTCGTTATTTTTGGAGGGAAAAGGGATATAAAAAGGGAGAGGAGGATCATTTGGAGGATTATGTTGTGGAAATTATTTGTAAGTTTAAGCATGAAAAGATTAGCTTCTCACCTTGAAGGACAAAAACCCTTCTTGGTATTGTTTGGGGACGAAAACCCTCAAGCAAGGCAATGGTGGCTTCATTCCAGGAGTCACATTTGGACAGATTTGTGTATTGGATGCATCAAAGAATACATTCAGCTGGAGTGCGGCCCTTTTGAGAGATTGCTAGGGCAGTTTGAAGGAGTTTGCAGCTATGTCTAGGGCAGATTTTCATGTTTGGATCCCTAACAAGGGTAGCAACTAGGTTTTAGGTAGGGCACAGTAGCAATCAGCCCTTTTCTAGGGCAGCAAGCAGCATTGGTAGGCCATTCAAGAGCAGATTATTCAGCTGGGAGCCCTCTCCTAGGGCAGTGACCCTTTTATAGGGTTTGAACTGCAGTTTGGGCCATTTAATGCAGATTTGTGGACGATTAATCACACACATACAACTGATATTTTTATCATAATTATCAGTCATTTATTCAATTCAAAAATCAGGTTTTCAAGGTATTTTGCATGGTTGTGTTTTATCAGATTTTTGGCACATATTTTTTACCAAAAATATTATTTTTGTACCCTAAATTGGCACTTTCAGAATTCTGAATTTTTTATTTAACTTAGGGTTTGAAAGGAAAATCAGAAAATTGCATTTCTTTTTATTGCATTTCTTTTTAGGGTTTGTTGAAAACCCAAATTGCTCTAATTCTGCCCTAAAGGGGACATTACAAATATTCATTAGGTATTGTTGTATTTATTGTATTTACCTGTCTATTAATATTCTTAATTAAGTGTGATTTATTTATTTGTTACATTTATTTGTAATCCATTTATTTTCAATTACATTTTGGTAAACCATGTGTCTTTGCTTCCTCCGTGTTTTACAAGTTTAACTTGTGCTTTCCTTAATTCTTGTCTTCTATATTGTTTCATGTGTGTTTTAAAATTGATTTGATTTCATCAGCCTATGGTGCCTTTTTGTTTTATCCTTCAATACATCTTGATTGTTTCAATATTGGCTTTGCTAGCCTTTATTCATGTTGCTTTTTCTAATGTTACTTTGTTTCATTTATAATATTTCTTCATTTTATTTGCTTTGCCTTTTCCTAAAAAATCCCCAATATCTTATTACTGGTAAATGCACATTTTAGGCTAAGGCCGGTAATTTAATGTGTTCTAATAGGTGGGGGTGAGTAGGTATCCATCTTTTGTATTACCCTTGTCCTTTCTTTGCTATTACTTTATTTTTGTGTGTAATTTATCATAGATGTTGGCATCTTTTACAGTGATTATTGTAAGTGTTTAACATGTGCTTGTTATAAGATGTAGTTATTTATTTGTGACTGCGTGATTTTTTTAGGTCATGCTATGACTTCTTTCCTTATCTTATTATTAAATGATTGTAAAAAAATTGTTTATATTGTAATTGTAATTGAGCACACCTATTTTCACATATCAATGCACACACACACATACACATAGAGACATAATCAAAAGATAAAATATAATAGCCATCAATAGGTACAAAAGCACATAGGGGGTGCATGGCCCATAAAAATCATGTACCAGGTGAAAAGGAATGATCCCCTCACCTCTCCTCTATAGCCTATAAGTTACCAAACACTGTGGTTATGGAAGTCCAAGTCCTAGTCTGTGTCCTAACCCTAGACCTTGACCTCAATGCATCTTGCTCCCAATGTCTCGTGATCTCTATCATAGCCTCCATGTACTTTTGTTCTAACTACAAATACTCAGCAAATATGGTCTTTCCAAAACCATTACTAGCGGGAGGGGGCATGATCGCCTCATGTCTCTATGTATCTCTCTCCTCAGTCAATGTTGCTACTAAAGCTTGGAGTTGAGAGATGCATGTTTGTGCCTGTGTGACTTCCCACCATGCATGTACGAGCTTTGTGCTCACCTCCTCCAACCTAGCAAATGTCTCTAGATATGCCACCCTAGTCCTGCTAGTTAGATCAAATAGGGGGCATAATTCCCCACCTTGAAGTCAGCGCGCTCGATCATACCTAGAAGGTATTATAAAATGCCTCGAATTGGTCTTTGCACCATGGTCACGATGGTGGTGGTTTGATCCTCCACCATCCCTGTTTGACAATAATAAAATATTAATCAATGGACTCCCAAATATTAAATTAATGATTAAAAAATAAGTTTCTTTCACCTATTCACTAGGATCTCCCTCTCGTCAACTCAAGTCCCCTATTGCTTAGATCCAAGAAACTGCAAGTGGCTCTTCCTCCACCCCTCTTCTCCAACCTCGTCAGGGCCCTCTACATAGAGTTCCTCCTCAGGATAGCGTCCCTCCTCAAGATAGTTTCCTTTCTCTGGTGGGAATAGTGGTGTGAAAGGAATGTGCACCATACCCCATCCCTCTATAGCTCTAGCATCATTGATCCATGATGCCTCTCATCCTCATCATCTATGGGTATTGAGCCTCATAGGAAGGTACCATCTGCTCTTTGTCCCTCGGGAAGCATTGTCACGTTCTACACCAAAAAGCGATGGTTGGTGGCACTACTTGTGTCACCCCAAACTGTCTCAATACCCTCTCACACTCGAATCGCTAAAGGTTGTCTATGTGGCATCCTCAAACCAATTTAGATGATCTTTGTATGGTCGCCAAGTATTTTTATCTCCCTCAAAGATTTTATAGTCCGCTAGTGTGAGATAATTAGGTCACGTTGCCTCTTTTTCCCCACTACATATCATTTCCATGCTAGTGGTATCTTTGTATCCTCTATAGCAATCGGTAGGCCAATAAGATTAGTCACTCTAGGTGCTCATATGCCTAAACACTATAATAATGTCCTCACTGCAATCACTCCAGTGTGTGTCTCATAGATGAATCCATAGAGGTCCCTATACAAGCGAGCGATCATACAACACCCCCAAGAGTATATGGTTTGGCTCTCTTCCATCTACACTATGCAATGGAGGCCATATTAAACATCCCAAGAACACAGTCATACCACTAAGTCCTAACTCCTCTTCATTGATGTTGCACAACTCCGTGTTAAACACACAATACACTGAGGCCGGGGGTGCAGGAGAAGGGGAGAATTAGTGTATAATAAAACTTTAACTTTCAGAAATTAATGTTCACAAAGAAAGCATTCACAGAAAATCTAATAATTAAGCAACACAAGATTTACGTGCAAAACCCTCTCTCAGAAAAAACCACAAAGCAGACCTGCTTGGATCTACCGTCCAAATCTTGCCGTAAAATAATAATCCTTTTACAAAATTTCGTAGGCACCAACCTACTTGGAGACACCAATCCCCACCGCCAAGCACTGACTTAGCAAGAGACACCAATCTCTTTGTTTTGAGGCACCGACCTCCACTGAAACAATCTTCCACCTTACTATTGTTGCTTCATCAACAAATGATGGCAAATTCAATCTCCTTTTCTTCTTCTCCAAAAAAATTTGCTTATGCTTGAATGATGAAAAAAATTATTTCTCATATATATCCAAACTTCTATCCGCCTTATATAACTTCCAAAGGCTCTTCACAAAAGAAGCGTCCGATCAAAGAGGCACCCTTTCATCAAAAGGTGTGCATTTAATTAAATTTTAATTAATTCACTAAGTAGGGCAATTTCCCCAAGGCAGCCATATATCAAGTGGGTCGGCCCAACAATGATAGGCTTTAATACATGTTTTAAGAGGGGTGATTTTAGCCTTAAACAATCTTGAGCACGTATTTAAAATTTCTTTAATGTTGGTCCCTTCATCATGAAACGCTGCTACAAATCAAATATAATAATGTTGCATTAATGACACTTTCATTGGCAATTTTGTTGACTTCCGTTACATTCATTATAATGCCTTTGACATCAATGACAATATTCCAACAATCTCCCCCTTTGTCATTGATGGCAATCCTGTAGAAAAATAGTACATGAACTACCCCTTGCTGTAGTTCTCCTCCTTTGCTCCCTCTTTCTTTAATTCTCCCCCTTTGACATCAATGGCAAAGAGGCATACAACACAATCACAATGTATATCATCAAAATATCCATGGAGCTGAATAATGCAACGATTAGCTCCCCCTTAATCCATGCTTCTCTTGACTGATTTAATAACTAGATGAAGAATGGATCACTTCCAATTTCTGCCTTAAAAACTCAAAAGTTTCTTTTGGGAGGGGCTTCGTGAAAATATCTGCTATATGTTCTTTTGTGGCAACGTACTCCATCTTTACTTGCTGATTTGCAACCTGTTTTCTCAAGAAGTGATACTTGATTGGAATGTGTTTTGTTCTAGAGTGCATAACCGGATTCTTCGAAATGCTTATTGCACTAGTGTTATCACAAAGTATTGAGATTGGATGTTCATATTATATCTTAAAATCTTTCAATGCCTGCTTCATCCAAATGACTTGTGTACAACAAGACACTACTACTATGTATTATGCTTCAGCGGTAGATAAAGAAATAGAAGGCTGCTTTTTGCTTAGCCATGACACTAGATTTTTGCCACAAAAGAATGCTCCTCCACTTGTACTCTAACACTTCCTGCGCAATCTTCATCTCTGTATGTTGTTAGTGTGAAATCTTCACCTCTTGGATACCACAAGCCATAATCCAAAGTGTTTTTTAGATATTTGAATATTATTTTGACCGCTTGCACATGTATTTCTTTTGGGGCTGCTTGAAAATGTGCTACCAAGCCTACAGCTTGCATGATGTTTGGCCTTGATGCCGTGGTGTATAACAAGTTGTCAATCATGGATCTATAAAGCGTCTGATTCACTTTAAGAGATTCATCATCTTTACTTAACTTGCATCCTATAACCATGGGTGTGCTAACAAGTGTGCAATCTTCCATTCTGAACTTCTTCAACATCTCTTTTATATACTTGGTTTGGGAGATAAATATTCCTTTGTTAGATTGAGAAATTTGCAAACCAAAAAAAAATGACAACTCACCCAACATGGACATTTCAAACTCCTTTTGCATATCTTTTGCAAACGCTTGAGACGTTCGTTCACTATCTCCTCCAAAAATAGTATCATCCACATATACCACAACAATCAACTGATTCTCACCTTCAGACTTGATATAGAGATTACTATCAGCAAATCCCATTTTAAAACTTTGTTCTTCTATATATTTATCAAGCCTTGAATACCAGGCTCTAGGGGCTTGCTTTAGCCCATATAGTGTCTTCTTCAATCTGCACATATAGTCCTTGTTTTTTGATAGAAGGAAACCTTCTGGTTGTTTCATATATACTTCTTCCTCTAACTTGCCATTTAGAAAAGCAAATTTCACATTCATTTGATGAACATTGAAGTTCTTAAAACCACCATACGCCAAAAACATTCTAATGGCTTCTAATCTCGCAACAGGGGCAAAGGTTTCTTCAAAATCAATTCCTTCCACTTGAGCATGCCCCTTGCAAACCAACCTTGCTTTATTTCTTGTTACTTGGTAATCTTCATTTAGCTTATTCCTGAACACCCACTTGGTACCAATTACATTCTTGTCTTTTGGTCTAGGAATGAGTTCCCATGTCTCGTTATTTTCAATTTGATTCAATTCTTCTTCCATAGCATCGATCCAATGCTTGTCATTGCTAGCTTTTGCAGAAAAATTGGGCTCTATTTTGAATAACAAGGAGAAAGTTACTTGTTCATGTGTACTCACAAATCTTCTTCTAGTTTGTACCCCAGCATTAATATCACCAATAATTTGAATTTCAGAATGATGCTCTTGAACAAATCGAGATGGTGCCTTTGTATCTTACCACTCCATTTCTTCTTGTTTTTCTACCTCTTCTTCTTTGAAGTCTAGTTCCTCTAAATGATCATTTGTTTGTGCACTTACTTTCTGAGGCCTTGTTTCATCCATCTTTACACTAGCACTTTCTACGATTGTTTGCAGCCTTTTATTATAACATCTATAAGCTTTACTTTTTGACAAATATCCAAGAAAAATACCTTCATCAGCGCTTGAGTCGAACTTTCCCAAATCTAAGAAAAATACCTTTATCAGAGCTTGAGTCGAACTTTCCCAAGTCTTCTTCATCTCTTTTAATGAAGCATTTGCTCCCGAACACTTTGAAATATTTGACCGATGCTAATCTACCCTTCCATAACTCATAAGGGGTTTTGCTATTGTTTACTCTGATTTGTCCTCTGTTCAAAATGTAGACTACAGTGTTAACCGCTTCTCTCCAAAACCTATTTGATAGCTTATATTTATTTAACATCCTTCTAGCCGTTTCTTGAACAATTCAATTCTTTTTTTCTACAACTCCATTTTGTTTTGGAGTCCTTGTAGCTGAGAAATGCTTTTTTATTCCATGCTGCTCAAAAAAATTGTTGAATTCATTTGAGATGAACTCACCTCCTCAATCTGATCTCAAGCACTTGATCTTTAAATTTGTTTCATTTTCAACCAAAGCTTTATACTTTTTGAATGCCTCAAATTTTTCTTTTAGAAAGGCAACCCATGTCATTCTGGATTAATCATCAATAAGCAACATAAAGTAGCTCTCACCTTGTATGCTTTGCGTTCTTGTGGGCCTGCAGAGGTCTGTATGAATCAATTCCAATGGCTTGGTCGTTGAGTACTCCTTTGACCTGAAACTTATTCTTGTCTATTTTCCATGCTGACACTGCTTGTAAAGAATGTTTGACGATTTTGTAATCTTTGGCATATCTCTTATGACTTGCCTAGTGTTGATTTTCACTAGATTATCAAAGTTCATATGGCCCATCCTTCTACGCCATAGCCAGCTTTCATCAATTTGACTCATGTAGCATTTCTCTCCCTTAACTTCACTGAGTATGTACAGGTTGTTTGTTGTTTTGTTTGCATCTGCAACTAGTTTTTCTGTGTTTGTTTTCCTAATCTCACAACCATGAGCATAAAACGTAAGAATGTGTCCTTAATCACACATTTGACTGACACTCAAAAGGTTATGCTTCAAGCCTTCAACATACAATACATTTTATGTTTTTGTTTTTCTATTATCAAGGCTAAGGGTACCTTTTCCAGCGATTCTCGTCGTGGCATTATCTCCAAATTTAACCACACCTTCACTCATTTCCTTCAAGGAGAGAATTTGCTCTTGTCCCCAGTCATGTGACTTGAGCATCCACTGTCAATATACCATTGTTGCCCTTCGTTTTGTGCATGAAAAGTTGTTTGCACAAGCATAGATTTCTTCTTGTCCCAATTAACTTCCTCTTGCTTTTGTTTCCAGATTTTTGTAGGTTCTCTTTTCTTTACCATAGGAGCATTCACTTTCTTGTTTTGTCTAGGGGGTTCTACAACAACATTTCTAGAAAACCGTGTTATATGTCCATAGTTTTTACAGTTATAACATACAATGTTATTCTCTTTGTAATTCAATAATGGGGCAAATGAGTTGTAGTTTCTACTTGAAACTCCATAAGTACCTCTGCCATTGTCCCATGCATACCTATTTCTTGAATGTGTCCTACACTCCATTGCTCTAGGCCCAAAATGATTACATGAAAATCAATAACCAAAGAAAGAATGTTGGAACCTGGTCATGTGTGCCTACCTTGAAGGAAAGAACTTTCTGAATTTGTCATTGTTATCTTTTAGAGGAGTGCTTATTTTTTGTGGGACCTGATTCGCTTTCTTCTTGCTGATAGGACTTTTGAGAACATCTGCATAGTTTTTTGCCTTTTCCTCATTTACCTTCTTTGGTGGCTATTTGTGATCTTTGTTGGCCATCCGATTTTATTTATATCCAAGACCAGTGTTTATAAATAGTGACCTCTGCCCATTTATGATATCATCTAAGATCTCGATACTCTTTTCAAATTTGAGGCTTTTGTTTAACTTGGTGGTTGTTTTCTCTAGTTGCTTGCTCAAGGAGACAATCTCGGATTCTAACCTCTCACAATTTTCTTCTTTTTTGCTTAATTGGATTCGCACCTCCTCTTAATCATTTTTGCTTCTTCAAGTTGAATTTTGAGGTTGATGATAATTGTTTTGGATTCCTCAAGGTCTTGGGACATTTTTGCTCTTGAATCACAATCCTCTTTTCCATATTTTTGCAACTACAATTTTTGCTTCAAATTTATTTTCTTAAGTTGTTTGATCTCGCTTAAGGCACAGATGAGTAGTTCTTCAAGATCTACCTCTCCTTCATCTTTGACATCTTCTTCCTCTTCCAAGGTGTTTTCACTTGTAGAGGCATCATTTTATATTTCTATATCCATGAACAGAGTTTCTTCTATGTCACTGTCTGATATGTTCTCATCGCTCTCCTCCGCTGAGCTACTATCCTTTTTGGAATAGAGGTTTTTCTTGTGCTCACCAAATTTTTTCTTATATTTATTTTGTTTGAAGCTTTTCTTGTATTGAGGTTTGTTTTCCTTCTTATTCCTTTCCTCATGATTTTTCACATCATCGCTATCATCCTTATGTGGACACTTAGCAGCAAAATGTCCTATTTTACCACAATTAAAAGTTTTAAAAGGTAGCCTACCTTTGTATTTCCCTGATCCTTAAGCTTTCTTAAAAAAAGGGCCTCCTTTTCATCTTGTTCATCACTGATATCATCGCTTGATTTAGGTTCCTTATTCTTCACTTTCTTTGAAGCTTTAAAATTTGTTTCCTTCTTAGATGGCTTTTCCTTTTCAGTTCTCATTTTATACGCTGTGAGAATCCCATGCAACTCATCCATTGTTAATGAGTCTAAGTCATTTATTTCTTCAACAGCGGAAACTTTTGCATCAAATCTTAATGGAAGTGACATTAGCACTTTTTGAACGATCATGGATTCTTCAACCTTTTCGTCGAGTCTTCTGATGGTGTTAACAACCTCATCCACACGAAGAAGATATGCCGCAACATTTTCTTCATCTTTCATTTTCAAGCTCTCGAATTGTCTCCTATGAGTTTGGAGTTTTGCCTTCTTCACTTTCTTGTCACCCTAATAGATGTTCTGAGGTTTGTCCCACATTTCATTTGCTGAATCACATTGCATAATCTTGACAAACTCTAATTCTGATAAGCCACACAAAATAGCGTTAATGGCTTTGGCATTATTCTCACTAGCCTTCTTTCCGATTGGATCCGTTAGTGGAGTTGTTGGCGTAACATATCCATTCACCACTGTTTGCCAGATATCAAAACCAAGGGCCATTAAACAAGTACGCATCTTTATATTCCAGAACGCATAGTTTGTTTTGTCGAACAATGGACCCTTGTTTGTGGAGAAACCTTCATGTACATGATGACTAGCCATGTTGCCCTCGGGATCTACCTTCAAACGGTTAAACTGATTCTGAAGGAACCACTCTGATACCAATTGTTAAGCACACGATACACTAACAGGGGGGTGAATTAGTGTATAATAAAACTTTAACTTTCAAAAATTAATATTCACAAAGAAAGCATTCACACGAGATCTAATAATTAAGAAACACAAGATTTACGTGGAAAACCCTCTCTCGGGAAAAACTACAAAGCAGAGCTGCTTGGATCTACCGTCCAAATCCAGCCGTAAAATAATAATCTTTTTACATAATTTCGTAGGCACCAACCTACTTAGAGACACCAATCCCCACCGTCAAGCACCGACCTAGCAAGAGACCAATCTCTTTGTTCTGAGGCACCAACCTCCACTGAAACAATCTTCCACCTTACCATTGTTGCTTCATCAACGAATGATGGCACAAAAATTTGCTTATGCTTGAATGATGGAAAGAATTATTTTTCATATCTTTTTCAATCTTCTATCCGCCTTATATAGCCTCCAAAGGCTCTTCACAAAGAAGACATCCCATCAAAGAGGCACCTTTCAACAAAAGGTGTGCAATTAATTAAATTTTAATTAATTCACTAAATGGGGCAATTTCCCCAAGGCAGCCATATATCAAGTGGGTCGGCCCAACAATGACAGGGTTTAATACATGTCTTAAGAGGGACGATTTTAGCCTTAAACAATCTTCCTTGAGAACGTATTCAAAACTTCTTTAATGCTAGTCCCTTCATCATGAAGCGCTGCTGCAAATTAAATATAATTCCGTTGCATTAATGACACTTCTGTTGGTAATTCCGTTGACTTACGTTACATTAATTATAATGCCTTTGACATCAATGACAATATTCCAATACTCGGACAGTGTCAGTACGCTTCCACTTAACTGCGCAACAATTGTTATGAGAAACGTCAAAATTAAGATTCAGAACGGTTACGAAGCAAGCGACTACCATTATTATAGCAGTTCAACCGTCCCTTTGTCCCCTACACTTGTATATTAGAGTGTTCTTCTATTCTTTGAATAAGCAAAGATAGAATATTAAGCATAGAAGCAGTTAGACGTCTTATAGCACATCCGACCTCTCAGATCATTGTATAGAACTATTACATGGTATAATCTTGCAACTTGCAATTTTAGGATGGTGTTTATTGTTCTCTTTATTGTCTTTGTCTCATAGTACTCTGACTTTATCTCTCAGCGTTTATCATTTCATATATGTTTCTGCCATAGCACATTCAATCAGCATAAGAATGGAAATGTTGATCTAGTAGCTAATTGATTTGAGTCGAACTCTAGTTCAATCTCTCCTCATTGTGCTTGATGCATGTGGACATGAGACTAACACTTGGTCAAAATTGGATACATCCATTTCAGACTTCGCAAAAATCTATCAGGCTTTGAATAGCAATAAGTCAATTCAAAATTCCTACTAGCAAGATGGACTCCTATACCACCTAGGGCATGTGTGTGTATCGCACAAGGCAAAGCGGCAAAAACTATTATGGGAGGATCATTTCAGCAAGGTTGCAAGACACTTTGAAGTTGAATAGACCCTTTAATAAAGCAAAATCACTATTTTTTGCCATATCTCAAATTATATGTTGCCAGATACATCAATTTACATATCACATGTGTCATTTCCAAACCAGCCAACAAGAAGAAAGGTATGTACACACCTTTGTCAATTCCAATGAGACTGTGGGAATCCATTTCCATGGATTTTTTCTCAGGCTTCCCTACTACCAAACATGGTAATGATTGTCTTTATGTAGTAGTTGATAGATTCTCAAAGATGGCACACACCTTGTAAGAAATCAATCTCAACTCTAGAAACAGCTTTACTGTATTTTCAACATGGATGGTTACACTTTGGATTGCCAACTACTATTAGCTAATTGGGATACAAGATTCTAGAGCAATTTATGGATGGCACTTTGATCTATGATAGACAAAGTTGAACAAGTCCACCACATTCCATCCTCAAACTGATGAGCAGATAGAAGTGATAAATAGGATGATCATGCATCTTCTCAGAAAGTACAATTCCAAGAAGAATTGCGCATGGGATGAAATTCTTCATTTCCTTTAGCATAGCTACAATAAAGCTATGCACAACTCTACCACACACTTGGGTTTCCAACCTTTGGCACCCATTGATGTAGCTTAACTAATGTCGCCACTTACAATAAAAAATCCTCCTGCTCAAAATGAAGTTGACAAAGTTGTTGAGTTCATTGAACACATTCAGCAACAAGTGCAAGCCATTATGTAGAAGGCTAATGTTGAGCACAAGCAGTGTCATGATCAATATCGGGTGCCACACACCTTTCAAGTTGGTGATCAAGTGTGACTTCATTTTCAAAAAGAAAGAATGACAAAACCTTACCACAAGCTTTGTCCACTTTAGTATGGACACTATATTATCACCAAGCAAGTAGGAGCTAACACTTTGGAGCTCAATCTACCTTCCTACCTTCGTCTACATCCAATATTCAATGTAGAATGCTTGTGCCATTATTTTCTACCTTTGTTGGGAAATTCTGATGTTGCTGATACACTTCAGCAGGGAGAGATCAATCCTAATTGCAACATTCCAATGGAATCAGATCAAATAATTGATGCTAGTGTCAAACGGACAAGCCAACAAGAGATCCCTCTATTCTAGATTGTCAATGCAAGTCAAGTTCCTTCCCAAAGAAAATGGTTTACCGAAGTGAGAGTTTCCAACAATTGTCCACATCTTCTTTTGCAATCGCACACAATGGGGGATGTTGCTTTTCAAGTAGGGACAACTGATCTAGAAGGATTTGGGCCTTTGAGCAACTTGTGGTGTAATGACAATACTTTGCACCATGTGTCATCTTCAGTAGCAGCATCAAGACAATCCCAAGCATATGTGGTCATACCGTGAAGTTCTAACTACTCTTCATTGATACCACGTAGCTTCGTCAGTATCAGTATTGTTCCATGCAACTACACAACAACGTTTATAGGAAATGGCAAAATGAAGATTCAGAAAAAATACAAAGCAAAGCAGTTACCATTCTTATAATGGTTCAATTGTCCCTTCATCCTCTACCGTTGTATATTATAATATTCTCCCATTATTTAAATAAGAGGAGATAGAATAGGAAGTACAGTAGTGGTTACACATCTTGTAGCACATCTGACCTCTCAAAATCATTGTACAGAACTGTTGCATAATATAATCTTGCAACTTATGGTTCTAGTATGGTGTTTATTATTCTTTCTAATTCTATTTCTCATATCACTCTAACTATATCTCTTGGCATTTATCATTTCAAATGCACTTCCTCCATAAGCCTATATAATCCGTTAAGTGTGTCTATCCACCAAGTTTCCTCTTGGGACCCTGATCAACAATAAAAAAATATATTTGTGGAATTGTGGTGCATCTCCTTGAGAAATAGTCTTAAGTATAATCCCTCCTCCATCCTCAAGATTTCCAACTCTCACCATATAGTACTCATGACCTAATCACTACTTCCCCTCACTAAGCTCCTCCATTGCAACTTGTCTCCCTCTTATAGGAATCCTTATAATCCTTCACATATCCCCCAAATTTATTTTCATCTCCCATGTCGAGAGCCAGAATGTACAAGTTTCACTATTCCACCTCTCGGCCAAAGTGGTAAGCATAGCAGGGTCAAATCGCATTGCAGGAAGACGTGCTACATGGCCTAGGCCAATAAGGCCTAGATGTGCCCATTTAGCATTCTCTAGCCCTAATCCTTGTATTGTCTTCAGATCCATGCCATGGCATAATTCCCATACACATATGATCTCCTACATCTCGATAAATCAAGGCAAAAATTAGTGTTTTTGCTATCATAATATATTTGCAATATCAAAATTGTGCAACTACCTATATCAAAAAGTAAAATTTTGTATAAAATGTCGTCCATACAATCTTGACCAAACCGTAAGGATTTGACCAGGGCAGTACTATTAGAATGCAAACCACATGATTTTATTTATTTCAAGAAAGCTTACATAATAGAAAATGCTTAAGTTCCATTAAATCTTACTGAACTCGACCACTTGCAAGGCCAACTACTCGAACCAACATAACTTAATAATATTAACATTAAATTAGTTTCTAATTCTAAAGTGAATCTACTGACTCTAAAATTGGTGTCTCTACATGAGATGCATGCCCCATACTAGTGCTACCATTTATTAAATTAAATACAACCACTTGGATCACTAGAATCAACAAACCTCCCTTGATCAAAAGGGGACCAAAAGACGCTCCGGAACAAATGACTGTGAAGTTATCCAACAACACCTGCTACAACCTCCTAATTGGCCTTATGTACATATGGCACTAATCAACCTTTTTTGACATGTCTACTACAACTGCAACCTGACCTTCTTGTGTCATGTGCTCTATGACACTACCTAACACAAAGATGAGCATCATCCTGGGAATAATCATCCCTCTAATCATCTATACCTGTATTGCAGTATGAGCATCATCATGGGAATACTCAACCACATTGATCATTGTCTCAATGATAATTTTGTAACTCATGTATGGCACATCTTACTTGATGTCCAACAACTCTGAGCACTTTGCAAACACTAATGGTGCTTACAACCCCTGTCAGCATGTACAATTACCCGAAGACTGCTCGAAAACCAAAGCAATATCTTCCCTTGTCAAACAAGAGGTGAGAAGTCTATGTAGAAAAAAAAACCATTAACTCCTCATCGCAAAAGCTCAAAAAAAACTAGGAAAACTAATAACAAGTAGAAAACTGAAACAAAACTGGCAAAACCAAAATTGCCACTACATCAATTTCCCTATCATTGAACTAGCAATGAACTCAAGATGGGCAAATCTTTGGCTCTGTCAGCCTAATTGATCCTAATATACCTATAGCCCACAAGATACTACGTTGCAGACTCTAATGGTATTGACAAAAGAAAGGTATGGGATTGCATCCATTTTTATCACATAAAATCCTCATTTTCAAATTCAATATAAAAATAGGTTGTCCAATACAATTGGAAATGCACCCATTTTATATTACAAATACCTTATTTCTTTGTTTTCCAAAACACCTTAGAAGGGAGGCTCCAAAGAAAAAATTTATTGTTCTGATGGACTCAGAATGTTCCAAAGCCTTCAAAATGAGCCGTTATATGCCTAACTTCAAGCAAAAAATAAAATAACGAAAATTACAGTGATAGGCAATATGCATAAAACATTACGAGATTTGAAAATTTGATTTTGCATTGGCTTTGCACATGGCAAGTTTGGATCTCTTGACCTCTAGGTGAGCATTAACGTATCATTTGACAACTACCACATCTTTTCTGCAAGCACTTGACATATAAAGGCTAAAAATGGTAGATTACTCAATTTTGCATGTTCAAGTTTCATGCAAAATAAACTGAGTCAAGTGGAAGTTGAACCTTAGACCTATAAGTTTTCAATGACTTCACATTAAACTTTGACCAACTCAACTACAATTATACTTGAGATGTAATTTGCAACAAGATTTATTTAACAAAACATTAATTTAGCCTTCAATATAAAAAAATTCAATTGCCAATCAAAATATGTGGCAGTGAAAAAATTAAGCGGCATTCAATTACCAGGCAGCAAATGATTTCCAGCAAACTTTACTCTCCCTGTAGGTGAGCTCCACAAAGCCAAATTTTAAAAAAGATTTAAAAAACAAACATAGCAAACAAATCAAAAATATTAAATATGCAATGCTACAACACCGTATGGCACTCAGGCAGGGAAATATAGCACCATTGTCAAAGGATTGTGTTTTGGCTTAGGTTTGGCTAAAACATGCACACCTCACAATATTCTCATGCCTTTTACACCCTTTCTCAAGTAAAAATGCCTTTTCAATATTAATCATGCCATAACAAGGATTCTCACGCTTCGGCAGTCCAAAAAAGCTCTCAGCAAACAAAAAAATGGCTTGATCAAACCAAAAAAACTCCCTAGGAAGGATAACAAAGAGCTTCAATGGTCTTCCAATGCTCCAGGCAGAATCTAACACTCCTTTGACAGTCTTTCAAAGATATTCATGATCAAACAGACTGTGCATCAAAAAAACTTTTCAAGCAATCAGCAGCTTCTTCAACTAATTCTTCTCAAGCAAATAAATTGAATTTGCTCTTAGCAAATTTGCTTATTCTTAATGTGCTCTAATCAAATTTGCTCTTAATTTATCATTCAATGCCTTTCTCAAGCAAAAAACATGTGTGCAAAGTATTTCTCCAACATCTTCCTTATATGTACAAAAACTCATTCACAACAAAATAAGCAGAATGAACGCTTGCATTTACCCTCCAGATACTAGTGTAAATTGCATCTTTGCTTCTATATTTAAGAACTATGTACCTCAAAAGATTTCATCTCAATTATGGGTTAAGAAGCAACAAGAATCTACTACTATTGAATCAGTAAGTTTGCATGAGCATCGTAAGACTCCAAGTGAAACTCTAAGGGATATGCTTTGAAATAAATTGATCGCTTTGCATCCTGTGTGTCCCATTAAGATATCCAAATACTATTGCTGTTATCATAGAATGCATGGGCATCATACAGATAATTGTTGGGCTTTGAAGAGAAAAATACAAAAAATTATTAATAGTGATGATCCTACATTAGATACATCCATTAAAGCACCACCAAATTCAATAACAACTCCTATAAATGAGAAACCTACTCAAATTGTTCTCCACATGCTCCTTCACCCATAAGCTTCTTCATCCTTCTCATGGCCCATTTTCATTGCAGCTCTGATACCACTATTAAAATGCAAACTACATGAATTTATTTATTTCAAGAAAGCTTAAAAAATAGTTAATGCTCAGGTTATATTGTTCTTTTATACATAAGCTTTAATAAGATTTTTTAACATACTGAACTCAACTACTTACGGGCTGAACTACCCAAACCACCCTAACTTACTAATATTAACATTTAATTACTTTTTAATTCTAAAGTGAATCTACTAACTCTAAAGGGGTGTCTCTACATGAGATGAATGCCCCATACTAACATGAGCATTTATTAAATTAAACACAACCACTTGGATCAATCGGCTGAACAAGTACAGATGGTGACTATCATGTCGAGACCATATAGTTCCTACCAAGAGTGTAAGGGTCCCAAAATGGGTCAAAACAATCCCCTTTTCAAGACATACACTTCTCAAAATTTCAGAAAATGGCTCAAAATAAGAAATATTAGGCTCAGCATGAGTTACCGACTTCTGATCCTTAGCCAAAAGGTAGCGGCCCTCACACAATCCAATTGATGTGCTAGGAATGCTTGTGAAGTCCCCATGGTATCAATTCTCTCTCAAACTCTATTTGCAAAAGCAAAAGGTAAGAATGACATGAGATTTTTTATTTTTACTTTCTCTTTATATATGTTTGGGCAAAACCCTAAAATGCCATTACTATTCATTTGCCACTACTTTACATGCTCAATTAAATTCCAAATGATCTTTAGCATATTGGCTCATGTTGTTGTAGGGTGATATCTAACATACAAATTTTCATATTAATCGATCATGCTATAACTTGCAACGCTATCAATTATATGTTTTATAGTATTGCCTCAAAGAGACAATATCTTTATCTTGCACAAAACTCGATTTTTGCTATGTTTCATGCGCTCTTCTCGAAACTCAAGGGAGACAACCACATTCTATATTTATTATTCTTGTTACTATCATCATTGTACATGTTTCAATACACAAATTATTCATGATGACAGGGATTAGAGGCCCACGTCTAGTGGGGTGTCTAACTTCAATTCACGATGACCCAAATATACTCAGGCTTCACTCAGACTCAAGATGTACTGAATTTATATTCAAATTTTGTCTCTATCAAACTGTATTTTATTTCAGTATTTCAGATTTCAGCATTTATTATTATTATTTTGTACTTACCATGTGTAGAAAAAAAATTGGTTTTCCAGGTTCCTAGGTGCATCATTTTTTTGTTCCGGAGTCCAGGCATGAAATTTTATCCTTTTCATATATCATTTTCTACTTTGAAGTGTGTGCTTACACACACCTCAAAGTGGGGGAATTGTGGACACCTAAAAATGGCCCCTAGGCATTTAAGTATCAATTCATGTGTTTTTAGTGTACTTATTTGTTGATTATTGGTACAAATTAGAAGTTCTTGGCACATTTGTCGACTTTCAATGTGTCTTCCCCTTCTTCTCATCCCCCCAAGCTTCTCTCTCTCTCTCTCTCTCTCTATTTACGTCTCTTGGGCTCTATACTAGGAACGTTCGTACTCTTGACCCCTGTCAAAAGCATTGACACTTCTAGTCCCATTTTTTGGGGTCTCCTCTAAGTCAGGGTGCACCTGCCCCCTTCTCTCATCTTTTTTGATTCTAGCCATTTGATGTCAATTTGCTTGCAATAGGGTCCTAATTTGAATTCAAATGTCTATAAATACATGTACTTTATTTAGCAATAAGCATTCACTAAGTATTCACGATATCTATTGAGCACTCTTAGATAAATCATAGCATGTAGGAGAGATCAAGCAATCATTTGAGCACTTATCATTGTCTAAAGCTAGCGTTTTCCTGTAAAGCACTTTTTCGTGCACAACCTAGGGTTTTATTTATGTTATGCAATTTATATTTTTTAAGAAATTTCCTTTATGCAATTTCATGTTTTTTGACATTTTTATATCAATGTTCCCACCCTTTAGGGAACTGACAATCAGCAAGATAGTTATACTACTCAACTCTAACGCATGCCCCTAAAGTCACATTGTTTCCTTAAATTTTTAAAATATCACAAGTACATTGGAGTTATTCTAGGGCAAGAAGAAACTATGTTTTGCAGGTACACAAGAGGTGCAACACAAGATCTAAAGACCAAAAATCCAAGGGCTGAAGCAAGCGCACAAACCCCCGAAGTCAGATCTTCAGTTTGCAACATTTGACCGGAAGTGACAACACTCTTGGAATCAGAAATGGCGACAATCCTAGAATCAGAAGTGGCAGCCTTTTGACACCAGAAGTGGCAGAGCTCCTAGATTTTGTTCCCAATCAGTTCCAAATTTCTAGGCGAGGTTTGCAGCAAGACTAACAACACGTTTCCAAAGCCAAATTCAAACGAATGTTTTCAGTTTGTGGTTTATTCAAGATAAGTGTCTAAACCCTATGTGTTGCCCCCTGATTGACTTGGAAATATTAATTAGGTATTGTTGTATTTATTGTATTTACATAAATGTTTATCGCAATACTTAATTAAGCGTAATTCATTTAGTTGCATTACATTTATTTGTAATCCATTTATTTGCAAATAAAAATTCATGAATGGGTTGTAATTGAACTAAATCCCACATTGGTAAGAATTATGAGAGAAGGGTGAGCTCAAGGCCTTGGTGTATTGGTGAGGTACAAGTAGTTCGTACTCATCAACCCAAGTTCCATTCCCATTCAGCGCATGAGGACAGTTTCAACAAAGTGGCCATGTGGACACCTTGAGGTAGGGGTCGCAGTTCTCCATGTGGACCAAATAGAACATAGCACGGCACTTCGGATGCAAATCACTCGACGAACACTATGGACCCAGGGCCACCCACATGTCCCACTTCAAGAAGGTGCCTCTACACTGCTCCGATTCTAGCTCCGGTATATTAAAAGCAATTACCCATCATTTTAAAATCTAGTTCTTGGTTTATTGGTGAGGTACAATTAGTTTGTACTCATTAACCCAAGTTCCATTCCCATTGAGCTCATGAGGACACTTTCAACAAAGTGGCCATGTGGACACCTTGAGGTAGGGGTCGCACTTCTCCATGTGGACCAAACGAAACATAGTGGGACGCTTTGGATGCGGATCACTCGACGGACACTACGGATCCAGGCCCACCCACATGTCCCACTTCGAGAAGGTGCCTCCACACTACTTCGGTTCCTAACTCCGGTATATTAAAAGCGATTACCCAACATTTAAAGAGCTAAAGGTCTTGGTGTATTGGTGAGGTACAAGTAGTTTTTACTCATCACCCTGAGTTCCATTCCCATTGAGCTCATAAGGCCACTTTCAACAAAGTGGGCCACGTGGACACCTTGAGGTAGGGGTCGCACTTCTCCATGTGGACCAAACAAAACACAGAGGGGTGCTTCCGATGCTGATCAATCGGCGGAAACTACAGACCTAGGCCCACCCACATGTTCCACTTCGAGAAGGTGCCTCCACGCTACTCTGATTCCTAGCTCCGGTATATTAAAAGCGATTACTCAATATTAGAGTCCAAGGACTTGGTGTATTGGTGAGGTACAAGTAGTTTGTACTCATCAACCCAAGTTCCATTCCCATTGAGCCCATGAGGGCACCTTCAACAAAATGGCCATGTGGACACCTTGAGGTAGGGGTTGCACTTCTCAATGTGGACCAAATGAAACACAGTGTGACGCTTCGGATGTGGATCCTCAGCAGACATTACAGACCCAGGCCCACCCACATGTCCCACTTCAAGAAAGTGCTCCCCCATCACTCTAGTTTGAAACTCTGGTATATTAAAAGCATTATCCAACATTTTAGCTAAAGAGATATGGGTGGGTTGGTTAAGTGACTTGGTTGTTTCAAGCCCCACCCAAGTTCAAATCTCAAAAAAGGTATATGAGGTCGGTCGTGGCTATTGATTGTATTCTCAGGGCTATTAACGAGGGCGGTAATGGCCGTTGGTTATTCTCGAGGTGGTGGTAGCTATTGTTGGTAATAGTTGGTATACATCTAGTAATATATGATATACAGGTGGTACTTAGGTGGTTAATAAATTACATGGGGATCTGGGGCCCAAATTGTGTCCCAAAGCGGTCCACGCTTCAATGAAAAGCCGTTACCTAGCAAAAAAAATTATGAGACAAGGGTGACATATAAGGCATTACATGCTCCAAAAGCTCTCCCAATGGGGAAAGAGGCTAGAGGGTGAGAAGCCCAACGCGGTGGATTACATTCATTGTTCCTTCCCCTTCCTAACAAATGCTTATAGTGTTTGTATTAAGTGGATCCCCTTGCCTTGTAATTATTATGAAAACTACATGAGGAAAAATGTCATTAGGGTAATGACAACTCATGGAGGTCATCTTGGACTTAAACACACACAAGTAAAATCCCACCAAAATTAATAGTCTAATTAAATTGCTTGCGGATGGCTTCAATTGCTTAATACAAGTACATGATTGGGTTGTATTTGAGTTAATCCTAAATTGGTAAGAATTATGAGACAAGGGTGACTTATAAGACATTACAATGTTCAAAAAGCTTTGTCAATGGGGAAAGAAGGTAGAGGATGAGAAACCCAAAGTAGTAGGTTATAATCACTATTCCTCCTCATACTAACAAATGCTTACAGTGCTTGTGGGCTAAGTGGGTCCCCTTGTAATTATTACAAAAAATACATGATAAAAAAATGTCATTAGGGTAACGACTACTCATGGAGGTCATCTTGAGATGACTTAAAGATACATGAGTAAAATTATGCAAAAAATAATAATCTAACATTAATAATATTTATGTAATCAATCAAATCCATATGCAATTAGAATAGCAGAATTATTCAAAGGGTAGATAGAAATAAATGTGGACAGATGGTAGTTGAGAGTTGGGGATTGGAATGTTAAATGCTTGGGCAAGAATTTTAGCCTATATTAATCATTCAAAAATAGAGTCATATCAAATGCTATCAGAGCCTAATGATCAGGCCTTCCCATATGGAATTTTTTTGTGTTTTTGAATTTCAGATTAGCTAGCCTTTGATATACTCATTGTGTATACCCCACACACCTTCTTTGCCCTAGCATCTTATTCATCATGACTATTTCTACAAGTTGTAGCGATTTATGCATTTTCAGAGGTTTGAACTCCCTTTTTTCTGTCCATTCTGTCCACAAAATTCTTCTTTCGGTGCTATTTCTGGTTTGAGTATGTCACTCATTCACCAAATCTGGATAAATTTTCCAAATTCATTCTCATTGTATGTTGTTCTAATTTTTGTGTTAGTGTGGTCTATTCAAATGGGACGGCCTTTGGCATTTGACTATGGCATTATTTGCTACAGAACGCGATTTTGTTGCTGGTGTCACTAATTGGAAACTGTCTTCTCTAATTCTGAGCTTGAAATCCAGCACCTTTCAACGTTTCCTCAACAACTACATACTGGAAGCTCCACTGCTATTTTCTGCTTTGTCTCACAGACTTGCTCCAAACTTCTGATGTAAGATTTTGCTTTCAATTTTTTTCTGTCAAAAATTCTGCTGTCAAATTGCTGATTTATTTTCTGCTGCAAAACAATTTCTGCTCAACTCCTGATATAATTTCGGCTGTCAAACTTTTGCTTTGTATTCTTACATTTTTATTTGATTGATAGTTCAACATGTCCCCAACTCAACAACGACCCAGAACCCCGATTTGGTCTAGTTGCTCACCCAAGCCCTCCACAACAAACGACAGTAAAATACATTTCAAGTCCAACATATGCAGCAGATGACGAGCATGTTACAAAACTAATAGGACAACAACAGACCGCCAGTTCCAATCCCTTGACAGGGTTAATTTCCCATCCCGCTTTTAGGTTGTACACCAAGATATCCATTCCTCATTTTGATGGTAAAATCAATGGGGGACAATTTAGATGCTTCAATTATTTCAAGACAGTCAAATCTCACAAAGCCACAACAAATCACGATAGCAAAGGGCCATATGAACGATCAAGTCATCACCTAGTTTCGATCTCACTTCCAGCTTCTATAGGTGACACAGAAACCAAAAATTAATACTTGGGATGATTTCAAAGCAAATATTTGGGTGTGATTTGACCCCCCATTTACATCAAAGAGCTATTGACACAATGACTCCATCGTTGCCGAAAATATGACCAATCCAAAACATAGAGCAGTTCAATCACCTCTCTATTAAATGGAGATACAAAAATTGGCAAGGTCCTTCACATCAAATTTGTCCCATGGTTGTTTTCTCATCTTCAGCGGGACGTAGAACTCTTCACCATCACTTCCTCAGAGCAGGCTTTCCATTTTGCTTTAAAGGTGGAAATTAAGCAACGAAGGAACTGACGAAGCCAAGTGACTCTTTTTCTTTCCAAAGAAAATTTACTCTTCATCTTCTACCCCTGTAAATTTGTCTCATGCTGCCTGCTCATCATCAAGGAATGGATCTTCTTCACCAAACGGATCCATTAAGGGTTGAACTCCTTTATTTGGAAATGGATAGAAGTATTCCACAAGAACAAGGGCATTCTATCCCTGAAACATTATCTGAAAATACGCAGCTGAAGTTAATGCATCAAATATTCTAATAGGCAAAGAACTTTAAAACCTGAACTTATACAAGCCCTCTGCAAGAGTCCCCAGCAACACAAGCGACCACGTTTAATGTTTAATCCCCGACAACGAAAGAGCCGCGTAGTTGACGGCCCAAAGTAGTAAAGCACGCTCAAATAACTTCAGATTTCAAACACATAAGAATATGGATAAACATTGTTTGAAAATATGCCGCTGAAGTTAATGTATCAAATATTCCAATACAGAGAACTTCTGAACCTGAACTTATACAAGCTCTCTGCAAGAGTCCCCGGCAACGGCGCCAATCGGGCGTTGGTTCCCAGTTGTACACCTCTTGCACTCAGCCTTGCACACTTTGAGAAAATGGAAAGCAAAGATGAAAATCCACAAATATGTCGTTATACCAGAGAAGGGTTTAGCATTAGGATGGACTGAACGCAGACAATGACTGGAAAGCACCGATAGAAGGTATGGTTAGCTCCCTGCTACTTCTGGCTCTGCCTAAACCAAGGTGAAAGGACCTAAGGGGTAGCTTGCTCTCATGGAGGGATACTATTGTTCAATCTTCATGGGGATTATTGGCACACAAATCTGACCAAAGCATAACCAAGTTTGCACATTCCATCCCAGAAGGGTTGTCACACGGAATGAACAAATGCTCTAAGTCAGACACAAGCTACTAAAGACAGATGGGAAAGTGATTGCAACGTTCATTTCTAAATAAATTTTCAACAATAGAGAGCCAAATGGAAAATTGCAATGTTGGGCTTCAAAGCACAAAATACAGAGATATTTCAAATATGCAATAATTATTTATCTACAGGGAAACAATACTCAGAAGATGCAATAGGGTGTATTATTTGCAGGGTAAAACAGGGTAGGATGAGTTAAGTAGTTATAACAGAGCGGTGTGGTGGTGTGGTTTTTTAAACAATAGGATCTCCTTTGATAGGCATAACATCACTCATTTGCAATAAATGTTGAAAGACTGAAATACAAGCTAAGGAAACTAACAAGAATGATTTGCATCTACTGGTGCCAATACAATGCAAATATTCAGATGATTCTTGAAACCCTAAAGCATACATTGCAAGTAGAGATTCGAATGTTTTTTCCTATCAAATCCATAAACTCAGGGTGCCCTTAAGAGGTTATCAACAACATATTTCCAAATCACTATGCAGAAAGCAATCTACAACTTAGATCTATGCCCAAAAAAAACTGCCACCATTAATAAGCATAAACTAAATACAAAATCAGTAGACCATGTAAAATATGTTATTGCATTTTAATGATAAGATACAACAAAAATCATAGCTATTTTCCATTATCTTGAAAATAAATCTTACATACATCAGTGTTTCAGAATGTTATCAAGGGGAAAAGCATGGTGAGTTTGCTCTTTTAACAGGGGAAACATATACAATGCTCTCAGAGCTTGCTAATGGTTGTACAGTTGCAACCACCTTCAACAAGACAGACAAGACACACACAGCAAGGATCCCAAAACTTGAAAGAGCCTAAGACCTAGAAAGAACAACAACCAACAACAACCTTTGAAAAAAGGACAAGCCTTCTTTTTATACAACTCTTTCACCCAAAATATTCCAGGAATATGTTTCAGCTGGAAGATGCCTTTAATCATGCCTGGAAACTCATGCCTTGCAAGAAAATCATTCTTGTAACTACATATCCTTGTCATGATGAAGATTTCAAATAAACTCTTGATCTACTTGGCTGAAAATGTGTTGCACTTGGGCTTGAGGGAGAATATTCCCTTGGGAGCAAAACAAACTCCTTTTCTTCACGTGTAACTGCTTGGCCATACTCTCCCATTAATCATTTGCAAAACTGGAAACTTCTGGACAGCTGCCCTTCCTCCTGTTCACGCCAAAGAAAGCCCATTGCCTTGTGATGATTGTATTGGAATACTCCAACTGTGATAGAAGCAAAGAAGGATCCATGGCCGTTTGGAAAATATGCTTGGAATGGCCCACCTTGGTCTCATAAACCCTGCAAGATATTTTTCCTCCAAGAAGGTCTTCGACACAAGCAAAATATTAAAAATGGCAATACTTAGCTTATTTTACCCTTTTGCCTTTTGTGGTCAATGCCAAACTTTCCCGTGCCTTCTCATTTTCTATTTTGCCTTTGACCCCTTTAAGGTTGCCGCCAAACTTTATAATGCCTAAGTGCATTATTTTACCCTTTTAAAATCTTGGCTTCGCCGTTTGACCCTCCACGTGGATTATATTAATAGCATGGCTTTCTTCTATTTAAAAGCTCGTGCTTTGAAAAAAATTAACTTCCACTTGGACAGGCCATACATTTTGGAATGAGCAAAAACACTAACGTCGCCTCTTAAATACTTTCGTGGCCTTGCTTATTTTCCACGTCGACCTCTGATTTCCCTTGAAACTTGGTTGCTTCCTTTTTGGACCATCTCTCTTTTGACTGCATGTTGACTGGAGGGTGGCTGACATTGGCTTCAATCGAAGGTCCCGAGCACAAAGTGTTCGAACAAAAAGTCCAACACAAAAGGCCCGAACAAAAAGTCTGATGACCAAATCCTTTGAAGCAAGGGAAACTCGGAACAAAATGTCCAACCAAAGATTCCGAACAAAATGTCGAACCACAAAGTCCGACCAAAAGTTCCGAACAAAAAGTCCGACTCGCAAAATTTTTGAAAAATCGAACTTCAAAATTTTCGAACAAAAAGTCTGAACTTAAGAATTTTTCAAAAAACTAAAGAATTCGAAAAAGTTGAACTTGCATTTTTTGCAGCTTGTTTCTCCGCCATATATTCTCGCGGACCTTTTCACCCCAACTGCAATTTGAAATATTGCAAACTTGTAATCAACCTTGAGAATTCTGCCACTTCAAAGCCTTTTCGAAGACGGAAAACATCATACTCAACATTATTTGATCTTCCTGGCTTGATTTTAATCATAGACCGTGTAATCTTACTAAAACATGAAAACATTAAGCATTAGTTGGAACCAAGATTACACAAGGTTTTCACAAGGCAAACGCGAAATTTTTAACTCGGGTGAACACTTGCAAATAGAAGGCAACAGTTAGATATTTATGCACTAATATTTCGGAAAAGGGCACAAATTGTTAAGTGCAAGTTTGGGCACTAACAAGTTTATTGAGACAACTACAAATGGCCTTGGTTTCCCTCTCCATGCAGCTCTTGCTTTTACCACTTGCACTAAAGCAATGGATACAAACAAGGATAAAAAATCACATTCAGCTGAACCAGACAATTAAGACATGAAAAAGAGAAGAGCCAGTTGTCATTTGATCAGAAAGGAAATCCAAAAGAAACTCGAGTTTTTGGTTTAGTTACTAAGTAATGGAGAGAATTGAATTTCACCAAAATAGATTATATAGAAGTAATGGGTAAATTAAGAGATAAATTTGTAATCTCAGACATATTCCTTCAAAAAGATAAATGTGCCTTTTTATATTACAAGGTCCCCAATAAAGGAAAGGAGGGGTGGGAATAGGAAAACGGTGGGTCTCTACTCGGCCTCCATACTTTTCTAGCCCTCCCCCATCGAACAGGTTCATATGGCCTAGCCTAGTTTCGTCCAATTTATGGGATCAAGGGATCCATCTGTATAGAGAGTGGTAGATATAGATATCTAGGGCAACATTTCCGTTCGCTATTATAGGGTAGGGGGTCAAGGGACACTCTTGAGAGCAAAAGGCAACTGACCACTTTCTCCCTTCTCTGCTATAGGGGAGGGGTTCTGCTTTCAAGCCTTTAGAGAATGTGATCGGCAACCATCCTAGTCAAGAATCGGGCAGCCTTCTCCCTTCTCTATTATAGGGTGGGGGGTCGAGGCCCTTTATCAAGATAGAGCATAGGGTGACCGGCAACCAACCCAACCTAAAGGTCCTTTAATTTCTCCTGTTTAAAACCAATGGCTGTTGGTAAAAGAAAAATATATTTTAAGGCCATGTTGATGTATCAATAACTGCATTTCAGACCCCCATAGTGCTGCTTTCCTGCCCTGAGGGCAGCTGCACTCTATGAAACTCAAATCCATCCTCAATTGTGCTGCTTTTGTTTTGTAAATATGATGATGGTAATATTAGTAATGGTCTATTTCCGGCACTGGGTGGCAATTACGGTTCCTAGGTGTATAATTTGCAGGCTGAAAATCAATTGTGTATATGTGTTGGAAACTTGAAGCCAAGTGTAGAACCCTTTTTGATCTTAAAAATTTAGAATTATGATTAAGGATAAGAGTGTGCGCTGCAACAGATGATCTATGTTATTATGATCCCAGTGTGTGAGAGATTATTGCAGTGGATCATGTGAGATGCTCATGGCATCTCCCCACCTTTGCTTCCCTTCCCTGGTTAGGTCTAGTAAGCATGATTTTGACCCAAGGCAGTTTGGTTTTACTAATGCATGAGTATGAGGGAAAAAAATTGGAAGCATACTTAGAGATTTTTAAAGACTGAAATTTTGTATGCTTGATAATGTGGTCTTACTTCAGAAGGTATGAGTAAGATATAGCCTACTGTTTGTTTCTCTGGCTTGGACTTGAATAAGGTAGTCCAATCAAATGGATTACACTGGACATGCGTACATTGGATTTTCATTTTCAAACCATAAATTTCTTTTGCCTCAATTTGATAAGTAAATGTCAACTGGGAGTTTGCACCTCACAAACTTTTTGGGTCTGGGGTCCCTAAACCCCATGTATGTTTTGCCAAAAACAAAAGTACATGAGATTATCAAATTCAAGACTTGACGACATAGCTAAGCCCACAGATATACTGAAACTATAGTTTAGTGTATTAAATTGAAAGCACTAAATTGTGATACTCAGATAGTTGATAATTTGAAACCTAGTTTGGACACACTGCTTTTGAAAGAGACAAGCAATCATGGGAGGAAGAATCCAGCTCAAACAAATGAAAAGTTAGTATCCTATGGAAATATATATCAGGAGCAAGATTATCTTTGATGATATTTTTTATTGTTTGTAATTTCCTGACAAATTAAGGCTCCTCGAGACTTGAATAAGGCTACTCGAGACTCAAATAATTAAGGGAATCACCATTGACTTAGTTTAATACATGAATAATGACCAACCTGGTAGCGAAGTCGTTCTGGCCATGGTTCAGCAAATGCCTTTTTGAAACCTTTTTTAATTTCACCAGGAGATGCCTTTACCCCTGAAAAAATCATTTGATCCGAAAGATAGCAATTACTATTGAAATTCCAATCACAAAGCTTCATTTTAATTTCACTAATCTTCTCGATCCTGTGTCAATGTTAACGGCTGAACATTTTTATAATTCACTAATCAACACTACAGCACACTAAATATGTGGAACCTTTGATTTGTATCTCACTAATCAAGAAGTGAATAGTGACCTGCCAAGAATATCAATATCAATAGGGGAAAATAAAAGAGTTATCAACTAGTCGATTCAGTCAAATATATACAATAAGTTGCCTTTAAACCATATTGACATGTTCATGAACAGGCCTTCACTACAAAGAGGCACATCAACAACATATTAAACCAGAGATGCAAACAAAATATACAAATTAGACACAAGGAGTGGATGATATCATCATTGCACTTATGAATTTCTGAATTTTCAATGTAAAAATGGCTATTTTCTCGCAGCCAACATAGCATTAGTGAAAGCATTTATTAAGGGTGTGCCATTGAGCAAACCAACTTATGTAATGTCAGCCCTAAAAACCTCATTTAATGCATATAAATACTTGTTAATTCACTAGATTAAAGGCACCATTAGAAGTCAATCTTCTCTCTGCTTTGACAACTTGAGGTCATACGGGTTTTAAAGAAAACTGTATGCTGGCATTACAACAGCTGTTAGTGATATTGGCAAGTTACCTAAAGTTAATCGGCACCTTTTGTTTGACCAGTTGACAGCTATTTTGACCAAAATCTGCTGGTCTTTGACCATAATGCCTGCTGTTGACATTTGATGTTTTAAAAAATACAAAATTTGACTATTTTCAAAATGTAAGTTGATTGTTTATCTTGTTTGACTTATGTACTTTGATCTGACTGAGAATTAATGCTATTTGAAAGCTATACCAGAATTGACCCAGGAATAAATGTAAATTCACTATTAGCATTAACTGGTGTACTAAGTTGAGTGAAGAAGCGATAATTGACTAGCTTAAATGCAACTCTATTGTCATAAATGATGTACTTTGCCAAGTTGGTATTGTCCCAATCTTGACGTTTGTAGGCACACTGCTGATATTAATTGGTTTGATACCTTTTATCTCCCCAACACAAACCTAAAGGAAGAATTGAATTATACGCAGTTTGGAGGTGTACTTTCTTGATATAAACAATCAAAGCGCGTGGGTGAGGCAGTCTTTGGACTAGGAATCCCACTCTCTTCTAGACCAATTAAAAATTGATCCAAAAGAGGGTATCCCTTTAGTTCTGAATTGAAATGCTGTAAAATGAAGTTTGCTACACAAATGACCAGTAACTTTCCCCAAACCAAAACTAACACTTGCCGTGGTAAGGTAAATAAAATGGCAGAATAATACTGAGTGTAGACACCTAAATTTGGTACAAGACCATTTTACTTAATGTCTTTCTCCTCATTTCCTATTTTTGACTTAATTAGGCTTAATTGCCTGTTTTAGGACTTGCCCATACCCACTTTGAGATTCGTGTCGGTCCTTCAGTCTCATAAACATGTCTAACACTCCCCAGAATCTATCTGTTAGCTAAGTATCACACATTCCATGTTGTGCTGCAAGATCAAAGCACTGTTTACCCCTGGTCAAACCCATCGGTCACCTTTTAGTCAACGAGTTTGTCCAGGGTCATTTTACGGGTCGTTCTACCCTTTGCCAAAAGTCTTGCACCTTAATCACCGCCTATTATAATTCCTAGAATCAGCCTAGACCAGTAAAATGTCCTACGATACCCTATATATACAAAGTCATATCAAGTCATTTCATAATCAGAAATAAAGAGAATCTACTAAGGACAAGAGCCAAGAGAAGAGCCTAGTCAATCCTTGAGCTTCATCATTCCCCCCACTTCAAGTTGAGCTTCATCATTCCTCCTACATCTTCCAATGTGCGAGAAACATAATTTGCAACCCTACCTTGGTGGTTGCCTGACTCCATAACCCTTTCTTTGTTATGAGTGTCACATTAGGTCAAGAAGGAAGAAACAACAAAATCAGAGATTCTCCCTGGTGAAACAAGAATACGAGCACATAGGACAAATCCAGATCAAACAACAAAGCAGTGACAAAAAGTGCAAATCCAAAAAACATGCGTAGGTCAGACTCAATAGCCATAGAAAAAATCGACACACAAATCTACCTAGCGACGAGTCTACCTAGGAGACTCAGATTTCACATACAAGTGGTGGATAGTCTACACAATAATATTCCAAGTTTAGATTTCCTAAAATAATCAAGGTGTGATCATTCTCGCTCATTTACTCTTCTTTACATTGCATTTATCATTGTTATGCTACACTTGAGCTATGTTCATGATTTTGACACTAGAGTAGATCTGATGTTTGTACTTTATTGATGTATATGCTTAAATATATTCATTAATGTAATTGTTTATCCTTATTTTGCATTAAAATAGAACTAAGGTAGACATAAATAGTGAACCTTGACATTTGATTTCACACAACCTAGGGTTTCCTAAACCTTCATGTTGGACTAATCGCCAGCGTCCCCCTCAGGGATTCGTGACATGGACTAACAGCCTCCCGTGGGTACTTATCTGGGGTTTGTATCGGGCGTTAACAGGTCGACCTTTTGGCGCAACGGCAAGCATTCCTACAATTGGTATCAGAGCGGTGGTCACGGGTTCGAATCCCCTCGGGTGACGCTGAGGGGGGGATTGTTGGACTAATCGCCAGCGTCCCCCTCAGGGATTCGTGACATGGACTAACAGCCTCCCGTGGGTACTTATCTGGGGTTTGTATCGGGCGTTAACAGGTCGACCTTTTGGCGCAACGGCAAGCATTCCTACACTTCATCATCCTGGGGTTTCATGACTGGATTTCAAATCTGATTTTCAGATCTGCAATCTTCCCTTACATGCTTGATCAAACCCTAGTTACCATTTTCCCTTGAGTGCCTACATTATTCATACCTAGGTTTTCATACATTGTTTTTTACATCCTAGTGATTTTTCATGTTCCTATCATATGCCTATGAGGTCTGAATCATCCAACCCTACTAGACATAGTGCTAGGTTGAGTGGTGATACTTGTGAATTCATACGACTACCTTTACACACCACTAGGGTTCCCAAGATGCCAATCTTTTATGATGGCCCTCCCGCTCAAGAAGCTCTTCCACATGAAGAAGATGGTGTATACTATGACTAGGCATCATTGCATGATCATGCCTCTTCATATGATGGAAAAAATAGTGATAGAGATGATACCAACAAACAGAGAACCAATAAACATGCATCCAATAATGTGACACTAAATTTAGCAAACATACTAGACTTTCAAAACATCACTAAGGAAAAAATTGAGTACACTACCAACCATCCCAATGAGCTTGATGCCATGAACGATTTGTTTATTGAAGCCCATAATGAACTAATTTGGAACAAAGATTCTTCAAACAAGCAGCCACCGTTGAATGAGTCTATTCCATCAAGTGATGAGGCCAGTGTTCCTCCTGAAACCAATATTCCACCTAGAGCACCTACACCTCCTCTAGTGGATACTTCTTAATGTGATTGTACCTAACAACCCAAAGACTAACGTGCCTCCAATGAATACATACAATATTTCTCTTGGTCTTGAGCATAAGAATTACACAAACAATGCTCACATAATTATGTCAATCATAAAAAGGTACCTCTCCATGCACATACCAACGTCAATACCAATAATAAAGCTAACCCTACATCTAGTGGTGCATCTACTAATTCAATGGTACAATAACTTAATGACATGAAAAGGCAATTGTCGCAAATATGCAAACATCCAACAAATGAAGCCATGTGGTGTCATCTTTAGACATATTACACAACCCTTTGTCTCCAAATGTGGTTGCTTGTCCATTTCCTCCATCATTTCCCGTGCCTAAGGTTACAACATTCAATCAAAATGGGGATCCATCCTTGCACATTAAAGCTTTCTTTGCATCTTGCATTGAATGTAACCAAGAAGAAATGCTCATGACAAAATTGTTTCCTTGAAGCCTCAGAGAATATGTCGAAGTTTGGTTCAATCCCTACTGGAAGGATCCGTGAGTAGATTCCATCAATTACTTGACCTATTCCTACTACAAATTAGTCAATAGTCAATAGGTCACCTTTTCACAAATTGGCCAAATCAAACAAGTACCTAATGAACGTATTGTCGACTATGCACTTAAGCTTAAAACCATGCTTACCAAGATGTCACATACATTGCCTAATAGTGAACTTCGAAGCATATTCTCAGATACCCTGTTTAACCCTCTTAAATACAAGGTCATGCTCAATACATATGATTCATTTGAAGCCCATTGTCATGCATTACAAACATCTTAATGTAGTCAAAGACAAGGAGGTGGCCATGCATTATGAACATCTTAATGTAGTCATTACGAACAACAAAATCAAAATATCTTTATGTAGTCAGAGACAAGGAGGTGGCCATCGAATGTGCAAATGAGGCCTTAAACGCTCATAAGGCAATGAAGCTCAAGGGTAAGCTTATCAACCTTAAGCTTCATTGCCTTATGAGCATTTAAGGCCTCATTTGCAAATTCGATGGCCACCTCCTTGTCTCTGACTACATGAAGATATTTTGATTTTGTTGTTTCCATTGCATCCTTGATTGTATGTAAATCCACAATAGTGACAATTTCCTTCAAGTGTTCCCTCTCCACATTTTGCACTAATCCTTCAAAAAACCCTTTTGTGTTGTCCAACCTTGTTAGGGCTTGTACTTCCCTCTCAATTGTTAATGTTAGCCAATTTCCACTCCCAAGTTTTGCATTTTTCATTTTGGCTAAGTGCAGCATTCGGAAGTTGTCTATCGAAAGAAGCGTTTCACACTATGCCCAAAACAAAGTGTCAAGTGTTATTTCCTTCGAAAGCCTTTGTTCGGTCTTTTTGCACAAGTGTTATTTCTTTTGGCAAGGTTTTGTTTCGGGTTTTTTGTTCAAGACAAAGAAATTGTTTCGGACAAAATGTCCGAAACAATCTTTCCGAAAGAATTGTTTCGGACATTTTGTCCTAAACAATCTTGACAAAGGAATTGTTTCGGACAAAATGTCCGAAACTATCTTTCCGAAGGAATTGTTTTGGACATTTTGTCCGAAACAATATTTCCGAAGGGTTGTTTCTCCGAAAGGCACTTTCAATCTTTCCGAAGGAATTGGTCCTTTGCAAGATTTCCGAAGGAATTGTTTCTCATGCAAGTGCCCTACACACTGCCCCGAAGGATCTTTTTCTCGGGAAAGTGTCCTGTTCTACAGTTCAATTTTTCCGAAAGGCATCTTCCAGATTTCCGAAGGGGCATCTTCAACAAAAAGTCCGAAGGAATTTTCAAGCAAGGTGCCTACGCAGTTTTCCCGAAAGTATTTTTCCTTCAAAGGGAGTGTTTCCAAAGCAAAAGAAACTAAGGCATAATCCCTTCGGACTTTTGTCCAAAGGAATTACTTAAGAAAGAAAAGTGTCATTTTCAAGATTTTCTAAGGGACAAATGCAAAAGGCCGAATGGCATGTTCAATCTTTCCGAAGGGACATTTCAAAAGGCCGAAGGGCATGTTCAATCTTTCCGAAAGATGAAATAACAAGGGGCCCAAAAAGTTATTTCTTTTGGAGAAAAGGGTCCACAGGAAAATTGTTTAGGAAAATGCCGAAGCAAAGGTCCAAGGAAAATACCCCAAAGGAATGGTTCCAGTAGAGTGACGATTGCACGGACGTCAACTTCAGGGTGATGGGCTAGGATATTCAATCAACCCCCTCTAGCTGAAGTTCTTCTTGAAGAACAACACCCTGAAACATTCCTAACACTTAGAGATCCTGGGCAAGGAGGTTTTGAATAAGTAGAAGAAGTTGAGGAGACTGAAGAGATAGGAGATCAAGAGGAAAGAGGAGAAATGGATAGGCAGCAACCTTTCCCGGCCTTCAACACCCAAAATTCAATTGACCTTCCTGCATACAACCCTATCCCTCCCAATGCTACCAAGAATCTCCCTAGTTTCACTGGAGAGGGTCCTATTACCCCATCTGAGCATATTAGGGACATCTCAAATTTCTATAACTTCCATAATGTCACCCGAGCCAACATAGACATTAGATTGCTTGTTATGTCTCTAAAAGGTAAGGCACTCGACTGGTATAGGACTTTAGAAGGTGGCTGCATTACAAGTTGGGATGGCTTTGGAGAATTGTTGGTAACTAGATTTGAGAATAAGAGTGACAATACTTCGCTAATCCACCAGCGAAATGTGATAGAGGTCCTAACGAATCCATGGGAGATTTTAATGAAAGGTTTCAAAGGACATGGCATAGGTTGCCACCTGTCATGAGACCTCCTCCGAGCTTTGTGTTGCCCACTTATCTCAAGGCTATTGGTACTAATGTGGCAGTAATGTTGCAGTCAATGGGAGGATTTACTCCGCCAGATGCATATGAGATAGCTATTGAAGCTGAGAATAGCTTGATACAGGTTGGAAAGCTACCTCTAAGGGTTTTTATGCCTTTGTTGTCCTATAGTTCGATTGAGGCTCCAAGCATAGCACAAGTTCCTAACGCCAATACCAAGCCGAGAACCGTTCCCAAGAAGATGGATAATATTGTGGACAAAGATGAAGAGATCCGATCATTATGAGCTCAGCTCAAGCAAGCTCATTTTCAAGCAAGTGCTCCACCTAACCCTCAATACTATCCTCAACAAGGCTATAGAGCTCCACCCCAATACAACTACCAAGAAAGAGGGCAAGGTCAGCAATGTTTCAACCGGCAGCCCAATACCTATAATCCTAATTCCACTCCTTCCACGAAGGTTGTTGTTCTAGTGTATGCTAATCTGGTCCAAGGAGAGGATCATTTGGACCAATAGGGACAACCTCAAGGTCAGTTTGTGTATGATGATGGAGAAGACAGCCAAGCTTTGGTGGCACAAGAAGCTACTCCTTACGTGACATCAAAAGAAGCGAATCTCATGCAAAGAGATATTCATGGAAAAGGTAGCAGCCAAAGTGTAGGTATGATGAACTTTCAAACGAAGGATGATTATGTGTTGAATCAAAACACATCAATTGTGGCCAACACAAGAGCCAAAAAGAGAGCTTTGGGAGATGTTCTGGAAGCACATGTGAGTCCAAGCAATGCCTCTCCAAGGCCACAAAGTGTGAATCCTAGTACAATACCTACTACCAATCATGCTCCTCAACAAAGCCAGAATGCGAGTAGGGTTGTCAAGCCTACAATGCAGCGAGTTCAACCTCCCTCACTACCTTCAAGAATGCAAGAAAAGGTGAATACTTCCCCTCTAAACATTGATGATTCTTTGAAGAATACCAAGACAAGCATATCTCTTTGGGAAGTCTTGCTTATGCCTGGTCAAAAGGAGCTCTTACAAGAACAGTTTGAAAGCATTCATGTAGCCCCTCAAACTTCAAAACACAATAGTGTAGCCCTTACCAATTCTCCAAATTATGTCTTAGAGCCCTCCACCAAATCTGAAAAGCCTCCACCCTTCTACCTCACACTCATTGTGGGAGACAAGTTGGGTCACAATTGTATTGTAGATAGTGGAACTAGTACCACTATAATGCCTAAGGTGGTGGCTAATAAGTTGGGATTAAAGTATGAGCCACATAGTAAAGGTGTGTTGCAGCTTGATGGGACTCTAACCAAAATAGTGGAATTGGTCAGAGGTTTGAAAGTCTTTCTACATGGCTGCCCAAGTTTCTCCATTATACAAGACGTTGTGGTGGTAGACCATCCAGCTCATTTTGCTATCTGCTTGTCGAGGGACTTCACGGCTAAGATAGGAGAGTACCTTTTTGCTGATTGGTCTTTTCTAGCTTCAAAACAAGATATGGAACCAAGGTGACTATAAGGACACAGCCCTTAGCAAGGTTTCATATTAAGCCATACATGGAGACAAATTCAAATCAGAATTGTCTAATTAGTAGAGAAGAAGGTGCCATGGATGGTGAAGCATCCTCCCCCCTTGAAGGTATTTCTGATCTTTTCCTTGATAAGTACAGTACTGAAACGCATGGACTTGATCCATATATGTTCATAGAAGAGACTGATTTGGGAGTTTATTGTATGCATGAAAAAGATGCTTCCATTCTTTCACTCACTAATGAAGATCATGAACTTGAAGGGATATGGGAAATGTTTTTTGATGGCTCAAGAATGTAATGAACCTCACTAGTAGGATCACCAAAAAAAACACTGATATTGCACTATGGACTTTTGTCAAACAATTAGCAAGCAATCAACTATACTGCTGTAAATGTAAAACTGAATTGTTGAGCAACAAATCCACTCAATTTAATGATTCAAAATTCAGTGCCAATATATTCATTCAATGGAGATATAGATCCCTTTTCAATAGATTGCAACTTTCAGATTTCAACAAGATATCTTAGCACTCACAATGCAACTAGATGCAAATGATATCCTATCTTATTATGGACGGAATACAAAGGCGTGGCACATAGTTGAGTCTCTATTATAGATATGCAAATGACTGGTATAGCAGTTATCAAATCCTTATAGCAAGAATGTGTCTTACAAACATGTACCAAGCAATGACAATTAAGAAGAGGAACCTGGACTATGCAGTTGATTACGATGGATGTATTGTTGTTACCGATGAAATCAGAACCTCACATGAATTTGCTGATAGCAATAATGAAACCCATTCTGTATGTTGTGCCCGAATGTTGTCCGTACACTGCCCAGAATGTTGTTCGTACGATGTTCGTACACTGTTGCAGGTACAGGCTGTACTGTACTGACTGGTGCGATTTTGATATTAATTTTTGTCTTCACTAACAAGTGCCGAAAATGCCATGAACATGAACGCCTAGGCTAGGGTCAATGCCTCCCACAATATAAAAATTAATCTCCCAGCCAAACAGGAGCTATGAACAAAAATATAGGTTTCCAGGTGTGAATCGCAGTATGCTGGAAATGCCACCAGAACTTCTAAAATGATCTTCAAACAATGTCAATGCAATTCTCCCGGTAAATGGATGAAGAACAAGTTTATTTGCAACCAAAAATTCTCAAATCCTTAATAGAGTCTGAGGACTCCAAATATATCGAAACTCAATCCAAGACTGAATACTCAAGTGAAGCTCAACATGAAATGGTTGAATACCACTTCCAATGTGCAACCCTTCAGAGGCTATTTCACCTCCTCAGTTATGCAATCTCTTGAGAGGTATCGTTTTCAAGGATTATGCTGAATATTTGCAGACTATCAAGCCCCACAAATGCTCAAGAAGACTCAATGAGAAAAATAGATTCCGATGCCAAATGAGAGACCCATGGGGTCTATTTATTCACTTTTTTTAGAAACTTCCTCTAGAAGCCCCATAATATTCTTATAAAATCTCATTGTACTTTTTAGATAAAAAGTAACTTTATAAGATAAAAGTGCACCTTAATTTAAAAATATAACATTTTGGCCCCATATAAAAAGTAATAATAAAATATAACGTCTCCAAGAGCATAATGAGCCATCCAATCACCAAGTAAACGCAAAATTGACTCTCTCATCACCACCATCTGCCTACGAGAATCTGGAATAGGCAAATCCACATAAAGTGTCATGTCGTACTAGAGAGGGGACATGATAGTCCGCCCCTCCTGAAATTGCTTGGCCTCAAGCAATCTCAATGCTAGATGCTGCAGAATGGCCTCACCCTCCCAAGTAGCATCCTCAACGGGTAGATCCTTCCACTTAATCAGGTACTCTCTGATCACCCGCCTGCAAAGCTGCATCTCTCTACTATCCAAGATGGATTCTGGAACCAAGATCAACTTCCCCTCATCATCCAAGGGAGGTAACACTGCAGCAGGCACCACATTCTGACCCAACGCCTTCTTGAGGCGTGACACATGGAATACATTATGCACTCTGCTATTTGCGGGAAGCTCCAACTCATAAGCCACCTCACCAACCTTTCTGATAATCCTGAATGGTCCATAGTATCGTGGCTTGAGTTTCTCTGCACCACTCTTCTTGAGAGTGGACTGTCTGTATGGCTGCAACATGAGGTAGACCATATCATCCACCTCAAAACTACGCTCAATCCTCTTCTGGTCTGCATATTGTTTTTGTTGGTTCTGAGCTCTGGCAATATTGTCCCTGAGAGTAGCAACTATGTCCTTACTCTCCTGTAGTAACTCACCTGCACTAGGTACCCGACTGTCACCCAACACTAAATCCAGAAAACTGGGTGCCTCATAACCGTAAAGTGCCATGAAGGGCGTCATCCGTATAGTCATGCGGTATGTAGTGTTATAGCAATACTCGCAGATATAAATCCATCTGACCCAAGTCCGCAGCTGAGCTGCCACATAATTCCTCAAATACCCTTCTACCCACTGGTTTACTATCTTTGTCTGACCATCGGTCTGTGGGTGATAGCTGGTGCTGGGTGTAAGCTCAGTACCACACAACCGGAATACCTCCTGCGAAAAGTGACTCATGAAGCGGCTGTCCCTATCGCTCACAATGTTTCGAGGCAAGCCGTTCAACCTGAAAACCTCCTGGAAGAAGACCTCTGCTACCTGAGCCGCTGAGTATGTAGTAGTGATAGGGAAAAAGTGAGCATATTTTGTTAACCTATCCACCACCACATAAATACAATCTCGTCCCTGTGCCTTGGGCAAGCCTGTGATAAAGTCCATGGAGATACACTCCCACTTCTTGTCAGAAATAGGAAGTGGCTGTAGGAGCCCTGCTGGATATGTGTGTTCTTGTTTGTTTTGCTAGCAAACAAGACATTCCCGAACATACTGCAAAACATCAGCCTTAAGCCCCTTCCAGGTGAACCTCTCCCGAACTGACCTGTAAGTCTTGAAGTACCCGAGATGGCTTGTTATGGGTGAGTCGTGATGTGTTCTCAAGATCAATTGCTTAACCTTCGATCCTGGGACTAAGTAAATCTTGTTCTTGTAAATGATCAAATCATCTACAAGTGTGTATCTGGTATCAATCACTGCCCCCTCCACTATATCAGAGGCCCATGTGTCCCTAGCATATTCTGCTATAATCAAATGTCGCCAATCCTCTGATATCCGGATCATAGAAGTAAGGTGTGGCTTGCGAGATAGAGCATCTGCAACAACATTCTGCGTACCCTTGACATACGTGATGTCAAAGTCATATGCCTGCAACTTACTCACCCATTTCTGTTGGCGATCATTCAGGTCCTGCTGTCCCAAAAAGTGTCTCAAACTGTTATGATCAGTCTTTATACAGAATTTGCTGCCCACAAGATACTGTCTGAACTTGGCCATAGCATGCATGATGGCCAACATCTCCTTATCATAAATGCTAAATGATCGTTCAAGCCCCCTAAGTTTCCTGCTCTCATAAGCAATAGGGTGCTTGTCCTGCATGAGTACAGCACCTACTCCCTCTCCAGATGCATCACATCGAAGCTTAAATGGCTTCGTAAAATCGGGCAATGCTAGAACCGGGCCTGTAGTCATTATCTCCTTGAATCTCATGAAACAATCCTGTGCCTCTTGAGTCCACACAAATGCCCCTTCAACAAATCTGTCATGGGTGCGGCATGTCGTGAGTAGCCACTGACGAATCTGCGATAAAACCCACATAGACCAAGGAACCCCCTCCACTACGTAGGGTTCTCTGGTGGTGGCCAATCAACAATAGCGCTGATCTTTTCAGGATCCATCCGTACTCCATCCTCACTGATGATGTGTCGTATATATAGAAGCTCAGTCATGCCCAAATCGCATTTGGATTCCTTGGCATGCAAGGACTCCTGCAATACGCCCAATACTGTCTCCAGATGCTCAAGATGTTCCTGCCATGACCTGCTGTATACCAAAATATCATCAAAGAATACTAGTACAAATTTCCTCAACTGATGGTGAAAAACCCTATTCATTGTAGACTGGAAAGTGGCAGGCGCATTAGTCAAACCAAAAGGCATGACTACAAACTCAAAATGCCCACAGTGACATCTGAAAGCAGTTTTCTCAATGTCCTGTTCTCTCACTCTGATCTGATGATATCTCGATCTCAAGTCAATCTTTGAAAAATAACAAGCCCCATGCAATTCATCTATCAACTCATCAATGCATGGGATAGGATATCTATTCTTAATAGTTCTTTTGTTTAACACCCTGTAATCAATACACATCCGAAGAGTACCATCCTTTTTTTTAACCAAAACAACAGAAGATGCAAAAGGTGACTTACTTGGTCGGATGTGCCCCATGGCTAGTAACTCCTTAATGGTCCTCTCGATCTCATCTTTTAGTCGCTTCGGGTGTCGGTATGGTGTGATCATGACAGGCTTAGCCCCTTCCACCAGCTCAATAATATGCTCAATGCCTCTATCTGGCAGTCTGCCTGGTGGAATCTCGCTGAATACCTTCTCATATTTAATTCTCAACTTCTGAATATCAGGATGATATTCAGCCTTGTGCTGCTCCTCCAATGTAGGCATCAAGGTACAAATAGCTGCCCACTCTATATCATTATGCCTGGCTAGCCTCTCCATCCTCCTAAGTGAAATAGTCCTAACATCACTATTACGAATAGCCTTCAGCACATGTGTTCTGCCATCTACCTCGAACCGTATCTCCATATCCTTAAGTCTCAAGGTAACCTCCTCCAACGAATGTAGCCACTGCATCCCAAGCACTATGTCCATGTCACCCATGTTGACCACATGATAATCTGCCTTGAACTCATAGTTGTTCAAGCGTAGAGGTAGATCACGTACCATCCTATCACATCGTAGAGTATATCCATCAGCGACCTTAACTTTCGGTCCCTCAAACTCCTCAGTGGTGAGCCCACGCCTCTCCACGAAGCGTGCATCAATAAAGTTGTGCGTGGCACCAGTATCCAAGAGTGTAATAACCTTTTGTCCTGCCAAGACACCTCTAAGTTTGAAAGAACCCTCTCTCTAAATACTAGATAGACGTGCCTCCTGTAAATGTAACTCTGGTTCCTCCTTTTGTTCAGCATTATCTACCTCCTGTTCCTGCTCTGCATCATCAGGATCATGGTACTCTGAGTTGTCTAAATCTGAGCCCTCGTAATAAGCCCACATCACCCTGTTGGCCTTTCCCTTAGGCCTCATAGGACAGTCATGTCCAAACTCATAGGGACCCTTGCAATAGAAACATAACTTCTTACGCAAGTCATTAAGCGTCTCCTTATCCAAGGGTGCAGCTGTCTTGCCTTTCGTGTCATCAATCTTCTCTTTACCTTTGCTGAATCCCCCTTTATTATCTCTGTATGATGAAGAGCCCTTTGAACCGAACCTGTTTGTTGGCGCTGCAAGTTCCATACTACGGCTTTTCTTCATGGCTTCTTGAAATGTGAGAGGATCAAAGGCCTTAATCCACCCCTTGAGTGGTTCAGTCAACCCTTCTGTGAATAAAATGACTAGCCTCCGCTTTGAAATATCAGCTACCGTTACTGCTAGCTTCTGGAAGTCATTAATATAAGCATCAAGGGAACCATGCTGTTTAAGTTGTGCCAATTCACGGAAACTCACCTCAAGATCTTTGACATCAAACCTTTCAATCAGCCTATTGGTAAACTCCTCATATGTAGTGATAAGGTTGTGTCCAAGAGTGACTAACCCATAATACCACCACTCGTGAGCAGCTCCTTCAAGATGTAGTGTGGCAAATATTATGGCGTTCTCTTCAGGCATTGGCCTCAAAGAAAGATAATTATCAAGCTTTTGAACCCAAGACCTAGCTGTGCATTTGTTACTTCCATCATAGTAGGGCATGGAAATCTTACCAAGTGTTTGTTGATAGTCATTCCTTCAAGCATAGTGATCATTTCTTCCTCCTCTCTTATTTCTTTGATTCATGAATTGATCAAATGTCCATATTTCTCTCATATCAGGAGGGAGAGTGGTATACTCCAAGTAGGCCTATCTAGCTTCGTCTCCAAATGGAGTAGCTATAGAAGCATGTGATTGTCCTTCTCTTGGTCTAAAGGTGGGAAAAAGAGGCCTAGACGCTGATCCTCTAGTGTTTCCAGCGCGTTGTATTGACCTTTCCTCATTAACTCCACTATGTTCAGCGGTGTGTTGATGATTTTGATGTGGAATGGCTTGCTGATCCATTTTTGCTAATAAGCATGACATCATATCAAGCAGTGTCAAATTTCCTTTCAGCTCTTGCATCTATATCTTCCTCTGCCATATTCTGAACTGATTTGCCGGTGTCTCTTAATGCTTCTGACAATGTATCCCCTTCAACCTGAGGATTCTGATTTTGTTGTCTCCGCTGTTCCTTGCTATAATGTCTGATTTCTCTCTCACTCATCTGCTGTTTAACTGATCACAGAATGGCAGGATGATGGCTCTGATACCACTGTAATGAACCTCACTAGTAGGATCACCAAAAAAAACACTGATATTGCACTATGGACTTTTGTCAAACAATTAGCAAGCAATCAACTATACTGCTGTAAATGTAAAACTGAATTGTTGAGCAACAAATCCACTCAATTTAATGATTCAGAATTCAGCACCAATATATTCATTCAATGGAGATATAGATCCCTTTTCAATAGATTGCAACTTTCAGATTTCAACAAGATATCTTAGCACTCACAATGCAACTAGATGCAAATGATATCCTATCTTATTATGGACGGAATACAAAGGCGTGGCACATAATTGAGTCTCTATTATAGATATGCAAATGACTGGTATAGCAGTTATCAAATCCTTATAGCAAGAATGTGTCTTACAAACATGTACCAAGCAATGACAATTAAGAAGAGGAACCTGGACTATGCAATTGATTACGATGGATGTATTGTTGTTACCGATGAAATCAGAACCTCACATTAATTTGCTGATAGCAATAATGAAACCCATTCTGTATGTTGTGCCCGAATGCTGTCCGTACACTGCCCAGAATGTTGTTCATACGCTGTCCGTACACTGCTGTAGGTACAAGCCATACTGTACTGACTGGTGCGATTTTGATATTAATTTTTGTCTTCACTAACAAGTGCCGAAAATGCCATGAACATGAACGCCTAGGCTAGGGTCAATGCCTCCCACAATATAAAAATTAATCTCCCAGCGAAACAAGAGCTATGAACAAAAATATAGGTTTCCAGGTGTGAATCGCAATATGCTGGAAATGCCACTAGAACTTCTAAAATGATCTTCAAACAATGTCAATGCAATTCTCCCGGTAAATAAATGAAGAACAAGTTTATTTGCAACCAAAAATTCTCAAATTCTTAATAGCGTCTGAGGACTCCAAATATATCGAAACTCAGTCCAAGACTGAATACTCAAGTGAAGCTCAACATGAAATGGTTGAATACCACTTCCAATGTGCAACCCCTCAGAGGCTATTTCACCTCCTCAGTTATGCAATCTCTTGAGAGGTATCGTTCTCAAGGATTATGCTGAATATTTGCAGACTATCAAGCCCCACAAATGCTCAAGAAGATTCAATGAGAAAAATAGATTCCGATGCCAAATGAGAGACCCATGGGGTCTATTTATTCACTTTTTTTGGAAACTTCCTCTAGAAGCCCCATAATATTCTTATAAAATTTCATTGTACTTTTTAGATAAAAAATAACTTTATAAGATAAAAGTGCACCTTAATTTAAAAATATAACATTTTGGCCCCATATAAAAAGTAATAATAAAATATAACGTCTCCAAGAGCATAATGAGCCATCCAATCACCAAGTAAACGCAAAATTGACTCTCATCACCACCATCTGCCTACGAGAATCTGGAATAGGCAAATCCACATAAAGTGTCATGTCGTACTAGAGAGGGGCCATGACAAAGAAGCAAAGTAAGTGCAGGAGTTGGCGTTATGTTAGTTTCTCTATCAAAGAATCAATACTACTCTTCACATAGATTCCACTCAGTTGCACATGCAATGTGGCAGAATATGAAGGCCTAGTTCATGGCCTCCAATGGGCAAAGAAGAGAGGGATCAAGAATTTGAAGGTTTATGGGGATAATGAATTGGTCATCCATCAAGTGAGAAATTAAGCTACAGCCAAGAACCCCTTGCTTAAATCCTACAAGCATATGGTATGGGACCTACTTGAAGACTTTGATGCCTTCAACATACAATCTGTACCGAGGTATTCAAATAAACGTGTTGATAGATTGGCTGCCATAGGAGCACAGTTTGACGCAATTGTTGATATAGGGAAGGAGAAAGATCAATCTCATATCAAGGTCATTGTGAGGCCTTTTATTCCAGATAATGAAGTATCATGACAAGTGTTTGAAAGTGATGAACACATTGCACACTTCTTACAAAATGAGATAGAATTCTCCTCAAGGAACCAAAAGACACTGCATGATAAATATGACGAACAAATTATTTCGCCGAAGACAAACAAGATACCTAAAGGGCTGATTACTTTAGAGAGTGTTTTCAATGAAGATGATCAAAAGAAGAAAGAAAGAGTGAGCATGTCCACGAAAGAAGAGAACTATGAGAGAGTCATGATTTACAAGGACAAGCTTCTGAAAATTGGTAAGATATGTTCCCTTTCCGAGAGGCAAGCCTTTATTGAATTATGCAAAGAGTTTTATGACATTTTTGCTTAAAAATATAAAGATTTGAAAGGGTTTGATCCAAGTCTAGCTCATCACACCATTGACTTAGAACCTGGAGCTAAACCAGTCAGACAGAAACAAAGGCCTATCAACCCCAAGATAGAGGAACTCATGAAGAAAGAGCTGACCAAGTTGATTGAGTCTAGGATCATCTTTCCTATCAAACACTCAACTTGGGTGGCTAATCTTGTACCTGTCCGAAAGAAGAATGGAAAGATCATACTTTGTGTGGATTTTTGATACCTTAATAGGGTGTCTCTCAAGGATCATTATCCACTACCTTCCATGGAACTAATTCTACAAGTTATTTCAAGTTCTCAACGCTTTTCACTTCTTGATGGTTATTCATGTTATAATCAAATACTGGTGAATGAAAAGGATCAGTTCAAGACAGCCTTCACTACAAAATGGGGGACCTTTGCCTATAGAAAGATGCCATTTGGTTTGTCCAATGCTAGAGCTACATTTCAAAGGGCAATGGACATGGCTTTTAAATGTTTGATCAATGAGTTTTTGCTTGTGTACCCTAATGATATAACTGTTTTTTCGAATGATGCTACTGATCATATGGAGCATCTAAGGCAAGTGTTTGAGAAGTGTAGGGAATATGGAATATCCCTTAATCCAAAAAGGTGCATCTTTGTTGTCCATGAAGGTAAGTTATTGGGTCATATTGTTTCAAAAGAAGGCTTGTCTATTGACCCCGAAAGGATTGAGGCTATTCTAGGCTTGTCTTTGCTTCAACACAAGAAAGAACTTCAAAGCTTCTTGGAGAAAATAAACTTTGTAAGAAGGTTTATTCCAGGCTTTGCAACTTTGGTAAAGCCTATCACAACCATGCTCAAGAAGAACCAAGCTTTTGCTTGGACAAAGGAAGATAAGAATAGCTTTGAGGCAATCAAACAAGCAATTGCAAAATCTCCTACTCTCTTGAACCCAAACTTTGCCAAAGTTTTCATACTCTATACCTTTCCTAACCTTGATACAATCTCAACTATGCTTATGCAAAAGAATGATGAAGAGGTAGAGCAACCAATTGCATTTTTTAGCCAAGGATTGGAAGAATGAGGTCAAGTATACATTTGTTGAAAAACAAGCTCTAGCTGTGATAAGAGGATTGAAAAAATTCAGGCACATGGTTTCAAACAACAAGATACATGCCATGGTTTCTCATCCTAGCACCAAGGATTTTGTCCTAAGCAAAGACCTCAATGAAAAGAGAGTTGGGTGGATTACAAAGGTAATGGAGTATGATGTGGATATTAAGGTGACAAACTTGGTAAGAGGAAAAGGGTTATGTGAGCAATTAGCTTCAGATTTTCAAGAGCTAAAAGAGGAAATCTTGATCAACCAAGTTCACCCCCAACCAACTGATCACGAACAAGTTCAAAGTTGGACACAAGACATCATTAGTTTTCTTCAAAATGGTGGGTGCCCCAATGGCTTGAACAAGTCTCAAAAGAGGTATTTTAGATTGCAGACCATTCCTTACTGTCTTGTAGATGGTGTTCTCTTTAAGAAAGACGTGAATGGTGTGTTGTTAAGGTGTGTTAACAATGATCAGTTTGGTATGCTGCTGGAAAAGTTTCACAATGGTGCAAATGGAGGTCTTTTCTCTCCTAAGACGACCACTGCAAAGATAATGAGGGCTAATTACTATTGGCCTAGTCTTTTTAAGGACTATTACCATTGGGCTAAGATGTGTCCTCGATGTGCCTTCTTTGTAGGCAAACAAAAACTTGCAGCCATTCCATTGAATCCTATCCAAGTAGACCAGCCTTTCATGCAATAGGGCCTTGATTTCATTGGTGTGATCAACTCTCCATCAAGTGCTGGACACAAATGGATATTGACTGCTACTGACTACTTCACAAGCTGGGTAGAGGCTATTGCATTGAAAGAGGCAAGTGAAAATGTTATCTTGGATTTCTTTGAGAACATTATAACAAAGTTCAGAGTTTCTCAGGTTATCATTTCTGATAATGCACTTGCTTTCATAAGTGCTAAAACTTTTGATTGGGCAAATAGGAATGGAGTTTACTTGAGTACCTCATCCAATTATTACCCTCAAGGTAACGGATTCGCTGAGTCTACTAACAAGAATCTCATCAAGATCATCAAGAGGACATTGGAGAACAATTAAAGAGCATGGTAAACCAAGTTGAAGACAGCATTATGGGCCGATAGGATTACTTCTAAGAGATCAATTAGTAACTCTCTCTTTGTGCTTGTTTATGGGAGAGAGGCTAGGTTGTTTATGGAAGTCAAATTGACAAAACTAATGCAGCTGCAAGAAGCAAGAGACAATGCACACAAGGCCAAAGTACTCATGAAGAAGTCCTTTGACAAAAGAGCAAGTGCAAGAGTGTTCAAGGAAGGTGACTTGGTTCTGAAATGGGACGAAGACAGAGCAAAACTGAGTAGACATACAAAGTTTGATGCTTTGTGGAGTGGCCATTACATCATTAGCAAGTGCAAGCAAAGCAACTCCTTTCAGCTAACCAAAATTAATGGAGAATAATTGCCTATCCCTATGAATGGGATACATCTAAAGTTTTGTTATTAGTCCTTGCAAGTCTATTTTGTAAATAGTAGCATAGGTGTGTGTGTTTAGTCTAGTTTTGTCTCTTTTGTTTTGTTGTTGTGTTCCCTAAGTGCTTTGTAGCACAAGTGTTTTTCTTTCCTTTTGTTTGGTGTGTCTTTGCCTTTGTGCGTGTGAATCAACCAGCTTGTGTTTTTTTTAGCCAAAGGTTTGTTCAAGTCATTTAAGGTGCCTATATGCGTGACTCCATGCCCAATGTAAGGATTTAGGCAACTGGTATTAAGCATATCAAGCATGCCCCCTTAGAAATCGCCAAGAATGTTAGCCAATTTTCACTCCCAAGTTTTGCATTTTTCATTTTGGCTAAGTGCAGCATTCGGAAGTTGTCTATCGAAAGAAGCGTTTCACACTATGCCCAAAACAAAGTGTCAAGTGTTATTTCCTTCGGAAGCCTTTGTTCGGTCTTTTTGCACAAGTGTTATTTCTTTTGGCAAGGTTTTGTTTCGGGTTTTTGGTTCAAAACAAAGGAATTGTTTCGGACAAAATGTCCAAAACAATCTTTCCGAAAGAATTGTTTCAGACATTTTGTCCGAAACAATATTTTTGAAGGGTTGTTTCTCCGAAAGGCACTTTCAATCTTTTCAAAGGAATTGGTCCTTTGCAAGATTTCTGAAGGAATTGTTTCTCAAGCAAGTGCCCTACACACTTTCTCGAAGGATCTTTTTCTTGGGAAAGTGTCCTATTCAAGTTTTTCGAAGGGTACATTTCAATTTTTCCAAAAGGCATCTTCCAGATTTTTGAAGGGGCATCTTCAAAAAGTCCGAAGGAATTTTCGAGCAAGGTGCCTATGCAGTTTTCCCGAAGGTATTTTTCCTTCGAAGGGAGTGTTTCCAAAGCAAAAGAAACTAAGGCATAATCCCTTCGGACTTTTGTCCGAAGGAATTACTTACGAAAGAAAAGTGTCATTTTCAAGATTTTCTAAGGGACAAATGCAAAAGGCCGAAGGGCATGTTCAATCTTTCTAAAAGATGAAATAACAAGGGGCTTGAAAAGATATTTCTTTCGGAGAAAAGGGTCTGTGGGAAAATTGTTCGAAAAAATGCCGAAGCAAAGGTCCGAGGAAAATACCCCGAAGGAATGGTTCCAGTAGAGTGACGGTTGCACGGACGTCAACTTCAGGGTGATGGGCTAGTCGTTGGCGTTTAAACAGTGATGGACTAGCTGTTGACATTTAAACAATGGGTCCCAAGCAAATCGATGGTCTTTGCTCAAACAGTCAAAGATCCAAGGGCTCACGTTCTTCATCCATTAAAAAGATCAGACAGAGCAAGATAAAGCAGATCAAAGGGTTCGCATCACTTTGAGCATTCTGATCAAGATCCGAGTCATTATCGACGGCCAATCAAAAGGCGAGACGCTGAGGGACTCCGTGGGAATGGAACATCCGACCAAGGTTGAGCTGGAGCAAGCTTCCATGGAACGTTTGCAGACATACACATGGAGCCAACATCCTAACAATGCTAGGGAGGCATACAGGTAGGCTTCAGGGGATTTCATCTCCAAGGCCAACAAAATGAAAGGGACTCTCCCCTATGCCGTTATACACCTCAGCGAGCTGGTGAGAAGCTGTTAGCATCAAAATTAATCTACAAGTGGACTCATTCGCAATAAACGCATTGATGCCATCACTCAGCTCAGAATATCTTGGTTCTATTGGTGCAATCGTTGGGGAAGCATCTTTGAGAGAGCAAGCTAACCACTTGAGGTGACATGGATCAATCAAATGACCTGAATGACCATCATTTGCAGAGACAATTGCAACCGCGGTTGGAGGCTTCTAACAGATTGATTCCTCTTTTCAGGGCCAAAAAATCTCCCCTCTCATTTCCCTTCTGCTATAAATACAACCCTTGGGCTAGTAAAAATAAGTTCCACACGATGTATGGCGAAGCCCTGCTGGATTGATCACATTTTGCCTTTAAAGCATTAGTACTAGTCTGTTTCTTTCAAGTTTATGAACAATTGTCTGAGCGTGTAAGTGATGTATAGCGACAGAAAGTGATGATTTTCTATCCTTCACGCCTGAGCAAAAGTTCTTAGTCTAATAGGGCACGTAGAGTGCGTTTAAGTGTGTTAAATTGTTGTAAGTGTATAACTGTTCCTGGAATGTGCAATATGCCTTTCAATTCACTTACCTTGTGTTGTTTTATGCATCTCGCCTCTATACTAAAATATTTGTGTTAGAACCCTTAGAGCTTGAAAGTGGTCTGTGTTTTGTTGTATTGTGCATTAAAATATGATATCCATGTGGAAGATAATCTTGCTGTATCACCACTCTTAGGGTAGGTTTTCCTTTTCTGTAATTTCTAACTCTTTTCCTTTCAAAAAAAATGGTTTAGACAGAAGTTGTTTTGCAGAGATATATTCAGGGAGCTAGCCCTTTAAATCTAGAGGTTCGCTTCCTCTATAGGTATACCCACATGCCCGGAAATGCTTCAACGTTGCCCAAATCTGGAAGAGACTTGAACACTCTCTTCTAGGGTGCAAGATTTGGCGACAATAGTTACCAACAATTACTTTTTCCAACCTTCCTCATGAAAACTAGTGCTATGCAATGAAAATGAACTACTATTAGAATTAATGCAAGCATCAACATTTTCTTCTACATCATACCTTTCCATAGGGTTATTTTGAAATGTTTTTGCCTTATGGGGCTTGTGTTCTTTCTAAATCCTGAATCTTTAACAACTTCAAAATTTTCATTATCTATCATTTGCAGCTCCTTTTGTTGCCCACAAGCTTAATGTAAAACTTCACCTTGTTGCCCCACAAGTTCTGATTTTTGGTACCCAAAAAACAGCACTTGGCTGCCCCAAAATGCTTGGCTCTACCACATTGGTGTCTTCCAATTGCAGCCCTTTTTGTCACTCATGAATTCGTTGGAAACCTTCATCTTGCTGCCCTAAATGTTTTGATTTTTGCAATTCAGAATTTTTAATAGTTGGTTGCTTACTAACATCTTTCACGTCTGAATTTGTACCCTCTTTTGGTGATGGATCCCTATGGCAATTCGCTAAAGGATCTTCTTTCTTTGCTCTTCTCCTTTTATTTCTTGTGTACACCTCTAAAAATTCTAAGGTGTTATAGGCTGCCTTCATATCAGAGTTCCTCTCATATTCATTAAAGGCCATAAGTTTGTCCTCATCTTCTTTATCATGTTCCTTCAATCATGCCCTTTGCCTAGGATCATTCCTATGTCTTTTCTTGAATGATGCTAGGACCCTAGGGCCGCATTGTTGATAGTAAATTGTTGCACAAGATGATACTTAATATCTTGTCTCTTCATTCTATCCCTATTTCTTTTCTGTACATGCATCAACAACTCTCAAATAGGATCCATTGTATACAATTCCAAACCCTACAGCTAGCCAAGATTTTGGCTTTGATACCAATGAAATATCCCAAAATAGGATAGATTACTGAAATCTAGAATTTATGCAAAACCCTAGCCAAAACAAATATTTTTTTATTTTTCCAACCAAACCCTAGATGCCAAAACTCATAAATTGCTAGAAATAGCTTTTGAAACCCTAGCATAAAATTTACTGAATGCTATAATGATTTTGAGGGCATCAAATTGCTCAATAAACTCAACCACATTGGTGCCAAGCATGCAGTAAATTACAGCGAATTAAAAATTAATTTTTTGTGTTTTTTTCAATCTAAAAATGCTGGAAAATATCTTTTAAAATAGAGATAAATACAGAAATAAACATAGGGAAATTCAAAATATTAAATAGGCTTGAAATAGCCTATCAAGCCCTCTCAAACAATTCTCCAATCAAGTCACCCTAGCTGGAATTAAATGCTTTCAGCACTAAATCCAATGCAGCCCTAAAATTAGAGGTCTTCAAACCTGAAAATCAGAATTTGGGTCTCCAAACCCTAGTTACCAACCTCCCAAAAGCAATTATTTTTGTCTTTTCTAAATATTATGCCTAAACGCAACCTCAAGATGAATCTGCCCTAGAAGAGAAATGAGGGTTTGCGTCCCCGTTCCTTGGCTTGAAGGTTTTCATCTTCAAGTCAATAGCTCAAGTTTTTTCATGCTCAAAAGTACAATTTCAAAATATGATCCAAGATGCCTTTCAAATGAACCCTCAAATGTTTTTGTACTCCTCCCTAAGTGATGCACACAATTTGGAGGGAAATATCTTTCTGATCTTTTTTTCAATTTATAAAAAGAACACCTCTTATAATCCACTTAAGTGGATTCGTACCCATGAACCTCAAAAAGACCCCAACTTAAGTGAAATTATAACAATAAAGTGTTTTTACAAGTGTTCTTAATAAAACCAAATGTTTCCCTTGTTTTCTTTTTTTTTACCTTAGCCCTTGGGAAACTAGGCAAGGCTAAAGGTTTTCAATAGTGTTATGTCCCAAAGGGGGCCATGACACCAAGAGGGAATGGGAGACTAATGATACCCATGATCCACACACCCTCAAACAATATTTAATTCATAATAGGAATGATATTATAAGGACATCCTTGGATAAAGTGAGGCACATGCCTCTAGTAATTAGAAGTCCCAAAGGTAGAGATTTGGGAGGGAATTTTTCAGTCTATCTATCCCAATAGCAATTAAAGGTCCCCATTTGAATTGCCACATGTGAACCGAAGTGACAAGCTAGTCTCATCCTTTGTGCTTTCCAACAATGCCCTCTCATAATTACTATTTTCATCTCCTCTTTGGGCTAATCCTTCTGTCTGAATTTGCTATTCACATTAAAAAATTGCTTTGTTTACTGTACTTTGAGGTTTTTGGTGATTCTGTCGGGAGCTTGTGAGTTTGTTGGTCTGCCATTGATGTTGTTATGGCGAGAGGCGCTTCTTTCAGTAAAACACAGAGGAAGGTTGTGGACCATCTTTAAGAAACCTGGGAGGGAAACAAAAAGTCGTATATCAATAAAGAGCAGTTGGAAAGGTTTAAAACATGGAGCTACGTGGAAAAGACATTGCTGAGGTGGACAGTGACCTAGCCATGGAGGAAATGGAATGGCCCAAGAGGGAAGATGATGGGACCACCCATGGAAGAAATATTGTGTTTTCCAAAGCCACAACAGTAAATGAAGCGGCCAAGTGCTTTTTTATCAGCAACAATAAGTATTTGGGTGATAAGTTGGAAGCACAACACAAAACAACACCGGAAGTTTACGAAACCATCAAAAGTTTCTTGGTTGCTTGGAACAAGGATATGTCCACTACAGTCAATGAGGGATGAGACAACAAAGGTTGTTCCAGACCCATCACCGACTCCCAAAATCAACTCAGCTATCTTTTCTCTAAAGGGGAGCATTTCCAAATTGCCTATCCTCTTGCTCAGAATCATTTTGGATTTTTTAGTAAAACGGTTCAATCTGGGTCAATGGGTATACCAATTAATGTTGAAGTTAATAACTCTGATAAAGTCGTGGAGGATTGGGGGTTGTCTCTGAGAGTTACTGTGGACAAGCTGAAGTCTCTTGAGGATCAAGGTGGACATTTGATGGAATTAAAGGTCACCCATGAGAAAATTGAAAAAAATCATATGCAGTTGCAGAATTATATAAGAGAAAAGGAAACAAAAATTCAAACCCTCCACACTCACTTGATGGGAGTTGAACGAGATAAAGCAGATGTCTAGTTTCGTACCCTCAAGGCTGGGCCCAACATTCCATCCTTGATATTATTTTAACACAACTAAACAAATAGTAAATGAGGATACTGACTGTGTTAATAAGGAAAAGCTTAGAATGAAAATTGTCTGTTGCATGGCTCTTGCAGTTAGGTGGCCTCTAACTAGATGATTGTTGTTGGTGATAATGAGAAGGTCCTGACAGAAGAAAGTTAGCTACTAGATAGATCTTGGATATGGTTGTCAATAGGAGTGGTGATACTGGTCTCCGAAGAGGTGATCATAGCAGTACTACTGGTGATCTGCTGAAATGGACCAAAGATATCTCTGTACCGTTTTTTTTTTGGAGAAGACGTTAATTTCTTTTTATTTGCCAGTTCTGGTAGCAGAAATAGTACTCCCCTTTATGATGTACAAGTAATATAAGGACAAGGAAGGAAAAGACTCAACTTGTCAAAACCAAAGTGTATCATAACACTAAGGCAGTCAACTAATAGGTAACTTTAAATATATGTAGATGCTAGAAATAAATTGGGTTTCCAAACCTTCAAAAGATTAAAAATATAGTACCATGTTTTGAACCAATAATTGCATATGTCTCTTCGACAGGCTCCACTGTCTGCAAAAGTGTCCCTCCAGCATCCAACAAGAGAGCTTCATATGCATTTCCTTGCTTTGGTCCTTCACATACACAAACAAAATTGGAACTCTGAGATGTATAAATAATTAAAGCACCATTCAAAATTATTCCATCCCATAGTTTCTTCAATATCAACCATAACCCTTCCATATCAGGTGATTGTTGATGTTAGCATACTTTGTTTTTCATTTTATGCACAAGAAATAGCCTTACCAATCTTCTCAATCCCTGTTTTGTCAATTTTATACCTAATTTGGCGCAGCACAATGAAACCAAATAATATGGTAATTATTCTTAACAAACTAGTAAATGCATGCATATGTGGGGAGTGGGGACATGGCATTACAACCATTGAAATATCTATCAACATATTCTCTCAAGAGCAGTTACCGTGGAACAATAAAAGAAAAGAAACTTGAGAATATAGCTGGTTCATCAAAATGATAAACAAATCATAGAAGAAAAACATCTACTACCCAAAACGTGAAAACTATCCACCTCTAATATTTTGTGTGGATATGATTCTCACAAAACTGGGTAATGAATCATAATAAAACATCAAAAAGAAAATTATTTACTAATTCCATGTTCAGTTATATTCCAAAGTTGTCATGATTTCTAGAAAACAAATGATGAGAACTCATAGTTAAGTAGGTGTAAAAAGCCTTAGGTAGCTTTTAATTAATTATTTTTTCTTTATCATCATCCTATTTTCCTACGTTGCTGATACGGATACGGATACGGGATTTTTTTTTTTTTTGGGGGGGGGCTTGGATATGTTTTTGGATACGGCCATATAAAAATATATAAAAAAAATTAAAAATATAAAAAATATAGCCATACAAGCAAATTAACCACATAATATGCAAAGGAAGCAAAATAAGTTAAATAACTACAAAACATACCCATAATTCGATGCCAAATATCATAATATTAAATGGTCGAACTTCGATTAGTTTTATAACAAGTACATAGTGCAAATGTTACAATGTATGCACAAAAATTAAGGCAAGTCAGCATATTCATTATTCACTATATATCCCCTTATGGACTTTTATAAAAGCCTACTGATCTGATGGAGGTCCTGATTGTTACCAAGCTACAGGACTGACTAATAACTTAGTATTATATCAATTGAGCCGTGTGAGATTTCTTCCTGCTGTTGCATGTGATGTAATCTGTATAGGATACTTTTGCAGTAGTTTAATACTTGCATTGTGGCTTGGTCATGTGGCATTTGCAACTGTGTTGTGCTTGGTCATTATGAGTGAAAGTGACGATTTGATAGGCTCTATTGTAGCATTTGAATTTGATTGTTTGTTCACATCTGAAAGAAACTCTAGATATTCCTTTACAAGGCAGCGAGTTGACCTTTGCAGTTGTGTGAGGTTTGCCTTGGATATCATGTTAATTTCTGTTGTCACTAAGTAGCCTGCTATGAAAGATTGAATGGTGACTGTATCTTAGTTTGGTCATCATTAAAGCTCTAGTGATACTTGGGTTGATATCTGATCCAAGATGAATAACTTCACCATGTTGACAACTATGGACGCCTTGAACTATACTGCAAAAATGACAAGTATGAGTTGTTTTATTTTGTTAAAATAAGTGTAAAAGCTGATTTTAGTGTTGAGAATCCACTTTATTTTTCTTTTAATTGTTTTTTGAGGTCCATGTTTGACTTTTCATGAAGAGAAACTGAAAAAATAAAATAAAATAAAATAATATTTTACTGTGGATACGCAACAGAAACGGCCAGGGTATGCCCCTGCCCCAGTGGGTATACCCAGATACGTCCCTGGATGTATCCAGCCGTGCCCGCAGTGGCAGGGGCGTATCCTGGTCATATCTCCCACATATCCCCCCACGTATTGTATCCTGGGGCGTTAGCAGCAGTATCCAGTAAAGTAGATATTTTCCTATCTAGGATGGGTTGCATTTAAAAAGCTGTGTGCATGCTATGTATATTGCCATTTTGGTATCTTCCAGATGTCTTTCTTTCATACCCTATATATTGCTTATGTAATAGAAGAGTACACATATTTTACAGGTGACAAAATCTCTCTGTCTCTCTTATACACATTCTTGCTGCTTCTCTTTTCCATTGATCATGTTTCTTGTTTTAGTTGTGAGCACACATCAAAAGTAGATTGGACTCTATGCCATATATTTAGGACAGTTGTTAATTATTATTCAATTTCATAACAGTCATGAATTATAATATATGGCAAGGATCTTTATACAAAGATATGGCAAAGATCTTTATACAAAGATATGGCAACTTTATTACAAATTCAAGCATGGTTCCTCTATGACCATGACACCATTGCGACTTCGGTTTTATTATAACATACCCATAGACACTTATATTCAGATATAGTGAAAGGATAAGAATCAATGTAAAATAAAATGAACCGAAAATCAGTTCCATGCAAAAGAACCACCACAATAAAGGCATAAAGACCAATGGGGTATAACAGATATCAAACTTGGTATTTGGTGCCAAAAACATATTGCGGCAATCTTTAGAAATGCATAAATAGGGTGGTAATAGATTAAGTTTCATATGGGAAAATGAATTTTTAGACTCGCATAGGATTAGAAAAGTTGCTCCAAACTAAATAATAAGGTATGCAGTTGGGAAAAAAATCTGTAAATGAACAAACTAAGCATAAAAAAGTCTCCAGAATTGCGACAGAATCCATAAAATTATAAATCATTTTACAAACTAAATTTTGGCTAGCAAAATTTCCTTTGCCATTGATATTAACAGCTCCTCAGCAACAACAAGTGCACTTTCGACAAATATGTAAGAAATAATGGGGTAGTGTCAATCAAAGAAAGTATGCAAGAAATAATAATGGAATGTGGAGTTTTGTAAGGTCATTGATCAGTATTTGATGAAAGAAAAATGTGACCTAAAGAGTACAAATCAACAATCCAAAATTGATAAAGACTCGCATAGCAGTCATAGTGGTGATAAGGCACCCACAAGTGAACACAACCAGAGAAGAAAACCACAAAGTAGAATAAACGTGCTCCATAAAACCTTAAGGCTTGAAGCAAAGGTGCGAATTCCCAGAATTATATAAGTAAATCAAGTCATTTTAACCGAACACACAACATACTTTGTGGAGATGCCAGTGTATGCAAGATAAAGAAATAAAACACATGAAGTCAACACGTAGACACTAAAAATTCTATGAGGTAAAAGCCAGAATCCAAGCGCTCACCATTAGCATGTGGAGGTATGCATCCCATGAGGCTGGGATATCATCCATAGACACAAAAAAGATTAAGTATCAACATGTATCAGAACCTTGAAACAGCAACGAGCCAAACTACATGTCAAGACTCAAAAGCATGAAGATCAATCAGTGTGTAAGATAGAATCGTGTCAAGGACTTACATTTGATCTTGTTTGCATGTCAAAGACATACAAACATTACTAGAGGACCAGGTCCGTGCCCCTTTATCCTTGATGTCAATTGATTCCTACAATTCTAGTTAAAATTGTTTTAGTGACCATTGTTGTACTTGATAATGTTTACATTTGCTTATGCATATGGTGGAAAGACTGTTGATGGCATTCATAATAAATTAATGAGCATAGATGCCACCAAAGAGAGTACAATGACCATTAAAACAGTAATAGAAGCCATATGCATGAAGCAAATACTCCTGATATAGTTATAATGACAAAGAGGTCGTGAGGTGAATCACAAACTTTTGTAGGGGTTTGTTTTGCACATTACCCCTTGCAAGTATAATTTAAGAATTATTTTTCCTTTGAATATGACCCATAGACTTATAGCCTCCCTATTTATCAAATCAATTTATCCATGGGGTTTAGTATAATCACTGGGTAATTCTTGGAAAGCATAATTATTGTTCACCATGGCATTCCCAACATAAAGTTAAATGGGAAACTGACTAAAATTATTTTATGCATGTTGCTTTTTGAGATTTGGACTAAAAACACCCCACTAAGGAGTTATAAGTTATTGTAAATGTACAACACCTTTAGTTTATTCCCACCAAATTTAACTCAGCTAGACAATTTATGGCATAGAGTAAGGCATTTTATATAATGGCTCTACATGCAGTTTTTAAGAGGGCATCTATAATTGAGTGTTTATTCACTTTATATACAATTTTGGATAGCATATTTTTCCCATTGTTGAAGGTTTTGTGGGTTCTAAAATTATTTAAAATTGTACTATCAAAGAACATTTTTAGGGGTATTTTTAGGTCAAATGTATCAATAAACTAATTTAAGGTTTCTTTAGTTGTGAAGGTTACCATATTGACTTCTATATAAGTAATATAGAAGACTTACTACTAGGACTTGGCTTTCAGCTATTAGTAGTTCTAGGAGGATGCTCTTATGTGATTTGGTTATTAGACTTCTATATTATTCTATCGATTTGTTTACTCTTTTTACAATTTCTATTTTTTTCTTTTCAAATGAAGTCGATCTACTTCTTCAACAAGTCCTGCTATCTCCTTTCATTTCAATTATCATCTTCTCCATTGCCTCTATTGCTAGCTCCAAAACAAGGAAAACACCATATATACTTTAAACACAAAGAAATGTGTTCCCATAATCATTAGCATTTGTTTTGTGGCACTTAGTATACAAAATTTGAAAGTGTAGATCTTCACGTGTGGCATATTGATGCTCGTGATGTTAGTGCATTGGTTTAATACATTCATCCCCTTTTGGCAGTTCCCTTACTCACTATTTCTACAGCCAGAATAGAACCCTTTTTCAGCCTTGTTGTGGAGACGAGGCATCCAATAGTGACCTTGTTTGAGCAATCAGCAAACTGATGTAAAAACCAAACCTTTTCCTCCTTTTGCTTGTTATTGGAATCAAGATTTGCACCATTGTAATTTACATGGCAAGAAGAATGCCAAAGCGACCTCTATCATGTCCACAATCAAGTTGGTTCCTTGGCTTGAAAAAGAATATAAAGTGTTATGGATGTCTTCAACACAAATTCCATATAATATTTGTTTACAATCAAACAAAACATTTGTTTACAGTCAAAACCTCTATAAGAGTATTCCTTCAAAGTGTGATTTTGCTTTAGGACATTGTACACCTTCAAAGTGTGATCCTACTTAAGATCATGAGTGCAGTCCTTCAACATGTGATCCTACTTGACAACACTGTACACCTTCTAATGGTGATTTATTTTGGTCAAGTCTAAGGTTTTTTTTTTTGCTAGTTGACGACTTTTGATCGGAGTGTGAACCGGTCTAAGACACAATGGGGGGCCCAAATCCCCATGTAATACCACATGCATACCAACAATTACCAACAACAGCCACCACCAGCGTCGACAATAACCATCAGCCATTAATGGTCCTGAGAATACAACCAACGGCCACAACCGGCCTCATATGCCTTTCCAGAGATTTGACCCTAGGTGGGGCTTGAAACAACCAAGCCACTTAACCAACTCACCCACATCTCATTGACTAAAATGTTGGGTAACCAACTTTATTCATCCGGAGCCAAAACCGGCTGTGAAGAGCAGCCCTAGCCATGGACTGTGGCTTGCCTCGTCGCATTGAACACAGGGTTCAATCCACCTAACGACCCCATCGCATTGAACACCGAGCCAACTAGTCCACCGCATCGGGTACCCTCACGGCTGACCTATTGGAGCCTAGTGTGGGAACGACTCTATAGAGGTGGTCAACCTAGGGAATGGATCCCAAGACCTACTTCTAGCACTCAGCTCACACACTGCTAGGCTATCCCCACCGGGTCGATCAAGTTAAGCTTTTTAATTGTACTCTCAACATTTTATTTGCTCAGTCTGGGGTCCAACAGCTTCATTACCAAATAACATGCTTTCTGGTTATGTTTGTGTACAATTCAACTTTTAAAATTATAGGGGTGTTGTTGTCCTTCCATTTACTTCACAAATGCCACAGTAAGGTTATGGATTGTGTATACAAACAATATTTTTAAACTTTATCATTTACTGACACTCTCTCTCTTGTAGGAACCTATCGAGTTGCAATCTCTCTAAGTGCATGCCTTAAAGGGTGCACTGGGAAAGGGGTGGGCAGACCATTGGTGTTTCACAATATTGTTGTTTAATCATATCATTCATAATATTTGTCCAGCTTCCTTAGAGTGTCCATCCATTTACCTTCTATGATGTCTCCCTGAAATATAGCTAAGTCTGAAATACTAAACCCCTGAAATATGGCTAAGTCTGAAATCCAATAGGAGCCTACAAAACCTAAAATTTGTATGATAGCTCCTAGAGGTCTGAAACCACTATCAAACATCCTGAAAGTGTATATATAAAAAATAACTTAAAGTATAAGAACATATATGTCCATGTCTAAATGTCAACTTATATTTTATTTTATATATAAACTACTTGTTTCAGCACCTTTCATGCCTTGATCCCCTAAGCAATCTCCCTTCTCAATACCCCCTAATTAGGCCAGCCACTTTGCCTATAAAGTCGACCTGGTCGACCCTATCACCTATTTTTCCTACTAAGTCGCCCTGGTCAACCTAGTTCGAGGCCTAACAATAACTTTTCAAAACTAGGTCATGGTGGTTGACCTTGTCAACTAAAATTCTGGAAGAGTTAGGACTTATCCATTGCTAAAAATACCACCACCACTTTAAACCAATAGAGGGGAACATTCGTATTTTGCATTATTATAGCTCGCAATTCCGGTACATCTATATTTGAAAGAGCCATTGTTTTGGGTTTTGCCTTGAAGGGAAGATAGCTTGTCTTGTGGGAAGTCTTGGATGCAAGTAGGAGTCTTTTAGTCTGAAATGTCCCTTTTAGGGCAGATTTCAAACAATTTGAGTTTTCCAGCAAACCCTATGAATGGAAATATAAATGTTGACTTTTATTTATTGAAACCCATATTTGGAGTTGAATCCCATGCATGAGATAGAGGCGATTAAGTTCACTACCCTTCATCTGGAAGGAGATGCACATGATTGGTGGCACCATGGGTTGGTAACCCAAGGGCACAGGTTCATTGATACGTATGGAGAGTTCACACAGAAGTTGATGTTGTCAATCAGACCCTGCACCCTTGTGAAGGTAGTTTTAAGCCTTCACGATCTGCTGGAACATGGAAACCATCGGAGGTTGTGGGTACCCTGCTAAGTGGATTGAGTGTCTAGATTATGAGAGCTAGCTCTCTTATGGTGTATCAATGAGGATCTCTACTCTGTGTTGTGGACTACCATGGAAAAGGGAGAAAGAAACTTGAAGGGGAAATCCTACCTAATGACGGTGATACCCCAGAATGTTGATCCACCCTACTTGGAACTTTGAACACTGAACAAACAAGGAAAAAGGAAGACCTTTGATTTCAATTGATCAATATGCATAAGTATTTCATGAGAAGGTTCAATCCAATGACAAAAACGTGAGGGAAAACGATGGAGAGAGGTCCGATACAAGACACTTTACAGCTACCTAACATCCACTTACAGTTTCAGCAAAAGACATTTAAAACACTGAACATGACCTGCATAACATGATAAGCTAGCAACTATGTACGAATCAGAATTTGAAAAGGGAAAGAAGTCTACCACGTATGCAAATTGTTGAATGAATGTACACTATGCCAGCACTTGAAATATGAATGTATAGTCCTATTGATTAAAGAGGCTACACAACTCATCAATTGTAGAGTCTGGTCCTACCAAGAGGGATGGATTTTTACAAGGCTGAAAAGCCATTAATATAAAAAATTACAAAAAGCCAAGAGATTGGTGTTGGAAAATAGAGAGAGAGTAAACTCAAACCAACTCAGCGTTTACAAAAGTCTATTTTGTCTTGCATGAAAATTTCTTGCATTGAAAAAGAAGAAGAAGACAAGCTTTGGATGCATGAAATCTACAAATAGATGTCTTGACTTGAAAACTAGTCAACTTCAAAATAAAAGTAGTCAAATCCACTCGAACTATTGGAACGTTTGAAAGTCTCCCCTTTGCATGAAATCAATGCAAATGCCAAATTAAGAATTACGTTTGAACCGCCGAAACGTTTCAAGCTTTGAGACAAACGAGAGTACGTGCATGGAATTTCTTTTGTTTAAGCTTCCCACTGTTCCACTACTCGAGGCCTCATGCAAAGCGAACCTCTATTTAAGAACTGAAGGTGACGTGTTAGAAAGGTCAAATCTGGACGTGTCTATTCCTGTTCATGGCTGTTGCATGCTCTTATATTCTCAAACTATTTAGGCATGTTCATGCACATGTTTGTCTTGTATTTCCGTCGGGTTTCTGCGTCTAACATTTATGTTTTGATTCTCCGGGTCATCTTTTCCTGCAGATTCTGTTCTCTACGTTTGTCTGTGTCTTTCCTGTATCTATCTTTTCTGCGTTAGTCTTTGCTTTCGAGCGGCTTTTCTATTCATGGACTCTTCTCTGTATTTCGTCCGGGACTGTGCTTCCTTTGTTATGTGTTCTATCTGTTTATGGCTTTTGCAGTCAGGTTCGGGCTTTTTGTATATGTCCTTCAGACAAATTGTCCGAAGGACTCTGTTCTTGCTTCCGCGGCTTGTTCTTTGTCTTGGCCTTGTTCTCACTTTAGCCTTCGGGCTTTTGTTCCTTGCTCATGGCCTTGTCTTTTCTATCGGGCTTTTTGTCCCTCCCGAATTCCTTTGGACTTTTTGTCCGAAGGTGGAGGACAAAAGTCCAATAGAAATAAAAGCGAAAGGCACAAATAGAAAAGAATTTCCTTCGGACTTTTTCTCCGAAGGAATTAAGCGAAAGGCATGAAAGGCACAAACGGAAAAGAATTTCCTTCGGACTTTTTCTCTAAAGGAATTCCTTCGGAGAAAAAGTCCGAAGGAAATTCTTTTCCGTTTGTGCCTTTTGCTTTTATTTCTATCCGGCTTTTGTCTTCCCGAATTCCTTCGAACTTTTTGTTCGAAAGAATTCTGTCTTTAGGCTGCCTTTCCCCGAAGGGCAAGTGCCCTTCGGGAACTTTGTTTTTGTCCTTCGCTTTATGAAGGTGCCCTCCGCAAGGGCTTTCGCTTCCCAAAAGTGCCCTTCTGGCTTTTATAAAAGGTCATATATTTGGCTTTGGTGCCCCCCACAAGGGTATGTTCTTCCAGAAGTGCCCTTCAAAAGAATTGTAAAGGTCCACTTCGCTACAAAGTGTCCTCCGCAAGGGCTATTCGTCCTCAAAAGTGCCTTTCGGAACTTTTGAAAGGGTCCTGCCACCAACCAAGTGCCCTCCGCAAGGGCAGGTGTCCTTCGGAAAAATTGATTTTGTCCTTCGGAACTTTTGCCAAGGTCTTCTTCATGCTTGGAGTGTCCCCCGCAAGGGCACATACCCTTCGAACAAATTGTAAACGTCCCTACGCAACGCCCAGATGCCCTCCGCAAAGTCACTTCTCCTTAAAACATACCATTCGAAAGAATTGTAAAGGCCACCTCACTGCATAAGTGCCCCCCGCAAGGGCACGTACCCTTCGGGGTTTTTGTTAATAACCCTTCAAAACTTTTGAAAAGTCCACTTTGCCAATGACAAAGCCCTCCGAAAGAAATCACCTGCCCTTCGAAATGCCCCAGACCTTTTTAGGCTTTACAAGCTCCATTACTTAAAAACTTTATAAGACAACCGATTTGCATTTGTAGACCTAATCGGGCTTATCGACTGCTTCAGCTTATAAAAGCCAATAAGACATGCACACTAGTAAACCCAAATTGCTCTATAAGTGCTAGAAATGATCATTGTCTGATGGGAATACACATGTACCTGCACAAAAAGTGGATTTTCCTCGATTTCTCAAGGATTAAGACCTGGTTTCCAAGGCAAATGGTCATGGTGAACGAAGTTTCGAATGGTAATGATGACAATTTACCCTGTGGGGGCAAATTTGTCAACAGTTGATAGACATGTTCGATAAGGATCCTAAGATGTTTTTTAGAAAGCTGACACATTTGAGACAGGTAGGCACGCTTGATGCCTACATTGCGGAATTTCAGAGGTTGTCAGTCATGATTCAGATGTTTTTGAAAGACGATTGACCTCATTATTTATCAAGGGATTGATAGAGCCTTTGCAAGGTTGGGTGAAGGCATTTGGTCCACCTTCACTACAAGATGCTATCAGAAGAGCATGGAACTTGGAGTTCTCTACTCCCAAGTCAAGATTTCCATCGAAGTTTCCTGCTAAGCCTTTTCCACAGAAGCAGGACAAGGGACCTGAATTGTCGAAGAAGCCTTACATGATGAATGAGGCTAGAGATGAGTTGCAGAGGAAGAAGTTGGGTTTCACATGCAAAGACCCATGGGAACCAAGACACAAGTGCAAGGGAAAGGGAAAAATGCACTACATTGAGGTGTTTTCGGAAGAGAACAGTGAGGCTTCAAATAGTGATGTGCCAAATGATCATAGTGAGCATGAGGAGTTGGAGCCTACACAGACACAAGAGCCCACATCAGGAGGTACTATTGCTACATTGTCTAGTACTACCAGATACAATACATTCAGGATTCGTGGTGTCCAAACCACAATTGATCCTTCTTGCACCAATAAGGAAAGGTTAGGTAACATGAACTTCAAACAGTTGGTTGCATTCCTCAAACCTCAACCTCTTAGGTCACATGAATCCAAGGGGCACCTAGTTCAAATGCCTACTCCAAAGCACATCATAAATGGTCCTCCTTTACCTTCTAGACCTCTTCAGACCTCTCCTACATGTCCTCTGTCAATTTCATCATCCTTAAAATCCAACATATCAACACATTTACATGTCTCCAATTGTACCTACAAGCCCAATGCAGTTCATTCTAACAGATTCGCTTCACCTCACTCCATATCACATGTTGGGGCATCTTGCGATGCCCATCCACATGTCACTTCAGACTTTGGGGCATCTTGCGATGCCCATCCCTACATTAGATTATCCGTTGGGGCATCCTATAATGCCCACTCTTCTTCTACATTGCACAATAACAAACAAATTTAGCTTCAAGAAACCTTCCAAGACACATAGGATTGTATTTCAAATGCTCATCTTTGATATAGACGTTAGCATAGATTTTGCTCGTTATTTTATCTCATGTTTATTTATTTTTGTATGTTTTATTTCATTTAGTTTCATTTTACTTGCACCATTGTTTTCTTTTTGGTTCATTGGTTTTATTTCATTTTTCTTTCAGCCTTGGTTTCCCTTGTGGTTCTTAGGTATCACTTTAATTGTCATCATTTTAATCATTACTGCCTTAATATATTTTAGATTCTTATGCCCTAATTTATATGTTCCTCCTATTTTGGGATGACCATTTACTTTCCCCCTCTTTTGGGATGATTATTACTTTCATTAGTGCTTGTGCTAGATCCCTTGTAGGTTAGTACAGCTTCCCTAGTGACATGACTATCAAAGTAAAGCCCCATGCCTTTTGGAGTGTTCTTTTCTCTCCTTGTAATCAGCTATGAGTATATTCATCATTGTATCGCTCATTACATGGATGGATCTCCCATGATCCCCATCTTTCCCTTATTTCTTTTTATTTGAGGCACACATAAATCAGTTTTGAGATTGCACAATTACTTGTGGGCAAGTCTAGGAATCTTTAGACACCATGGTCTTTAGGTCCTTTTCTCTAGTGACCAAGTGTAAGCTCTCTTGTGTTCGTCACCTATTTCACTCATGATTAGTTCTTTGAATTTGTATGTAGGAGGAAAAGAAAAAGCCAAAAGAGTTAAAAGTCAAATCATAAAAGAAACAAAAGGCAATGATCAAAAGGTAAAAACAATCTTAAAAGTCAGATCACACCAAAAGACGAAATCTTTGGCACATCTCCTATCTTGGTCAAAGCTCAAACTCAAACAGTTGGTCTCATGATAGAGTCGAGATCCATTGGGGTGTGGTAGGCCAAATAGATTGGGTACGAGGTCTCACTATATCGTATACTTATAGTGCCGCCTACTTTCTCACACAAGTACGTAATCTTCGCAGTAAACCGACAACTTTGTAAAGGGTCATGAGGAGTGGGGAACACATTGTGGTAAGGTAGGATCCATTTTACTTTTCATCAATATGGCCTTCATGGGATGATCTATGTAAATTCACTTGTTAGCCCAAGCTTCTTGTTCAATGGTTAGAGTGTCAAAAGTCCTTGATGTCGATAGTTCTTAGCCTTTCCCACTTGTTTAGTGTGTCTCATTCCTGCTAAGGATGTTCATATCACCCATGTGGCGCCTCACATTCTTTATTTGCATCACATTATTCCTGCTATACCCTCGTTGCATATTGTTTTTAGATGATCACATCTACCTACTTAAACCTCATGGTTTATAGTTTGTGAGTTGCATTGTAATACCTTGGATAGGACCAAGTTTTCCTCGCAAACATCCCTTCACATTTGTTTATCACGCCATCTCATTATCATACTATTCATGTCATTAGGTGTTTGTGCTTTCTTAAATCGTATCTTAGAACAAGTACTAGCTTGAGTCATCATTCTTTAGAGCTTTTGACTTTTTATTTATCCATCATGTTCTTGTTTGATTTTTATGGACTTCATTTATCTTACATCGGACATTTGACATGCTTATATGTTTTTCTTTATGTTTGACTTGACATACTTGTCTCACATGTTGATTCATAATTTCATTTTCAGTCATGTATGTTTTCTTTGTGTTTGACTTGACATGTTTGTCTTTCATTTTGATTTATATTTTAAACTTTAGTCATTTATGTTTTCTTTAGGCATCCAACTGTTCATTTTCATTGCATGACTCTAGAGTGGATGAGGGAGATTCAAAAGAACAATTGTTAATCACAAGTGAGAGGGAAGTACAAACCCTAACAAGGTGGAATAGCACAAAAATGCTTCTTGATGAATTAATGCACAATGTGAAAGGGGAATGTTTGAAGAGAAGGGTCACTAAGATGGACTTGCACACAATCAAGTTGCAATGAAGACAACAAAATCAAATTATCTTCACATGATCAAAGACAAGGATGTGGCCATCAAAGTTGCAGATGAGGCCTTGAATGCACATAAGGCAATGAAGCTTAAGGTAAAGGAACTCACCTTTGAGCTAGAATCAACCAAGGGCTCCTTAAAAGGTAGTCAAAGGGCACTTCTAGAGACAGAAAATCAGATTGTGATGGCAAAACAATTAAGGAAGCAAGAGGATGAGGCAAGGGCTAAGGAAATTGAACGAGTGATTGATGAACTCCTTAGGCTCCAAGAAGACTTTGATTTGGGATGCTTTCTGGAAAAACCAAAAGATACAAAGATAGAAATTGAGCATTGTATGGACAATCCATTGTTTGAAATGGATCGAGGTTCGAACTTGTTGTGGAATGCAAGTGATTTCAGTTGTATGAACAATCCATTGTTTGAAAAGGATAAGGAGGTAGATCAAGGCTCCGAATTGTTGCGGGATGCAAATGTGATTTTTAGTTCATGGCAAGCGACTGCAAATTTTGATCATGGACAGCCAATGACTTCAAAGAAAATTCAGCCTTCCACTAAATCAGTATGTCTAAATATGAATTTTGTTTTGCATTGGAGGTAACATAAAAAACCATGGAAAAAGTCTTTCTCAAGAAGAAATGGATAAGGGAAGCAAAGAACTAGGTCTTTCCTAAGCTAGAACAGCCCTCAAGGTATGAAAAGCACTATTTGTTTCCATGTGTATTGAGCCCAATGATAGCTGGAAATAATAATTTGAGTCATGAGATCAAGGAGGTGGAAAATTGATTTTCCTTCTCTCCGGAAAATTCGGCATTTATTTGGATACGTTCATGTTCCTTGGTCTATGCAAAGAACAACTTATCTTGCACATGGCAGCGAAGGAAGAAAGCTGAAAAAAATGGTATGAAGTCTGATTTTTGTTTCTTATAAATTTCTGAGTCAAAGGGGCAATTCTAGCCACTTAACATGATCACAAATTTGGAAAATCAAGGCATGCTTCAGCTCATAGGAGGATGGATGAATGCATATATTAATTTTGAACTTTGTCATCCGGAAAAATCAGATTTAAGAGGTCAAACACAGCCATGCATGGAAGGGAAAAATTCTGAATTTTATGACATGTTCCAGCTCTTAGGTGAAAAAAGGTATGAGTATGATTATTTCCGTGTTTGTCCACATGAAAAATCAATAATTTACTTGCATATACAGCCATGTTACCATAAAGAAAACGCTGATTTGGTCCAGCTCATACAAGATTTTGAAAACATACTAGTGTTGGCACCTTGGGAAGGTGATGTAAGAAGCATTCACAATGGAAGGGTACAACCTTCTTGTGGAAATGTTTGGGAGCATATGGAGCCTTTAGAAAACTATGAGGACACTTCTAGCACGAGGGGACAGCCCCCAAAGTACAGGTACAGCAGTATGAAGAAGCCATTTGAAGATTTTCTTCATTGGAAAAAGGGTAAATGTGGACATTGCTTGATAAGGTGTGTTAGGACACTTACTTGGATTTTGCAATTTTCTTGAAGACAAGCAATTTTGGATGGGGAGGACTGTGATGTCCCCATTTCCACATCATAAATAAACAGGTCTTGAAGACCTTTAGTCTATTTCCCATAGACTAAAGGAGCCCTTTTTGGGGAATATTATTTTATTAATTGTTGAAATAGTGATTTTTATCATAAAGCAATTATTAATTAATTAATTAAATATTTAAAAAGTGGTTTTTACCACTAAAGTACTTAAATGAATTAATTATTAATTTATTTGCCTTAAAAGTAATTTTAATTTCTATTTTAATTAAGGCTATTAATTAATATATTATTCAAAAAGGAGATGTCGGCATGGGAGCTAAAGCAAGGAAAAAAAATGCGTTTTATTTTTCCAAAGTGGTTCACCCTCTTTGGAAGTTATAAATACATGGCGAAGGCTACAATGGAGGATATGCTGAATTTTGATAAAATTGTTTTTCATGCTTGAAGAAAACTATTGGGATGCATGCCCAATAGAGGTACGCTATTGTTGGTGATTGATCAATATAAAAAGTATCTTTTGACACCACCATTGCTAAAGGAGATCTTGTTTTTGCCCTAAGGAATGGGGTGAATTGCTTTGGTGGGTTTTTGTACATGTTTATGAGGGTTTCGTGGTCTTTTCCTTGCATCTTGAGTTTGCTAATTTATTATGCTATTTTTGCAAGTGGAGCGAACCACTTAGAGAGCTTAAATCTAGGGTTTGAAGGCTTCAATTGATCAAAAATTTGCAAATTAAATAATCTGATTTTATTTGCTATTTTTCTAATCATTTGTGTAAGTTTTGGCCAATTTGTGAGGGTTTGAAGGAGAAAAATTAAATAATAATTTGTAGAATTATTATTTAATTATTTGACAGATTTTCGAAAGATTTTTCACTTGCAAAAGGCAAGAATATTTTTTATAATTTTCTGCTATTTTTCTCAGCACTTTGGAAGTGAGGGGATTGACCTAGAAGGGCTATTTTGGCATTTTCTATGTCCAAATAGGTCGCTGAAATTTTTCTGGTATTTTTCGGAGGATCATAACTATTTTTTGTAAGAGTTTGAAGAGGAATTTCACTCTGAACAGCAACTATAATTTTGATAATAAATCAAAAAAAATTGCCATCATATTGTGGCATTTGAGCTTCAGGAAATGGGTAAAAAAGGTACTTATTCGTGCAATTAAATTCTGAATTTTTCCTACACATTTTCAGTTATTTCAGAACAAGTTGTTGGATGGATTTTACCCATAAAACCCTATCTTTTTGGTGCCTAGAGTTTCTAGGGTTCATTAAGGGTTTTGAGAGCTTGTTTTGCAATCTAGAGTTTGTTGATTGCATTTGCAGATTTGTGGATTTGGGGAAAAACCCCTTTTACACTAATTCGTCCCATTTGGGGACATTAAATAAGACTTATCCATTGCTATAAATACCACCTTCATTTCAATCCAATAGAGGGGAACATTCATATTTCGCATTATTACAGCTCGCAATTATGCTACATCTACATTTGAAAGAGCCACTGCTTAGGGTTTTGCCTTGGAGGGAAAATAGTTTATCTTGTGGGAAGTCTTGGATGCAAATAGGATTCTTTTAGCCTAGAGCTGATTTCTATTATGTGATCCTTACAAAGCCACAACAATTTTTTGCAAAGCACTATTGGCCAAGGGGAAGATTGAGACTCGATAGGTTCACACAAAGGTAAGTATTTCTAACTTTTATTATTTCATTTGATAGATAAATATTGCACAAGGTAATAGGTCTGAATGTTTATCTCCTTACTTAGACTACCTATATACTTAAACTTAGTATAGCTATAGGGTTTTCTTTGCTCGCCATCTTCCACTTTAGGTGATCTAGGCCCCCATTTACCTGTCATGATCCCTTGATCGTTTTGTTTGTTTTAACCATCCTCATTTGTGTTATATGCTTTGATACGACTAGATCAGTTTTATTTCATATATTCAAACTTAGCTAGGGTTATTGCATAGCATTATTTACCCAGAGGCTTTGGAACCCTCTCATTTAGTGTTGTGTGATAAGTGCTCCCTTAGTCAGGTTTAGTGGATTCAATTTGGTCATGCTCTCGATAAAAAATATTGCAATGGATATGAGTTGATTCCTTTATTCGATCTTGGATTTACTAAGTACGATAAGTTTTAAATCTATCTTAATTTGTTGCATACAAACTAGTTCATAAGTTTTCAAGGGCTTTGGTTAAATCATGTCTTGGAATTTAGGCAATATCCCCCTAGTAAAGTATTTCCTTGATGATGAAAATGTACTAGGATGAGTGAGCACACTTCCTTCGTTGAAGCATATCATCTAGATATATTATTTGTGCCACTAGTTTTAACATACTTGTGTTGCCTGTGTAATTTCTTCCTCTCTTTTTTAAATCGTAACTTTTCAGGATTTGCCCAGTCGGCCACCCTACAACTACCAAGGGGGGTTGGCACATATCACTCTATCCATCCTCAAACTCATCACCTCATTTTTCCAATTTCAATGATCTCACCACTTTATCCGTATTTATTGCTTACAAGAGTTATCCAGATGCACAGTTTCTGACTTTCTAAATTCCATACAAAATTGCAGCTATAATCCCGATCCCCCATTTCTCCTCATGGATTTAACTTGATCAATTCTAGGGTTCAGTCATCCCACTTTTTTCACATTCAATCATTCCGCTTTTTCGCATTCAATCATTCCTACTAACAATTCAATCTAAAGGCCAAGCTAGCAGGACAGGGTTAGAACAAAAGAAACCACATCACATATGTCCCAAAACTTGTAACAGTTCCTCAATCCACATGGAATTGTGTCCCTTCAAAAACAAGCTGCAACAGTACGTACATACTATAAGTGGGAGTGGCAAGCAAGCTTGAGAAAAACACTATGCATCAGATTCGTAAGCAATTTTGTTTATTTCCATGGTAATTTATTTAATGAAGCAATTAGCAATCCATATTCATCTTTGAGGTAACGTAAATTTTTGTAAAGCAAATCCTCTTGTTGGGTACACAGAGGTGATATTATTTGACTTTGACCATTTGCACAGCTGAGGTGTTTCTACCTGCAATTAGGTGTAATGTGCAGGTCACCAAAATCACGTGACCTTTAGGAAGTAGCAACCAGTGCATACTCCCAGATGGAGAGCTTCTACGTGGCTGAGTGGGCGTCTTAATAATTGTAAGGTTAGCTCAAAATCATTAAAAAAATCCAGTGCTTCTTGAATAACTCTTAAAGATCAGAGGCTTAAAAACATGTAGGAAAAATCCAAAGGGATTGCGGTGAAATAGTAATGGGGAACAGTCGTAAGAGGGTGGCCCAGGTTCAAAACCCCGCTCTACAAGAACGCAGCCCATAAAACTAGCATATATGTGGTGAAGTTGTGGCATAACAATTATGAGGTACATTCTAATGAATGAAATGAAATGAAATAGTTTTAATTACATCCACGAGACCGAACAATCTATGGGACCACCAATTACACTGAATGCTCCAACCAGCCAAAGATTCCTAGGATCTGAGGTATCTTTTAGAATGCTCCGCCTCTTGTTGAACTGAGTTAGCATCACCCCCAACTTTTTTAATCTTTTTTCCTCAAATACATTTACCATGCAGCCAACTCTTAAATTTTTCACATATTTGGCTCATATGTCTGTGTACTGAGGACACTCAAGGATGAAGTGCTTCTTCGTTTCAACCACCCCTATAATGCAACAAACACAAACCCTCTTGTCCCACTACTCCTTAAGGGTTGTCCATCTCCCTGTCTCACATCGGAGTCTATGATAGCCAGTTCTTAATTAAGCAATGGGGATCTTTTCCCTCCAACTGATTTCAGCCCCTATATATGCTTTTTCATTATGTTCATAGTTCAAATTGAACATTGAGATATAATGTTGTCTTTTCTTACTTGTCCCCTCCCTCCATATTATTGTTTTGAATTTTTCATTCACGTAATTTTTTTGTCTTTATTACAATTTGGGCATTCAATTAGGTTGATATCCCATCTGTTCATCCATCTTTGGTTCTACCTCATCCAAGTCTTCTTCCTCCTATGCAACTCTTCTTCTCTTGCTGCCCTAGGCTACCTTTCCATTTTTTTCAAGTACCATAATACCCTGGTCATAGCGGTTGCCTCTAGAGGGAAAGTACTTGCTTCGGCAAATATGATTTCATATGGGACTGAGTCCTTGATTCTAAAATTGTTTGTGATTAGCCATTTTTGAATCTTTTTTATTTGCCTCCATTTCAAGCTCGTTGTTCCACTAGCCCACACCTCGCAACCATTTAATAGCACTGGTGTGACAAGTAACCCAAATCAGACCCTGGTGGTCTTCCAATCCCATAAGTCTGCATCCCTGCATCTATTCTGAAGCGCATAGAAAGCTCTCCATCTGCCTTGTATTCTTTTCATCCTACAAGTGTCCCACCTAAGTTTGTTGTGAAAGTCGAGGCTGAGATATTTATATTTTGACACCACTTCAAGAGACCCTCCTGCAAAATGAAAATCGGGGTGTTGTACTTTCCTTTTCGCTGAAAAAATCATAATTTTGGTTTTCTCGGTGTTTTCTTGCATCCCTACTTCTTTACAAAAGAGCTCTAGAGCTCGGAGATGATCTCTTAAATCTTGAATTGTCACTCCTATTAGGATTAAGTCATCGGCATAACAAAGAAGTTTTACCACATAGTTAGTCAGGTAGACCCCCTCTCCTCCGAATTTGTTTACCCAATCCTCTAACTTATCAATGTAAAGCCCAAATAAAGTTGGGGATAGAGGACAACCTTGTTCGACGCTGATGTCACCCCTAAAACATTCGGACAGCCCTACCTGAGTTCTGATTTTAGCCTTGACTTGTTCATACAACCTATGAACTGTTGCCCTGTAGTGCATTGTAACCTCTAGTTCCTCCATTCTGGGAAATGTGACCCGTGTTTACAAATCTTAAGAATGTTGTCTAAGCAAACTCTACACTGCGAACAAATTTTTCCAATTTAATAAAGGTTGGAATAGAGTTAAAATTATTCTCATCGTTACAAGAAGGAAAAAAAAAGGAGGGTGTAAATTATTCTCATCATTGCAAGCAAAAAAAGAACAAAGGTGTGGAATGTGTGTGCTGCACCATTCTCATATTTTACATATATTTCAATGTTTAATTACCATGACCTGCATTAATCGTGTAAAAATAGTTGCCTTGTGTACCCTTAACGAAATCAAAGCTAAATACATTAAAAAAATAAAAATGAAATTTATTTTAAAATTTGAATACTTGAAAAGCTCTAATTATTCTTCTGAGGCGTTTACCGAACCAGAGCTAGTAATTTTCTTAAAATTTAATTCCTGATGATTTGGTAATAGAGATGAGGATCAGCTTGTAATTTTAATAAAAGAAAAGAATGCATACTATGGTGAGTACCTGAGGAATATGATTTAGAAGATTGAGATGTGCAGAATCTGAATCTCATTATTCCATGCCCAAGCCTGTGTGCCATCCGCTTCTCGACTTTTTTATTTGTCCACAAAACTGATATGACCAATTTAGCTGGAACTTTAATGCACATCGTGTATTTGACAGATTAATGTTAATCCAACGGGTTGTTCTCCTGCAGGAGAGAATATGTTGTCTACCCTCAAAAATAACAACCCTTTTCTCTCCTCTTTCTATATTTGCTTGTTAACATTTATGCTAGTAGTTGATTGTTTTCAGATGAGGAATGTTTCTTTGTTGAGTTAATTGACTTTAATTTTATATAGGTGTTGAAATTAAATGGAGGGAAAAGATTTTTATTGTTCAATTAAGAATTAGTTTTCATAAGTTTATAGGTGAGACAAAGAGATAGATGACACTTCAAAAATAATGAAAAGTGAGGGTTGTGTTTTATACAATACAAGAGACGATTGAAATAGTCGAACATTTCATCTTCGAATATTTAAAGTACACTGACATCTAAATCAAATATGAGGAGACACTTAGAGTTGATTCCATGATGGAGATATTTGAGGACAATAGAGTAAAAGAAGTAGGTGAGGTGTTAACTCAAATTGGTAAGAGAAGGAGCAATGTTCTAAAAGATATCATTGGTTTCGCGATTTGAGTAGTTAGAGCAATCGGAGTAATTGGTAATCCCATATACCATTTTGGTCTTGTAGACGTAATTAAATTCATTTCATTTATTTATTCATTGTTGAGTCCTATCGTAATAATTTTTATTTTCTTAAATCTCGAAAAGAAAATGACTAGATTTTTTATTTTAGATCTTTGAAATGTTGTTATGTTATAGATTTTAGCTTTTAACTATATTGTCATTCTTTGTGGTGGGATACTTTGAATTAACTCGTATTTATTGTGCTACACCAACCAATTCACCTTTCTTTGGGCGGTGAGTTAGGCCACATTATGTCAAACTCCTCAATCCCTGCATTATTCGACACAAGTGTGTTCGGTGGAGCTTTGAAAAGCAATAGCAATGACACTAAAACATGTTAGCAAGTTTGTTCGAAAAGTATTGCACGAGGTGACGAATAGCCCCTCTAGTTGAGTCTTTACATGATGTGATTTTAAATTGTCTAGAATTTGATAAAGCGTGTCACTAGGTTGAAAGCTTTACTTTGGTTATATATTGTTTAACTCTTTTAATTTAAGAAGACTTAAACTAATGGAATTAAACTATTGAAATAGAAATGTTGATATGTGTTGCTCTGATATTAAAATATAATCAAATATAGTATGTTATAGAATTTACAAAAATTAAAAACTTGTTAAAAATAGTAAATGAGCCTAAAGATGTATAAACCTCCCTAAAACAGATAAAATGTTGATTGTGCAAGTTTATTGTAACTCAAAACTATGTAAAATTATCTATAAATAGAGTCGTATCGAAAAATAATAAATCTTAGTTTATTGGGACAAGTTCGTGGGAGATGGACAGGGGTACACTACAACCTAGTCTATTGACGGCAGTCACATCTTGGTTAACTGTGTTCCTAATTTCTCAATCTGGGTCTATGTGGCCATCTGCCAAGGTTGATTAACAAATCACGTGTTTTGTGTTATCACACAGAAGACCTGTAAATGATGAAACTCTTGTCCTACACATGTAATAGATAGCAATTAGATAACAAAGGGAAATAAAAATGAATTAGTGAGGATGGTCGTCTTGGCCTCAGAAACTCTTTGTAATTAAAAATTGTCTACATATCCCAAATGGCTCTCAAGCCAATGTAGTTCTCCCTCCTATGGTGATTGTGTGATCCATGATGATGCAACTAGAATAACTATAGATATAATATTAATTGAAATTCTTCACAACGGATGCCCTTGAACTGCAATAAACAATATTCAAACTTAACTCATGATTATTAGAATGTTGTAGAATTGAATTTGAAATTAGTGCTCTTTTGATTTATGTGCAGGTAATTTCTAGAGAGATCCTATGGGAGAATAATGAGTGTCCTTGATGTGCTTTTATAGGATAATATTTGGACTAAGTTTGCTAACTGACTTTACCAAATGCACAAGAGAGCCATTGTGAAATGTCTCAATTTGAAAAAGTGATTGTTGGAGAGTAGGGGACAAGGCTGCATTAGGGGACAAGGATGCAGTGCAACCCTGTCTGACTAACACAAACTTGTCCAGAAGACCAGAGACTCTTAGGGCAAATATGAAAGAAGCATGTAAGCAGAATAGGTATGAATGTAGCTAAAATAGGGATGTATGTATGATATTTACAATGTTTACGAGACATTGAACACTCTTATATATTGTGAGTTGGTAAAATAGAAAATAGACCAAGGGTAAGAATATCAAGAGTAAACATTCTCAAGCACTTAGTGATTACATTTATGTGTCTACACATACTTTTTTGGTTGTATCCTTACAATCCCATGGTGCTAACTCTAAGGGTGTTCAAAACCTAACCAAAGGTTTTTTTTTTGGGTTTAAATTTTCAATGCTAAACATTACAAAACCATCGTGAACCAATGTCACTAGTTTATTTGGAACACCCTAGTGGTGTTGCCCATTAGATTAGGGAATTTATTCTCTGAGAGCGTGTCAAGCTTAAAATACTAGTCTGGATAGAGTTTCCATGTCTTCCTTTTCCCCTTTGATATTTTATTAACCACCTAATCAAGTTGTTGGGTCATTTCATTTGCCATGAATAGAATAAGTTATATGCGATCAAATGTATAGATGAGTGTGTAAAGGTCAGCATTTACAAATATCTCAAGGAACTTATAAATATTCAATAAAATATAAATGTATCTTACAACGTGTGTTGTATATCAACATGTTAAGTACATGTTATCGATGTCAACCCATAAACCATATGATACGTGAATTCCCTATCATGGCAAATGCATGATCGTTTGTCCCAACTAAAACCTCCCCTGAGGCAGACAAAACCATGACCAAGATGGTAGACAAGTGGACTACAGTCACCAATAAAAAGGCTAACCAATAGATTCATAGAGCGAACAAAGAAACAAATGTTGTGTACAAACCCACAGGTGGTTCTTTAGCTACTAGTAAACATTCGGTCATAACCTTTATTCAAGGGTCATCACCCATTTCCCATAACCCACAAGTGATGATGATTTATTTGCAGTTATCAAATCTAAGTTACTACTTCTCAACTATCGCAACCTCTTCTAGACGTAAAAGAATCTAGCTCAATTGATAACGTAGTGGTCTTTGATTGTTAAACAGTTTTGCAACATTCTCATAATCCATCACCAACCCCTCAATATTAGGTAAGTATGTGCAAGAGAAATGGTGTACTTTCTAGCCCAGCAAATTTTTTGTGGTATTCATAAGGCATACTTGTCTAATAGGTTTTATGTTTTAGGTGAGGTGGACGAAGAGTTCGACATGAATCCTAATTTTTCCAAATGATAGTTTACCCTAGGAATATGTGAGGCCTTATTGACATGTCCTAAATATTTATGGTTAAGGATACTTGTTAATATTTAATATTATACAAATTCTAATTTGTCTGCAAGAAGTTAAGAACTCTGAATTTCTACTTCATTCCACCACCAAATCTATTTGGTTTAGAGTTGTTCCTAAATGTCTAATCATGAGAGTAGACATGGGGGAGTGGTGATATTTATTGCATTGATTTTATCTCATCATGTTGTCACTTGGGGATATAATCCCACACGTTAGTTAGTGTGGACTCTTTTTCATTTGATGGTCCATCCCTTGGCATTGTGAACATTTACACCTCTAATGATATTGTTTAAATGGCAGTGTTTTGGTAGTGGACTTCCAGATTCTAATTGGAAATTATGTTGGGTCTTCAATATGATTATATCTAGAGAAGACAAATATGGGCCCCTCCTGATGTGGTGGTGTGATTTCAAAATATATTTTTGGTTTTATATGCATTTTTAACTTATATTGGATTTAGTTATCTAAACAAACTAAAACATGGGACTATTTAGATTGTATAAGATATATCCTAAATTACGTAGATATGATTATAAAAATTGATGATTTATTGAACTTATTATTTATAGAAGTGACAGGAGGATATGGTACTTAGTTTGTCCTTTGTTTTGTTCTAATCTCAATCTATGTACAATCATCAAAAATTGTTTGTAATGGATCTGTGATCACTCGACTTGAGAGAATAACTATTAGAATCTACAAGGACTCTTTTGATAAGGCAAAAATGACTACAGTGGCTAGATCTATCCATTAGAACTGTCCATGTAAAATGCTAGAATGTTCCACCACTGATGACTTCACCTACCTATCAAGATATTTTTTGTGCAATTTCAAATGTTCTATCCTATGTGCAGATTCAAAATCATCTTCTTTCACCTTGAAATCATAGTTCCACTTTCAACACTTTGATTAGCCTATAAAAATGGGTTAGAAATATGAGTTAGACAAATATAAACACACCCCATTGAGTGGTTGAGCATTGCCTACATTCAAATACTTTGAAGAGGGCTCAAACCACATGTAGTTCTCCCCCCAATGTGTATGTGTGGTCAATAGTGATATGCTAGATTGTATGCAACATGTTTGGCTTTTGACACTTGACAAAATACAACTTTGACCTTGATTTAGGTGTTCAGACTTGGCTTAGTGATTGTTCCTTTGAGTATTTTTAGATTTGGATGCTTTGGGATAGTGTTTCAAAGATGTGCAAATGTATCTCTCAATGTGTAAGTAGTTTTCCAAGTGATCCTCAAGTGAGAGTTGGATAGGAATAGTCTTAGGCTTGATGTGTTTATACAGAAGACTCTTTACATAATTTCCCTTCATTACCAACATGCAAATCATGTGGGTCGACCCAAGGGAAGGGTTTGAGTATAAAAATAGTCATTTATAGAACCTTGGACACTGCCAGTAAATGCAACTTATAACCAGTACCATCTAACTACTATCGACACTGTCTAAGATGGAGGAAACAATGATCTAGAATATAGTGACATTTTGCTTAGGATAGTATAATAGTTAGGCATAGACTAAGAATATCCTCTATATGTGTGTGTGTGCATGTGTGTGTGTTTGTGATGAAAAATCAAGAAGGTTAGTCTCATAGATAGATGAATGGATAATAGAGATGTGAGAAAGAGTCAATTGTGTAAGCACAAATCATGTATGTTAAGTATTGGTCAAACTGACATTTTCAAGCGTCTAATACCAAATTTATGTGTCTATAAATGCCTTCTTTTTAGTCTAGTATTATTAATGCTATATTAAAATGATAAATTAAGAAATTTGGTACCTAAGTGTGATTGGATTTGGTGTCTTCAAGTATGCTCTAAATATATTGATTGCTCTATATAAAATTATTTAACCATAAAATGGTGAATCTAGGTTGGTGTTGTCTAGATTGCATTAAATGGGTATATAGAAATTAAATGACAAAAGGGTGATAATTAGATCTATATCAGGCCAATTAGATGTTAAACTCAGATATAAACATACACTAAATTTATTATGCTAAGATAGTCTAAAAATAGAAAGTATAACTATGCTAGATATAAAAATGATAAAAAGTGAAGTACCTAGATCGTTTCGATGCTAATACAGTTATGGATCTAGAATACGCTGAAAATAGGTAGGAAGTAGATTTTGGAATAGTCATTAGATTTTGGATCTAACGCTTCTAGCTCTTTAAACAATAACATTAGCCTAGGACGATTGCATCGACACTATTGTCTGGGTTCAATGCTAGTGTCATATATAGAATATATTTAGAAATAGGATGTGACCACATAGATGTTTTTGGTTTATTCTTCACCTTCATTATGGTGCATTAAGATTTGGGTCATAGATAGTCACTCCTTGTGAAATGGCAAAACGTTGGAATTCCATCTTCAATGTGACCTTAGGGGAAAATGAGTTAGTGGGCACATGGTGTTGAGCTAACCCCAATAATCCCACTATCAAAGGATGATACCTACATAGCTAATACTCTAAAGAGGGCTTCAAACTGATGTAGTTCTCTCCTATGTGTTGGCTTGTGTGTGAATCTTAGAATGTGTGCAAAGCAATTACAACAGTGACCTATCTTGTAACTTGGAAAATTGGTATCTTGGGACGATCCTTTAGTACTTTAGACCTGTAGATGTGTAGTCACTATGATTGGTATGGAAATAGGAATAAATAAGGAAGCTTTATTCAATTGAATTCTCTTTGAATGTTCTTTTATCTGATTGTTAGGTATTTGTAGAGGAATGAATGAGGGTTGATCTTATATTTATATCAATCCTTTTGGAGTAATAACTCACATTAAATCACTTAGGCTAACCATTAAGATACATTTCATTTGAAAATTGGATGACTTTAGGGCACTAAACACTTATGTCAAATAGGACAGCAACATCGATGCTACTATCTGACCTAGATGTTAGTGTCTAGGGAGCAGGATAATATGTACAAGTTTAAAACTTGCATAGATGGAAGATAAGTACATTTTAATCATTTTGGTCAAGATATAAGACTTGAGTCATCAATATAAGACTGATTAGGCCAAGAGATATAGGCCAAGAGGTATAAGGATATAGCAGATGCAAGACTTGAAGAAGCGAGAAAGGTAGAGAACTAAGAGAAATAACCAAGGTCTGAGTTTGACAAGTGTACAAGATTAAGGTGTTGTATAATCACAAAATATAGTCTAAATTTACCCCCCCTTTAATATAGTAATGAAATTTCTAGTTTAAAGTAAAAGAATGCATACCTAGGTGTATATACATACCTTATCTTTATGTGTGCCCAACTTGAGTGCGTTGTTGGTGATTGACTTGCAACCAAAAGCATGTTATAGTATAAAATTAGTGCATATAATCTAGGTTGAAAGTACTTAAAATAGATTGAAATTGAAAGATTAATTTTTAGGAGTACACATGTGTGTCGATGTAACCACTTTCCCTATTAGCAAGTTATTTTTCAAAAAGATGTATCATTGTAAGGTTCTGAAAATTGAGATTAAGATAAATATAGATAAATATTTAAAGTGCATATATATATCCAAGGAGATAGAGAGAGAGATTGAAAGGTACATGCTCCTAAATTTTGAGCAAAACTGAGTTGCCACATGGTAGTTGAGATTAACTCAACTGCGTAACCTAATAATACTTATAACTTGTTGAGGCTAGATGATCAATTACAACCTTAAAATTTTGTAAAATTGAGTGATTTGATCGCCTCAATCATACCAAAATGTGAACCAACTACTGTATTAAATTAGATCAATAAAAGTCCATAAAATTCCATCGGATATTAGTACCAATTTTTTTTGTGATATGGTGACAATTCATAAAAGAGTTTTGGAGTCTAGAATTGATTTGGATTTTAAAATACCAGGCACATGTTGCATATCATATGCACCTTAGATATGTCTCATGTTGAAACTATGTATAACAATAGTAACAATGTGTAGAATTGTACTACAATTGTGAATCTAAATCATATAATTATGTGCTTTGCCCAATTCAGATAACTGTGTAAGTGTAGAGAACATGCTTCCAAAACATACCCTTATTAAGTGTAGAGAAATATGAAAATTGATATAAGTAATAATGTGGAGGACATGTTTCCAAAACATGCCCCCATTATAAACTGGATATGATGAGTATTGAACAGGCGTGGAGAGCATGCTTCCAAAGCATGCCCCCCTCAATCTAAGAACTATGAATGTGTGGAATCCATGTCCATATGACATGCCCAAATTGAATCTAAAAATTGTGCCAAGTGTGGAGAACATGTCTCTATGGCATACCCCCACTAATATTCCCCCCCTTTAAGGTGAGGGAAAGATAGGAACCGGTAGTTACCTCACCTCAAAAGGATAAGACAATTATATACTCTATGATTGTAACCATATAGCATATAGAAGGAACATGTCTAGGTAGATATAGCATTAAAGTGTATGGAACCGATGTGATCACATGTAGGCCTAAGATGCATGATAAAAATCATGGAATCGTCTAGATAGTAATAATTCAAGATCAACAAGCAAACAAACACACACACAATAGCATTCAAAAATAATTCAAAAGGTAATAGTCTAAGGAGATCACAAATAAAGGGCATGTTCAAATGCTACACAATCGAAGGAATATGACTTAGTTAAACGTCCATAAAAGCAAGAATGACATATTCAAATATATATACAATAAATAATGGCATATTCAAATATCAATGAAAGCATACATAAACACAAGGGCCAAAAGAAAAGGATCACATTCAAATGCTCAAACAAGGAATACAATAGTAAGGCAAAACACTCAAAGAAGTGCATAAAGTAAAGCATAAGCAACCATCAAAAACATGTCATAGTAGCCCATGAATCAAATGTGTTAGGAAAATATGTCAAGTGTATAACATATCAACTACCCCATGTAATATATAATCATGGATAATAGGCATGTGTAACTACATATGTAAGCTCAAACATGATAATGTAGAGTGATCATTGAATCATATAACCTGTGTGTATCAAGACCAAAGATGCGGATGTACCCAATGTCTATATGACATGAGTAGAGGGAAAGCCCAACATCTAAAATAGGAATGTATCATGTATATGTGTATTCCTATATCACACTCGAGTATAAGTGTGACACATACATATGTGTAGGATCATTAAGTATGTCATCCATTAATAACGAATTAACACATGGATGCCAAAGAACCAATTGAACATGTAAGTGTCGAAAGTGTTTATGGAGTTTTAAATATTTTTTTGGTATTTTTGATATTTTTAATAGAACAAATCATCCTATGATGCCATCCAATAGATGACCATAGATATCTCTCCTCTGTGAATCTAGTATAATACCTGGGTTATGCTACTGAGGAGTATGTGTAGGTGTAATATATGTTATTGTGCAATCAATGGTGTTTTGCATATGTAAAATAATACTATGTGGTCGTGAAGCAATAATAAGCATAATAAGAGTAGGATTTTTTGTAACCCATCATTGAGTGTTGTGTGGTTTCTTTGGCATAGCAGTAATATGTGAATGTCAAGGTGCTCTAGATATTTGAACATGGAGTGTAGTAGTAGATGGGGATTCTATATGTATCTAATGTAATGATATCTCATGTATTGGCCACTTAGTAAAGGGGATTGATTATTTATTACCCTTTGGTGGTGAATTATGCTTATTAGGCTTGATGTCTAGTTGTTTGGATATAAGTTTATTTTGTTTAGGAGGATGCTCATATGGAATTCTAGAAATTATAATTACCTAATTAGCATGAATGCATTTAACAAACCCATGCATTGTAGAAAGTACTATTCGAAGAGTGTGTATCCAATGTCTTCCCAATAACATATCAAAGATGCATGTGGAAGGGATAACTGAGAAGGTGGTAACCACATGTGTGGGACTGACCTATAAAGGTAAATCAATCTCTCCAAGAACTTTTTGGGAGGTCCCATTGAGTGCTCTAACTGATCTGGTAGATGAATGTAAATCTTATGAGTATAACCCAAGTGTGTAGGTAATGTCATGGTGCAAACATTTTTGCTTGGACCATTATCAATCATAACATTGCATATGGAGTGTTTAACAAGGTATGCTCAAATGAATAAAGAATGAAGATTAGAGTCATCAGCCTTAATTTCACTATAATCAAAAGTAATAGAAGGTCTCTAAATCATAGGAGGTATATGTCGCATGTAAGTACCAATAACCCCATCTAGTGGGTGTACATAATGTGATGAAAGAGGATATGAATTATATGCCATTTGGACTTTTGGTTCCTTCTTAGAATGATCTTGAAAATGATTGTTAAATATTTTCTATTAATGGTGATCACCAAGTTATGAACTTGATTCTTTTGGAGGATCCTCAAATATAAGTTTTTGGTCATCAATAAGATCTTGGATCTTGTGTTTCAAGGTAAAACATTTGGTTGTAGAGTGTCCTAGTCCTTGATGATAATCATAATAAGAATTTACATCATATCCTTTGGGGAGAGGTTGACTCATATCAACCTCAATAAGATGAGGGAGAGATATGAGTTGACACTCTAGTAACCATGGAGTAATAAATTTGGGAACTTAGGTAAACATGTAAATTGTCTCCTCGGTGCATTAGATAGGACAAGTCGATTAGGTTGTTTTGAAACTATTGACCATTTTTTTCCCAACATGCCAAAAAATCGGTCCCCTTCTTCCCCTACTATTTTGGGCCATTTCATTTTTTTTTATTTTGCATGAATCTGTCCATTTCTACGGACTCTGCAGGAAATCTATGGACTCTATAGGTCTAAATCTAATGACTCTACAGGTTTAAAACTATGGACTCTACAAGTCTATTTCTATGGACTCTATAGAGCTTGGATTTCTACGGACTCATCAGGTTAGTCCTTTGGCGCATGAAGGATCAGTTCAAAGAGTGCTAGGTTTTACAAGGCTTCTTTGGGCTCTTGTCTGAAGAAAATCATGAAGAAGGTTGGCATCGTTGAACCATTGAACCAGTTTAATGCCTTGGTTCAACGCCTGGTTCAATTGCTTGGTTCATTTCAGTTGGTTCAACGCTTTGACCTTGGTTCATTTTAGTTGGTTCAACACTTCGGCTTTGGTTCAATCAGCTAGTTCAGTGCTTAGTTCATCGGCAAATTTCAACAAAAAGTTTAGCACAAGGTTCATCGACAAGTTCAAGCAGCTTCAATTTCAACATTTGATTCAACCACTTGGCTTGACGCGCAACATTGAACCGTTGAACCAGTTCAATGGATTGGTGATGCAGGAACATCTACATACATCTTCAAGCAAGACATAGTTACGTTGGGATGCAAGCCATGATTGAATTCAAATCCAAATTATTGTATTTTCCCTCTAAAATGTTGTTAATGAGGAGTAATTGTAAAAGTAAAGGTAAAAAGTCAATGTAAAAAGTAAAAGGGTGAAAGTGGTTAAAGGAGAATCTCCTACGTTGGGGCTGTTGAGAAAATAAAGGAGGAGTGGTTGAAAATATTTCAACCTTGGTATATTGTTGCAAATTAAAAAAACTGTGTTTGTTTTGCCTTGAGCCCAAGTTGGGCGTAGAGGTTAGGGAGGAGACTCTTTAAAAACAAAAGAGTAGGATATGCATTAATTTTGAGAAGAGGAGAAAAGAAAATTCATTCAAGAGGACAGTGGGACATAGAGAAGAGGAAGGACAGAAGGAGTTTCCTCGTTGCCCATGCATCTGCAAAAGGCAGAGAGTGAAAGTCAAAATGAAAATGTTATGAACAAGAGAGATAAAGAGGAAAAACCAGATCCATCTTTTGAAAATCTTTTTGTAGAGAAAGAGGAGAAATCAGAACCTTCTAACTTTAAGGAATCAGATTCTTCGGCTTTGCCTCAAGAGTTGGATTCTACTGCAGAAATAGAAACATGCCTGGCATGAACTCTTGTCCAAGAGCAGAAGGGTGCAGCATCTGACAATTCCAAGGTGTGGGATGGGAACGCGAAAGTTTTGGAGAAGGGTGCTACTCTGGAGTAAGGAGGAAAATGGGTGGTTATTGAGACTGAGGATTTGAAGGCTTCAAAAGTTGACGGTGAAGCAAAGAAGGTTGAACTCGAAGAGGATTTGAACGCACAGAATCAAGAAGCTAGGGACAAGAAAATAGAGCTCAATAGGGATCAAGCTACCTTAAAAAAATCCAGGCTTTGTACTAGGGATATCAAGTGTGAAAACTATAGCCCTTGAAAAAGCTTCGCGAGATAGCCAATATCAGGAAACATATGGAGGAGCTTAAACAACAAATCTTAAGTCCTGAATGTGGCAGAGAGAGGTGTCCATTTTGGTAAAGCCATGGGTGAAGGTAAATGAAGCTGCACCTATGTCCAACGAGTTGAGCTTGTTTTATGGGTTTTGCCATTGGATCAAAGTTGTTGGATCAGATGTGATGACATATGCCATAGGAGACCTCGCATTATACATGTTGATATACGATTTTGAATGTAAGGGACGTATGTGTCTATTATAAAGGTTTTAAAGTTGAGTCATTTTGATGAGTTGGTATCATTTTAGTAAGGCTTGTGAGGACTGTGTATTAAAAGACATAGGTTTCGAATCAAGGAGGTCCATTTCACCTATTTTATGGAATCTGCAAGTCATGGCAGATGATGGAGATAAACGCATATTTTTAGTATGTTGAAAACGTAGAAAGAGGCTTTATGAGTCCATTGAAATCTTGACTGAAATAGAATGGGTTGAAACAGCTGAGATAAGAAGAATGGTGGTGGTGTAGCTCTTGGGATGGATATAAGAACATATTATGATAATTTTCAAGGTTTGTATTCTATGTTGTTGATAATACAGTCTAGGGTGTGTGCAAAATCTAGCCAAATAGGTCTGAAGATCACGTTTTATCTTTAAATCTATAATTTTGTTTTCTCCAAGATTTAATGGGTTTTTAGCCTTATATCACATGAGTAAACTGTCCAAATTTTAGAAGAATCCAGATGATAAATTTTGAGAAAATATTTTGTCAATATTGCAGTTTAGCCCTGTTTGTAGTCTGATGTCAGCGCATCAATTGGTTCAATGTGTTGGTTTAATGCATTGGTTCAATCATTCGGTTCAAGCGTGAACGGTTTAGAGGGGTTGGTTTAATGAAGGCTCAACGCGCAATGTTGAACTGTTGAACCAATTTTGGTTCAATGGGTTGGTTCAATGAGGCGTCCCAAAGCCAAAAGGTAGAAGCCCTTGCGGAGGGTAGTTTCTAAGTCCAAAAGCCCTTGCAGAGGGCAAGGAACACTTCGAGGCAACCAAAAGATAGCCAAAGATCTCAAAATGAAAGGACAAAAGACTTAAGTGATGGGCTGAATTCTTTCAGACTTTTTGTCCAAAGGAATTGAACCAATTTTAGTTCAATGGGTTGGTTCAACGAGGCGTCCCAAAGCCAAAAGGTAGAAGCCCTTGTAGTTGGTAGTTTCTAAGTCCAAAAGCCCTTACAAAGGGTAGGGAACACTTCGAGGCAGCCGAAAGATAGCCAAAGATCCTGAAATGAAAGGACAAAAGACTTAAGCGATGGGCTAAATTCTTTCAGACTTTTTGTTCGAAGGAATTCCTTCGGACAAAAAGCCTGAAGGAATTCAGGGAAAGTCAAAGCAGCCAATTCTCGCAGACTTTTTGTCCACAGGAAAAGGCCCAAAACAAAATCCCATGAAGCAAAAAAACTCTGCAGAAAGGACCCGACAGATTTTGCCAAGGACGGTGACGTCTCGAAAGCCATCAATTTTAAGGAGACGAACTAGTTGTTGGATGACGGTTGCACGAATGTCAAAATTAACACAGTGAAATAGCCATTTTTTTGGAACTACGTGAGTGCCAACCATAGAAAGAACCCAAGGAACGTAGCGACCCGCCAGAAGATCGCCCCTAAGGGCTAAAAAGCAGGAAAAAGACAAGGTGCAGAAAGAGACAAAGCAGGAGGCGAGTTATTGCCAGATGAGTAGTGCGACCTATTTTCTTTAGCTGGCATTTATGAGGGGACAAAGAGCAGTCTGTTTGCAGAAAAGAGGCACGACCATGTTTTTACATTAATGTGGGATGCCAAAGTCAAAGCATGAGCTAAAAATCAGATGGCTTCCTCTTCCCAAGGTTCAGAATGCACATGGCCAGATTGCAAAAAAGAGAGCCAAAATCTTTTCCATGAAGCGCCAAATTCTCTTCCTCTTTCTATATATTGTAAAAATTCTCATTTGAGAAGGATCCATCTCTCTTAGCCTTAAGGCAAAACTCTGCCCAAAAATCTCTTGGGTTTGTAAGGTAGAGCGCTACCAGATTTTTACCTTGAATCATAACTTAGCTTTTTTACCTCTATCTAGATTTGCACTTTAAAGTATATGTCTGCTAGAAGTGTCTCTGAAGGAATATAGGTGCCTGTAAATAGGCTATCAAAGTGTGTCTTAGAACACCTTTGCTAGTTCCTTCCTCCTTGTACTTCCACAGACCCCTGGCTGACTATTGCAGAAGAGCTTCCCACTTCAAATGAAGTGTATAGGCACTTCTTTTTGGTGAAAAGTGTATGTTCGGGCTGGGTGGGTCACATTTTTATGGTGTATCACCTTTTCATTTTTAGGTTTAGGTTCTGTTTTCAGCATCTCTCTCTCCCTTTTCATCCCCCCTTTTTTCAGTTTATTTGTTAGCAGTAGGAGAAACCAAGGCCTAAAAGATACATCAAAGGGAGCTATCCCTCATCTAGAGACTCTCCCCTCCATCTTCATCGGTCCCACAGGCGAGAGGGGAGTTTCCATTGTTGCGTGTGGAAAAGGCAGGAGCTCGGCCTCCTTGCCTCGGGTGCAAATCCACAGTGTCAATAGAAACTATGTCAACTGTTATGGTTATTTCCATTTTAGGCTCAAGAGGCTTTACCTTGTAACTTAGTTTAATTATGAATTTGATGCTAGATGTAGATGAAGCTAGTGTGTTTGCTACATAATTGAGTTTATTTAATGGCATAAGCTTCATTTCATGGTCTCATACAACATGGCATAAGTCATCAAAAGATTTAAACTTCTTGAAAATAATGGACTCATGTAAAAGATCAAGCAAACTTTGCTTAAATATATCTTTCAACTCTTTGTCTGCCATAAGATTGGTCATTTTGGCTAACATTGTCTTATATCTCAAGACATGTTCATTGATAGTTTCATTGGTTCCTTGTTTGATTTTTACAATTTGGGCATCGGAAACCTTTTCCTAAATGTTAATGGAAAAGTGTGCTAAGAACTAGTCTACAAAATGTTTGAATGCTTTGACAGATTAGAGAGGTAAATCATAGAACCACCTCAAATCATAGTCCTTGAGGTTTCTTGGAAATAATTTGGTCAAAATTTTATCATTAGAAGCATAGTCAAGGCATATCACATAAAAAGTTCAAAGATGTTGTTCAAGATCACCCTTTCCATCATAAAATGAAAACTTAGGTGCAACAAATCTAGTTGGCAAGGGGTGTAAAGAGATTTCAAGTGCAATAGGGTTATGCAACACATCTTGTGAATCTATGGCATGAGGGGATTTTAAATCATTTTTTTGAATTTTTGTAATCTTGTCTTCCAAGGTGTTTATAACTTGAAGGAATGATTAAACTGTAGGCCCAATGAGATTTAGATTGGCAAGTTGAGTAGTCACCAAAGGGTATGAAAACATGTTTTGAGTAGTAATAGGCATTGAAATTGGTACTTGTGTTAAAATAATAGGCAACTCCATGATAGATGTATCAATAGTAGTTTTAGGGAACAAAGGTAAAAACACATAATTCATGCCCCCACTAGATGTAGGTGGATTGATAAGTGTGGGTTGAGTTATATTACCTTCTAAGGATTCATCATTGCTAGGTGAGGCAACGTTAGTTTTATCTTGTTTACTTATTTCATCTCTTGTAACATACAAAAATGCATCTATTAATCCCTTCTTATTATTGAGATGAGTAATGAATGCATCTTTATCTTCCATTTGAAATCATATTTTTGCACTAGCATTTTGCATTTCATCAAAAATGAAAAAAATAAAATTTGTAACAAAGTACAATAATAAAAAAACCCTAATTTGTCCTAGGTTTTGATGTTAAAAAATCAAGTTCACCAAATGTTTAACCCTAAAATAAAGAATCTAGGTTAGTGTTATCTAGATTACATTAAAGGGGTATATAGAAATGAAATAGCACAAGGGTCATAATCAGATATGTAGTAGGCCAATTAGATGCTAAACTCATATATAAATATACACTAAATTTATTATGCTAATATATTATAAATATGAAAATTACAACTATGTTAGATATAAAAATGACAAATAAGTGAAGTACTTAGCTTGTTTAGATGTTAATGTAGTTTTGGATCTAGAAAAGGTTGAAAGCTGGAAAAAAATAGATTCTGAAAGTCATCAGATTTTAGATCTAACGCTTCTAGCTCTCTAGATAGTAACGTCATCTTGGGACAATTGTGTCAATGTTGTTATCTGGGTTAAATGTTAGCATTTATATTTATGTCATGAACAATCACTCCTTGTGAAATGGAAAACCTTTGGCTTTCCATATTCAATGTGACCTTGGGGTAAAATGGGTTAGTGGGCACACAATGTCGAGCTCAACCCAATGATCCCATTATAAAAGGATGATGCCTACATAGCCAACACTCTAAATAGGGCCTCAGATTGATGTATTTCCCCCCTACATGTTGGCTTATGTGTGAATCATATAATGTGTGCAAAGCAAGTACAAAAGTGACCTAGCTTGTAACTTGGCAAATTGAGATCTTGGGATGCTCCTTTAGTACTTCAGACCTATAGACGTGTAGTCCCTATGATTGGTATGGCAATAAGAATAAATAAGGAAGCTTTGCTCAATTGAATGCTCTATTATTTAATTTTTAGGTATTCATAGGTGTTAGCTAGGTGAGGAATGAATGAGGGTTGACCTTGTATTTATATTAATCCCTTTAGAGTAATAACTCACATTAAATCACCTAGGTTGACCATTATGATATGTTTAATTTGTAAATTGGATGATTTTAAGGCACTAAACACTTGTATCATGATAAAATAGTAACATTGATACTAATATCTAACCCAAACATTAGTGTCCATGGAGTAGGAGAATAGGTACAAGTTCAAAACTTTTAGAGATGTAATATAAGTGTATTTTAAGCATTATGGTCAAGATAGAAGACCTGGGTCATTAATATAAGACTAGTCAGATTAAGACATATAGGCCAAAAGGCATAAGGATAATGTAGATACAACACTTGTGGAAGTAGGAAAGGTAGATAACTTAGAGGGACAACCAAGGTCTGAGTCTGTCAAGTGTACAAGACTAAAGTGTTATATAATCACAAAATATCATTTACAAAAACCTATAATGAAACATGTATAAATCAATGTCCACTCATGATAGAAAATCTAAACCACTACAAATTGTTGAAATGTTTAAATTTAAGAAATCAAGGAATAAATACACCTATGGGTATGTGAACCAAGCTACCCTCTAAAGTCATTGGAGGATGGGGCCATTATGCCCCAAGGAGATACCACTTATTAAATCCATGGGTTAAGAAGTGTTTTACCCTATTTTTGATAAATAACGAATTAAATTAATGTTAACTATAGGTGTAAAACTATAAATATAAAAATGCTAAATATATACAAATGTTTAACTATACTAATTTTGATAATTCATTTAATATATAATTTTTTTAGTTTGGGAAAGTACTAATAAAAAATATACTTAGCTCACATACTAATCTTTATTGACTATTTTGATTTGATAGTTTGACTGTAAAAATTAAAAAAATGATTATGCAGGCTCAGTATCAAAAATAGGAATGGAAATAGAATTTGGAAAGGTTTATTGTAAGTAGATGATGTCATAGTACACTCCAGTCTGTTGATCATAGAATTATCATAGTTGACTGTGAGACAAATAACAGGCAAGAAAAAAAAGAGAAAGTAATTTATAAATGATAAAACAAAACTAGAAGCATAATATATTTATGGACAGGAGTGCAGTAGGTAGACGATGACATATTATTCCCTAGTTTGTTGATCGTGAACTTATCTAAGTTGACTGTGCATCTGAACTGATCGATGCACCTATTGCACCTATGAATGAGGATAAATATGAGATATTACACTTAGTATTTGGCTATGTGGAAACTGTTATATCTATTCTATTATCTTTGAAACCCTTAGGACACTTTAATATTTTGAAAACCTGTAAGAACAAAAAGGGGAGGTAATGGATTGAGCTGACCTCAATCACCCATTGATGATTGATTGTTGTCTACATATCCAAGGCTCCAAGGATGGAAATAAAGCCACATAGTTCTCCCACTTAGAGTAAATGTGCAATATATGCTCTTTTGACTATATTTATGTGATTAGAAGATGACTTTGAGACTTGACAATAATAACTCTTGGCTTGATATAGAGGGCTCTCAGCTTGGTTTATGACTAGTCCTCATGAATATTGTAGATTCTAGATAGAATAAAATAGATTTGTTCAAAGAGTAGAAGTGTAAATTATTATACCAAGTGAATAGCAAGTCCCTTAATGAATGACTCTTGACATGTATTTATAGGTAAATATTTTAACAATTTACTTAAGCTTCCCATGTGAAATGTGTGGGAAAAGCCAAAAGGATAACTTTAAAATCAAAAACTATTTGTTATTTGGTAAGGGACATGGCTGGCCTAATTGCACAGTGGAACACTATGCCTCTGTCTATGTCATGTCACTATCTATGTCATGTCACCTTTTGGACATGAAGATTTTAAAGACCCTTAGCCTATTTGTTATTTATATTTAAGGGCTAAGGGAAATTGAAAAAGAAGAAACATGTTGTTCTAATTGTAAAATTCAAAAAGTTGCTTTATTATCTAACTTTCACTTAAGTTGTGGTCTTTGAGGGTCATGGGAACCAAAGACCTTAATTGAGGGTTATAATTTAATTAAAATTTCTTTAAAGTTGAGTTTCACTCCAAAAGTGAAATGCCCCTTTTGGAGGGAACATTATAAAAAGGGATGGAGATTTCATTGAGAGGTTGGACTATGTTATAATATTCAATATTCAAGTTGCACCATGAAAAGATTTGCTTCTTCACTTTGAAAATGAAAACCTTCAAGGTGATGGAAATGAGGAAAAAAAGCCTCATTCTTCTTAATTCAACTTTATGTAAGAGCTATCATTGAGTTGAATTATTCTTCCAAGGGTGTTTATCATTTTCAGGTGTAGTGATATAGTTGGGAGGTTTGGTGAAGTGTTTAGAAGGCTAAATAAGGGTGGAAAACCATGTTTGGAGCTTGGTGAATCTTCTTGGACCTTAGAAAAACCTTCCTAAGATTGGGAGAAGGTCTTTTGGGGACTCTCTGGGATTTGGATGTGTGTAGAACAATCACAAACATTTTTAATAGTTTTCTAATAATTTTTAGCCTTTAAACTTGACAAAAATCAAGTTTTTGGATGGTATTTGTTGGCTGAGATTATTTTATATAATTTTGTGGAACCTTGAATAATTATTTTTATGCCAATTTATAGCATTTATAGAGTTTTGAAATTATTAGTAGCAGTTAAGGTTTGAATAATTTATTCATAAATTGTGTGAAAGCTTGTTAATTAGAGTTGCAAAGAAAAATAATTTTTTTTGATTGATTGGATAGGGTTTCATATTCATATTTTTGGATTATTTTGAGTGGGTTTTTTTGGGAAACCATTTGATTCAAAATATCCCCAAAAAAGGATATTTTAGTTGTATCAGAGCCATATCTTGGCTAGCCTTGGGTTTCTAAAGTGATTAATGCACAAGGGTGACAAATAACTAAGGTATTACCTTAGAAGCAAAAAGGTTGAGGAAAATCAACAAGAAGAACCAATGGATCACTTGGGTTAGCAAAGGGTTGAGGTTAAAAATAGAGAGAAGTAAAGGTTTGATTGGTATACATAGGCTCAAGAACAAATGACATCTATGATGGTGGAATTTGCCCGCACTATTAAGGAAATGAGGGGTGACAAACTATCTAATGGGGATAGTAATGCTTTTGAAAGTCACAAACTCATGGATCAACCACCTAAAGGTAATGTAAGAGCCACACATAAGCCTAACTAACCTAATTTTATGCAAGAACAAGTTGTCATTCTGGAAAGTGAAGAGCAACCCACCTTGAGAGATAGATTATTGAAAGATTATGATGAGCACATGACTTATCCTACTCCTTTCAGGGATCAAATGGATTTTTATACATTCATATCTTGGAAGCATTGGTAAAATGGTGGAAATAGGACTGGCTAAAGTCATAAGGGCAGCCAAGGAGGACTTCATCATGCTTTGGGAAAGTTTTCACTTTCCAATTTTTATGGTTCTCTTAAGAGCTCGGCCATGGCTTAGATTTAGAAGGTAGCAACCTACTTTTAAACTAGGCCTATGATGGAAAAGAATGCTATTCAGTTTACCACCTTGAATTTATAAGGGGTTGCCCATGAATTGTGGTATCATGGGTTGATCACCCAAGGGCATCAACTCATTTAATCTTATGAGGAATTCAGTAAAAGGATCATTGAGAGGTTTGATAGGGCTAATATATAATTACACTTCAGAGAGTTAGATAAATTAAGGCAAAATGGAACATAATAGGAGTATGTAACTGAATTTTAAAGGCTTTTAGTCTTGGTAATAGATGTTTCAGAGAGGATATTGGTAGTTTTGTTCATAGAAGGTTTGGTTGATTCTATTTGAGGTTTGGTCAAGGCTTTTGAGCCACCTTCTCTTTAATGAGCCATTCAAAAGGCCCTTGATCTTAAGTCTTCAACACCTCAAGTTAACATTATGCCTTTTTTTCCATAAAAAAATAACTCTTTTGGATATTAAAGAGATAGTAAATGGGGGTAGCCAAGGGGCAACTCTTTTGGGCCACAAAAACTAGCACCTTTGGGGCAGCTTAATAGGCCAAATTAGTAAGGTTTGGGTAGTTTAGTAAGCCAAACCAGTAGGGTTTGGGGAAGCAAAGGGAGATTTCAAGATTGAGCAATGAGATAATTAATGAGCTAATGAGTAAAAAACTTTATTTTGATTGTAGAGACCCTTAGACACCCAGTCATCATTATCATAGAAAGGGGCAAGTGTACTACATTGAGGTGCATTCAAATGGAGAAGAAGAGGAAGAAGAAGAATGGGATACCACCTATGAGGAAGAAAATTTAGATATCCTTGGTGTAAAGGACATGAGTGGTACCTTTACTTCATTATCGAGGACTCCTAGATACTACCCCTTTTGTGTGAAGGGAAAATTGAAAGGTAAGGATATTACAATTCTCATTGATAGTGGGGCCACCCATAATTTCACTGATAAAATAATTATTGTTGCATGTGGGCTTCAACCTATTGAATTCAAGAGTTTCCATGTGATTGTGGTAGATGGATTCACCATATTTTGCACCACTAAGGTTATCAAGCTTAGCATCATGTTGGAGACACACTCCATTGAGGATGACTTTTATGTGGTTGGCATTGGGGAAACCAACCTTGTCCTATGCATTCAATGGTTTCACTCACTTGGAGAGTACACACATAATTACCAAACTATGGATCTTAAATTGTAAATGAATGGGAAAAAGTGATCTTTCATGGTTTGATGATAAGTTTCCATTGGAGGTGACCTCAAAGGCCATTGAAGGAGTCTTACCCAAAAAGAATTTGATAGGTGTAGAAAGAAAGAATGTTCCTTCTAATCTGGAATAACCAATGAGGTATGCAAAAGAACATTTATTTCCTTATTTTTTGGGCTTGATAAATTATGGAAATGAAGACACTAAGTAAGCCCATGGAAAGGGAAATTTTTAGTTGGAAATAAAGGAAAGTAGGTCTAAATTTTGCATTGTGAAAAGACCTTGGGTATACTCATAAAACTCATAACTTTGTTGCTAAAAAAATCAGAATTTCATGAGAAAAATCAGAACTATTGTTGTTCAAAAAAATTAGAATTTCATGAGAAAAATTAGAATTGTTGTTGCTCAAAAATTTAGAAAACTATGTGAATAATCAATATTATTGACACTCAGAAAATTTAGGGAAAAAGGGTAAGTCATAGCTCCTAATAAATTCTAGAAATGCAAAGGAGAGTTGGCTTTTTTTTTGTGATAGTGGGTTGAAGTTTTAAAAAGAAGGGAAACTTTCCTAAGAACCTACAATGGAAGAAATAATGTAAAAATGTGACACAAAAGAAGTGTCAAGGAACGTTGAGGGCCCTAAAAGGTATTGAGTTAAATTTTAAGGGAGCCCATATTCCAAGGCACACATGCAAGGGAGAAATATAATAAAGGTCAACCTTAGTTATGATAGTCCTAGCTCTTCTAAGGTGGCACATAACTTCATTTTGACCTCTCTTGGGATTGTAAATGTGGTTGGTTAATCATGGAACAAGTTGGGAATAAAAAGGTTGATTTTTTGGGACACTTGCAAGGCTATAATATACAAACACAACCCTCAAAACATAAGGTACAAGTTTATTTTTGAATAAATTCCCTCTAAGGTAAGGGAATATGTTACTTTGAGGTATGAAATGGTGAGTTTGAAGATTTATTGCATAATATTACCTTCTAATAATGAAGTGTGGAGAAATAAATTCATGTTTTGGAGTCATAAGAGGTCTTAAATGTGCATACATAGCCAACTAATCAAAGGAGATGTGACTAGTTCCACCTTTATTTCAAATTATATGGACATGTGTCAGTGGTCTTTTGGTGAAGGGTATATTTCTAGCTCCTCTAGAGGAAATATTTCTGAGCCTAAAGGTCACTTTTAGGTGTGTGGGTAGCATGAACATCCCTTCTATGTTATAAAGGGTAGCCACATACATGTTTCCAACACTTTCACACATGGAGGGCATTATCAAGTATGTAAGCATTGAAGAGAAGTGGAAAACTCTTATTTTGACTAATATGTTTGTGTCTTGTGTAGGTGTCGATATAGGAGCAATCAAGGCCTAAAAATCTAAAGATTTATTTACTGGAATACACTTTTCCATCTACCATCATGTTATCATTTCAGAGAAGTTGTTCCCTTTTATCATCTTTTTGGCAAATATGAGGTATGAGACCTCCATAAAAATGGAAAGGAAGATTAGAAGATTTTATTATTTTATTTATAGATTGTATAAACAACCAAGAATCTTCACAAACAGCTGCAAGGAGCTTCATCAAGAGGTCTTCTTTCCATGGGATGTCAAGGATCAAGAATTGCTTAAAACCCATGGTTAGGATAACCCATTGGTTGTATTTATTGATTAAGGACAAGCAATTTTGGGTGGGGAAGATTGTCATGTCCCCCTTTTAGACATGAAGCTTTTGAATACCCTTAGCCTATTTTTTATTTGTTTGTAAGGGCTAAGGGAAGTTGAAAAATGAGAAATATGTTGTTATAATTATAAAATTCAAAAAGTTGTTTAATTATTTATCTTTCACTTAAATTGTGGTCTTTAAGGGTCATGAGCACCCAAGACCTTAAGTGAGGGTTATAATTTAATTAAATTTTTCTTTAAAAATTGAGTTTCCCTCCAAAAGTGCAATGCCCCTCTTGGAGCGAAGATTATAAAAAGGCATGGATATTTCATTGAGATGTTGGACTATGTTATGATATTGAATTTTCAAGTTCAAGCATGAAAAACTTTACTTATTCACTTTGAAGATGAAAACCTTCAAGGTGATAGAAATGAGCATGAAAACCCTCAATTATTCTTGAGGCAACTTTACCTAGGAGCTACCATTCAAATGAATTATTCTTCAAAGGGTGTTTTAAGCACCATTTTATCATTTCTAGGTGTAGTGATTTAGTTGGGAGGTTTGGCGATGTGTTTGGAAGGCTAAGGAAGGGTGGTGAACCCCCTTGGGAGTATGGTGATTTCTCTCAGATATAATAAAACCCTTATTAGGGTTGGGTGAAGTTATTTTGGGGCCTCTATAGGCTTTAGATGTGTGTGGAACAACCACAAACATTTTAAATATTTTTCTAATAATTTTCAGCCCTTGAACTTGGAAAAAATAAAGTTTTTGGATGGTATTTGTTGGTTGAATTATTGGACTATTTTATATAATTTTGTGCAACCTTGAATAATTATTTTAATTCTAATTTGGAATATTTTTAAAGTTCTAAAATTATTTGTAGCACTCAGGGTTTTAATTATTTATAAATTATGTGAAAACTTGCTAATCAGGGTTACAAAAAAAATATATTTTTTTGATTGATTGGCTAGGGTTTCATATTCATAATTTTAGATTATTTTGAGTGGGATTTGTTGGTAAACCATTTGATACAAAATATCTACCAAAAGAGACATTTCATTCTACCTAAGGTGGACATATTTATAAAGGTCAAGGACTCGAGTTTAGAGCTAGAGACAATCTAGTGGTGTTTTTAGACACCTTGAGCATTTGGCATGGTAAGGTTTTATGTAATGATAACAAAAAACAAAGGTTAAAGCCCACATATATACAAATGGATTATAGGAATGATAAATAATAGTAATGTATTTGAACATAAGTCATATAGTTTGAAATGTGTCAATAATTATCATTGTCAAATACCTATGACCATATTTATGTGGTTTATATTCCCATTCCTTTATTATAGTAATGGAATTACTAGAGTAAAGGATAAAGAGTTGAACTTGATTGTGTATAACACACTTTTTGTTTGAGCAAATTATTCCATTTGTGTAGGGCACTTTAATTTAATAAACCCAACAAACAGGAAGTAGATTCTAGAAGAGATAAGTATAGATGGAATATAAGTTTATAACTTATAGAGATATAAGATAAGTAAATTTTAAGCATTATGGTCAAGATAAAATACTTAGTTCATCAATATAAGACTAGTCAGACTAAGTGATATAGGCCAAGAGGCACAATGATAGAGCAGATGTGAAACTTGCAAAAGCAAGAAGGTAGATGACTGAGAGTAACAACCAAGGTCTGAGTTTGCCAAGTGTACAAGACTAAGGTGCTATATAATCACAAAATATCATCTAAATTCTAATTAGGTGGGAAGTAAATTCTAGAATAATCATTAGATTATGGATCTGATGCTTTTGGCTTAATAGACAATAACGTTAGCCTGGGATGATTACATCAATGCTACAATATGGGTTTGATGTTAGTATCATGTATAATATATTAGATAAAACAAGATGTAACCATTTGGATGCTTTTGGGTTTGGCTTCACCTTTTCTCTAGTGCATTCAAATTTGGGTCATGGATAGTCATTCATTGTGAAATGGAAAAACACTAGCTTTCCATCTTCAATGTGACCTTGGGGAAAAATGGGTTAGTTGGCATACAATGTTGAGCTAAGCCTAATGACCCCATTGTTAAAGGATGCTACCTATATAACCAATACTCCAAAGAGGGCCTCAACTTAATTTAGTTCTCCCCTACATGTTGGATTATGTGTGAATCATGCAATGTGTGAAAAGTAAGTACAACAGTGACCTAGCTTATAACTTGGAAAATTAGGCTCTTGGGATGTTAATTTAGTAATATAGACCTATAGATATGTATTCCCTATGACTGTTATGGAAATAAGAATAAACAGGGAATCTTTATTTAATTAAATGCTATTTTGTTTGATTGTTAGTTATTTAAAGGTGTTAGCTAGGTAAGGAATGAATAAGGATTGATCTTGTATTTATATCAATCCCTTTGGAGTAATAACTCACATTAAATCACTTAGGCTGACCATTAGGATATATTTATTTTGAAAATTGGATGACTTTAAGGCACAAGACACTTGTGTCTAGACATGATAGTAGTGTCAAAGTTATTGGCTGACTCAGACATTAGTGTCTAGGGAATAGGAGAATAGGTACAAGTTCAAAACCTATAGAGAGGGAAAATAAGCACATTTTAAACATTTTGGTCAAGATAAAAGACCTAGGTCATCAATATAAGACTAGTCAAACTAAGAGATATAGGCCAAGAGGCACAAGGATAGAGTAGATACAAGACTTGTAAAAGCAAGAAAGGTAGAGAACTGAGAAGAACAACCAAGGTCTGAGTTTTCCAAGTGTACAAGACTAAGGTGCTATATAATCATAAAATATCATCTACAAAAACTTTTAGTGAAACATGTATAAATCAATGTCCACTCATGATAGAAAATCTAAACCACTATAGATTGTTGAAATATTTAAAATTTGAAAAAGTAAGGAACAAATACAATGATGGGTACATGAACCAAGCTATCCTCTGAAGTCATTGGGAAATGGGGAAATTATGCCCCAAGTAGAAACCACTTATTAAATCCATGGGTTGAGAAGTGTTTTACCCTATTTTTATTAAATAACCAATTGAATTAATGTTAACTATAGGTGTAAAACTAGAAATATTAAAATGTTAAAGGTATACAAATGATTAACTATACTAATTTTGACAATTTGTTACATATATAAAGTTGTTATTTTGTGAAAGTACTAAGAAGAAATATACTTAGCTCACACACTAATATTTATTGACTATTTTGATAGTTTGATTGTGAAAATTAAAAAAAATGATTATGTAGGCTCAGTATAAAAAATAAGAATGAAAATAGAAATTGAAAAGGTCTGTTGTAAGTGGATGTGTCATAGTACACTCAAGTCTATTGACCATAGAATTATCCTAGTTGATTGTGATAGATAACAGACATGCAAAGAAAGAGAAAGTAGGAATCTATAAATGATAGAACAAAAGTAGATGGATAGGAGTGCAGTAGGTAGACAATGACACATTGTGCCCTAGTTTATTGATTATGAACTTCTTTGGGTTAACTGTGAATTTTGATTTATCTTTTTTAGGATTATGGAATGTAACCCAAAGTTTGATAAATAACTGATTAATAAATTAGGGAATATAATACTATAATATAAATAATGACTAATTTGTACAATGATAGATTTATTTGAATATTTTATAAATAACAATAAATAAAAAAAGGTGTACTTAGCTAGAAAATATGACTGAGATGGACAAGTGATGGGTAGGGAAGTGATGCAAGAGTGGTGCAGAGCATCTCCACAGAGAATAGGTGTCATAAAACTCTTCAAACAATAGTGTGACCCTCTTTTCCAATAACACACTACACTATTGACCTTCTATGCTACACTAATGATAGTGTGTAGGAGAAATAATGAAATTCTAGGTAGAACTTCACTCTATTTCAAAAAACCTTTACCTATATGAGCAAGACCTAAATCATCATCTATCTTGTGTTTTAATTGATTACACTTTAAAACCTTAAGCCTCCATGCTTATTAGGGTTTTAATGAAGACAAGTGGAATAAGGTTGGCATTAATAGGGCAGGTTGGGCATGACTTCAACACCCCATGTGTTGAGCATTGCTTACATACCAACTCAAAAGGGGATCAAGACCAATGTAGTTATCCCAATATAAGTGTTGGTACAAGTGCGAGTGATACTAGTATGCTTGAGTATGAATTCTAATTTGAATTCTTTGAGTGTGAATGGAGACCATAAACCTAGGTAAACCTGAGCTCTAGGTTGTTGTAGATGGATGTATGCTAAAATAGGGGTAAATAAGAATCAATAACCTTAATTTGCATAACTATTTATGAGTTTGTTCATGAGAATTGCCATCTGAGGGATAAATGAATACGAGTAGTCTTTATATAGTGTTCTGATGCTTGTCAAGACATGAAATAAGTCTAGGTCAACCCTAATATGCTTTAAGGAGTAGAAAGATATATGTTAGGGGCAAAAGAAGCTAAAGGTCAATAATGTTGCCACATTTTCCAATAGTACAATGTGTTATAGACTAATGGGGCCACATTATTGTCTAAGTAGCTGACACGTATGAAAAAGGATTGAGGATGCCTAGGTGAGGGCTCAATGTGGCTCTTGGTATAATTGGGCAAGGGCTAGACACACATAGAAGTTGAAAAAGTATCAAAATAAGCCCTAAGATAGGTCTAGGGATAAGTTAAAGATAGGGTGGTCTCAAGTGACACTCATGGCATTAAATGACATATTATATGATTACATTTCCCCCTTTATTATATAAAAACAACAAAGTGAAATGACTAGGATAAATGAAAGAGAAACGTATCTGGACTTACCTATGAGGTAAAACCTGTGAATGTGGGTATGAGTATGTGAAATGTGCTCCATTGTGTGTCCTAAAAATGAAACATATACGAATAAGTCGTTACTTAATAAATATCAAAAGTAAATACAAAAATTGATTAAAGAGATGTGAGAGAGAAGAAAGGAATGAATACACCTCACTGTGTACGTGAACCAATGTAAAAACTTGGTGAAATCATATGTGTGCATGTAGATGTTGATTAATTGATGAATAGATTGGACTGATCTGATGGCTTGCCTAATCCCCATGTGTGGGTAGATCAAGAACTCAATTTGGCCTTGAATCCATCATTGCCCACCCCTATTCAGTGGATCATAATTTATGAATAAATTGAATCAGACTGATGACTTGTACAACCCTCTTATGTGGGTAGCTCAAGAAATCAAGTAGATGACTCCATCATTGCCTACCCATGTGTAGTAGAAGAATCTAAAACTAAAATTTTGTGGAGTTATGAAGCTATAAATATGGATTTAGGCCACTCAAGAATTTTGAAATGTAAAATGGCTTAGGGACCACTCAGGAACTTAAGAATGTAAAATAGATATGGGCCACTCAGGAATGCCAACTATTGCATATGGAATGAGGCATCAATCTAGTGTAATCTTGGTGAAAAACTAGTTCATATGGTGTCTGAAGTATACAACATGTATAATGACATGGTGTCATCATTCCATTTGAGAGAACTGGTGCAAATATGAGCATATGAAAATAATGTGTCATGCACATGCCCCCAATTATGATATTTGTGCATATGGATTTGAGATTGAGTAATAATAATTTATGTCTATCCATATCTGAAACTAAAATGGGAGTGATGATGCCATACATGATGCCCTTGATCTAATCAAACCTATGTAATTCTTTGTAAAAAATGAATATATACTGAGCATATTTGATAAACTATGACTAAGACTTGAAAGTATAGAATATACCTACTATATCTTTCTGATAATTATAGAATTTTGTGTTTTTGAGGCTATTAAAAAATAATGTGATGGGTGGAATATAGCGCACTACACGCCTGGTAATATACTATCTTATTGTCCAAATTTTTTGTTTCTAATAAAAACTAAGACTAATCTATGTGTGACTATATTTCACTATGTTTTCTTGAGTTTGAGCTCTATAATCTATGTTTGTGTGCTGAAAATTATGTTTTGAGGTGCACTAGGATGGCCTGATCTCTGTGACAAACCCCTATGAATCACCCTCTTTTTAGGGGAGTTATTGACCTTTTTCAATAACTATCCTTAAAATAAAATCTATGCATCTTATGTGTTATACTGAAAAATAAATGATATCTACATGATAAACTAATATAATGTGTATACATGACATCAAAATGTAAAAGAGATCGAGCATAAGTTGGCAATGCACAATGGATTTTAGATCTAGATTTCACAAGGTTATCAAGATAGATATAATAATGTAACCATGTTTATGAATACATTTTTTGAATATAATCTGAGTAGATTACTTGGGGGGATGGGGCATGATTTCCATCAAGGCACTTAAGAAGGAAAGCGAGATGCACGAGGTCCATCATCTCATCATAAACTAGATGTGAAAGCAAAAAGTAAGAGATAAGTGTTATGGCCATGATGCTTACATGAAAGCATACATAAAAACACATGAGGCACACAAAATAGTCCAAAGGGACATAATACAAGGGACATGGGCACATGTCACTAAGTTTGAGAAAAGTAACACATACAAGGACATGTTCAAATGTCTATATATTCAAAAGAGCACACAAGTTTGAATTAGAGCTGCATGGAAGGACATGTTCAGATATCCATATACATAATTAAGAAGCATATACAAGGACATGGGCACATATCCAAAGCATGAAAATAATGAAAGAGAAATAACATATTCAAATGCCCTTGAGTAGATGTAGAAGGAAAGAGACAATCAAATCTAAACTAGTAAAGCTAGAAATGAAAGTGTGCAATAATCATGCGATATGAATCCACATAAGAGCAAAGATGTACATAAGCTGAGTCTATAGTAGTAGTAGTCAGAAAAAAACTAGTGTAGTATAGGATGATCAATATCAAGATATAATCAATGCTAAATCTATGATATGGGGTATAAAAAGATATAACCTAAGAAATTGGAAGCTATCTATGATTCCCCAAATGGGCTAATATATTAATTTTGAATCGATGTATATGTGTATGTGCCCCTAATGGGTGGATAGTAGTAAATCTAGATCTATGTAGAGGATCAGAGTCTTATCATAATTTGTGAGCACTCAAAGGGAACAAGTGAATCATGTATGCATGATAAAACTAATTACAATAACATGGATAACATATGTAGTATTTGACAAATAGAAATATTTAAATGTTTTTGTATTTTTGAACATATTATATTATTTTTGTATTTTCTAAGCAATATTTGAACATTTTTGTATTTTTAAACATATTATATTATTTTTTATTTTTTATGTATAAGATATGTACAAGCAACATGAAATTGAAACTATGTACAAGTAACATGAGAACATACTAACCAATGAATCTTGTAAGAGACTCACTATTAAGGTGACCTATATCAAGTAAAGGAAGAGAGACCACACATGATGTGTGAGGAAGTATCTGAGTTACAGGAACTTGATGTAATGCATAATCTATAGCTAAAACTAACTACAAAGTGTGGCTATGAACCTTTGAATCTGATTGAACTATCCTGTGAACCATGGGGCTCTTGGAGACCCATCTAGTGGAAGAAGTTGTAACTAACATGGATGCTCTATGCAAGTATTTTAGGGACTCAATATTACATCCCTAATGTATCACATATATGGGGATAAGAATATTTGACTTATGGATTACTTATCCCTCTTTGATGTTATATCACATTTCTCTATGCATTCATTTGATTAGTAGGTTAGCCGATGGAGTAACCATGGCCTAGGTAGACTATATATAGGAGGTAATGGGTGATTGTTTATCATCATATTGTGAATATTGCTCTTATTTAAGCCTGTGGAGGTTTCCCCCTCAAAGTGGCTTATTTTTTATCCATATATTCTACTATATTTCAGTCATATTGTGATATATTATTGTTATTCTACTTTATTGTTAAAGTAATTTTATTATAAGTGGTATCAGAGCTATGATTTAGGCAATATTGTGGGTGAAACCCTAATTTTAGATATTTTCTTATATCTTTCAATTCATTGCAAATTTTGCTGCATTTGTTTTATTAAAGTTGGGGAATCAGTTAAGGACATCACAAAAAATAAATTAACATTTAAAGGTCAGTTTTGTGTGAGTTATTTTGATTTTAATGTTTTTCATAAATTCACTCTATAGTGAACAATTTAAGGTTTTTTCTAAGTTATTTACATTTTTGGAAAGCTTAGACAAATTTGGCTAGGGTATGTTTATATTTTCTAATTTGAGGCTGACATAAGTACAAAAATGTTGGTCAAAGTTGGGTCAAAAGTATCAATTAGGGCAGACATTATCAATCCATTTTATGGCAAGACCACAAACTAGGGGTCGAGGAAAGGGTACTAAAACTCTAGGTGAAAATCCTCACAAGGAAGTGATGGAGTTAGAAGGGGGACTTACTGGATCCTTTATATCAGGGTTATCTAAGATAGATCACAAAGTGAGCTAGCTTAACTATGGAGTGCAAGGTATTCAAAGTGAAATGTAAGGCATATAATCTAATATGAAATTTGTATAATTTCGTTTGGAAAATATCATAATGGATTTACAAAATAATCAACCAAATTATCTAGCTATCACTATTACACAACTCCACCAAGGTGGATCTCCCAACCAGCCTATTCCAAATCTAAGTACCTATCCATAGAAGAACCTGATACCAAAGGTAGATAAGTGTAAATTTGATGGAAAGGATCCACTCAAGTGGATCAACCAAATGGATGTTTTATCTACATCAAATCCCATGTAGATATAATGTTACCATGGCATCCTTGTATCTATAACTTGACTAATTCATTTGATATCGATGGTTGTGTGCTCAAAATTAAAGAAAATGGCTCTTAGTGTCACCTAGTCAATTTTTACAGAGGAATTGCAATTACACTATAGTAATAGTGTGACAAAGAATTAATTTAGCCAATTGGCAAAATTATGATAGACTAGTTCAGTCAAGGATTAAATTCATCATTTTCAGAACCTATTTTTATGTGTGGAGATAATTTATAATGAGAACCTAAATGATAGGTCTTTGGGTGGCCTTAAGAACCACATTCAACATGAGGTACACATGTTTAATCCACTTAAGGTTTTTGATTCTATTATCATGGCACACAAGGCCAAGGAAAAATTCATAGCCAAAAAGAAGCATCCATTCACTCACTTCATATATCATATCATATCATATCAACACCATGATTTCCTCCACCTACTAGATTGACCCATCAAGAAATTGAAGAGAAGCGTGCAAAAAAATTATGTTTCAATTATGATAACAAGTGAAATAAAGGACATAGATGTGCTAAGTAGAAGGTATTATACATTGATGGATTTAATGAAGATGATGAAGAGGATGAAGCCTCCAATGATGATGAGGAAGAAACAGAGGAGGTACCTAAAGATTCCTAACCTACAATCTCTTGTCATTCCCTTTTAGATATTAGCACTTCTCAAACACTTAAGATGGTGGGTTTCCTCAAGAAATAAAAGGTGATAGTGTTGATTAACTTAGGGATCACACATAATTTCATCAACCATAAGCTTGTCACTCGATTGAATTGTCTCATTTACCCAACACCAAAATTTTAGGTCATGATTGTAAATGGTGGCATAGTCAATTATTTAGAGAAGTGCTATAGTATTAAACTTGTTATGGGTGAGTAAAATCTATGTTATATCATGCTTTCTATTCCCATAGGTAATGAAAACATTGTTTTGGGATTCCAATGGCTCACAACCTTGGGTATAATTAAGATGAACTTCCAAGAACTATTCATACACTTTCATTCTAAAGGAAATAAAATTGAACTATGTGTGTTGTCCCCGAAAAATGCCACTCATTTTTGGGACAACGTAAGGACTATTTTGGCCTTGCACAAACCAAAATTTCTCTCTTCCCTTCTCAAAATTTTATTCTGAGCTTTCAAATTCCTCATTTTAAAGCTTTTTCCATAAAGGGATTCACAGGTTCAATAGGTTAAAAAGCTTCTACAGGCGAGTGTAGACACCAAAATTGTGTTTACTCCTTGGTCGACTCCCCCTTGGCCCCCTTGGTCCACTTCTAACACATTCCTAACACACACACTTATTAATTTAAAATAATAACTTATTTAAAATTAATAACACCTCACCCATGACACATCACCCTTGACACCTCACCCTTGGATTCCTCACCCTTGGATACCCTCATTCATTACCCTATGACTAATCTAAGACCTATTCCAACTCCTCCCACCAATCCCCACACATATTAAACCTTCCTTCGACCGTTTAACCATGACCATTGAACTCGGCAGACGGAGGAGCGGGTAAAAGGCTAAAAATAGCCTTTTTACCCATCTTCTAGCCACCGACGTCAGTTACTCGTCGGTCGATGCCGGTGAGATCACCGACGTCGGTTGCTTAAAACCAAGTTGTAGGCCGAACAGAAAACTAATCACAATCATAGAATCACAGACCTGAAGGCTAATTCTCTGGCTCCTGATATTCGACCTTTCTCTCTCTCTCTCTCCCAGATGCACACCAAGCATCACAGGCTACAGGGACTCTGCATCAGTCACTCTACCTCTGATTGAAACATTACAGATAGTCTTCTACATTAGCAACAAGTCTTCTACACCTCTAGAGCTCCTCTCAGGCAGAGCTAAGTATCCTTCTTCTATTTCATTTCAATTATTTAGACTATATCAGTAATCAATTTTCTATTTATTGCTTCTAAACAATATTATCAACCAGACCCGGCTATTAACTAGACCAGACCTGACCAAACTTATTCTTGAGAGGCTGAAAAGCTTGTCTTCTATCCTGACCCATCTTGACAACTTATCCCCTACCTTTGTCCCTCCTAAAGACCCTGTCCACTATCCTGCATCCCTTGCACAGACCTCCAAACTCCTACAGACTCCTTCTAGACCCCTCTATCGACCAGAGACCTGTCCAAAACTCGCCCAAAACCATTGCCCTGACCGACATCGACCATTTCCCCCACTGACGTCGGCAGCATAACCGACATCGGCACACTGACCAACCGACAACGGTAGACTAACCGGCGTCGGCGACTGTGAGAGGCAGACAGTAGAATATAGGTACGCATTATCTTTATTTCTTTTGTTTAGCCTTTCATTATTTCTCTTTCTAGCAACATTCTTTTATCAACTAGTGGACTGTCATCCCACAAGAAAGTTTTTATACTTCTGGGACCGAGCTTTGCTTGGCAGTCCACCTTATATCCATCTAACAATCTCTTTGTTTAAGTCTTTCTCTCTACAGGTATCATCCTCCACAACCAAAGAGGAGTCCCTTCAATCGTGTGGATAACGGTGTGCAAACTTCATTCGGGTACATACAAACTCCTGACCATTAATCTTTAGTTTCTTACTTCCTTTGAATGTAGAAAAGTGAAAAACAGTTAGAAACATTCTGGCACACCCGGTGGGACCCTGGAGATTTCCTTGGGTTCATTCATTTCTTCTAAAACAAAACATTCATATAGGTGCATTAGATTTCTTTTTGCATCCTTTTTCTTCTATCTCTTTATTTTGAAACGAAACCATAAGCGGAAGTTAAAAAGAATCTCTTTCTTTTTCTTCTTGTCACCTTTCCTTCTTGCATCTTAGAGTAGTGAAGTTCATGCTCTTAACCTTCTCTCAACTTGTTTGCATCTGAACAAAGCATTTCGATTTGGGCTTAAAATCTATTGCATCTCATTTTTGCTTGAATGCATATTTAGTCCACTCACCTAGTAACTAAAAATGCATTATGAATAAAGCGTAGTCCACTTATGTTACACAACCTGACCACATTCACAAAATCAAACATCTAAACATACCTGAGACAAGGCCTGACTAGGATTTCATCACCTAGCGGATACCTTACCCTTTCTGGTAATCATACTTGGACTTCACTACCAAGGGGAGAGCCCACTCTGCTCTCTGGCAGAGTATAAACTCTAGGGGAAGTATATACTGGCTAAGCAACCCAGCTTATCTCTGGGCTCGTGAAGTGAGGGGAGCTTGCTCCTTAACACAAGGCCACGTACAAAACCTAATACAGATCTTGAGCACCAAAACTAACCTGAAACCAACCTTAGACTGCTTCTTCTAGGACCCGTTCTAAAAGCCAACTTCCCAAACACACTCTTATAAGGCATAAGCCAACAAGACTCTAAAACTTATTCTTAGGAATTAACGTTAGGGTCTGCTTGTCTTCATCTTATTTTTTGCTTTTATCTGGATTTTTGAGCTGGTGAGGATGCATTATTCTGAGCTTCAAACAACTCAGAACCTTTTTTTTTTTCCCAAAAACATAGTAACCAACATCGGTTTTTCCACCGACGTCGGCAACTGTTTTCACCGACATCAGTTATCTGACCGACATCGGCAACTTTCTTCACCGACATCGGTTTTTCTACCGACGTCGATCACTGTCAACAAAACTTCTTCCAAAATAGCAGGCTTAAAACCCGACTTTCTTATTGTTAGACACACATTCTGAGTTTTTGAAATTGGAAAAACACAGTTTTTGGAACCTGACCCTTTTTTCCTTGGATGGTTTTGACACGTAGTCAAACCAAAACTCTTGTTGACCATGCAAGGCAACAACCACTTCCACCTTCGCCTTTCATATCAAGTCCCCTAATGGAGTGCACTTCAGACACTGAATATTCTCCTATCCAGTCAACCCCTGATCAATCCCCTATTGTTCTCGAGGGGGATCAAGACTTTGAGAGATTCCTTGAATTTAACGTCAAGGCTCTCCAACACTATCTTGCTAAGAGCCAAATGCGAGACTCTTCAATTCAGCCAAGTTATACACCTTATCAGAACTTGATTGTCTCGACTCCACACACTCTTGCGCCTATAAATGCGGGAGTGACTACCTATCCTTTTACTAGTGCCACCATCCAACCACCTGTGGTGACATCAAGCCAGGTTGTGCCTTCTAGCTTTATGACACAAGCACCCTTGACTTCAACATCAGTCCCTATGACTAGTTACCAATATGTTGTGCCTATACAAGCATAACCAACTATGTCATATGCCCCTCCTAACACCTTCCAGGTACCTTACAACTTAGGGGGTGCCCCACTTGCAAATCTGTCAACCGATCTAATCAATATGTTGATGGATAAGATGTCTAATCTTGAGACATCCATTTCTGGTTCAAGAAATGTTCTCTCATACGAACAGATTTGTAATAAACCCATTCATCCTTCAGTCCCAATCTGACCATATCCAAATCAGTGGAAACTCCCCAAGTTTACTCATTTTCAAGACCCACAGCAACATCTACGAGCATTTAGACACGCTTGTTACCTTATAGCTCATGATGATGCGTTATTACTACGCACATTTTCCATGTTGCTTTCGGGGGTCGCCCTTGATTGGTATAGCTCCCTTACCAGTCACTCTATCTTTTCATTCACTCAACTCGCCCAACTATTTCTTGACCACTTTTCTATCAACATCACTAAAAAGGTCTCCATCACGGACCTACATTCTATCAGACAATTCGACGATGAATCAATAGCCAATTTTGTTGCCTGTTGGAAGGGCTTAATCAACCAACTCTCCTTTTCTTTACCTGAACCTGAGCTCATCGAGCTCTTCTCTAGAGCATGTGCCAAACACATCTCGTCTACTTTGTGGGTCCAAACATTCTGCACATTTGATGAAGCTTTCACCATGGCTCGAAAGCTTGAACTCTACGCGGTCGAAGAGGACAAGGTCAAATTGTGAAATAACAACGCAAAATCTAATGACCCTTCTTCATCCAAACCTGCTTCTTCCCACTCCAAACCCAAGGGAGTGGCCAATGTTGTGGTCTTTAGATCACCATCCTCAACAACAAATAACCAATCTCAACCCTCGACATCACAAAGCATCATAAGACAATTCCAACAACGGTACATACAGTGTCAATACACTCCAATAGGAGAATCATACACTTTTGTTTTGGATAAACTCGTCAAGCAGGGGGTCCTCAATCTCCCTCAAATTTGACCACCTCAATTTGACCCCTCAAAACCTATTTCTGCATGGTATAGGGCAAATGACTTCTGTAATTATCACCGTGTCGAAGGCCATGACATAAACAACTGCAAAACCCTTAAAAACATTGTCCAGGACATGTTAGACAAGGAGGATCTTGTTTTAGATAATTCGAATGTGTCGGCTAACCAAAACTTGGACATCTTTAGACAACCTTTCCCTAATCATCCCCCCAGTCAAAATAACATTTAGACCATGGCCGATGACCCCCAAGAGCGTAATATACGCACGGTCAACACGGTCTCTCCCATCATTTCTAACAAACCTCTCCCACAATCTGAAGAGGTTAGTCAATCTACTTGTCCACCATAGGGAGAAGAGCCTTCTTCACCTACTTGTCCACCACGGGTAGAGGAGCCTTCCTCTCCCATTTTGCCTCCACCAATGGAGGATAATCCTCCTTCCACACCTCTTTCACATGTGGGAGAATCTACCTTGACCTCTCACATATTGGAGAATGCCTTGACGACACCAACGTCGACTACCTCACCCTCATCCTTCTTATCATCAATAGGGGATCATACTTTTTCTGCTCCTCAACCACACGAAGAAGCCATGATTATCCCTACGCTCTATCCAACTAAAGAGCCACATTATTCAATTCCTTCTCCCCTTAGAGAAGAACTTATCACTTCACCAACTTCGACCAAAGAAGATCCGGTGACGATTCTCTCACAATCACCTAAATCTTTTAAACGACTGACTATAAAACCTCACACAACCTCATCCAAACTCTTGCAGTCATCTACCATGCCAAAACAAGTTAAATCCCTCGGTGTTCACCCCATCTCGAACCTCACTCACCCACAAGTGACGATAGACTTAAACCTCGCCCCACACAATAGTAGTCCTCACACTAAACCAAATAAGGCTACTAAACCCCATCAGAGAACTCTTCCCCCACCTTCGCCATTACCATCCATCTTGGGTCCATATCTGTCTACTTTAGTAGGATTGCTCCCACATCCAACACCTCTCAACAAGAATGTGCCATCTCCACATGTGGCCATACCGCCAACTAAAAAGGTGACACGGCAAACCCTCCAAACAACTCATAAATAGAAATTGTTAACCTCTACTGCAACACAACACGCAAACCCTTTAGCAAGTTCTTATACCTTGCTGTTATGCCAATTGTTACAATCCTCTAACATCACTCTTTCGCCTATTAATCCATACCAACCTCTCAGACCAAAACCATCTTGGTTCGACGACACTAAAATTTGTGCGTATCATCACACACCAGGGCATGACACTGAGCATTGTTGTGCCCTTAAGGCTGTCATCCATCAACATCTGGTAAAGGACACCTCTCACGTTGAGGCTTCTTCTGACTACATTTTTGACAAACATTCAACACCATCACATGCCTCTAAAACCTTGTCACCTAAATCGGGATCCCCACACAAGACTATGGTCCCTCCACCACCTTTATTTGAAATCAACACAATTAATGTGGCCACTAGGCCCCAAACTATGAAAAGTAAAGGAACAGCCTAGACATCTACACCTTTGACATATCCATTATTCGTCAAGACCTCTCAACCAACACAACCAAGATTTCTATCTTGGACATGTCTCGACCATCATCTCTGGGGGAAATTCCTCCTAACCTCACTAGTCCACATGACGCTTAGTATAAGCGACTCATGGACTACTTGACATATTCTATCATCCCTCCCAAACTCTCTAGCAATAGATGATGAGATTTTATCAAGAACACTGCTCGTTACACCATGCTAGGGGGACTTCTTTACAAGCGAGGTCTCAATGACCTCCTTATCCAATGCCTAACAACCATTGAAACATCCCACGTCATCAAATAAGTCCACGATAGGATTTGTGAGTGACATTTCAGTGGTAACTCACTTGCCAAGCGCATCCTCTGCTTGGGCTATTATTGGCCCACTCTTCACCAGGACTGAAACAACTATGTTCGGCATTGTACCAAATGCCAACAACATCTTGACCAACTTCACATCCAACATCGACCAAAACATGCCAACAACACATCAACCAACCAAGCATCGACCAAACATCAACCAACCAAACAATGACCAACATGTGACCAATTTGGAATGAAGCAAACGGGGCAAGTTTGCTCCTAATTGACTCGGACCTTACATCATGATGCACAAGCATAGATCAGGGACTTCTCGTCTGTCCTCTCTCGAAGGCCGACTAGAACCTAAGCCCCTTAATGCCTTGCATCTTCAACTAGTCTACTGTTAGTCAAGTAATTATTCACTTGACATTTAACTTGAGCTCGTCCCTTGAGAAACCTCCCATCATTGTCATTCCTATTCCTTTTCAACCCTCAACCCTATAAACATCAGTTAACCTTTTTGTCAAGCATGAATGCTTTGTCCTAATAAAAGGGAAACCCTCTAAACCTCTATAGTCAAGTCCATGACCAAAAATTCAGTCAACAAAAACATATAAAATTGGGCTGCTTATTCCAAGGTCATAAAACTATAAATATAGACTACTCCCTCGAAGGATAGGTGCATAATTGCTGTAATTAATAGACTGCTCCCTTGAAGGACAGCTATTCAAAGACATTTAACCATACAAAGAAAAATATAGACCAATCCCTCGAAGGATGGCTATGCCCAAATCTTGCTAAAAATAACACTATCTCAGAAGCTTCCCGCATCGATCAGCTTCACATATGACCACAAAACAAAATGACATCCCCATGTAGACTTCCCGCATTGATCAGTCTATCAAAAAAAAAAAAAAAAGGTCATGGACTTGACTTATAGTCGTTCTCAGGGTCTCCTATAAAAAGGGGCAACGTTATTCCTACTAAAAAGGGTTACCCTATCCTAACATATCACATCACATACTCAAGGGATTTCGAGCTCATTTTAATGTCAAAGTGATTCAAATACTTCTCTAACACAAACAATGGTCAACGACGTAATACATGAACGGGGCTTTTGTTTCTAAAAAACCCCCTACCTATGCTATCATTATGGTCCTTGTCAATGAAAGGGCAAAAATGCCTTTCCCTTCCTACATCTTGGTCACAAACAATCCAACCAAATCATTTCCAAACCAAACCCAACCAAACCAAACATTTTTAGACCACTGACATGACATAGTCCATTTCACATAGTTTCTATGGAAAACAATACACATGGAAACTATCGAGCACACACAATTTATGTCAAGCATAAACCTTTACTTGCTGAAGCATAAATAATCTCAATTTATTTTTAGCATACACCATTACTAATATGGAAAATTACTAGGGATGAAAGACCACTCAACCAATGTTACAGAATACACCATCACACAATATGAAAAAGGCTGTAACATCATCATGACCAAACCACCTATCGACCACTTTGAATCTTCACTTGAACTACATTGGTCTAAGGCCCTTCAAATAGGGGCTATGTAGGTAGCACTCAGATGACATGACATATTCTGGGGTTAGCTTAGCCACATCCATTTGTTCATCTCCCTGATGGACAAACCATATTACCTTTAACCATGACATAACCTGACCAAACCAACCTATAAACCAACCTGAACTACATTGGTCTGAGGCCCTTCAAACAGGGGCTATGTAGGCAGCACTCTAATGACATGATGTCTTCTGGGGTTAGCTCAGCCACATCCGTTTGTTCATCTACCTGATGGACAAACCATTTTACCTTTCACCATGACTTAACCTAGTCCAAACCAATCCATAACTGACCCTCTTCCTCCCTTTTAGGGAGAACTACATTGGCCTGAGGCCCCCATAGGGGCTATGTAGGTAGCACTCAGTTGACATGGGGTCTTCTGAGGTTCACTCGGCCATTCCTTCATCCGTCCATCTAATGGACCAACTATCTATCTCAACTTGACCAATGACCTTGGAGATCATGACTATCTCCTCCGACCACGACCATTTTCGAGACAACTTTGCCTTAGTTGTTTTTATTGCATGTATGCTACCTCACGAATGGTTAGCAAAATTGTCTGCAACCCACATTATGACCCTCACAAGTATTGGATCGCGAGCAAGTTGATCCCTACTACTTGTGACATTTTCATGTTTTCTAGGAGCACTTCTTGAGCCCGGGATACTTGGAACACAACGACCATTGGAGCTACAGCTTGGATCGAATAACCCAATTAGCTATGACTAAATGATGGGGACCAGTTATTTCAATTTTGGCACTCCTCGACCTTGACATGTGACAATTTGACCTAACCATCTCGTGAAGTGGTATGCATGCAATCTCAACTTTTGCGACGTTCACACTCAACCTTCACAATATCCATCCTCTATCTATCAAATCAGCACCCGATTTCAGGTTCTCTTCCCTCGAATCCTGCTTTAAGGGGGAATACCTCATCCCATACCTAGGGAAATTAACTCTTATTTTTGTCTTGCAGTTCATTAGAACAACCAACAGGACAAAAAAGACCTCATCCCATACCTGGGGCAACTTACTCCTATTTTTGTCTTGCAGTTTGTCAGAACAACCAACAAGACAAAAAGGGGCAAATGTAGACACCAAAATTGTGTCTACTCCTTGGTCGACTCCCCCTTGGTCCCCTTGGTCCACTTCTAACACATTCCTAATCCACACACTTATTAATTTAAAATAATAACTTATTTTAAATTAATAACACCTCCCTTGACACCTCACCCATGACACATCACCCTTGACACCTCACCCTTGGATTCCTCACCCTTGGATACCCTCGTTCATTACCCTATGACTAATCTAAGACCTATTCTAACTCCTCCCACCAATCCCCATGCCTATTAAACCTAGCTTCGACTGTTTAACCATGACCATTGAAATCGGCAGACGGAGGAATGGGTACAAGGCTAAAAATAGCCTTTTTACCCATCTTCTAGCCACTGACGTCGGTTACCCGTCGGTCGATGCCGACGAGATTGCCGACGTTGGTTGCTTAAAACCAACTTGCAGGCTAAACAAAAAACTAATCACAATCATAGAATCATAGACCCAAAGGCTAATTCTCTAGCTCCTGATATTCGACCTTTCTCTCTCTCTCTCCCAGATGCACACCAAGCATCACATGCTATAAGGACTCTGCATCAGTCACTCTACCTCTGATTGAAACATTAAAGATAGTCTTCTACATCAGCAACAAGTCTTCTACACCTCTGGAGCTCCTCCCAGGCAGAGCTAAGTATCCTTCTTCTGTTTCATTTCAATTATTTAGACTATATCAGTAATCAGTTTTCTGTTTATTGCTTCTAAACAATATTATCAACCAGACCCGGCTATCAACTAGACCAGACCTGACCAAAATTATTCCTAAGAGGCTGAAAATCCTCTCTTCTATCTTGACCCATCTTGACAACTTATCCCCTACCTTTGTCCCTCTTAAAGACCACTATCCTGCATCCCTTGCATGGACCTCCAAACTCCTACAGACTCCTTCCAGACCCCTTTTTCGACTAGAGACCTGTCCAAAACTCGCCCAAAGCCATTGCCCTGACTGATATCAACCATTTCCCCCACTGATGTCGGTAGCATAACTGACATCGACACACTAACTAATCGATGATGGCAGACTAACCGACATCCGTGACTGTGAGAGGTAAACAATAGAATATAGGTACTCATTATCTTTATTTCTTTTGTTTAGCCTTTCATTATTTCTCTTTCTAGCAACATTCTTTTATCAACTATTGGACTTGCATGCCACAAAAAAGTTTTTGTACTTCTGGGACTGAGCTTTGCTTAGCAGTCCACCTTATATCCATCTAACAATCTCTTTGTTTAAGTCTTTCTTTCTACAGGTGTCATCCTCCACAGCCAAAGAGTAGTCCCTTCAATCGTCTAGATAACGGTGTGCAAACTTCATCTAGGTATGTACAAACCCCTGACCATTAATCTTTAGTTTCTTACTTCCTTTGAATGTAGAAAAGTGAAAAACGTATAGAAACAATGAGTTCAGTCAAAAGAACAAGTTTCTAACACTTAGTCATTTTCAAGATTGGTTCAGCGCCTCGGTTCAATGAAAAGAGTTAAATCGGCAAATGATAAAGGACAAAGGCTTGAACCATTTTGGTTCAAAGGTTCAATGGGTTTAATGACCAATATGGTTCAACGCGTTTGGTGCAAAAGATCAAAAGGGCTTAGCCAAATAATGAAGAAGGAGTCGATTGAAGCAAAGTAGGTTCAATCGGCAGGTTCAAAGGGTTGCCCCAAAGCCAAAGGAATAAGTGCCCTTGTGGGGGGCAGTAAGCAAAAGTGGACAAAAGTTAAGAACCCTTTGGGAAAATGGCTAAGTCCAAGAGTCCGAAATAATTCTCTCGAGAGAATTTTCTCGAAAAAATGTTAAGGCAAAATTCCTTCAGACGTTTTGTCTGAAGGAATTCACCTGGAGAAAAAGTTTGAAGAAATAGAAAAGAACAAATGGCCAAGTAACAAGAAACTTTCCTTCAGACATTTTGTTTGAAGGAATTCTTTTAGGCTTTTTGCCCGATGGAAAAAGCCCGCTGAAGAAGTAAGAACCCGCCAGGGAAGTTGAAGCCTGAAGGATGAGTACCCTTGCGGGGGGCACTTGGAGACAGAGAAAGGACCATTTTAAAAGCCCGAAGGGACACCTTCCCTTTGGGACATTCCAAAGGTTGAACAAAGACATAAAAAATAACTTTCATAGACTTAGACAAAAAGGGGCTTCAAAGGATGAACCGATTGAACAATTGAACCGTTGAACCAAAAGGTTCAACAGGTTCAAGGTTCAAAGGTTCAACCAGAGCTTAGAAAGATAAAGGAAGTAGTGTTTGAGCGAGACACAGAATAAATCAATGAACTAATTGAAATTTGAATTGAAAGAGTTCAAATTTAAATGGTTCATAGGTTCAAAAGTTCAAAGGTGGCCTCAGTCAAGAGAGAAGCAACAAACAAGTGGCTCAAAGGATGGTTCAACCAAGGAGCGAAGAAGCGATTGAACCAAGAAGTGATATAACAAAAGAGACAAAATGAACCAATGAATTGATGAAATTTTAGTGGTTCAACGATTTCAAGTTTTAACATGAATCAAGCGATCAACTGAAAAGAGAGCCCGAAGGCTCAAATTACTGTAAGGAATAGAAGATCGATGAAAAGGACTTGAATTATCTTTGAAAGAGTTATTTCCAGTAGGTGGAATAGTGGACCGAGAAGACTTCTGAGCGCACCAAACCAAGGATGCGGCCTATTTTTATTCCATGAAGTAGAGACAAATTGGAAAAGGACCAGACAGTCCATACCAAGGAAGAAACATATTAGATGAAGGACACACCATAGTTATGGCAGCGCACTATTTTTAGCATGGTCTCTCCAGACAGGACTGAAGGTGCATTGAAGACGTTGACTGCAGCATGGGTTGTCTCATGGAAAAAAGTGCCAATCCTTGCGTAGTTGCTATAAGATTGTAATATCTCTCATTTGTAAAAGAGACTTTTCATTTTTTACAAGAGCAAAACTCTACCCATTTTGAAAGAAGAAGATTGAGACTTTGAGCTCAGATTGTAATTTCATTTTCATTTTTATTTGAATAAGAAAGTAGGTTGTTTACAGACTTTGTGCTATTTTGGCTTGTATCATTTTAGAAGATCATTCTTATGTCTATCTTCTGAAGGTGTTCTTATTCATTTAATTTGGTGAGCAAAATTAGTGCAAGTAATAGGGAAGTGTCCTGAAACCAACTGTGGGAAGACTTTTTACTTTCACAATTATTTTTAGTCTGTGTTTTTCTTTTTTTTTTTTGTGTTGAGGATTCTGGGATGACTTTGTGCCCCCATTATCCTTTGTGATATACTCTTTGGGTAGTTGAGGTGGAAACTTTGCATTCTATTTCATCCTACTGTTACTATGCCCTTTGGTTACTGGTTACTTTACTATCTGAAAGAAACTCCTGCTATTTCCTGTAAGAACACTTCTGAAAGAAGAGAAGTGCCTTCAGTGTTTTCACCAGGATTTTCTCCTTTATCTATGAGCATCATCTCTAAAAAAAGAGAGATGGATGGTTTATTCTACCCCCATGTGTTATTTTCTACTTATTTATATTGTATATAGCTCCTACGTATCTATAGGGAACCTCCCTTTGATGAGAGGAGAGATTTGTCCCCTGTTGATGTAGAAAACTTGCATAACTGGCTGACCAATCTACCTGCTATGGTTGATCTGACCTATTTTGTTTATTAGTACACTGATTGACAAAATATTCATCCAACAGTTTTTGGCAACTCTGCTAGGGACACAGTAATTTTGTGTAATTTGGAACCTCAAGTTTCAGATTGAAACATCACCTATGTCTTACTCATAATCATTATAACCCTTATCCATTACAGACTTTGGTGACTCCATTCTGTGTCTTACCCATTATCATTATAGCCTTACCATTTTTCTCCACTTTAGTTATTTTATCTGGTCTGCAAAACTAGAGCTGCTGGGAAAGAGTGCACAATTTGAAGCCTCAAGCCTCAAGCTAAAGCAGGGCCAGTACTTTTCCATTTTTGATTCACAATCTGGCCACTCCACCTAGATTTATTATCCCTATTTTTCATAATTAAATCATGGCAGTTCGAGGCACATGGGGTAACTCTTTTGGCCCACTCAACTTGAATCCACCTCTATATGAACTTCCATGCAGTTCAAGAAAGAATTTCCCCAAATTCTTTAGTGATGGGATAGTTCACCCTGATGAACACATTTCAACCTTCAACATTGCTTGTGGTGTGATAGGTTTGGAATTTGAAGACATGGTAGTTAGGTTTTTTGTGGAGACCTTACAAGGTACTGGTACAGACTGGTTCTACCATTTGCAAGCTGAATCAATGACTGATTGGGATACACTCAAAGACAAGTTTGAAGCTAGGTTCAAGCCTGTAGAGGATGTGCATGCTTTGCTAGCCCAACTCACTCAAATGAAGAAGGAACTTCATGAGCCTATGAGGGATTTTATTGCCAGGTTCAACAAGCTGAGGCACATGATTCTCATGATCGCCCAACTGACACCTCAAAATCTCATGTGTTTCTTCATCAACTCACAGCTGCCTGAAGTGAGTTTTCTATTGAGATGGGCTAGACACATAGACCTTGAGGTTGCTCAAGACTTGGCTACTAAGCTAGAAGATGACCTTATCTTGGTAGGAAAGATAAGGAGAGATCCTAACAGAGGTAAACCCTCTTCATCTTTTGAATACTCACCCACAACCACCATTGACCCAATGGTACAAAAGCTGACAAATGAATTGCTAGCCTTGAAAAGGCAAATGACACAAGGTATGTCTTCTGCTCCTCTATATAAAGATATACTAAGGAGGACATTCTTCAATTAGCCATATCAAGGCAACACTGCTAGAAGTCAAGGGCAACCAAATCATCTTCCTCCTCCATAGAGGAACTTTGCCCTTGAAGCACCTCCTACCAACTCAGCAGTGGGATATCTGGAAATAAAACATGTTTTTTATTTCCAACCTGAGTTCAAGCAAGAAAATGATGTTGGTCTCTTCATGGAGGATCAAAAAGAATCAGTTGGCAACTCCCACATTGGTTTCCTGAATTACCAGGATGAACCCAGAAGTGAAGATAAAGTAGATGAAGAATCATGCACAGTATTCACCCGGTCTGAGAATCAGTCAGCCCATCAAGCTGATAAAGAAAGAATAGAGGAATGAACTCAACCTATAATTCTAATTGCTAAGTGGGCAACCACTCTACCTTTCCAGTCAAAGGACCCAGTGATTGCTAAGAAGGTTAGTACATCAAACATCTCTGCACCTTCTACTTTAACTTCACATATCACTCCTCCCCCTCCCAAAAACCAAAAGGATGAACTCCCATCCTCTCTTCCAAGTCCATCTTAGTCATTTAACATGATTGATCATGTCAAGAAATCTAAAATTCAAATGACTGAGTTTGAATCCTTGCAAGTCAATTCTGAGCAGTTAAACATTGGTGAAGAGCTAGGTGTGGACCTGTCTGAGGCAAAGATTGTGGTCACCCAAATGTTAGCCCCTACTGATCAAATTCTTTTTGAGCCTTTAGGCAGGGTTAATTACTCCTTGACCACAGAGGATGCTCATGTCTTAGCTAATCAAAGTCCTGTGGCTGGCAATCTAGGATTTGATCCAAATAAGGCATCAGAAGAATTGGTAGGGTGCAGTACAAATCAAGAAGGATCTTCCATCTCCCATGAAGAGAAATCTAATATAAGATCAGCTTCTGATGATGTTTGGATCCTTGAATCTGATGGCAACAATTCTTCCATAGCTGGATGTGGATCTCTGTTGCTTGGATTGAAGACTGCTCAGGGTGAAGAGGTCAAACTCCTTCACACCAAAGGAGATGCTGAGCTGATGGTTTATCTGGAGTTTGATGCTGACAATCAAAGCATGTGCTAGACTGAACCAGTAGAATAAAAAGCTATGGTGGTGGACCATACTGCTATACTCCAAAGTCAGCAAAAGAAACTCTTCACCAAGAGAGCAAGGAGTTTTGGTTTTCAGTTTGAAGACCACGTCTTGCCATGGGGCAAGAAGAAGAAAGAGCCAAGAGGAAGATGCAAAAAATTAATTTCCTGGTGGAGAGTTCCACTCGCTCATCACCATTTCTGGGGACAAAATGGTTTCCTGTTGATTTATCAGGATGGCATCCCCTTTTATTCGCCTCACAAGGATTAGCGTCTGAAGTACTTCAATTCTTGAAGTATCAGATAAGTTCACCTATACATATGTATATCTGTATAGTCTTTAGTTCTATTTTGTGCTTTTTATTTTCATTTTTGGCACCTTTTTTTCTGGGTAGCATGACTCCGTAGCCCAATGGCACACTTCAAGGCACTGAAGATTCTAGTTTCTACTCCCCTCTATTGTGTTTCAAGTTTTCAACTGAAGAAAGTTCCCCAACTGGAGCTAGCTGTTGTCCCCAAAAAATGCCACTCATTTTTGGGACAACCTACAAACTATTTTGGCCTTGCATAGACCAAAATTTCTCTCTTTCATTCTCAAAATTTGTTCTGAGCTTTCAAATTCCTCATTTTTAAGCTTTTTCTGTAAAGGGATTCACAAGTTCAATAGGTTAAAAAGCTTCTATAGGTGAGTTCAGTCAAAAGAACAATTTTCTAACACTTAGTCATTTCCAAGATTGGTTTAGCACCTCGATTCAATCAAAAGAGTTCAATCAGAAAATGATAAAGGACAAAGGCTTGAACCATTAAACTTTGAACCACTTTGGTTCAAAGGTTCAATGGGTTTAAAGACCAAGTTGGTTCAACGCGCTTGGTGTAAAAGATCAAAAGGGCTTAGCCAAATAATGAAGGAGCAGATTGAACCATTGAACCAAAGTTGGTTCAATCAGTTGGTTCAATTGTCAGGTTCAAAGGGCTGCCCTAAAGCCAAAGGAACAAGTGCCCTTGCGGGGGGACAGTAAGCAAAAGTGGACAAAAGTTAGGAACCCCTCAGGAAAATGGCTAAGTCCAAGAGGCTGAAAGAATTCTCTCAGAGAAGATTTTCTTGAAAAAATGTTAAGGCAAAATTCCTTCAAACTTTTTGTCTGAAGGAATTCACCCAGAGAAAAAGTTTGAAGAAACAGAAAAGAACGAATGGCCAAGTAACAAGAAACTTTCTTTCAGACATTTTGTCCTAAGGAATTCTTTTAGGCTTTTTGCCCAACAAAAAAAACCCACTGAAGAAGTAAGAACCTGCTGGGGAAGTTGAAGCCCGAAGGACAAGTACCCTTGCGGGGGGAACTTGGTGACAGAGAAAGAATCATTTTAAAATCTTGAAAGGACACCTTCCCTTTGGAACATTCCAAAGGCTGAACAAAGACGCAAAAGGATATTTCACAGACTTAGACAAAAAGGGGCTTCAAAGGATGAACCAAATGAATCGATTGAACAATTGAACCGTTGAACCAAAAGGTTCAACAGGTTCAAGGTTCAAAGGTTTAACTAGAGCTTATAAAGATAAAAGAAGCAGTGTTTGAGTGAGACACAAAATAAACCAATGAACTGATTGAACTTTGAACCAAAAGAGTTGAAAGTTCAATGGTTCATAGGTTCAAAAGTTCAAAGGTGGCCTCAGTCAAGAGAGAAACAACAAAAAAGTGGTTCAATAGATGGTTCAACCAAGGAGCGAAGAAGTGATTGAACGAAGAAGCGATTGAACCAAGAAGCGATAAAACAAAAGAGACAGAATGAACCAATGAACTGATAAACTTTCAGTGGTTCAATGGGTTCAAGGTTCAACATGAATCAAGCGATCAGCTGAAAAGAGAGCCCGAAGGCTCAAATTGCTGTAGGGAAGAGAAGATCGATGCAAAGGACTAGAATTATCTTCAAAAGAGTTATTTCCAGTAGGTGGAATAATGGATCGAGTAGACTTCTGAGCACACCAAACCAAGGACATAGCCTTATTTTCTTCCATGAAGTAAAGATAAATTGGAAAAGGACTAGACGGTCCATGCCAAGGAAGAAACATATTAGATGAAGGGACACACCATAGTTATGGTAGCGCACTGTTCTCAGCATGGTCTCTCCAGATAAGACTGAAGGTGCATTGAAGACGTTGACTGTAGCATGGGCCATCCCATGGAAAAAAGAACCAATCCTTGCGTAGTTGCTATAAGATTGTAATATCTCTCATTTGTAAAGGAGACTATTCATTTTTTACAAGAGCAAAACTCTACCCATTTTGAAAGAAGAAGACTGAGACTTTGAGCTTAGATTGTAATTTCATTTTTATCTAAATGAGAAAGCAAGTTGTTTATAGACTTTGTGATATTTTGGCTTGTATCATTTTAGAAGATCATTCTTATTTCTATCTTTTGAAGGTGTTCTTATTCATTTAATTTGGCGAGCAGAATTAGTGAAAGTAATAAGGAAGTGTCTTGAAACCAACTGTGGGAAGACTTTATGCTTTCACAATTGTTTTCAGTCTGTGTTTTTCTTTTCTTTTTGTGTTGAGAATTCTGGAATGACTTTATGCCCCCATTATCCTTTGTGATATACTCTTTGGGCAGTTGAGGTGGAAACTTTATATTCTGTTTCATCCTGTTGTTACTATGCCCTTTAGTTACTGGTTACTTTACTATCTGAAAGAAACTCTTGCTATATCTTGTAAGAACACTTCTGAAAGAAGAGAAGTGCCTTCAGTGTTTTCACCAAGATTTTCTCCTTTGTCTATGAGCATTATCTCTGAAAGAAGAGAGATGGATGGTTTATTCTACCCCCATGTGTTATTTTCTACTTATTTATATTGTATATAGCTGCTACGTATCTATAGGGAACCTCCCCTTGATGAGAGGAAATATTTGTCCCCTGTTGATGTAGTAAACCTGCACAACTGGCTGACCAATCTTCTTACTGTGGTTGATCAGACCTATTTTGTTTATTAGTATGCTGATTGACAAAATATTCACCCAACAATGTGGATTATGGGAAAAATATCCACATTTAGTTCATTCACATTAGATGATAAAGATGCTAAAAAAGTGGGCAAAAGGATTTATAACATTTTTATGTTCCATATAAGTTTAAACATATACACATCCTGATCTATAAATGATTCTTGATGACCACTCATCTATTTTTGGGGCCATGCCAAAAGGACTACCACTAAAAATAGAACATGACCATGCATTCAACTAATTATAGGGAGTCAACCACCAAATATTAGACCATATAGATGTCCATATGTGTAGAAGAATGAAATAAAAAATATGGTCCATGAGATGTTGGAGGCAGGGATCATCAGACATAGCCAAAGTCTATATTCGTCACCAGTGGTCATGGTGCATAATAAGGATGACACATGGAGGATGTGCCCAAATTATAGGGAACTCAATATATACACCATCAAAGGTAAGTTTCCTATTCCAAGAATTGATGATTTACTTGATGAGTTTTATGGTGATATTTATTTCAAAAAATTAGATCTTTGTTTGGGGTACCATCAAATTAGAATTAGGGATGAAGATGTTCATAAATCTACTTTTAGAATTCATGAGGGCCATTATGAGTTTTTGGTAATGTCCTTTGTTCTTACAAATGCACCATCTAGTTTTTAGAGCTTGACTAACACTATTTTTAGGCATTTAAAAAAAAAGTTTATGATAGTTTTATTTGATGACATATTGATTTACATTAAGACATGGGAAGCACACTTGCAATATGTGTTGATAATTTTGAAGCAACATCAAATTTATGTTAAGCCATCCAGATGTGCTTTTAAAGTACAAGATGTAGAGTACCTAGGGCAAATTATATCCTATGAAGGCATCAAATTTGATCTTAAGAAGATCAAATATATGGTGGAATGGCCAATCCCAAAACTCTCAAAAACCTCAAAGGGTTCTTAAGACTAACATGCTAGTACTGAAGATTTGTGAAAGGTTATGGTAGCATAATAGCTCCACTCACTGCATTGTTAAATAAGGATGCCTTCCAATAGAATGATGCAGCGACTAAATAATTTAATTAATTGAAATAATATATGTACACCACCCTAGTTTTGGCTCTTCTAGACTTCTCAAAGACATTCATTATTGAATGTGATGTTTTTGGCTTAGGGTCGGGAGCAGTACTAATGTAAGAAGGAAGACCCCTTGAATCTAAGAGTCATTCATTCAAAGGTAAGAATCTAAAAAAACATGTCTATAAGAAAGAAATGATGGCTATTATTCATGTAGTCAAATAATATATTCCTAGACACTTTAAGGTGACAATGGATCATGTTAGTCTCAAATATGTTTTGGAGCAAAGATTATCATCTAAGGAAAAAAAAAGTGGGTAATGAAAATTTTGGGTTATGATTTTGAAATCATATACAAGAAGGGTAAAGATAATATATTAAAATATGTACTATATAGATGTGATACATCCACAAAAGCATTACTTTGTGCAATGCCCATGTTACAGGCATATTAGGTTGATGAAGCCAGGTTAGAGTGGGAGTAGGATAAGGATGTATATGTTTTGATTCACAATATACAACAAGGTTATATAGCCTATAAAATTTTTAATGGAAAGGTAATGCCATATGGTATAAGGATAGGATATACTTGTGCAAAAATTCATAGCTGAAGCATAAGATTCTTGCAGAGTTACATACATCTCCAATTGGGGGACACTCAGGGTTCTTGAAAAATTATCATAGAATTAAGTAATAAGTAATTTGGGAGGGAATTAAGGGAGAGGTAAAAAATTTTATGGAAAAATTCTTGATATTCCAATAGAACAAAGGTGAGATAATTAAGACCCTAGGTATGTTATAAACTTTAGCAATTCTTAGTCAAAGGTGGGAGGAGGTTTTCATGGAATCCATCATAGGTCTGCTTTGTTCTGGAGGTAAGAATATTATCTTTGTAATTATGGATAGGATTACAAAATATTCCCATTTTGTGCCCTCTCACACCCATTTACAACAATTATAATAACACTTATTTTTATAGAGGCAGTTTTAAAATTACATGGAACCCCAAAAATAATTACAAGTGATCATGATCCTATTTTCACTAGTAATTTTTGGACTAAATTATTTTCCTATTTTGGTACTCAACTAGCTCATAGATCATCTTATGACCCCCAATCTAATGGAAAAGTAGTAGTGTTCAACAAATGTTTATAAGGGTATTTATGTTGTTTTGTATTAGACAAGTAGGAACGTTGGGTTAAATGGCTACCACTTGTAGAATGGTGGTATTACACATATTTCCATACCTCTTCTAAAATGTCCCCATTTATATAACTATATGGTTATCATCCACCTTCCATCACTTCTTCCTCAATGGTTCAAACCAAGGTTTGAGATGTGGATGAGCACATTCAACATCAATAAGATGTTTTGACTGGTTTGAGAGAGAATTTGGCCTTGGCACAAAATAAGATGAAATAAAAAACATATCAACACCATAGTGAGTGACATTTTGACATGGGTGACTGGGTCTTTATACATTTATAGCCTTATAAGTATATGTCCTTAAATCAATATAAAAAGGACAACAAACTTGCTCCTAAGTATTATGGCCCTTATTAGGTTCTGTAGAAAATCAAAAGTGTGGCTTATAAGTTAGAGTTGCCTCATTCATCTCACATATACCTAGTATTTCATGTTTCTTAGTTGAAGAAGGTCATTAGATAGAGCTACCAAAAATAGATGAATAAGGATGAGTCATTTTGGAACTAGAGAAGATCCTATAAACATGTACTAAAAGGTTGAGAACTAGAGAGATTAAGGAATATATGATCAAGTGGAAGAACCTAAGTAGCAAGGATGCAACTTGGGAGGGTTAAGATTTTTTACAACAACATCTAGAGTTATTCATTATTGAGGATAACATTGGTTTTAAGGGGAAGGGCATGCTAAGCCCTTAACCTATCACATGTATTAGGATAGGAATAACTGACTTATGGCTTGCTTATTCCTATTTGATGTTATATCACATTTCTCTATGCATTCTTTTGGTTAGTAGGTTAGCCTATGGAGTAACCATGGCCTAGGTAGACTATATATAGGAGGTAGTGGATAGTTTTTAATCATCATATTACAAATTATACTCTTATTAATTCTTGTGGTAGTTGCCCCCTCAAAGTGGCTTGTCTTTTATTCATATATTCTACTATATTTTAGTCATATTGTGATCTATTAAAGTTATTCTACTTTATTGTTTAAGTAGTTTCATTACACTCAATAACACTAATTTGTGTGGGAATGGGGTAAAGAGAGGCTCTATAAAATCCATAACATATCTCTAATGTAGGGGTTTCTATAATAAAGGTCTACGTGGGAGAATGTGTATACATGGTAATGTTATAGGAGTAGACCTCACCTGCACTGGTGGCTTAACTGCTATATAATATGTGCTAATATAACTGGTTGTGGAGTAGGTAAAGGATACTCATATGGAAGGACATCAACTATAACAACTTGATTAACATGTATATACTTAAGACATTTGTGTACTATGGATGGAATGGCTTGAAGTTGATGTATCCAAAGCCTACCCAATAACATATCAAATGTTCTGGCACTAGGTATAACTAAGAATTTGGTGGCTACATGTGTGATCCTAACATGTAATGGAAGTATTATCTTCCCAATAGAGCTCTGAACATAGCCACTAAAACCATGAATAAATATATTCATTAGAGAAATATCCTAATTTGAATAGCCGAATTCATGTAGAAGTGTAATAATACACATATTGATGCTTGACCCATTATCAACCATGACACTCTGTATTGGATGATGATCAATGTAAGCTCATACAAAGAGTGCACATAAATATTAGTCATCATTAATCATCTCCTATTCTAAGAAAATGATAAGGGACCTAACTATCACTATAGTATGATACACACTAATGATATTATGTAGAGGTTGTGTGTCTATTATATGAGTATGATAAGATGTTGGTGGTAGATGTGCCTAATAAGTAAAATGAACACTTGAAGTGTCTACTATTTAATTAGTGATATGTTTTGGAAATAGATCTGAAAAGATTTTCATTAATTTTGATTTAGTTTATTTTTCCTTGGGTGTTTCTAAAGGGTGCTCAACTCAATAATATTAACATTTATAAAATCGTGGATCTTATGTTGTAAGTTGATGCATCTAGTCATAGTATGGTCAAGGGCCTTGTGATAATTTAAAAATGCATTAGAATCATAATTATGTAGAAGAGGCCTAGTTTTATCATCTTATTAAATGGGAGGAATAGATATGACATTGCATTCTAAAATTTGTTGGAGAATGTGAGTTGGTACTTCAGGAAGATTCATAAAAGATCTCCTTGGAGGAGTTGATAAGCCACACGAGGAACTAGCTCTGAGGCTACATTAACTATTGTATTTTCTTCATTCTTGTTTTTATTGGGCCTCACCCTATATGGGAGATTATTTAAACTCTTACTAGTGGAATATGATCTAGCTATTAACTTTAACTTGCCCATGGAGAGAAGTTTGACTTCCTATTCCTTCACAATATGGCATAGATATGTAAATGATGAAAACATTTTAAATAACATAAATTCATGTAATTATGGTAATAAACCATTCTTGAATATGTCCTAGAGTTCTCTATCTACCATGGGGATAATCATCTTTGTTAATATAGTTTTATAGTGTAAGACATATTTAACTATTGTCTTAATAGATTTTTGCTTTAGTTGAGAGACTTGAGAATAAGAAACTTTATCACTAATGTTGATTGAAAAATGTGCCAAAAACATATCTATGAATGGATTAAATAATTTAATGGACTGATTAGGGAGATCATTTAACCATTATAATGCATGGTCCTTTAAACTGCAAGGGAACAACTTAGTCAGGAGCTAATCATTGGACATGTATTCCAAACATGCTACATGAAAAGTGCATAGTAGATGCTCTGGGTCACCCTTACCCAGGGATAATTTAAGAATAGACCCCTAAAATATTAAAATAAAATCATGGTGAATTCTATATTTTAGGTATAATTCCATTGGTGAATCTTTTACAAAATCAGCACGTCGGTATAAATTGACTAGCAATGTCAATTAGCTCTTTTAAAAAAATTATAAATAGTTGGCAAATCAAATGTCATATTCAAATCAAGAAATAATTGTATAAAATCATAATTAAACCCCTTTCCCCAAACGCATCATTGGCAAAATATGTTTGAGGTGGAATAACGATTATGATTAGTGGATACCCTAAGTTTTTTAGAACAATTATTTTACTTTGCCCTATGAAATTGGGGGCAATCTAGCTATTTCAAACACTTGCCCAAATGAATAAATCCTAGCAAGGAGGACATGAGAGATAAAATGGATAAGAATTTATACAAGCCTATTCCAAACCTAAACCCTAAGCAAGTGTGTGTGACTCTAGAAAAAAGTCATCACCACATCAATGCCTAGACACACATTCATAAGATTTTTGAGGTCTTGTTGATCTCGTTACTAAACAAAAAATCCCAAACAAAAAAAAATATCTTGATGACCTCATTACTAAAAATATAATCCCACTTGATAACCAAATTGTGTCTAATATTAAGGGTTTTGATATAAGATAAAAAGGGTTTTCACACTACGAGCAAAGATCTAATGAAAAAATAACATAGCAATAATTTAAATCCCTTAAAAATAGGCATAATTCCTTAAATGTGTGAACATTTACAAATATATAAGGAGTATATTTATTAATTGGATTATACTTCATTGTTGGCTACTTAGAATCTTCCTTGGCCTCCTCTTGAAATTGTCCCTCGCTTCACGATTCCCACAACCACAAAGGAATAAACCTTTAACAAAAATGAAGTTATATGAATCTAGTGGTTCTAGTATTTTAAGCAATCTGAAGCACTTATGTAGATTTATTTTATAAGAGGCAATTTATGTTAATTAAAAAACTAATGGAAAAAGAGGTTAGAGAATGAGAAGTTTAAAGTCAAGATCTTATTTACAGATCCTTATTTTTAACGATTAAATTTGTCCTTTTTAATGACTAAATTTGATGGCCATATGACTTTGTATAACATGAGTACATACCTTTGTAAGTCTCTTAAAAGGCCAAATAGATAATGTAATAAACTGAGAATAGAAAAAATTATGACAAAACATTAGAGTATAGAGTATAAACCGACTATGGGGCCATAAAGCAAGACAACTGTACAAAGCAAAGATGACATAACTGGAAAATATATTCAAAACATTTTCATAGTTTTAAAATTATAAACTATATAACAAGGTTTGCCAAAATGTCTTAACCATATCCATAATCAAAAGTGGCCTTTTAAATATTTTTTATTTCAATTAACAAACCATGCCAACCAAAATATATTTATTACTTTAAACATTTAAAAACAAAATATAATATACAAACTTCTCTACAATTTCTATGGCTATTTGTGTTTTCAAAATGTGAGCCTCATAGTTGGTTCACATGTATCTTCTTTATTAAGGCTATATACAATAGCTGTGAAGGCTGCTAAAGCAAGTCAATAAGTCTTTTAGCTAGTGTATTATGTTTCATCCAAGTGCCAAAGATAGGAAATAAATAAATGTAACATGATCAAGATTCAAGATGAACCTGAGGGAGAGGTTGAAATCAATAATGTTTTTTAATGTTTTCCTTTATGTCCAAAAAATATGGTTCTCCAAGACTCTTTTTGTGTAGTACATATGGTAAGATCATGTGTAGTACTTATTATAGATTGAGTACAAACCTTTATAAGTCTCTCAAAAGGCCAACCAAATAATATAATAAACTGAGTATAGTAAAAATTATGACAAAAAATCAGAGTATAAAGTATAAACTGACTATGGGGCCATAGGTCAAGACAACTATGAAAAGTGGGGATGACATAACTAAAATAAATATTCAAAACATTTTCATATTTTTAAAATTATAAACTATATAATAAGGTCTGCCAAAATGTCTTAACCATATCCTCAATCAATTATGGCCTTTCAAATATTTTTTTATTTCAATTAACAAACCATGCCAACCAAAATATAATTATTACCTTAAACATTTAAAAATAAAATACAATATGAAAACTTCTCTGCAATTTATATGGTTGGTTATGTTTTCAAAATGTGAACCTCATAGTCAATTCATATGTATCTTCTTTATTAGGGTTATATACAACATCTATGAAGGTTGCCAAAGTAAGTTAGAAAGTATTCTAGTTAGTGGATCATGTTTCATCCTTGCCAAAATCAATAAATAAATGTATGTAACATGATTAAGATTCAATATGAGCATGAGGGAGAAGTTGAAATCAATAAAAAAAAATTGCTATCCATTATGTCCCAAAAATATGGTTCTTTGGGACTCTTTTTGTGTAGAACATATGGTAAGATCATGTGCATTACTTAGTATAAATTGAGTAAAAATATCTATAAAACTCTCAAAAGACCAATCGGATAATATAATAAGCTGAGTATAGAAAAAAATTGTGACAAAAAATCAGAGTATAGATTATAAACCAATTATAGGGCCATAGGGCAAGACAGCTATAAAAGGTGAGGATGACATAACTGAGAAAATATTCAAAACATTTTCATAGTTTTAAAATTATAAACTATATAATAAGGTCTGCCAAAATGTCTTAATTATATCCATAATCAATAATGGCCTTTCAAATATTTTTTATTTCAATTAGCATATCATGCCAACCAAAATATAATTATTACCTTAAACATTTAATCACAAAATACAATATGAAATTCTCTCTGTAGTTTTTATGGATAGCTATGTTTTTTAAATATGAGCCTCATAGTCAATTGATTTGTATCTTATTTATTAAGGCTATATACAACAACTATGAAGGATACCGGATCAACTTAACAAGTATTCCAACTAATGGATCATATTTTAGTCTTGTCAAAATCAATAAATAAATGTATGTAACATGATCAAGAAACACAAGAGAAACACATGATCAATATTTAGAATAAAAGGAAAACATCCATACTTTACAATCATAAGGAAACTAACTTATAAATTATTTGCGCCTTCATTTTAAAATCCTAAATATATCAAATCTGTCTTGAGTGCTCTACCAATATATTGTATATCTATGCTTCAAATGCCAAGTCACATAATCAATTCTTTGAACATAATTATGAAGGATTTTTTGTGACAAGGCACTCAAGAGAAAAAAATATTCCATTGCTCAAATGGGAGAAGGTGTGTCAAGTGAAAAAGATGGGAGGTGTTGGGGTCAAAAGCCTCAATTTTCAAAATAAGGCTCTTGGTGCAAAATTGGTTTGGGGAATGCTCTCAAAACCTCATTCTTTGTGGAGTAGACTACTAAGAAGTAAATACTTGGAAAAGGAAAATCCTTAGAGTGTGATTTCCATTGTGGATCCCCATAAAGGCTCCCACATCTGAAATTTTCTTCTCAAATGCAGACCTTTGATTTTAGAACATGTCTCTTAGACTATTTATAATGATTGCCATGCTAAGTTTTGGGAGGATTCTTAGAATGGTCACAAACCATTGGAAACAATTCCAGAATTAGCAAAAGCTCTGTTAATTTTCACTATGGTTTTGTGAAAAAGCGTGATCAATTATTTGGAAAAATATCAGTAGTCCAACTTCTCTATGTGGTCTTAGAAAAGTGGTGTTGCTATTAGGGTTTATGCAGTTCAGATGGAGTGTCTTAGTGAGTGTTTGGTGTAGTGCAAGGTTTTCATCAACAAAAAATAAGATTCATTGCATTGGATTGGGGCTAAATCAGGCTCTTATACAATCAATTTAGGTTATTTAATAGCTAATGCCACCAATTCCATCATGAGTTGGGAAAAATTTCTTTGTTAAAGTAAAGAGGGCCTTTAAAAAGTTGGTGCTTTTGCATGGCTGGTTGTGTAAAATTGCATTCTCACTCAGGATCGACTTTGTAAAATTGGTTTTTTAGGTCCATCCAGGTGTGTCTTGTGCAAATATGTGGAAGAATCGATGGGTCACCTTTTGTTTGAATGTTCCTTTATAGTTGGGTGCTAGTCTTGATTGTGCAGAAAATTAGAATGGTCTTGGCCCTGACCTTTCTCTTTGTCTGATGCCTTTGCTTCCTGGCTGATTGGGGATGTAAAAAATTCTCTCTATGGTCTTTAGAGAGTCAACTTGATGATCTTGATTTGGTTTATTTGAAAAGAGTGAAACCAAATAATCTTTGAAGGGAAAGAAAAATAACTATATGTTATTTTAAGAGAAATAAAAATAGCCATCTCAGAGGTTGCATCATCAAAGACTATAGTGGTTCCCTTATCAGGGTTTTATCAAATAAATTGAAAGATGGTACAAATAATGAAGCTGAATCTCAAGCCTTGGTGCTTGGTTTGGAACTGGCCTCTCAATGTGGCATTGGGAAACTCCAAGTGGAAGGAGATTCACAAATCATTATTTTGGCTATAAATAAGTCTTTAACAACTTCTTGTAACCTGGATAACATTCTTACTCAAGCTTGGGAAAGTATTTAAGAGTTTTTTGAATGGGAAGGATTTCATTGTTTCAAGGAAGTAAATATTGCTGCTGATTTTCTTGCAAATTGTGGTATGGATCAAAACACCCTATTTATTGTTGATAATCATAGAGGGGCATGGGATAATTTTTATGGCCTCTATAATATAATCCTTGGATCGTAAATGATCATTATTAGATCTTAGTAGTTGGCTCTCCCATGTGTGAAATGTAGATGATGACAAAGAAAGCATATGGATGAATGATTGACATTAATGATGTCATAGGCTCAAGAGGTTTCTTTTGCATTATTTTAATGCCCTATTCTCATTTTTATGCTACATTCAAGTTCAAAGTTTTCCTAGCTTGAAGAAGGCAGGTATAGACCTTTACATCACTTCTACTCTTGGGTTACTAGTTATTCCATGGGGCAACACTGTCAGGGAATTAACATTTTATGGAGGTGCTTCTAGAGCTTAGTTGAAGAAAATCTTTTGGGCCCCCACTAAAGAAATCTTGCAGGTAATTATTTTCACATTAGGTGAAGAATTCCTTGAGGAAAGTGTGATGATTAGATTAAACTCGAATGTAACCACTCTGTTTTTCTTAGACATCTTGGTCATGGAGCAGGATAAGAATTTGATCGCTAGGGTTTTAGAAAATTTTATGGCTTCCATGCATAGAAAGGGTTTGGTTGAGTAACTGGTAAATTTCAATGCAGGTCCGTTCCAAGAGCTTCTTTTTTAAGGTAATAATGGATTTGGATATCTTCCTATTTTTTTTAGGGACCTAGAAATTAGGTTTATTTCTCTAATGGAATTTGTCAATAATATGGAGAACAAGCTCTACCATCCTTTGCTGGTTAGAGGGAAAACCATTTCCTTTCCTCCTTGGGAGAAGATTTAATGTCCCATCATAGGTCTAGAACTGTAGAAGGAAGCTCATCAATGCTGGGAAAGAGCATAGGTGATGAGATTTTTATGTGAGATGTTGGATAAACCCTAGTGTGTTATTCCTCCTTGACTCATCCATATTCCTCATCATGTAGTGTCTACGGTAATACATGGTCATCTTGTGAGTAACAAAGTAACATAGTCTATTATAGGGATGAAAGGAAGACTTCGTTAGTTGGTGGCAAGCACGACAATGGTAGTGGCTCTTGATGTTAAGTTAGAAGAGGAGGAGGATGTCTGAGTCTAATGGTGGTGTTATGGTTGTTTGTTAGTTTTTTGTAATTTATATTTGGTTTTATTATTCTATTTATTATTAAAGTACTTTTCACCATTTTTGGGTAGCCAACTTGATGGCCTTGCTTGCCTTTGGCTCTCTACTTCTTTATATAATTCTGTTAGTCGGGCTATCTTGTAAAACTTTTTGTTTAATGATAATGGGCAAGGGACCCACCAACCCTAGTATTAATCCAAAAAAACCTAAATATCATGTAATAAATAAAAAATAAAAACTTTAAATTAAAATAAAACAAAACCAAGATATAAAAGAAAGACAAAACCATGAACTCATTACCACTATCAAAGAACAAATCCATGGATAAGATTAAACCACAAATTAAAAAAATTAAAACCACTTACCATTTAAAAAACACATGGAAATACCATTATTCATGCTAAACAATAAACAAAACTAAAAAAATATATATAAAAAACAAAAATCAAAACTTAAACTAAGATTTAAAACCTAAGCCACTTAATATAAAAAGTTAAAACCACGTGTAATTTTTAAAACCAGTAAACTAACAAATAAAACATATACCCTAATAATAATACATAAAAAACTATGGACTTGACCTAACAACAAATAGAACACAAAACCATGGGATGAAGTAAAAAAACTATTGCAAAAATAGTGGGTGGTGGTTGGAAAAGCTTGGATGATAGTTTGAGGATCCAAGTGTGGATGCTGAAGAAGTTGTAGTGTCATTTGGGGGTGGAAAAAGCCGTTGGAAATGGAAAATTATAGGATTGAGTGAACCATTTAGTGTTGAGGTAGTTCTAAAGATATATGGTTTTGTGAAATAACACTTTACCAAGCTATATGTTTGCCTTGCTTTTGCCAATAGTTTGCATAAATGATTAGAAAAATAGAGAAACCATCACACAAGTATTTGAACAATTTACATTAATCTCATAGGTGACGTGTTGAACCAACATTAAAATTTCCCTTGATTCTCCCCTCAATACGTCAATGCTAATTCACTAAAAAATGGGGCAATATCTCAACCTCAATCCCCATAGCTTTAATTCCACCTGCATCACATTTAATGCTAGAAATAAAATAAACATTATGACATAGAAGGAAGAACATGTTTATTTTAATTGATTTTATAAATGGTGCCAAAAAATATTCAAAATATTTTCATAGTTTTAAAATTATAAACTATATAATAAGGTTTGCCAAAATATCTTAACCATATTATAGTTGGCCTTTCAAATATTTTTTATTTTGTTGAACAAACCATGCCAATCAAAATATAATTATTATCTTAAGCTCATTATGTCCTAGGTGGTCCTTATATCTCTCTCTCTCTCACACACACACACACCCACACCCACACCTAGTGATTCTAGACTAACCAATACATGTCTCATATAATTTCTTGGCAGATTATACCTATACATGCATAGTAACTTTGACAAAATTATCTCCCAAAATAGGATCGAGTATAATATAAAGGGTGATTTGAAACAGATGTATAAAAAATTATAAAATTTAGGCTATTTGACATATGTATATTTTTATAGAATTAGCCATTTTCAAAATAAGAAAAACTTACTTATAGCCTTTCAGCTATAAATTGACTCTAAAAAATTCTTGCATTTACCATCATATAGAGTCATCTTGGGTGCCACAAATCTGGATGGAAAAGGAGTTGCCTATATATGTTGTGCTAATGGTGTATGTAGGAGAACATGAGTGTCCAAGGCATGAGATGGTCTATTGGTACCCTATTCAAGATGTAACACCTTGGCCTGTAGAGAGTGGATCTTGTGCCTAAGGGATTGACATCTAGAGAGAAGGGATGTGTACTAGCCATATGAGGTGTTTCCACTAGTGAGATTTGCCTAGTTATAGTAGGTTATTGCATAATTCAAGTTGCCTCCATAGTAGGTGTAACAATATTAGCATCTTTGGGGTTAGAGTATTAACCAAATGATGTGTTCTTTCCTTCCAATATAGCTTATAAAATCTATACATGATCATGGGGTTGTTACCTAAGTCTATCTCTGAAAATTTATAAGATCTCATCCTTATTGATTATAAGATTGTTTGCATGGAAGGGGGAAGTGTGTCCCAAGTCCTCTCCTATGTATCATTATGATCTTGATTTTATTGGTCATGTTCACGTCAGGTTCACCAAATGATTTATATTTTTTAGGATTATGGAATGTAACCCTAAGGTTGATAAAGAACTGAGTAATAAACCAGGGAATAAAATACTATAATAGTAACAACCACTAATTTGTATAATGAATGATTTATTTGAATATTTTATAAATAGTAATAAATTAGAAAATGTGCACTTAGCTAGAAAATATGATTAAGATGGACAAGTGATGGGTAGGAAAGTGATGCAGAAGTGGTTTAGAGTGTCTTTAATAAATAATAGGTGTCATAACCCTCTTTAAACAATAGTGCGACCCTCTTTGCTAATAGCACACTGTGATATTGACCTTTTATGTTGCACTAATGACCTTGTGTAAGAGAAACAATGAAATTATAGGTAGAACTTAACTCTATTTTGGGAAGCCTTTGCCTATATGACTGAGACTTGGATCATATTCTATTTTGTGCTTTAACTAATTTCACTATGAAACCCTAAGCATCTAGATTACTAAGGTTTTGATAAACATAAGTGGAATAAGAGTGGCATTAGTGGGGTAGGATGGGCATAACCTCAACACCCCATGTGTTGTGTGTTGCCTACATACCAATTTGAAAGGGGATCAAGACCAATGTAGTTCTCCCAATTTAAGTGTCGATGTAAGTGAGAGTGATGCTAGTATTCCTGAGTATGAATGCTAATTTGAATGCTTTAAGTGTGAATTGAGAATATAAACCTGGGTAAACCTGAGCTCTGGGATGCTATAGATAAATATATGTAGAAATAGTGGTAAGTAGAGATCAATAACCTTAATTTGCATAACTATTTCTGATCTTGTTCATGGAAATTACCATCTAGGGGATTAATGAATGAGAGTGGTCTTTATATGTTCTAGTGCTTATCGAGACATAAAATGAGTCTAGACTGACCCTAAGATGTTTTGGGGAGTGGAAAGATATCCATTAGGGTGAAAAATAGTGAAGGATCAATAACACTTCTGCCTTTAGCAATAGCCTATTGTGCTATATACTAATGGGGCTGCACTACTGTCCAAGTGGCTGACACATGTGAAAAAGGATCAAGGATGCCTACGCGAGGGATCAATGTAGCTCTTGGTATATCTAGGCAAGGGATAGATGCACATAAAAGCTGGAAAATGATCAAAAGAGGCCCTAAGATAGGTCCAGGGCTAAGTTAATTATAGGGTGGTCTCAAGTGATACTCATTACATTAAATGATATTTTATATGACTACACATCTGAATTGAATGATGCACTTATTGCACCTGTGAATGTGGAGAAATATGAGATGTCACACTTAGTGTTTGGCTATGTGGAAATCATTGTATGTATTTTATTGTTTTTTAAACCCTTAGGGTATTTTGATACTTTAAAAACCTATAGGAAAAAAGGGGAGTGTAATGGGTTGAGCTAACCTCAATCACACATATAAGTTTTTTGGCAAAGACCACACCATTGGTGTGGGCACTATTGGCCAATTTTTTCGTACATATAGAAATTTTCCTAGATGGATCAGTTTTTGAAAGTCCTGGTATAGAGTGACAAGCTAAGTAGGATTCTTGATTGAGTGGATGATCCATGATGAAGAAGATCAAATATCACTTGGAAAGATTTTGAAATACTTTAAACAAGCTTAAAGTGTAATATGTTGATTTTAAGAACAAGGTCTAGAAACAGGTCTAGATTGCAAGAGAAAGGATCCAACAGGTTTCCATGGTGTTCATGGCCTTCAGGGTGCATGGAGTGGGTTGGCATAAAGTCTCAAAGGTTCTTTAAATATTTGAAATATCAAAATATAATAAGAAGTCTAAAAGAACTAGACCATCACAACACATTATACAAGAACAAACAGGTCAGTCTAGTTGCATATTTGATAAATGTACTTAAGAAGTCAACCAAAATCAAAAGAATGTATGGACATGATGATTTTGGTTTCATAAACATCCACTACAAATTTTGTATCTGGATGATTTTCCTATCTTAAAATATAAGTCTTCAAAGTTCAACTAGTAGAGTGGGACGTGTGCAGGGATGTCAAGTTAAAGCTACAAAAAGTAACCATTTAGATTCAAATATTTCTAAGGATGAATATGAAGTTGAAAAGTGGTAATATCTTGAGAGCTCACATCTAAATTTAATGGTGCATGGGCAATCAATGAAGTTAGTGGGTCCAAGCAGATCAATGTTGCACATGTAATCATATAAAAGTAGATTGAAAATGAGCAAGAGGTCAACAAGTTAGTAAATCTTGATAATAAATAAGGAGATACCAAGTGTTATGACCATGGTAACTACCAGATAAATCAATTTTATGCATTCAAACCATGCAAAAAAAGATTGATGGTACACGTTTGGTCAAATAGTCAATGTTAATAAGGATGAACACAAGGCTGCCACATGGTGTAAGCATAAGGACTAGATGGAACTAAATTTAGAGTCCATAAAATGAATGAGGAGATGATAAATGACACAATTTGGGAAGCCCAAATCAAGATCGATGGATGATATTAAAAGTCAAAGCTAGAAAACTTTGAATGGAGAACAAATATGACCTAGGTCAAACTAGAGTAGATATCTCGAAGGGCATATGCCATCATTAGAGCTTAGTCAAGTACCATTAAACATGAGACATAGTTATATAATCAAAGTTGTCAATGATAAATTTTTGTGGCCATTAAAACTTAGTCTCAACCACTGGTTCGAAGATTTAGAACTTGTCAACCCCAATTTCCAAAATTGTAGGATTATTTCATGGCTGTGTTCATTGTTCTTTTAGAAGGGAGATTCTCATATGCAGGGATTTCATAGTTTCCACAAGGTTCGGAGGTAGAATAGGTCTATTTATACCTAATATAGTTTAGGAACAAGGTTATTTGGCATGTAGGTTTTCTATTGACATGATAACTATTTAGAAACCAATAAATGGATTGGTTTTCAATCTATAATAGACTATTCTCAGATATTAGAATGGGGGAAGATATGTGATTAATGAATGTCTTATCTTCTAAAATAGTCTTTTCCTTAACAATTAGGTACCTATAGCCGTTCAACATAGATATAGTCATGGCTTTGTCAGGTTCAAGATATGAGGATTTTGTCCTTATAAGTAGGCCAAGTGGAAGATGGCATACAATTCTATGATAAGGATTTGGGGATTGGATATTTTAGTTGGAGAATTTAATATATTTTTAGGGTTTTAAATATTTTATTCATAGAAATATCATGACTCATCATCTTCGACAAACTCATCTTCTAGTATGTTTCTCAACCAATGAAAGAGTTTAAAGGCTACTAGGACAAGTAAAAGATAATTTGACTATGATGGACAAGTCTTGATTGGATAAAATGTGGTTGGTAATTCATTAAATATTAGAGGTAGATCATCAATTTATCTGATGAGTTCTCTCTCCCTCTCTTCTCCCTTTCTCTATATCTCCTACCCTATCAATTTTTTTTAATAAATACCTCTTGATGCAATAAAATACTTTATTTACCTATCTCTTTCCTTGGATTAGTGTTTAGTGAACTTGTGCATGATGGCCTTATGAAGGAGATTCTTCCATATCCATTGTCCTTTTTGACCTCTTTTAAGGTGTTTTCAAGCTATTTTAGGTCTAAAATCATGTTATTTCTACCATTAATGTAAGCTTAGTGTGATTCTTATAAATCCTCTTTATTTCCATTCATTGCTTCCTAAACCTAGTTTATAAAATACTTATGCAATTAGCTAGATTGTGATATTGTGTGAGCTAGTATTGTCTTATGTTGATCTAGTGTGGGTTTGAGCATATGTAAATCTCATTTAAATTTTGTGCACCACATTTTAATTATGTTATGAACCATTTTACCCCCCTTTTTACCCTTTTACTAGTAGAATCATTAGTTTAGGTGATCCATCAAGAGGAAGCCGACCTTCTCTAGAGGTTCAACCTCACTGTAGGATATCCAGAACTTGAGGTTGTTCCCATATTATGACTAGGAGTGGAAGAGCCTTAAGAAATACTCTAAAAGGGTAAAATTACACATCATAATAGTTTTTGGCATGCCTGATGGGACTCCCTTTCAAATAATATTGGTCAAGTTCAATGTTGGTTTGATCAATTTGCAGTAATTATAACTTTCATGCAACAATATCTTGTGACTCCAAAAGAATATTCAACATTCTGGTAGTATAGCAAGAGATTATCATTTTATAAGGTTAAACCTTGTCAATTTTTTTTAATAAATACCTCTTGATGAAATAAAATACTTTATTTACCTATCTCTTTCCTTGGATTAGTGTTTAGTGAGCTTGTGGATGATGGCCTTGTGAGTGAAGGATATTCTTCCATATCCATTATCCTTCTTTTTGACCTCTTTTAACATGTTTTCAATATATTACGGGTCTAAAATCATGTTCTTTCCTCCATTAATGTAAGCTTGATGTGAGTCTTATAACTCCTCTTTATTTCCATTCATTACTTCATGAACCTAGTTTATAAAATACTTATGCAATTAGCTAGATTGTGAGATTATGTGAGCTAGTATTATCTTATGCTAATCTAGTATGGGTTCGAGCATATGTAAGTCTCATTTAAATTTGGTGCATAACATTTTGTTTCTCTTAGTAACCATTTTCCCCCCTTTTTTAACCCTTTTCCTAGTAGAATCATTAGTTTAGGTGATCTTTCAAGAGGAAGCCGACCTTCTATGGGGATCCAACCTCACTATAGGATACCCACAACCTGAGGTTGTTCCCATATTGTGAATGGGAGTGGATGATATTGAATACATACTCTACAAGGGTGAAGTTACACATCATAATAGGTACCAAAAATCCCTTTGTGTACTTATTTAAACACTAATTTGGACTCTATCGAAGCTAAATAGTGAAGTAGAGTACCATCATATCCTCTACATTATAGTGTGGTGGTGAGAATAGTATAACGAGAAGTGGTATGGATGAATGAATTTTATTTTTACAATAAATTCTAGAAGGGATAATATTTTCATGAAGGTAGGCATATATATCAAAGTACCAAGGTGAATTGGGACCGATAATATCACATACCATTTTAGATTCAGAATGTTATGAGTCAGCCTTAAGAGATGTTTAATAAGAAACTGGTAATCTATAACATGATCTTTAATTGATATTTTATGATCCATTTATTTCCATTGCATCAAAATTTCTATTTTTAGCTCTTGGAATTTGTTCAAATTGAATGTATTGAAATCTCTATTTAAGATGGTCTACCATAGTCTTGTAAGGAATAAGCTTGTCATCTTTGGTTTGGTATTGCTCTATTACCTAGTTAATAATCAACTGATAATCTCCATGAACATGTAATTTATTGATATTCCATTATATTTCTTGATGAAGTCATGCAATAAGTGCTTCATATTTTGGTATATTATTGGTATAAGAAAAACTGATGTGATATGTTTTTTGGAAATGAGATCCCCTTACAGTGTGATAAATAGAATATCAATTCCTGATCCACAATAAGTGTAGGAATTATAAAAATAAAATGTTAAGTGTTGAGGCACATAATAAATGTCATCTAGAGTCATGATTGACTTATTAAGAAAATTGAAAATAAATGGCTTAGTATCTAACAAGGGTGCTTCAACAAGTTGATCTAAAAGTGCCTACCCCTTAATGGCCTTTTAATGTACATATTGAATTTCGCATTCTCTTAATATCATAATCCACTTGGAAATAAGACCAATCAAAGCTACCTTGAAAAGTAGGTATTTGATTGGGTCCACTTCGGTAATGATAATGCTCTTATTTTTGAGCATACAATGTTGCAAATTTTGGGCTGAAAACATCATGGCTAAGTAGGTTTTCTCAACTGAGCTATAATTATCTTTATGGGAAACCAATATGCAATTTAATTACTATATGGATCATTCTTTACCCTAATCATTATGTTATGCCAAGAGTGCCCTCAAGGCATAATCAGTTGCTAATATATATAGAAGCAATGGATTTCTAGGTGTAAGTGGAGCTAAAATAGGTGGATTGGCCATATATTCTTTTAATTATTCAAATGCCTATTAACAATCAACATTCCATGAGAAAATGGTACCTTTCTTTAGAATATGAGTGAAGGGATGGCATCTATCTTCCAATTTTGAAATAAACCATCGGATGGATTAGATTTTAACCTACAAGCTATGAAGCTGCTTGAGATTAGAAGGTGGAAGCATTTTTGTAATGGCCTTAACCTTGGCTAGATCAACTTCAATGCCTCAACAAGAGACAATGAAACCTAGAAATTTTCTTGAATTCATGCCAAAGACACAATATTTAGGGTTAAACCTGATCTTGTATTCATGAATTCATTCAAAGATCCTTCATAATACATCTAGATGTCTTGAATTGGTCTTAGATTTCCCAAAATATCATCCACATAATTTTCAATAATATCATGCATCATGTCATTGAAAATGATAGTCATGTCACATTAGTATGTAGCACTAGAATTCTTGAGGCTTAATGACATCACTTGATAACAAAACATTTCCCATGGAGTGGTGAACATTGTCTTATGTTGGTATTTAGGTACAATTTTAATTTGACTATATCTTGAGAAGCCATTCATAAGAGATAACATCTCATACCTTGTCATGGAATCCATAATCATATCAATATTGGGCAAAGGAAAATCATCCTTTGGGCATGATTTATTGATATATTTGAATTTGGTACATAATCAAATTCTTTGTGGATTTTTGTTGATTGGGACTCTGTTGGATATCCACTCTAAATAATTAATAAGATGGATACACCCTTCCTTCAGTAAAATTTCCAATTCTCTTGACAAGAATGACTATGAGAGGGTGAATTTTTCTCAACTTCTATTTGATTGACTTAGCATCAAGGTGTACAAAAAGGTGATGTAAAACTAAATTAGGGCCCAAGCTTGGCATATCTAAATAAAACCAAGCAAAAATATCAAAAAACTCTTGAAGGAGGTTAGTAAGAATCTCACATTCCTCTTCAGTAAGGGACATTCCAAGTTTGATCTATTTAAGATCGACATGTGTTCTAATGTTGACTTTAGTGGTATCTTCCACAAGAAGTGTGGTACCATATTCTAAATATTCAACAAAGTGGTACATTGGTCTTCATCTTCATTTGGTGGCTTGACTAGTCCATCAAGTTCACCCAAGTAGGAAGAATATGAATCATCAAGTTATAACAAATGCCATTTGATAAAGGCATGTGAGAAATCTTGAGATAATTGATCAAAGACTTTCTAATGTTTTGAATTTATTCCTAAGTGACATGCAATTCTAGAATTGAAGGAAACATATGCTTCATTTAAAATAGGTTGAACTTCCTTATCCAATGGTGCATGAAATAGGTTTTTACCATGGCACTCATCTTTTTCTTTACTTTTACCTTGGTCCAAAAGTGCCTCAAAGAGGTTTTCACTTTGGGACCTTAATGTTGATTTTATTTTTCTTTTTGCTAATGACCAAAGAAGTTTAACTCCTCTCCAAAATAGGTAGTAGGGTCTAGTATAATGGCAAATCCCTGTTTGTGATCACCAAGTGGCACATTATCTCCTAAGGCCATAAACCCATAGATTAATTCATCATTGTAAAAATCATCTAATGGTATATGAGTCTTGTTGGTCCCACTAAATCATTAGGGATGACTGAGGAAAAGAGGGGAACCAGATGGCACAATAGTAATGGTACATATGGTATTAGGGTCAAATAAATTAGTATCAACTAATTCATCATAGGTTATATAATAGGACTCTATGACACTATCAACATTTTCCATGTTAGACAATAAATTACAATCACTCTCAAGATCTAATGGGTCAACCCTAGGTAGTTTATATCCAATACCTCAAGTTCCTTTATGTTTCGTAACTAATACTAGCTCAATAAGTCCTTGTTATTTTCCCCCCAAGCCTTTTCCCTTGGACGCTTGATTATCTATTAACTTGTTTGGAATAGAATACTTTTTATTTTGGTAAAATGTGGAAAAATCATCATTATATAACCATGAATCATCATCAGCCTTGATTTGTTCTTTCTCCTAAGAAGTGGTTTTAATGAAAAGCATACGTCTTTTCTGATGAGAATTATCCTTCTTGTACCATTCCATCTTATGATTTTTCACTTTAGACCAACCATATGCTTTATGCATCTTAGGTAATTTGGCTATATAGAACACAATACTAATTTTATATTCCCTAAGGCCATTATCTTGAATAGTGAAATGGTTAGCTATTATAGTAGGTGGTGTAGATGAAGTGGAGGTAAGATTACTTAGATCTACATAATTAGATTCAAGTGATTTATCAACTATCTCCTTGTCTTTCTTGGGGATAAGCTCTATGTCGATGTGATAGTTATATCTTTCATACTCTACTTCCAAATGTTTACAAAATTGGTATGGCTACAAGTTACCAAGAATAGTGACTTCTAACCCAGAATGGGGAAACTCAATATAGTGATGAAGAGTAAAAGGTAAAACATGCATTTCTTGAATCCATGGTTGCCCAAGGAGTAAGTTATATGATAGTTATAAATCAATAACATGGCACAAAGTATCATGGGTTAGATGCCCAATGATAATAGGTAAACAAATGGTACCCTGAGATTTTCATTCCTCATTATCATAAGCTTTGATAGTGATGGTATCTAGATAAAGATATAATGTTGTGTATCCAAAGTGTTTGACCAACTTCAAAGTTAAAATATATGGCCCTGAGCTATTATCTAAGAATACTCTTTTAACTTTATGTTGGGAAATGATTGTTTCTATATAAAGCGGGTTATTATGCAAAGGTCCAAGGGATGGCATATCCATTTGATCAAAGGTGCATTTTTAGTGTGGAGCCAGATGACTTATAAGTGTTTAAAATTTATCAGGTGTAGTGTCACTTGGGACCTTAAATTGACGTAGAAGTTTAGTAAATATGTTCTTGTGGACATTTGACATATGCAAAAGATTTGAAATAGAAATTTGTGTCAGTGTCTTTTGTAGTTGGTCCATAATATCATAAGGTTTTTCTTTAATATGAGAAATTGGCTTAGTCTTCTAAGGCATAGGACATTGAATAGGATTTTTGGAGGAAGAAGGTGTAGGACCTTGAATGGTAACCTTAGAACATTGAGTTACAGTTGTGCAACCTTTAATCAATGAAGGGTTACTATAATTAGAATTAGGGGAATGAAGGCCTAAAATTGTAACTCTTAGATATTGAGTGGTGTTTGGCCATTACAAACCAAAGGAGGATTGTCAACAAATGGAGGTGGAGATCCTAAAATGGATGGTGAAGGTCTTCAAGTATTGTTGGTAATTGGATTAGGATTGATCTTAATGGTAGTAATGTGTCCACTAGTGATTCACCCTAGAACATTATAGTCATAACATGCACTTTTATAATTGACTTGATTGGAATGGTTATCTTGACCTTGATTATGGTTTTGATATTTTTGTTTTTATCTCTGATGAGGAGGTCAATTTTGATTCTGATTATTATTAGTATTATGTTGTAGAAAAGGGTTCTGGTAGATACCCAAATCTTGATTAGATGTTGTAGCAAAATTATAAAATGTTTTTTCAAAACTTTTAATCAAATATTGAATTTGATGGCAAATCTACACACATATATGAATATAATGATGCTTAACCTCATGATAACCATATAATTTATTCTCATTATACCAATCAAGTTTAGGTTGGTTTTATGGAAATGGTTTTGGTACTGGCTAAATGATCATGTTGGTGGAAACTAGATTTTGGAAACCATCTTAATAGGCTCATCGATATTACTAAAAAATATGTTGTGATAATGACCTCTTATTGGAGGTGGTCTTTTCAAAGCAAGTAGTTGAGTAGGTGGGTTCACTTGAATAGGCGATGGTTATAAAATTTACACATGTCATGATTTAGTTACCCCATCTCCTATGACATTTCTATTCTTTTTGAATGGCTTAGGCTTTTATAATGTACTTATTGCACTTGTGTAGGAGCTTGTGCTAGAGTCTTATTATAGGCCTAGTTTTGAGAGTAAATCTTGACTATCCCTTTGTTGATGAGTGATTTATTAATATGTATTGCCTTAAAAATAACTTATTTAAATGTATTGGCACAAATAATCTTGAGGTTAAGATCAATATTAAACTATAAATTAGTAGTGAACATTTTAGCTAATTGTTTATTAGGGAGATTATGTGGGATCTGACTGGCTAAAGAGTGCCACCATTGGAAATAATTAGTAAAGCTTTCTCCTCCTCTTTGTTTAGTCTGACATAAGTCAACCATAGTCATCTCGTGTTTGACATTGAAAGAGAAGTGTTGTACGAATCTCTTAGACAAGTCATCAAATTTATCAACATAATTCTTGGGTATACCAATAAACCAATCTAAAGTGTGCCTAGCCAAATTAAGAGGAAACAAGTGAAGTAGGTATATAGGGATATATGCAACTTCTTGACATGTAACAAATAATTCTTTTATATGCTTAGGAGGATCACCTTTCCCTTTGTATTTTTCAAATTTGGGCATCTCAAAAAGATGTGAAAATGGTATTTGAACATAGCTCATATAAAAAAGATAGGAGCATATGTCATCCAATTTAAACTTCTTACATTGATTTCCTTCTTGAATGGCTGAAATGACATCTTTGACCTCTTATAAATCCTTAAAGTTAGGACTGGAGTGAGAGGAAGTGGGCAATTTTTTTTGCATATTTGAAGGTACAATACCTTGACCTAGATAAAGAGGTGGTACATAATACTGGGGAATGTGAACATGATTGCTTCTATGAAGAATATTCTCTTTGAGTAGAGTTTTATTCTTGATAGGGGACTTATTGTTGGTAAGGCACTTGTAGTTGAGTGTGGCATTGAATTGGAGGGAATTGAGGCCTGAATGGAGGAACATTTTTTGGGCATTCAACAAAACTTATTGGGATTATAGGGGAACTTGATATTGATTCCTTGGAATTTGATGTGTAAGGGGAACTTGTTTTTGGTTAAGTGGCACATATTACTAGCTTGAAGAGACTCGTTGAATAGAAGCAGAATTTTTTTGACTAATAGAAACGCATTTCTAGTTAAACAATGTTAGTTGGGTAATAATCAACACTTACTTCAATGAAATATTGGTTTCTACCTATTAGGGTGGGGGATTAGTTTCCATTTGCTAAAGTGGAGTATTGGTCACCACTTATTGAAGTTAGGTACTTGCAATGTGTTGTTGCAGCTCAGATGGGTTTACAACTTATTGTTGCAAGGTACTTGGAATGCTGGAAGGAGGAGGTCATGGAGAAGATGGAACAATGTTTTGTTATGTGTTGGATGATACTTGGTGTGGGTTAAAATGTGCTACTTGAGATCTATCCACCACATATTATGTGGAATCTAAAAGGAGATTTGAATCCATATTAGTTACTAAAATGGTTTGAACAATGGGTGTGTTAAACATAGTCATAAATAATGTTATTTTGGTAAATGGAATCAGATTCTACATGGGATAGGTAGACAAATCTAATGGTTATTCTATTGGAGGATTTCACTTTGATAGTGTGGGATTTTGAACTTTCAATATGGCCAAGGTGTTAGCTAAAGTAGTTATAACAAGATTAACTTGTTCTATTTGTGAAATAATAAGTTGAATTTGTGTGGGAGGGTCAACTAATTGACCCTTTCCTTTGTCTGACACAACTAGGGATTGATTGAAATCTTGATCTTAGATAGAGACAACTTGGTTGTATAAAAATGTAAGAGACATTTCCTTAGGTTTCTTAACCAAATAACACAAATCCTCTATATAAAAATTAGAGGGGAACTTTTCACCCATCTCCAACAATCTAACAAGATGTTCATCTTTATTTTCAAATAGTTGTCAATTGAATTGATCTTATAAATATTTATCACTAGGTGGTGCATTGACAAGATACATCATATTATATTTATGTTTGGTATCAAATGACACATGTGAAAGGTATGTTTGGTATTAGACTTGTTCAACATTAGGTGATTGTTGACCAAATTTGACCTACAGGTCAAATTGGGACCCCTATAGGTAAATACTTGACTTTATAGGTTTATATGGGGTATAATATCTTGTCATGGGGTGTATTATAAGCTATTTTATGTCATTTAATGTCATCCTAGCCTTGGTCATTAGTCATTTTAGTCCTTATATCATTTTGAGTCATTTTGGGGTCAAAAAGGGGCATTTAATGACTTATATGACATCTTTGGGAAATGTGAAGATTATAAAATGTCATGTCACATGACATGTGTCCTATTATTCCTTAATAAACTATTCATAATTTAAAGTGACAAATTTCTTAGAAGAAAGAGCAGTTTTCTTGGAAAAAAAAGAGAGTTTGGCACTTGTATAGCCTATGAGAGAGTTTTTCACATGGGATAAGGTTGTAATATGACTATTCATCTTCCTCAGGTTAATATCCATGATTTACATGTTATATAAGTTCCATTTTTTAGATAAAACCATTTTGCTCCTTTCTTGCCCTTCTAGACATGTAGAAGTGATCAACATGTTCATGTTTGGTATGGAAAATTGAAGGATTTTTATGTCAAACACTTTTGGGAGGTGAAATTAAACTTAAAAATATTAATTTAAATAACAATATTTTTAATAATGGTGGCTTGTGATTTTTGAACCATCCTCATGAAGTTGACTATGTTTTTCTACCTACTAATTTGTGCACCGTATAAGTTTTGATCCATTTTAGACAAGTCTATACAAACTAGTTGGTAAGGTTGATTCTAGATGACATTGGTTTCATTGTCTAATGATACCCATTATTTATTTAGTGTTTTAAAGTGTTTGGATATGCAAATCATCTCAGGTTGTAAGTGAATGAACTATTCTATATTACAGGCAATTTTTCACCATTTGCAGGATTTTATTGTTTTGATGGTAGTCTTGATGGGTGAATATGGGTTGGTTTACATGATTCCAATGTTATATTTATAACCTTCACCTCTCAATCTCTTTTCCAAAGGCATATCTTTATGGAATTATAGTCATATGCAACATATTCAGTTAGGCAACCATGAATGCACATCTGTAGGCATCTCTTGGAAGTGTATCACATTAGAATAGAGGTTTTGAAACTTGTTTAAACACCTTTATAGTGATAACATAAATTTTAGGAATTAGTGAAGAGCTTAGGCCTGTTCATGAGACCACTCACTATACACATGATTCCAATATGTTCACTACCTACTTACAACTCATATACACCAGGTGCTCTCATGGATGAATTCATGTTGAAAGGAAAGTATTGATACTTGTTTCATATCCATGATAGTGTGAATATATATTTTGAGGTTTTAATATAGACATAAAACTCACTTGATGGTAAAGGTAATTTACACAGCCTAAAACTCACATTACCACCTATACATGGGAAAATCCACCTACATGTGGCATTAGTAGAGTTTTAGAAGTACTTGTACAGAGAACATGAGATAGGTTGACAACATTTTTGATGACCTAGCATGTGGTGAAGCATATAAAACCTTATTTTAGGTGTGATATTGATAAAACCATGAGTAAAAACCATTAAAGATACATTGCCAGCTTTTACATTTGGATGAACACCTACATGTGGTATCATAGAGAGTTAAAGAGCCATTATGAGGTGTTGAAACATGAGTTGGAACTCTGCTTGGGATCCCAATATGCTGAAGAGATGTTAGAATTAATGTTTGATATGTTGATTGGAAAAATGACAGTGAAAACTTTGATCAAGCATGATATGATAGAATTCAAGTCCCTTGTTTCTAAAATAGGAAAACAGAGGTTCAAGCCATTTTTTGGATAGCTTATAAAGGTGTTGTCAATAGTTTTAAAGGTTATAAATGTCCTTGAATTGTTTCCATATCATAGGATCACATATTTCAAAAATAAGGAAGTGATTTAACCTTATGTATTTCTTACTAGGAAGGCCTGAAGATGATCCTTGAACCACTATCCTCAGACAATGGTTACCTACAAGTTTGAGCTATAAAGAGACCTCTCCATCCAAAAATTGAAAACCTAGACTATGATGTTATGATGGAATTATTATAAATGGTAAAATTGACATTCATGACCTAAGGATAATTTATAAAGGGAAACATACTGTGTTTTAGACCTTAAACACACCTATAGGTGTGTCGAATCCTAAAATACTCACCTACAACTCTAAGGAGATGAAAAGGTACTTTAGAGTATCAACTAAATAAGGATAGCTTTGAAATCATGTTTTTAACATTATGGGATTATGATGACATCAATATAAGTCATGGGAATTAGAGGAGAGGTTTTTTGGACATGGTCACAGGCCTAAAGTAGGCCTATATAGGATTTTTAGGTCAATACTCACCTACAATTGGGTAAGCAGGTAGTGAGCAAAAAACCTTGTCTAAGTGATGATCTAGCCCAAGTAACATGAGTGAAAAAGTTTAAATCATTGATAAATGGTCCTATAAGGTGTCAAGGAAGTTTATTTAGTGTTTTCAAGGTCTAAACTATGTAATGTTTACTTCAGATGACCCCTTCCAAAGCAAAAACTTAGTCAGCTGTAACTATGATAAGCAATAAAAAAATCTAGGGATTTTGAGTATAAGAGATGTATAAGGGTGAGAAAAAAGGTTAAAAACAATTTAAAAGGATATAATGAGATTATAAATGGGCCTCTAAGTATTTTTTTCAAGCTCTAACTACACACACACCTATAAGCATCACCCTAAGACAAAAAACACAGTTAGGGTTTGACATATAGTCTTGATTGGTCAAGTGTATCGAGGGGAATATGTGGAGGTTTGGAGGGATTATTTAAGGTTATAAAACCTTAATAGTAATCATATTATCCTAATAACACCATCATAATTGGTATATAGTAGAGAAAGAGGTCCAATGATGCATCATATAGTCCATTCTTTGAATCATGCACATAGTTTGTCATAAAAGGAGTATGTGTTGGGTTTTGGATATATTTTTGGGGAAAATGACCTAATAAAATGATTTATTTTTGTGTGGGAGGTATTTATACCCTAATTAATCTAATACAACATCCAAATTGTTTGAAAGAATAGAGGAAGTGCCCTTTGTTTTCTCTTAGGTAGAGGGCACTTTCCCTTAGGCTTAAACTTGCAGGTTTGGAAAGATGGGTAAGAGGTGTAAAATAAAATATAATGAGACACATAAAAAATATACATAAATATTAAGGACATCCAAACCAACATTAATAACCAATAACAATATAATGAAACCAAATAGAATGGTGTGGGGTGCTAAGTATGCAAGCAGGACTGTTTGAGGCCTAAAGCCAAGTTGGGGGTCCAACTTCACTTCCACCTTGAGATGAACATTATAATATATTAAATAATTTTTATATAATTAAATTTGATGTTTATAATCTATTATAATTCATAGGAAGCATAAGGAGGTCATTTTTGGCTCAAGATAACTTCAAGCCTACAGGGAATGGAGAAGACAAGCTCGATAGGCCAAGTTGAAATGCTCATATCTCTCTTGGCACATTACATGGAGATATAAGGATTTTATAGAGGTTGAAGGAGGTCTATTTTTTTTTTTAATTTTGTTTTATTTCCAATGTCTAACCTTTATGAACAAAGATTAAGAGACAAAAACTGCCTAAAACCCTTGCAAGCCCTCAGTCAAGACCCAATGGAGAAAATGAGGATGAAAATATGATATAATGGCATATTTTTTTCATTAAAGTTATTGTGAATTGTATAATACTCTATTAGTATCCTCCATACTCATTTTAGTTGTACAAAATTGTGTGGATAGGGTACAAAATAGGGTACTTTTGACTATTTTGTGTGGTTTGCAAGTTCTAGAAGGAGTCTAAAGATGAAATCAAGTTTGGAGAAATTTTAAGACTTAATATAACCCAATATGGACATTTGATACGTTGAAAATACCCATAAGTGTGCAAACAATATCTCTCATCTCAGCTAGTCAAAATTGACATAGTGACCAAGCTAGTGAGAAGGGTGAAAAACTTTAAGTGAGATGATTTTAAGGTGTGCCTTTTGCTTCTAAGGAAATGGAGGTATGTAAAGGTGTCATACACTAAATACCATATATTTTCATGGAAAAATAAATCCAAATTTGAGGCCAAGTGTGCAGGGTGCATGAAATAAGAGTTTTTAAATTACAGATGGTAATAGCTCATTTCTAGATGATGCTAGATGACCAGGATTCCAACCAATGTATGGAGAGGCATGTATAAAATAATTAAAATAATCATAACTATCCCTAATTATTTTTTGTATGTTAAAACATGTCTAAATCATGAAGGCAATTTTTTGAGCTAGAATAAGAAATTTCATGCCACTTTGCAAGAGTTTCATGACTTGGAGAGCCACTTGTTCCTTCTAAAACTGCATGGTTCATCCAAAATACAATTATAATTAAAAATTAACTCCTTTTATCAGATTTAAAAGTGTCCTTTTATCCCTTGGACTTCTCTCTTCTCCTCTCTCTCTCAAGTTCTTTAAGAACTAGCCATTTTGGCTATTGTAACTTATGCTCCACCTGAGTATGATGAAGCCCTGCTCATATGCATACCATTTGATCGATAAGACTACTTATTTTTACATTTTAATGATTTTTAATAGTGTGCTTTACTTGTATTATTGATCTTTATTAGTGATAACTATTATTTCCTTTGCATTTTATCTCATTCTTTTATCCTATTTGCAGTTGGAAAGCTTCTTCTTGTAGGGCATGTGAAGTATTCTAGGAAGTGTCAAGATTAAGTGAGTTAGTCTATTCACTAGTGATATTCAAGGCATATTATCTATTCCTCTTATCCTGAACATTCATCCATAATCTCATAATATAATATTGATGTGAGAAGATGCAGATTGGACAAGTGTATGTTTGGTTAGTCTCTTGGTTTCATGTGTAACATGCAGCTGGTTGGATAGTTTAATTTAATTTTCATCTCTCCCTTTCCTCTCCCAATGTTTAGATGTTTTAGTGATACAAAGTGGTACATTAAGAGAGCTATCCTTACCTATAGATTCACCTCATCTTTAGGCTTCCCATAAGCCTAGAGGTGTTTTATTTGTGCCACTTGGATGAGAAGAGCTGATACATCTCCTCAAAGGTTGAAAATCCAAGTGACAATAATGATACAATTAGAATGTATGGGTTATATTGTTTAATTTCAACATTGGATGGTACTTAATGAAGGATGGAAGGTAAATGGAGAATTGGTGGTGGAGAACCAGGAAGGAGGTACTAAATGTGGAGGGACAGCAGGAGAATAAAAAGAAAATGAAGGATATGAATTTTCTGCTGATAAAAAGACTGGGATACCTTTGAATGGATTGGATCCTTGCTATGGTACTAGTACCTCCCAACAGGATTATTCTCTTGCTGTGTTGGGGCAGATGACTGAAAAGGAGAAAGAGAATGGGCATTTAAATAAGGAAAAATTCTCAGAAGTGCAGAAGGTAGAGTACTCAGAACAAAAGAAGTGGTCCTCTCTGTTTGGCAAGAAACCCAATGAAAAATTTCTCTTCCCGCCGGTTATTACTAAATCATGTTGGGAGAAAGGTGAGTTCCAAGTATTTATCCCAGATCCTTTAATTGATTTTTTTGTGTCTTCTTTGGAATTCACCCTAGTGGGTAAATTTTTAGGGGCAAGACCAGATATAGAATCCCTTACCAAGATGGTTAAAAGGAAATGGGTTATTCGAGGAGATGTTGAAATGGCTCCTATGTTGAATGGTTTCTTTTTTTTCAATTTCAACTGTAAAGAGGACATGATTATGGTTCTGTGTGGAGGACCATGGTCTTTTGGCAAATGCTCTTTAACCATTAAAAAATGGGAGCCCAACATGGACCTATCAGATTCTTTCTTCTTAAACACTCCCATTTGGGTAAGACTTCCTGGACTTCCCTTAGAGTTTTGGCATGAGGACATTTTTAAAGGTATAGCCAGCTCTTTTGGTGAACTAGTGGCATTAGATAATGCAACGGTTACCAGATCCAAACTTCAACATGCCAGACTTTATGTTAAAGTTGTAGATTTGAATAATCTCCCAGAAAAAGTGGATTTAATTTCTAAGCATGGCAAAAAAACTCAAAGGTTTGTTTTTGAAGATTTTCCCAATTCTTGCTATGCTTGTAAAAAACAGGGGCATTGGGCCAGAAACTGTCCTTACAAAAGGAAAAATTATTCAAGCAGTGTTTTGGATGAAACAAAGACCAAGGTTCAGCACAAGAAAGTATGGATACCCAAAGAAAAAAATCAACAAGAACTAAAGAAGAATGAAGATAATAAAATTCTGCATGTTGAGGAGGAGAAAGAGATCTCTATTGAAGAACCCAAAGTTCCACAATCAGATGCAGATGAAGAGTTTGTGGTTGAGAAAGACAATTCTGAGCAAGAAGGCTATGGGCTGCAATCTAAAATCACAAATCTTGAACAAAGAAAAGATGAGTTGACAGATTTAACAAAATAAATCATTGGCTATCAAAAGATAGAAGACAACTGGGGAGATGTAGAAGACAAAACTGAACTGGAGGAAGGAAAATTATTGGATGGAGCTGAAAATAAATTAGAAGAGGATGATCCTCTTTTTTCTAAGACCAAGGTGATTCAGGCTAAGAATGTTTACCCTCTGAAGGTGCTAAAAGTAAAAGATAATGGAGAAATCATAAAGCACTTTTCAAACCAAAGAAAAGAGCTGAAAAAAAAGACCATTACAAAGGGGGTTGAAACAAGAAGCAGCAAAAAAGACCAGAAAATGAAGGCTAAACACCTGGTTTCTACTATGGATAAATTTGGAAAAGGAGATGAACATTTTTTAAAAATGAAACCGGATGTTGGCTCTCCAGACCGACCGGGAAGAAGATCCGCAAAGAAAAATAGAGAATTAGAAAGTAAGCAGAATATTGCTGATGGTAGGCAGGCAACTATTCTGGATTTTACCCCTCAAAAATAGATAGAAAATCTTTATTTGGAATTTTAGGGGGCGGAACATAAAATGGTTAATGATGTTGCCCCTGTTTTTTCTTGATTTTGCTGCTAGTTTTTAGTAGGCTTAAGGATTGCTTGTCCTGGTGCTTGTAATTGATCTACCTCTTTAATTCTATCAAAGGGTTTTGGGGTCCCTTCAAAACCTGTTTTTACCTTAATCTAAAAAAAAAACATTGGATGGTACTTGAGCAAGGTATTGTTGATTTTCTTTAGCCTCTATGCAATGATCATACCCATATGGATTGTAAAATACCTCATCATAAAATGAGGGGTTATAAATGGTACCAATACACATGTACTTAGGCATGTATAAGTTTATAATATTTTTCTTGAAAATGTCTTGAATGCCTAGAACTATGTCTTGACTTGGTACATGACTTTACTTGGAATATCACTTGGTAATTGGCTTGAGGTAAGATGTTTGGATTATGTTAAGTAAAGCCTTGATTTATAATATACCAATCAAAGGTATATCAATATGAATATTTCAAAGGTGTTTTCTCAAAGGGAAAACTCATAATTTTTGGGCACAATTATTTCACATATAAGTGTTCAATATTTGTACTTATGAAATGTTTTGCACTTGGTCTTGTTTTGATCTTGGAAATTTGACTTTGAAAACAATGAAAGGAGACTTGACCTATTTGAGACACTTTAGAAAATTTAAAATACATATAGGTTGGCACAATAATTGATTTTGGTTGACAATAGAACATGAAGATTTGAACTAAGTTTCAAATTTTTGACTTCTAAAAGGAATTGATCTTTGCAAAATTTGACTAGAATTAGAACTTGGTCTTAGAATTTAGAATTGGTTTAAACTTTAAAAGAAGGTGATTTATAATTGGCACTTTGATTTAAACTTCGTTTGGGACTCAAATGAGTAGCATAATGACACAACATGAAAAAGAAGTTTAGAATTTGGAGTTGGTTTGAAATGGCAATTATGACATGATTATTGGTTGAAATTGGGCAACCTAACGACATGATTTGGAAAAAAAAAAAAGGTATTTAGACCAAATTTTAACATGTCACTTTTGTTTGACCTAGAATTTTGGTAGAGTAACTCCTTATTGTGTGTTTATAGAAATGGTTTGGTCTTGGAATTGGTTGGTTTGATTTGGTCTCAAGTATAAACAAGGTTTTGACATAATAATTAAACAACAACATATAAGCATTACAAGCCAATTTAATAATTGATGCAGGTTTGAATCACATCCATTGAACCTTTGAAACACTTGCCTTGAAATAGGATTATGATATTTAAATGTTCATTAAAGAAATTATTACAATTATTGGTAGTATTTTAACCCCACCCTTCTCTCTCAAGTTTTATATGATTAAGTCAATCTTTAGGGGTTATTACCTTTGCACCCCTACATAAATGAATGATCCATGGTAAAAGAGGCATCTAAGAAATAATATAAAATTGGTACATTCATGATAGGGTCTTATCCCTTTGTAACCACTTCAGCTGTAAGGGTCTCAGTGAAGTGCTATCAGATTTGGGGTTTGCTTATAATTTTACTTGGGATTTATAGATGGTCCCTATATACAACCTATAATAGGTAGTATGTGGGCATAAATCCATAAATACTAAGTTTAATCTTGTTACCAAGATTTATCCTTTTAAGGGTACCACACCATGGCCTAGGATATTAAAAGTAACTCCTTGGGGTTACTTTCCTCACATGATAATGCGTAAGCACAAAGCCATGGCCTCATGATGACAATGCTACTCAATTTGTATACCCCACTAGATAAATAGGGTTTGGTACAATTCTAGAATGTCAATTCATAGGTCCAATCACCATTAAAGACTTGTGGGAAGGTGATGAAATCTACTCCATAAAGTCAAATGAAAAATAGGGTAAAATACAAATATGAACTTTTACGTTTCTAAGTCACCCAAAAAGGGGAGAACATTCATGCAAAAATAACCCCACAAGATAATAAAAAAATAATCAAAACTTGCAAAAAAGTAAATAAATTTGAAAATGAACAAGTTTTTTTATAACCCAAATTGAAATGTGAATTCATTATGATGCCCAAATAGAAATGTGAAGTAGATTGATTTGTTTGACTCAAAATACCACTTTTTGGTTAAGGTCCTACATCACAAAAGATTTATAAGTTTGATACAAGTGGGTTTGAATTAACAAGGATCTTGAAATAAGGTGTGTTTAAGCCTCACTTTTTTCACATAATGATTTCATGATTACATAGACCAATTTCACTGCTAATTCTTTCAATTTAATAATTAGGGTGTGCACACAGAAATAGAGAGCAATTAGAAACAATTTTGCTACTATCAAGGATGATTTCACTATTGATGATGACGATTTAACTACTGGTAATGATGATTTCATTACAAAAGTTGACAATTTCATTGTAGAAGTCAATGATTTCACTATAGAAGTTGATGTTTTAGTTGTTTATACCTATGCAGGAAAACATAGAAAATAATAATTATGATTTGCTACTAAGAATGACAATTTCACTACTGATAACTTTGATTTCAAAAATACCAAAAAGATATTTTCACCAATAACCATCTTAATTTAAATAATGATGGATTTAATTTCATGATTCTATAGCAAAATAATTAGAACAAAAAATACATAGAAAATGATTTCATAGTTTCCCAACAATTTTGCTACAGTAAATCATTTTCACTATAGAATCCTAAAATTTAATAATTTGTTAGAAAATAATAAAAATAGGATAATGAATATTTCACTATTACAAGTATCATTTCCACTGATGATTGGTTCAATTTCATAGTTTGCTCCTTTATAGAGCAAAGTTAAGGCACATGAAATGATTTTGTTAATGATCTCTCTAAATTCAAAGTTACACATGAATGAATTCGATGTTCAGTTTGGAATGAATTTGAATGAAATTTGGAAGAAAAAAGATAGAATTAACTTGTTTGGAAGGCTAATTTTGGTAATTAGAAGAAGCTAAATGGTTTAGAAGAGCTTGTGGGATGTGTCCAATCCTTCAAGTGGTCCCATCGGGCATGCCATTATATATATCAAGAATACAAGAGAGATTAGTCAATTGTTAGTGAATCAAAATCTAAAACAAATTGAAGACATAACTTCTCAAGATTAATACCTATGTTGAGCTATGGACTAAAAATAATAAATGCAAATTATAAGATAAAGAACCAATTTTTTACCTCCTTTGAAGATTCATTTGAAGATAGGTCTAAAGAGGTTGAGATTAGCTTGTAGAGGTAGAATTCTATGTCAATGCTTGAATCCTCATGTGAGTAAAATCTCTCCTTAATTACCCATGATTTGGATTTAGGCATGACATGAGAATTTTTAAGCAATATGAAGCTCTAAAATGATTTTTGCATAGTAATTTTACTTTAGTAGATATTTTTTGAAATGATAGGTATGAGGCTTGAATTTATAGATTTCCTAAATCCTTATGGACTATTCATCTCATCTCAAGATGGAGGGTTGAAGATCAATCCTCAAATGTATGATTACACACATGGTGTGTGTAATAGAGGCCATTTAAGATATTTTTGAGTATGGAAAGCAAATTGGAAGAACAATGCAATTATTGGTTCTCTTGACTGTGTAAGAGGGGTGTAAGAGGAGTGTGTAAGAGAGGAGTAAGAACTTGTTTGGAGTGTGTAAGTGAAGTGTAAGACGTCATAACATTTAATTTATTACATACTTTTCCTGATGACATCATCCATTTTTAAGATAATATTCTAATTCTAAATGTAATAAAATAGGATAATTTAAATCTTTGGATTTTCCTATTAGAGGAATGATTAGGTTTCATTTAAGTGGGAGTAATAAAAAATAATAAGAATGGTGGCTTTTGCAATGTTTTTATTTATCAATCAAATATTCACTTAATTTCCTTGTGAAAACACTTGCAAAGGGTTGATTTAACTCCAAATGCACTTGGTAAGATAAATTATGCAATATGATCCATGGCCTCAATTAGGGATGTATCATTATGATTTTGGGTTAAAATGGTAGTTGTGCGAGTAAATTAGGTCCAGTGATAAATTTTTGGTTAAACTTGCATGCAATTGTGTAAAGTCATTTTGAACACAATTTAGACATGGAAGTGGTTAAAATTAAGTTTTTAGGCCAATACCAATCATTATCAATGAAGTAGATGCCCCCAACATAGTGTGTCATGTGGGCAGAGGAAAGGTCCAACATCTACATGTGCATATATCATGGATCTAGTGTATGCATGTATCACACTCAAATACCCATGAAACATATGTGTGATGGAAAAAAAATGATATGTTATCTAATAACATAATGCCATAAATCAAACAACATATGCAAAATCTAGTAAACATGCAAATGCTAAGTATTTTTGATTTATTTGAATGTTTTTGTATTTTATTAATTATTTGATTTTTTAAATTTTTTATATAATTTTAAATTTAATTTTATGGTGTTTGAAAATGCACAGGTTATCTAATGATCTCAATATGAGGATAAAAATATGTGAGGAGTGGTAAATGAATAACATTTTCTATATGATATGTGCCATATGTGTACATAACAAAATCAGAAAGTGTATCATTTTCCTTTGCTAAGATTGTACATGTTATCTTTGCTTGTTAGATATTTTCCTACGTGGTCTTGTTTTAAATATGTTATTTATTTAGAAAAGTATGTAACCTTGCCTCCATGATCAAATGGTATCCAACCTTTATTTTTATCAATCATTACTCCTATCGAGTGTAACCATGATTGTCCAAGCACAACACTGTATGCATTTGGATTATAAATAATATGAAAAGTAAGAGAATATTATTTAAAATCAAATGAAAATCTTAAATGAATTGATCCCACACTTCTTGTGATTTCATTAGTTTTATCAAATTGTTGATACTTATTTCTAAGACAGCTAAGAAATGACATAGAATAAAAAATTGTATCTTGATAGTCCATAACATTGATATCTGTAAATTACTTGCCACATATATCATCAGTGATAATGAAAAGGTCATGATATGAGGAAAGACTTTTAATTTTACCCTTTGTATCCACATTTTAAAATTTAGTTTTTGTGTCTCTTTCTCTTTTGTTAGAAATCCTACTTTAAGCATGTTTGTTTGCTTATCTTGAGTTTGATTTACCAATTGATCTTTTTGTAACATTGCCTTTACAATACATTGATTTTGTAATTTTTCCTTTTCATGTTATGCCTTTTGTAATTTTTCATTTTAATATTGATATTTTTTTAATGCTTTAGCTTTTCATTTTGAATCTTTTCATGCTCTAAGTTTTGCATTTGCAACTATTTTTGCTCCAAATTATCCTTTGGTACCCATACTTTTTCTTTTTGTACTTGTGCTTTAGGAGATGCACTCATAATTTGAGTGGGTTTATTGATAGGTTTACTTATCATATTATAAACACTATCAATTATACTTTGTATTTTTTTCTTGAAATCATAACAAAAGATTTTATGATGCCCATGTATTCTATGATATGCACAATAGTATTTTAATCTTCTAAGAGGATGTATAGGAGGTAATTAGATCACATTATTTATAATATTTTCCCTTATAATCTCACTTTAAATTTTATTAGCGTTTTTCATTCTTTTTGAATCACTAGTTATAGATGAGTTCTATTTTGGCTTCCAAACTTGATGTGTAGTCTTATTAGGCATATAATTTATAGGTGAAGATGTAAACACATGATTAACACCAATAAATTTTAGATTGTTTGTATGTGTGATATTATTTTACCATGATGTGATATTTAAATTAAATTACTAATTTTGATTTTTTAACTCTTCTATTATCTTGCTCATATCAATGATTTGATATTTGAGTTCTTCACAAACACAAACCCTAGGTGCTTCAGATTGAATATGTATACACATACCATATAAAGGAGATATGGGAGGTGGAAGGGTTTGAGTAAGGGTATGTTGGTTACTTTATTTTTTTAGTATAGGATGGGCCACCTTATCCCTTGAAGTAGTAAAAACATTGACCTTGTTAGAGGTAAAGTAGATATCACCCTCCTTAGGGTTAGGAGGATGAAGAGCTTCCTTTTTTATCCATTTTACATGATACAATGAATAATATGAGAACATGAAAATAGAGACATAAAAATTCTAGAAAACACTCCAACATGATAAGAAAAATCACAACTAAATTATTACTACAATTTGAAACCCTATAAGGCTAAAAACCTAGCAAACTATGGCTGTGTAGGAAGATTTAGAGGTCAAGTTCACCAAATGTTTAACCCTTTTCGAAAATAATGATAAGGAGAATATTTTAATAAAATATTCTATAAGTAGTCTAATTAAATAATTCAGATTCTCAATATTCAATTACAATGTTAAATAATGGAAATATGTTAAATATAGAAAACATAATGATAAATAATAGTTTGATTACTTAACACAAAGAAGTTATAGTACTTAGCTTATTTATTGATGTGCATGTGGGTCTGAGAAATGTAAGTGCTCGAGGATACATGATTATGCTTGATTCATAAGATTTTAGAAATCAACCCTCTGTCAACCTAGACACTAGTATTAGTATCTAAACACTAACATTGATGCTTCTATATATAATTAAGTACAAGTACTTTTATGGAAATTCTAATTGTGCCTATTACGTCTTACTATTAGCTTACAGATTCTTGTTAGGATAAATTAAAACTAGATCTATCCCCAAATCACATACAAGAGAAACTATGAAATCAATCAATCAAACATTTTAAAAATAAACATAAACATGCATATAATAGGAGACACCAAATTTAATGTGGTTTATCCAATATGGGATACATCCACCAATATTGTCGAGTATATTATTTACAAAAATACAAGGGAGAAAAAATTCCTATAACAAACACAGTTACACCTCTCTACCTTTTTTTGCCTCCTCTTTGTGTATAATATTTCATCCTTTTTTTTCACACTGATACATCCCATCCATATATAAATACATTTTAGGGTAAAAATACCTAAACATAACCTCTACTATCAGATCAAAAACCTTTAATCAATGACCTAGATTGACTACAAAATTTCAATTTAACAAGTCAATTTTAATACAAAAATTTTCCAGGGTGCATGGCCCTTGGACACCCCTAAAATCCACAAGGGGGTTCCCACCTTACAAACCCCTATGCCATAAATGATTCAAATAATGGGATCCAAACCCACTAAAATAACATCATAATTTTAACCTTTGATCTTGGAAGACAATTAGGCTCCACATCTAACAATTTTCTATCTAGATCATGCGTACAGGTTCCAGATATCAATATGTAGCTCAAAATAATAGGTCATACAATTAAATAATTTTAAATTGAAAATTAAAGGTTAATGGGCTCAAGTGAAGTCAAAATGACCTCAAAGACCCCTCTGTTAGTGAGTGATACTTACATAGCCAATAATCCACATAGGGCCTTAGATTGATGTAGTTATCCCCCAGGCTATGTGAGATTATGTGTGAATAATGGTGAAATATGTTATATACAAGTTCATGTAGTGATTAGATTGTAACTTGAAAAATAATTCTCATGGGATAGTTTTTGAATGCTTGAGATATATAAAAAGACTACTCCTTTGACTGATTTTGAAATAGGAAGGAATAAGGTAGTATACATTAGTTGTGTGAATGATTTAGGGAGCTTGATAGGTGCTTTCTTGGTAATTTATTGATGCATAAATGATTGGGAATTTTTTATATATTTATATTTCACCATTTGAAATTATCTCATAAGAGGGTTAATTAAGACAAATAGGTCGACCCATACATATCAAAAGATTTACAAATTTGAGTATTTGTAAGGTACATAGACGTCAAACCTAGGACATTAGCTTTGATGCTAGTGTCTTAGTCTATATGGTAATGTCATAGAGTATAAATAATTGTTAAAGATATACAATTGACAATGCAAGATGTTAATTAGATTTTAAACATATTATGGGCTATCGGTGATTTGGCTAATTAGAATATTAGGGTTGACCTATAAGATAAGCATTTAGGCACAATAAAATGGTGAATGTGAGTCTTACAACATTAAAAATTCATAAACTTAAGGTTTGAGTGATGAGTGATATTTTCCAAGTGTAAAAAATGAGTTTATCATGTAAAACACATATTTATCATCTATAATTTTAAAATTGTCAGAACATAGTTTCTAGGAAAATAAAGCAAATAAAAACTGAAATTAGAAAGTAGAGTTTTGAAAGCAAAGCTTTAGGTTTAATAATATGCTTTAAACCATTTTTGATAAAACACTAATTGAATTAATGTTAACTATAGGTGTAAAACTAAAAAATATCATAATATTAAAGATATACCAATTGTTAACTATTTTAGTTTTGAAAAATTGCTAAATATAGAAAGTTTTTAATCTGGGAATGTACTAGAAATAAATATACGTAGCTTGTTAAATGATTTATATTATTTTTAGTACTATTTGAATTTAAAAATCAAAATAATATGTGAGTGTGTAGGCTTAATATTAGAATCAGGTACATAAATAAAATTTTGATAGGTCTTTTATAAGTGGATGGTAGCATAGTGCATTCTAGTCTATTGACCACGAACATGTCTCAATTGGATATGATAAACAATAGAAAGTTTAAGACAAAGAGAAAAACATTAATAAACTATATAACATAAATAAAATTAGAAGATGTTTTTATATAATAGCGTAGTATGCAGACAATGATATAGTACACCCTAGTTTGTTGATCGTGGACTTGTCTAGGTTAATTATGCATATGAATTGATCATTGTTTTTTTATACTTGTGAATGAGGGAAAATTTGATATATCCAACTTAGGGGTTGGCCACACAAAAATCATTAAATGTATCTCTTATCTTTGAAACCATTAGGGAATTTTGATACCTTGAAAACCTATAAGAAAAAGAGGGGAGTGTAACATATTGAGCTAACCTCAATCACCCCCTTGATGATTTATCATTACCTATATATATATATATATATATATAATAATCCAAGAATTAAAATCAAGCCCATGTAGTTCTCCCACCTAGAGTGAATGTGCAATATGTGCTAATTTGACTATATGTATGTAGCTAGTGTAAACATCATAATTTGGTAAAGCAACCATAAGTACTATATTTTTTGTTGCTCTTTCACATGAAGGTCTTAGTGATGAATATATTCCCTTTTTTCATGGTCATTCTGAGTATTTTGATCTCTATTATGTCTTATTTTCCCTATTTGTATTATCCTCAGTGGTCCTAAATCACCTTCTCTCAGTCACAAGCGCCCCTAATCTATTTTGATTGGTTGTAGTTCTAATTTAAGCCTTAGGACACTAGTTTTATTTTTAGGATAGTAGCACCACATGGTGCTAGTATCCAATTATGGATCTAGTTTTTGATGGGAATTTTCTCTTGTGTTTGAGTAATAACCCTTTCTTAAGCCTTATCTTATGTTTTTTATCCCTATTTTTTATCCCTCTTTTACAAGTTCCTTTTATATAAATAGCCTCACAAGGAATTTTACATTTAGCACTTACTATTTTAGCACATAATTACATAAAATTAATAATAGTGCATCTCAATACTCTACATACTACTCAGTCATCACATTTAGACATAGCATGCTTGATCAAATAAGGGCCTAAGAGAAAGTCATTATAGCATACCATGCAAGTTGATTATGCACGTTCCCTAAGGGATAACTACATACAATCTAAGACCTCTAGCATTGAGGTTAAAGTAGGCATTGACCAGGACAATAAGGGTTTTGCTTTGCATGATTAAAACATCCCACAACCTAGTTTTCCCTTATTTTTTACATTTAATCTAGTTATTATTTCATGTTTATAGGTATTCATTAGGGTTTTGGAAGAGATTTAACTAAAATAGTGACATAAGCAATCCTTGAATTACACAAAACCACCTACAGGACTTCCAAAACCTCCCATAACTTCCCTAAAAGCTTTAGATAGTTGCTATAAGAGGGACACTAGCACCATAATTGGACACTAGTGCCACATGGCATTATTATAATAAAATTAGCACTACTATCCAAGACTATATTTCAAAAATAGGTAGAAAATGGAAGGTGTCTACCTATTTCTCTAGCATGTTTCAATTCCTTGACCATAGAAAAGCGTATTTACTTCCAGATAAATATTATTTATTTTCTCACTTGCTACTTTGGCAAAGGTTAATTAAATCAATCATTTCTAATTTTCATTTCAGATTAACATCATACTCAACCCTTTAATAACATAGGATTTAAATCAAGTTAGGTACTAAAAGGTTAAAACATTTGGTGAAATTGACTTCAAATATTTCTTAAAATGTTAGTTTTGCCTAGGCTTTACCTTTTTCCAGCACTAAATTAGGATTAAAAACCTTAGTTTTTCTATTTTTGGGCATAACCTAGCTTATTTAATCAATCCTACATTAGGGTTTCATTTATTTAATGCAATTTAAAAAAAAAACAACCTTAATTCAAAACCTTAGATCCACATACTAGGTCCCTATACATCCAAATACTAGCAATTATGGTTTCACTTACAATTCTAGTTTTTATTACACACTTGATTCAAAATTTCTCAATTGTACATATACTTATGTTAGATTGCATTCTACCTCTTGTGTGTTTTCTATTCATTGTTTACATTATATTCTTTGGCAAGTTTAAAATGGCATCTAAGAAGTCTTTTACCCCTCACGCAATTGATGAATTTTTGAATTTCTCTCATAATTATAACAATGAATGGATAAATTTTCAATATTATACATTAGAGAATAATAATGAATTCATTTATAATGATGATGATGATGATGATGACTATTGTTATAATGATGGGTATGAGGATTATTATGAGCATGACAATGAAAAAGTAAATGAGGACATATTATATACATCATCTTCTCTTTCCTCTCACTCTTCTCTTACACCTCAAAATCAAACTAATAATATAATACCAAAAGAGCCTCTTATTGGAAGTGCTTTTTTGCAATGTGATCCTAGCTGTTCAACTACTTTTGCTACCTCATTATCCAAATTAAATCAATATAAGTGTAATATATGAAAGCCACTTTTGCATGATTCAAGTAAAGTAGATAATAACAATGCATCTTCTGTACCCTTCTCAATTAAATTCAAAAAAAGATGTATGAATCATATTACAAACAATATAATATTAAAAGATCCTCATGTTGGTTATGCTTTGTTCCAATGTGATCCTTGCTTTTCAAATACTTTTGCTACCTCATTATCTAAATTAAATCAATATAAGTGCAATACATGAAAGCTACTTTTGCATGATTCAAGTAAAGTAGATAATAACAATGCATCTTATTTACCCTACTCAATTAAATTCAAAAAAGCATTTACCAATGATATTACACCTTTTAACAATGCACAAAATAAGGTAGATGAAATTATTTTATCACATTTTTTTACATTCTAAGCTCAATGCAATGATTATTTACAACAAATTGATAATGCAAATGTCTCTCACTCTTATCCTACATGTCTTAATATACCATAAGAAAACATGATTGTTGCTTCTTCTACCCTTGAATCCAAAATCAAAAGTGATAATCATTCTTGCATTCCACACATAAATAATCAACAAATGCATTGCATTACACCTATACATGATGACACATTGAACAATAGTAAAAAGTTAAAATCTTCTCCTACTTTATCTCTTAATAAACATGTGGATGATACTTATTCTACTCTTACTTCTATAAGTGAATTAAACTCTGATGTTGATGAACTTTGGGATAATGATGATTTTTATGATTATGATGAAGAGAAAATAAAATCTACACCTTGTATCTCTCCTCAAACTTCACCTATTTCTCTTATTCAAATAAATACTAGGTCACATGTCAAAAAAAACACATAGACACTTATTCTTATGTTCATAATTTACATTTAATTGAAAATAAAGTACCTTCTATTTAATTAGTATGTGATACTTCTTTAAAAATTAACAATATAAGAGATACCAATGAATTTCCCTCAACCCCCTTACTACAGTAGAACCTATTTCTCAAACTAACCTAAATAAGGGTGATAGCTCATTTCCCTATAAATAGGTCCCAACTATCACACCTCTAAAGCTTATAGAGAGCAAACCAATCCTCCATAAAAAAGGTTTCCAATATAATATGCCAATGTATAACATTAAATAAACCACTTGATGATGATAATATACCTTCACAAGTGTTAATTTACTTGATGTATGTCATTGATGTGTTGCAACAATAAGTACACCATCTCACTTTGGAGAACAAAGCATATTAATCTTGGACTCATGCCAATTTTATCCATGGCAAACCTATTCCACATAAAATATCCACTACAAGGTTGTCATACAACTTTTAGATACCAGTGTTACCTATATTTTATGGGCATGGAGATCCATACTTGCACCTTTAGGCTTATGAGAAAGCCATGGCACATGTCACCAATAATCTGACTCTACTATAATTATTTTTAAAGTCCCTATATGGGGAAGCACTAAATTAGTTTCATCATACAATCCCTAGTGGATCACTACATACATATGAGGAGTTAGAAATAGTCTTTCTCAAGCACTATTTACAAAATAAGGGACCTCGAGTCACATATGAAACATTACCTTCATTATACTAGTGCTACCTATATTTGATGGGCATGGAGATCCATACTTGCACCTTTAGGCTTATGAGAAAGCCATGGCACATGTCATTACTTTTAGATACCAGTGTTACCTATATTTGATGGGCATGGAGATCCATACTTGCACCTTTAGGCTTATGAGAAAGCCATGGCACATGTCACCAATAATCTAACTCTACTATAATTATTTGTAAAGTCCCTAGATGGGGAAGCACTAAATTAGTTTTGTCATACAATCCCTAGTGGATCACTACATACATATGAGGAGTTATAAATAGTCTTTCTCAAGCACTATATACAAAATAAGGGACCTCGAGTCACATATGAAAGATTACCTTCATTATACCAGGGTGAGATAAATCCAACATCTGAATACATTTAAAGATTTAAATCATATTTACATCAGTTGATTTATAAAATGATAGATTTAGAGGTACAATACATATTTTTTAGAGGCTTATTTTTTCCTCTTAAGGAGAAATTACTATATTAGACATCAAAATCATCATGACATATATGTAATGCAACTATAACATTAGAGGTAGAATTAGGACTAGTGGTTACACATTCAGAAGTAGATTTTGATGTAGGCCCCTTAGAGACCCAATCATCTAACATGATACAAGAGCTTATTCCACTTATAATTAATAAAGTAGTGGAATAGAAGCAAAGGATAAATATAATTAATAAGGGCAACGAGCTACTTCATAGAGCACCTCCTATAGTGAGTAAAACACATGGTATATACATAGAGGTTATACAGTTTTCAGACATGGATAGGCCTGATAACATATTACATACATTATTAGATATGGAGAGGATCACACTTCCTCCTACTAATCATCATCTGGCACACCATTTGCGCAGGGTACCAAATAATCCATATTACAATTTTCAAAAGATAAATGGACATTCAGATGATCATTATTATGCACTCTAAGCCTGTATTAATAGTATGTCAAATAGGGAATTATAGTATTTACATAGGGGGCACTAAGATCTCAGTATCCACACTCTCCTAGATCACACTCCTCTATGACAATGTTATACCATGATGTTCCTTTTGAGGAACCATTGGTTACTCATCATATGAGTCATGTGGCTTTTAGGACAATTAGTTATGAGTGATCTCATGTACCATAACTTTAGTAGAGATGACAACCATTTCACAAAGATCAAAGCACAACTTCAATTCACACACCAATCAAGATATGTGGAAATAACTACAAAGATCATAGCATAACTTTAGTTCATACACCAATCAATATATATGGAAGAAACTAAAAATATTAGAGCATATCTTTAGTTTGTACACTAATCAAGATATATGGAAATGACTACAAATTTTAGAGCATAACTTTAGTTTAAACACCTATCAATATATTTATAAATAATTACAAGGATCAAAATATAGCCTCAATTCTAACATCGATCAAGATATTTTCTATTGATCATAGAGCTCAAAGTACAATTTTAGCACACCAACCAATCAAGCTATTTACTATAGAGTCTATATATTTAGCCACTAATAATGTATCACATGTTGTTTTAATTTTATAGTCTTTTTTTACATCGACACAACATGAGGAGTATGGTATTGATCATTGGTTCTCCATGCCATCTAGGTTCAGATAGGGCATACTATAGTCACATGATCCACACGTAAAAATCTTATAGAATACCTATAAAAGATATAACAATAAATAATAAATCCTAATCCATTACAAATATACCCAAACATTCATAAACATATAAAAATTCATTAACTATACTTTGAGAAATATAATATAACAATATCATCATTTAAAGCATTTAAACTAATTAAACACATATCAACATACATAATATAACTAGATCTAGATACCAATATACACAATGCCAATATAAACAATGAACATCCATATATATAACTCAAAATATAGTTTCACTATAAGTATAGTCCATCACTCTATAATGTAGACATGGCCTCTACGACCAGCTCCCTCATTCCCACTCCCAGACATATCCATGCTAAAACTAGAGGTTACGCTCTCCCTCTATGACTTGAATTGATGACTACATATACTCTCTCTCATGATATATACCCACTTCAACCATACACTCTACATGTTCTCATTGAAGATGTATGTAGTCATCCACTATCTAACTACTGGCCCTACCTTGAGCATCGGGTGCAGGCATGGTTCACCTATACAACTATGCATGTCTCTCATCTCAATTAGAATTCAATCATCTATATGTTGTATTATCTATTACAACTCAACCAAATAAATGGGCATGCACATTGGAAAAATTAGTGTCCCTCTCTACCAATCCATCCTCTATGACATCATCAAAATATGCCATGTTAATATGTGAATCACTGACTCGATGGTAGTCTTCTAGTACTCATCATCACCCAAACTTGCACATACCCATGAGATACATTAGATTATTAATAAAATAAAAGGATAACCAACTACACATATTATATAAGTGCACTATATCAACTCATCATCCAAAACCTTAAGAGGTTCCACCTCTAGTATATACTCTATAATAATCCCACCTCTCAGAAATAGAGGTGCCCATATATGATCTCTCCACCTAGATATGTAGGCATTAATAAATCCCACATAATCTACATTTACTATATCATTCTCAATATCCTACTCTATCAAAGGAATGGGAGATGACTTAGCATCAAATTGCCTCGGTCTATTACCTTGCCTCATAGGAGCCCAAGAATTCTTTAACCATACCACTTGTGCTGGGGGCCCATCTTGAACTACACCAAACTATCACATAACTTGCTCACACTATAACCAATCATAAAAATTTAACCAATGGTCATGTATCTAGTATCTCACTTGAATCTATCTCAATTGAGTACCATCATCAGGCCATCCATCATATCCCTTATAGGACCTCCAAATAATATCCCCAATTGTCAAACTATCTAACACATGCCAACACTACATCATGCTCCTCCTAGGTAGGTGGCCCATCCCTATCCAACTCTCTATAAATAACTATGGATGAGCCAAACCATCTCATAATGGCAACACCAACCTGCTCACTACTATGTGGTCATTTGCCCAATAATGTATAAATGTAGATGATCCAATCCCTCTACCACACATCTCCCACATGAAATGGTATAAGTCCCTATACAAGTGGAATAGTATCATCTACCCCCATGAATACATAATACTCTAATCTTATATATCTTGCACTATCTCATGCATCTTATAGGATATTAATACCTTACTCCTATCTACAACCACAAATGAAGCTAAAAAAATGGCTAAGAACTTTGGCAGTTGTGAAACCTTGATAATAAAAATTAGTGTCAATAATATATCATTATGGATCTTATGTGATGATTCCCTAAAAACATAACATAGAAATACCTAGAATCCCACTATATATATTGAGCACCTATTTCCTCTTATAGTATGGCTCTCTACCCGAAAATAGGTGGCTATAAAATTTGGTACACATCCTCTAAAATAACAATCATCTCCCTAATCGATAACCAAAAAGTGTAGCATCCCATATCTTGCATAATGCAATCATTATGTGTTTATCCTAGGGCATAGGCTCTAAGAATTCCACATGTCTCAAACCTACTTCTCTCAATCATGGCTATCTCAACATCTAAAAATGATAGACCCCACATGGTCTCTATCATCCATCTAGTCCAAACCCACCTCAATAGGCATCAACTTACAAAAGTACAACCAACTTAGGCATCAAAAATGCAAAATCAAAACTAATAGATACCAATAAACATGGAAAACTAGTCAAAAATGATTGTCATTACAACTTAGGCCTATTGGACACTAATGTTGCATACAAAATAGTAGCATTGGATAATAGTGCCACATCTTAGACACTAGTTCTAAGTCCTAAATAATAGTGCCAAAATAAGGATAGTAGCACTAATTTGTAAAATAAGCTATAAACTAGCTAATTTTTAGTAAAAACAATAAAAAATGCATTACAAATGATAACAATAATAAATAGTATGGGTTCCTTACCATGGTAACCTCTTCTTTAGCCTGGATCTATGCCTACACCTCATAGCGGGTTAAACTAGCTCCTCGTCTTCTGGGCATATTTCTCTGACTCAAACAAACAAATGATCTCAACTCAAATACTTTAAATGAATTGGAAAAAAATCAAATAATTTATTTAAGTCACATTTATCAAATGCCACATTATTAAGGTTGACCTCGCATGCCAATTTCACCAACTAATACCAATTTTTTTTTACAAACCATTTCTTGCATGTGGGACTTGATATCAATGTGCCATGCCCCATATTGGTTAAACCAATCTCCGAATAAAAGGTATCTCTAAAAAGTGATAAAAATGATAGTAACATAATTAACTCAATATAGACAAAATATTTATCACCTTACCAATTTCAACAATCAATTGTATCATAATAAATAAACTATTCAAACTTCAAACAACATCACATCCACTACTTAACAGCAGTACAACTGATCATTATGAATTTTTTTAGACACCCTCACCACAATATCAACTCTCTCACCAAAAGAAGGGTAAATACACACAAATTACTTCAAACATATAGAGGTTTAGCTTCATAGGTTCACACAAATATAAAGTTTACTTAGATACATATTTAGATACATAGGTGTACATAGATATTCAGATATTCAGACACAGGTAAATAGATATTTAAATTCATAGGTTCACATAGATATATAGTTTACTCAGATGTAAATTTAGACACTTAGGTATACATAGATATTTATAAATTTAAACACATAAATCTACATAGATATTTAGACACACATTTACACATATATTTAGGTTTATAGGCTCACATAGATATACAATCTACTTAGATACAAATTTAGACACATATATCTACACAAATATTTATATATTTAGACACACATATCTACATAGATATACAAATAGTCAGATATAACTATTTAGATATAAAATCTACCTAGATACAACTACACAAATATACCCATTTACTCACATATATAGATGTTTAAATACATAGCTACATTATTTAGATAATAGGATTAGGAGGCATGATACAAAGCACACATCCTTAATCTCTATTTTTAGATTATCAAGTTATACTCAATATCATCACTAAGATGTCACCATGCTTTCACCAATTTGGGTCATAGGACCATCTATAGCAGTTGATCCATAATATTCCACCCAACCTAATTTACATACCCAAATATAGTTCAGATATTAGAGTAGGGGTAAGCAATCTTTGTTTCTCCACACATTCAATTTACATACCTAGATTTAGTTCTAATATCAGAGTGGGGGAAATCAAGCCTTGTTTTTCCACACATTTTGTTTACATACGCATATTTAGTTTAGATATCAGAGTGGGGGCAAGCGAGCTTTATTTCTCCACACATCTAATTTACATACTCTAATTTAGTACAAATATTAGGGTGGGGGAAAAATAGGGGTTTGTTCCTCACAATTCAGTGCACCATTCAAATTTAGTATAGAGGACATCCACATCATGGATTTCCTCTTCATATATTTCACTCTAGATCCTATCCATTTCTCTGGCCAAAAAGTGGGCTAGGTCTAAAACACATCCACACAGGTAAGTAAAAGTACACGTTCCTCTTTTTTTTACTCTAATACTTTCATTTCATTGCATTATTAGAATAAAAGGGGGAAAATGTAAACACCCTAATTTAGTCAAGAAACCAATAGTACATGTTTTTTATTGCTCTTTTACATGAAGGTCTTAGTGATGAATACAATCTTTATTTTCATGGTCATTCTTAGGATTTTGATATTTATCATGTCTTATTTTCCCTATTTGTAGCACACCTAGTGGTCTTAAATCAACTTCTCTTAGTAACTAGGGCCCCTAGCTTATCTTTCTTGGTTTTAGCTCAACTTTAAGCCTTAAGACACTAGCACCATTTTCAGGACAGTGGCGCCATATGATGCTAGTGTCTAGTCATGGATCTAGTGTTCAATGGGCATTTTATCTTGCGTTTGAGTCCTAACCCTTTATTGAGCCTTCTCTTATGTTTTTATCCCTTTTTAACAACTTTTCAACCAACGAACAAGGTTTACTATTCAAATCAAAGTTTAATCTATATAAAGAGTGTCACAAGGCATTTTACATCTAACACTTACTATTTTGGCACATAATTAGATAAAATCAATCAATAATATAGCTTAGTACTTTGCATATTACTTAGTCATCACATCCAGACATTTCATGCTTGATCAAAGAAGGGCCTAAGCAAAAGTCATTATAACATACCATGTAAATTAATTATGCACATTCCCTAAGGGAGAACTACATGTGATTTGAAACCCATAACATTGGGGTTAATATAGGAAATGACCATGATTATATGGGTTTTACTCATGTGATCATAATTCCCACAACCCAAGTTTTCCCTTTTATTTTCATATGATCCAGAAATTGTTTAATCTATGTAGGTATTCATTAGGGTTTTGGAAGAGATTCAACTAAAATAATGACATAAGTGAGCCCCCAAATGACACAAAACCACATACAAGACTTAAAAAACTTCTTATAACTTCAATAAAAGTTTCAAATAATTCATATAAGAGGGACACTAGTGCCATAATTGGAGACTAGCACCACATGACACTACTATCCTAAAATTGGCATTATTGTCCAAGACTAGATTTTAACAATAGTTAGAAAATGGAAGGTGTATGCCTATTTTTATAGCCTATTTTAGTTCCATAATTTGTAGAGGATCCTATTTTCTTATATATAATTACTCTTTCTCTTCTCACTTGTTATTTTGGGAAAGGTCAATTAAATCAATGATTTCTAGTTTTCATTCTAGATTAGCATCATACTCCATCCTTTAATAACATAGGATTTACATCAAGTTAAATCTTAAAAGTTTAAAACAAATATAATATGGATTTAATACTTGATAATGATAGATCTTGACTTTCTATAGGGGGATATTGACATGGATTATGACTTCTCTTTATGAATATTTTATAATTTGGGAAGATTTACTTAATGTGCCAAAGTGTGAATGCCTGTACAAAGTGAATATCAAGCCCCTTAATGAATTATCCTAACATGATTTATAGGTGAATATTTTTAAAATTCAATTTATTTTAACCATTTATAATTTGTAAGAAAACCCGAAAGGATAACTTTAAATTTGGAAACTAGGTGTTATTAGGTGTGGGATGTGCCTAACCTAAGTGCATAGTAGCATATTGTGCCCTTGTCTGCCTAGGGAAAACCTATATATAGATGTCAAGGACCTGATTCAAAGTTAGATATAGTATGATGGTGATTTTAGACAACTTGAGCATTTGGAATTGAAAATTTATGTGTAATGATAATGCTAAACAAAAGATCAAACTCACATATAGATGAATGGATTAGAGGAATAACAAATTAGAGTAATGTATTTGAGCATAAGTCATGTGGTTTTGAACGTGTCAAGAATTAGTATTATGAAGTGTATGTAACCATATTTATGTGTCTACAAGAAGATATGCCTTAATATTCAATGAATACTAAGAAGTGCTAAGTGAAGCACTCACAATATGATTATAATTGTTTTGGTGGAACCTGTACCAAGTTCATATGCCAAGGGTGGAGACCCAAATTAAGATAATATGTAAATATGATCAGTCACTATAAAAAAAATAGATTCAAAGTGTTTTCTTAGGTACCTTTTTTACCATCATAGAAATTTAAAAGTGAATGCATGGATAACATACATGCCCCACACTTTGAACTATTTGTACCCCAATGTGATATATAAAGCCATAAATATGTATGCCTCTCTATTTAATATGATAATTTGACTCTTATAATGTAATAATCATTATCAATCTGATCCATGTAATATGTAACATCATGTCATATAATCTATCATATGTTCTTGTATAATGCCTCACATATGCATCACATATGTGCAAATATATTCCAATCTAAACATTTATCTATCCCAATTGAGACACTAATATTTAATCATTAAGTGCTTGATAATGTTTAATATTAACATTATTACCTTAGTCTATTCTTCATTTTAGTAACTTGTAATATATATGAGATCCTTCACTATTCTACTTACTATCTTGAATATACTTAAAATATCATGCAAACATCCTTATTCTAATTAAATATTCCTATTACCCAAGTTTCAAAAATATCCAACCTTTTGGGACAAGACCACACTAGGTCAGATAGGGCAACAACATAACCTTGTCCACTAGTGAGACCTTGTCTCTTGAGCTTTAATGTTTAATTTTTAAAATTTAGACATTTTCATCTTGGGCCTCATACACTTTTAGCAAGCTTGGTTTAGATACTAAAATCTAATTTATGTAGTACTCTAGTCTTGTACACTTGGAAATTATCCATCATTGTTATACCTTTCAGTTATAGACCTATCCACTATCAAAAGGCTTGTGTTCACTATCTCTTTATGCCTAAACTGCTTATCTCTTAGTCTGAACATTATTATTCTAATGATCAGACCTTTTATACTATGAAAAAGCTATAAACTTGATTATTATCCTCCACTACCAATTTTGGACCTGTACCTATTTTATAGCTTCTTGAACACTTATGTCCTAGACAAACACCTATGTCGATATAAGTGTCCAATTTTCCTACAAACTGTCTAGTGCCTAAAAGTCATCCAATTTAGAAATGAAGCATATCCTAAAGGTTACCTAAGTTTTTTAGTGTAATATATTTTCAAAAGGGATACATACATACATACATGTATACATACATACATACATACATATATATAAGATCAACCCTCATTCATACCTCACCTAGAAATCACATATAACTCATAGGCAATATACCAATAAACACTCAATCAAGAATTCAAGTGAGAAAACCTTCCATATTCATACATATTTCCATATCAATCATATAATCATTATTTCCATAGGTTTGAAGCATTCAAAGAGCATACTATGAGCCATATTTTCCAAATTATAAGGTAGGTCACTGCATCTCTATGCTTATCACACATTACATCTTTATGCACACACAAGATAACACATAGAGGATAAATACATAAGTTTTAGGTCCTATCTAGAGTATTGGCTATGTAGGCAACACCCATTGATAAAGAGGTCCTTGGGTAGATCGACACCATAAGCCCACTAACCCATTTTTCCCATAGTCACTCTAAGGGTGAAGAAGCTAAGGTTTGATCATTTGGCAAAGAGTGATTGTTTATGCACATAGTCTAAATACATAAAAATAAAGGTGATAAAAACCTAGAAGGATCCAACTGGTCACATCCAAATCCAATCAATATTCCTCATATGACACTTGCATCATAGTCATACACTTACATTGATGCAATTGTCTAGATATGATGTAAGTACTTGAGGCCACAAAGGGAATATTCCTAGGATGTAACGATTGTTCTAAGATCATATTCCAATCCAATTCCATCTTATTCTATATTAAATTAGCATGACCATAATAAACCAACTAAGTATCATTGTTCCCTATTTATTGTAATAACTATCAATAGTTATACTTTACTATTTTTAGTAATCTTAGTTGTATAAATTCATAATATTATTTGTTCACTCTAAAGATCACCCTAATTGAAGCTATCTAAAACATAGGCTCACTCCAGCTAATATAATTGGAAATTATCAAAGTGTGGGTGACTTTGTATTGAGAAGAACCTTCAGAGAGGGCTGGTTCCCTTAAGGTTTATCTTTTAAAATTGATCATTGTTGCATTTTGATGAAAAGGGGAAGGGAAAATTGAAGGGAAATCCTAATAAAAGGGGTGATGCAATTGATTTATTTAAACCCTCTTGAAAATTTTGAAACTAATGCATGCATATAAACCAATAAAACTACTATATTTCCCTTAAGCATAAATACTTCAGATGAATGATTGAAAGAATTTTGGATTACAAGATTCCTTTTTACCTCTTGAAATGACCTATAGAATGTGAGATATAAAGAAAGAGGAAATGAAAGGACCTGTAAAAAAGAGATATAATCTCACTTATATGATGGTACATAATCAATTACTCTATATTCTCTATCAAAACTCATATGCAAAATAAAAATATCCTTTATTGATGTATGGTCTAGAATACAATTTTTGTTTTAGCTCTAGGAATAATGAAATAATAGATTGAAAAAGCTGATATATATGTATCAAAACCTAAAATAAGCCAATGTAAGGGTTAGTCTTGGTTTACTAACTCAATACTAACTCCTTTTAAAATATTTAAAAATCATTCTTAAAAAATCTTCAAACTCCACAAAATTTACATGATCTTCAAAGTTGGCATAGGAATAATATGGTGGTCCCAAGTTTGAAAATTCAAATCCTCTCCATGCATGATGATATGCCAAAATCCAAAAAATAACTTTAATTGAAGTGTTTGGAAGTTTATTTGGAACATGAGAATGTCCTCCTTTGCATGGAAATCAAGAGTGGATGCGGCACTTGATAATTAGTCAATTGGAGCTCAAAACTAGTCAACCCTAATTAGCCTTCCCTTGCATGAAAATGGATCTTGAATAATGAAATGAACATTATAATTAATTATAAAATTATAAATATGGCATGGAAACTCAAATTTAACTCCTTGATGACCAATTCTAACACCAAACTCAAACTTGACAAGTTGATCAACTAAGCGATTTAGACCAAATAGGCCTAAAGGCTAATATGTGATTTTGGTCACCATTAAATCTGTAATAATAATCCATGAAACCTAAAAAAACCATGAATTATTCTTGGAACAAATTTCTTAATCATAAAATATGTGATTTTGATGAGAAAACCTTCACCATTTAATCAATAGGGTTGACTAGGCCAATTTTGCTCCAAATTCCAGTAGACTAGCCATTTTTATTGAGCTGGTAAGGACACCTCTAAGATTATTTATGATAAAATTAATATTTTATGATGAATAAAAAGTATTATTATTTTAGCTCCATTGATTAGATTCCATTGAACTGCCTTGTACTTTGTTTTACATACTTTTTTCCACAAAAACATGATTTCTACCTTCTTACAGATCTATGCATAAAAATGAAATTTATGGAATCCTATCTAAGTGTAATTAATGTTTTAAAATGTTTCTAGTTTATTCATGATGATTTGATGGAAATAAAAGCCACTTCTCAAAACTAGGTTTTTAGGGGTTTAGGAGGGTTTTAAAGCTGAATCTTTAAACTGATGATTCATGAAGTACAGACCTCAAAATACCAAACCATTTATATTGATACATAAAAAATTTACCCCTATTATATCCCCAAAAATATTGGTTTCCCATGCAAAAGATATGAAAATTTACCACATGAATGAAATTTGCCTGTGGAGTTTTACTTACATTCTGGGCTGCATACACTCTTAGTGATTATTCATAAATCACAACCCCTCAAATGATCTTAATTATTCATGAATCAATATTTCATATGGGTCTTCAAAACATACTAATATCATTTAGCCAAACTCCACATGTGGTGAACAATACGAACATCTGAACAGGGGGTTTGGAAGGGTGTCTAGAACTACAAAAAGTGAAAAACTTCACCAAAATAAAAATAGTTCCTTCATAGATTTGAAAATCCTAAAAAAATTATTATAGGACCTATGCCATGTTATCAAAACACTCTAAAAGTCCAAAAATGCCTTTTTGGCCCATATGCTTATTTGTTTACAAAAGCCTATATAAGCATGGTTTAGTTAAAATTTAGAGTTTTTAAACTATTTTAAGGTATTATTATTATTTAAAAACATCATCCCATGATTTTAAAACTTTTACTTGGCACTAGAAGCTTCTGAAGCACTCCAGAATGAAGCATGCTCCAATGGTGACCTCAAACAAACAAGCTAATGTTTGAGACAATAAAAATATTATAACCACTTTTAAAATGGATATTAAACTTTTTAATATTGTTATCCAACTCATAATGACATTTTTTACAAAATTTGAGGTTGAAATTCCACTTGTAGCTCCTAGAATCCTTAATTTTCCCTAAAAAATGACCCAGATGCATGGACTATCTCCATATTTGGCTAAGTTTTGGATGTTTGAAAGTATTTTCATTATATTTTGAGGTTTTATAGGTATAAAAAATCCTCATATGTCTCAATATTCCCTTAAATAGTTTGTAAAACTCCTCTACCCATGTTTTCAAGCACAATAAGAACCTCAAACAAGGTAATTAGGCCTCTATGATTATGTTTGAACTGCTATATATGGGCATTGATCAAGTTTGAAAAATATTTGAGGTCAATCCATCTTCAAAAGATTATTTAAGACCATTTATGCCAAAATATTTCTCTTCACACATCCTTTTATGGCAATTTGATTAGTTTCAAGCTTCTTAGGCCTTTAACTAGGTACATTCTGTACAATGGCTTGCATGTACCTTCAAAGACTGATGGTACTATTGTGAGCTTGGTAAAATGTTTCAAGGTACCCATTTACCAATTATTATTTATCAATTAGCATAAAAAACTTACTTTACCTGAAGGAATGGACTGTGCTTACCTTCATCTCATGGCCTAGGAATGTGTTCTAGGTGCAAATGGTTGTAAATGACCTTGATTGGTCCATACCCTTCTAATGACACAATATTTAAATATCTACGAAATTTAGAGTAGCCTAATCCTCATGATCAAACCCCATAGACCTTCTACATTAACAATTTTTTTAACATGATCCTTATGAGTTTGGAAAAGGAATGCTCCCAATAACGTGTCTGTAGCTTGATTTACTTTACTTGTAGGTCATCAAGATGAACTCAGCATCAAGTTACAAGCCTTAATACCTTGTTATTTAATATTCATTCAAAAAACCATCAAAATCCTTCAATTCATGTTTGAAGGTTTCAAACCCAAAGAACCATCCTCCCTAGTCATTGACGGTTCTATATGACTATAATCACCCTATATGACTATAGGAAGGGTTCTTTAAGGCCTATACGTGAAGTTTGAGGATCAACTTGGATATTTTCACCTTTTAGAGTCCCTCCTTTATACATTTTACTACATTCAAGTAGTTCTCTTATTAAGGAAACTTCATTACATCATGAAAACTCTTTTAAGAACACTAGTGCTTCAAGTGACACTTGTCTGTATGCTCATGTGTACAGACTGAGTAACAGTCCCAGCCTTGAGTAAACATATAATTAAGTCCATAACCTATTTTGATTTCAATAATAGTCTTTTTTTCTCTCATTTTCTCCTTTGGAACCTAGATCCATTTAGGTTAGTTCAAAGACTTAGTCCACCAACTTGACTGCACCTAAGTTCTTGAGGTTGGCTATGGGTTATCTTTATATTTGGCTGCAGGTGCACGTTGTTCCTATTAAAACCTCATTGAAACTTGGTATGAATTTTTTTCCCTTTTAAGCATCATAATGTTTCATAATTCAAAGTTAGCTTCTCTTTAAAACATATAAATTCCTCCTTTTCACTAAGTAGGCTTCCTCACAAGGTACATGCATGTAGGTTATTGTATGTTGGTAAGACTATAATTGCTTAGAGAAAACCCTTGATTAGTCCTTTTGATCCACTCATCATGATTACCATTCAAGATTTAATGTGCCTTGATAGACAAACTAGACTCATGAGCCACAAAATATTCTTTTGATCAAGTAGGCTTTCATTATACCTCAGGCCTGAAGGTTACTGTCTTCTTTTAGGACTATAGGCTACCCTAAAGGCTGGTTGTAATTTTATTTTAACTATTCTTAGGGTCATTTAAATATTACATTTATATTTTTAAATCTATTCTCTCTTTAAATTATTTGAATATTGGTAATGATGTTTTCTTGATATACCTTGATAACCAAACCCTCATCCATACAATTGACTACACCTATATGCTTGTAGGTGCATTTAGGCACTGTAGACCAATATGCCTAAAGTGAAAGCATGAAAATTCACTTTATATCCAAAAACCATGATGAGATTACTCATAAACAAGATGACCTCATAGAATTGAATCAAATATTCTTGATATGCATTGATGACCAAACCCTAGCAACTAGGCTTTTTTTTGGGCTGTAGGTGAGTTTCATGAGAATTATGACTCTGAGCATCATAAGACACTTGGTTTTCATAAGTGAGAAATATTTTAGGTCTGACTTTATAATTGACTAGTTTGACTAGTTGTAAAGGTATATTGGGGAGATTTAAGAAATTTTTGAATGATAAGGGTAGTAATTTGACCTTGATAGGTCAAAATTACTAATAATTTTGGTGACTTTCGAGGATTGACCGGCCTGTTGGTCAAAATAACTCAAAAACTTTGGCAAGGATAGACTTGGATAGACACTAAAACTAGGAAAGCTTGTAAATCAAGACATAACATGATAAACTGACACAAAAAACAATAACATGTGCACATATGCACTTAGAAGAAAGTACAACAATAACAAAAAAGGAAAAATAACTACTAAAAACATGTATGGAAAAGCATTTAGAGGAATGAAACTATGACTATGTATAAAAGAGTGACTTTCCTAATATCAATATTTAAGAAACATCCCATTCACAGGAATTGGGAGCTCTTTTCCACTCAATATCGATAATTGAAAAGCATTTTTCTTCTTACAATCAATGATAATATAAGGTCCACTCTAAAGGCTATCAAATTTGGAGTGCTTACCTGGCTTTGCATGCTCTTCATCTCATTTGAGTACTAAGTCTCCTTGCTAAAATGTTTTTGATGAAACCCTCTTGTAAAATGTCTTCTTGACTTGATAATTATTTGACCACATGGTGTGCATAGCATCATCTCTTATCTCCTTTAATTTTCTTATCTTGTTCATTCTGACTTCCATTTCATCACTTTCCAGAAGCTCTAGCAGGTGTGCACGCTCCAAAGCTGGAAACTTCAATGAGATATGCAACCTTGATTCTCTTCCATAAAATAGGAGATAAGGTTAATGACCAATGTATTTCTTAGCGTTAATCCTATCAGCCTATAAATAAGTCTTCAAATTTATATGCCAAGATCTCTAATTATCTTCCATTGTTCTTTTAATGATCCTAATTAGGTTCTTGTTAGAGGACTCAGCTAGTCCATTACCTAATGAATAATAATTTGATGAAGATGTTAAATAGATACCGTGTTCAATATCCCATTCACATACCTTTAAACTAGTGAATTCTAAATCATTATTCAATATTATAGTAGAGGGTGCTCCAAAATAGGTGACTAGATTCTCATAAAATTCAAGCACGAAGTTCTCATTTTCCTCTTTCAAAGGCACTGATTTCACCCACCTGGTGAAATAATATACAGCTATCAAGACACACTTATGACCAGCACTAGATGGATGATGAATCATGCAAATGAAGTCTAAACCCCATTGCATGAAAGGCTGCTTAACCTGAATTGGCTTTAGTGGCATAACAACTAGTCTCTATTTATCTACAAACATTGTACACTTTGTAATTTTATTAACCCATGAATGTGCATATCTAAATAAATTGAACCAAAAATAACTATCTATAATTATTTTTTCATCTTGGGTCTTAGCTACAAAATGACCTCCAAAATAACTATTATGAAATTGCTCAAAAAGCTTGTCAAATTGACTAGTTTCAACATATCTTAAAAGTATACCTCCAATATATTTTTTAAAAAACACTCCATTAATCAAAATGTATGGTACTAATTTCAGCCTAAAGTTTATTCTTTGTGATGCATTCAAATTCCTTGGACACTCTCTAGTTTGAATAAATATAGCAATGTTCTGTGTCGAGCTTGTAGGAGGTGTATTTTTAGCTTCATGTTGAGTGTCATGAATTGTCAAAATTATCTCTTTTTATTCTTTCACATATTTTTTAAGATATTCACATAATAATTTACCTTAAACCATATTTTTAACCTTAATTTTAATTTCATATTACATGCATTTAGTGACCCATCGATATCTCTTTTCACTCAGGTCTCTGTTGAGAATGAAGTCCTTCATACTTGGATGAGCTACCATTAGTATAATCTTATTATTTGAAACCAAATGTTTGAATTTTTTTAGACCTATTATAATATCAAGAACATTTAAAAAAATAATAATACCTCTCTTCATAACCCTCTAAATTTTAACTAAAAAAATCAATGGGTTGTTCTAAACCTTCATCATTCTACTGCATAAGCATGGCTGAAATAGTACTGAAAGTAGAGAAAACATACAAGAAGAAATCCTTAAAAAAATATAGATTGATAAAAGTAGGAGATTTGATGATTTCTTCTTTTATATATTCAAAAATACTTTTACCTTATTTACTCCAAGTGAACTCTTGGTGTTTCTTTAGCATTTGAGTAAGTGGCTTTACTAGTTCTGCAAAACCAGGAATGAATCTTTTGATAAAGTTTATCTTACCCAAGAAGCTCTAAAATCCTTTGTTGTGTTTAGGAAATGATAGAGAAGGGATTTCCTCTATTTTTTTAGGATCAATGGAAATACCAAATTTAAACACCACATTCCCAAGAAGTCTCCCCTCATGCACTAAAAAAATGCATTTCTTTAGATTCAAAGAGACTCCAAATTATCTACATCTATCAAAAATAATTCTCAAATGTGTTAGATGATCATTAGGATTATTTTAAAATACTATAATATCATCAAGATGGACTATAAATATTTCACTTAAAATACCATGAAAAACAACATCCATTGCCCTTTGGAAGGTAGCTCCAGCATTGGAGAGTCTAAAAGGCATCTTCTTGCAAGCAAAAGTATCCCATTTGGTGGTGAAAATTGTTTTATATTGATCTTGTTCTTTCACCAATATTTGGTTATATCCTAAGTAACCATCCAGTAAAGAGAATCTCTATGAACTTTATACTATCTACAATATTTGATCCATGGAAGAAAGTGGATAGTGTCTTTTAGTGATACTCAGTTTAAATCCTTGAAATCTACACAGTCTTATCTCTCCATTCTTGTTTCTTACTGGTACAAGATTTAATACCCATGTTGAATTCTTTATCAAAAAAATAATACCTGATTCAATTAGATTAGTAAGCTCTTTCCTCATGAGAATCTCAACCTTGGGGTTGATAGGCCTTTGCTTTTATCTTACCAATTTTATATCCTATTCAAGCTCAATAATATGTTGTACCAGTCTGGGGTCAAAACCTTTCAAATCATGGTATTCCAAATCAAATAAATCCATGAATTATTGACATAATGAAATGAAAGCTACTCTCTCAAAATCAATGTTCACTTTACCCAGCTTGAGGTTCTTACTGTCAGCTATGCTAATTTGCTCATAGTGCTATTTCTTAGAAGAAATGCTCATATTGTCTTTCCTTAGCTGATCATATTAATTGAAAATGATTTATAAAGTCACCAAATATTTAGTCATCTTTTTTGATTTCAATTTTATAATATGATTTTCATATTGATCCTATAATTTATCATTATTTCTTTGACAAAACTTTGCCTCATTCTGTAAGAAATACGCTTTCTACTTATCAGAATCAAAAAATTTCCAACTTACATCATTATTTGGGATTGAAGGCCTACACACAACCTTGATTTGGGTTTTAATTTTATTGTCCTTAATCTGATCCAGAATATCATATTGTGCTCCTATGGCAACAAGTCTATCAGCATGTTGATTTGCTCCTCTAGGAATGGAGCGAATGTCAAATGCAAGGAAATATTTCATGAGATCTCAAACTCTATATTTTTAGACCTTCAAAAGAGGATTATTTTGTACACTTAAATCTATAACTTCATACACTACTAAATCATTATCACCTTTCACCTACAAGAGCTTAATATCCCTGTTTCTAGCCCACTCGAGACCATAAATAAGAGCTTCATACTTTGCAATATTGGAAGTAAAACTAAAATAAAATATAGCAAAAGAATAATACCTTTGATTTTTTGGTGAAAACAACATTAAGCCAAACCCACTTCCATTCTTTATTCTGGATCCATCAAAGAATAGATTCCAAACTCATTGATCCTGCATTAAGCTAGTGAGACTAAGTAATAAGTCACCCTCTTCGTGCATATAATAGACTCTAAAACTAGCATCTTCAATAATTTTATAGGGGTCATGTCCATGATTTTCAGTAACCCACTCATTGAGGAGAAGATCTGATATACCCTTAAGAGGCTTAGAAGGCTCTTGCTTAATGATGTTATCATCTTCTTTTGAAATACTGCAATTCATATTTGACATATTTGGCATATATGGTTGAAGGTGAAATCTAGAAATAGGCTCAGATCTTATAGTTACTTTGAATTCATACCTAGTTCTAAAAATTATGCATGACCAATCTGAATAAATTTAACCTCTTATTTTGGTAGTGAAATCTTTGGATAGGCATAGTGAAAAATATGGAGGAGATCAACAGCAACAACATCCTGTAAAATGGTGAAATTTAGACAAGCAACAAGTATGATTTTTAGATCTTTCAACACAACTACAGTCTTGGTAGGAGACCCATCTAATTTCAAGACACCTTTTTCATGGGGTTCATACTTCAATCCTAACTTATCAGCTATTGATTTGGGCATGACAAAGGTACTAACCTCACTATTAATCATAAAATTATGAACAAAACAATCTCCAATGATAAAAAAAGGTAAAATGGAGGAGGCTTAGTCACCTTAAGAGGTTGACACTCAACAACTGGTTTATAATTAGTTAGAACAACAATTACTATTTCCTTTTCAGGTGGTCTATTAGGGATATTGAGCTTTGAAATCTCCTCTTGAAAGTACTCCTTTTGTCTTAAGATTAGTAGAGTATCTCACATTGAAATTGATACTAAAGTCTTCTTCGGATGATCCATAATACTGAGTGGAGAAGTGGCTACCCTTAACTATAATTTAGGATTGGAAGAAGCTCCCAAATGTTGTGTGAATTGAGGAATGAAAGGCCCTTTCACATTCTTATCTTTTGGATCTTGAGCTTGCTGATTTGAATTTTTATAAGGTAGCTCATGTGTAGTCATATTTTGTGGTGGATGAGAAGAAGGATGGGCTACCCTATCAAGACTAGAACCTTCACCAATTGCTCTTTTTCTAGATCTAGTATGGGTTGAAACTGAATTATCAATATTAGGTAGATATTGACTTTGATTTATAGCCAAGTGATTAAAAGAATTCTCACCTTCCTGGAAGTTCACAAATGTAGTTTCAGTAGGTGCCTTACTACTACCTTCTCCTTGTTTATTTGGCACTTTTGCTTTAGTGAATGAAGGAATGTCTCCATAGGGTAAAGAGGTTTCCTTATTCTAAGAAGGTGGCTAGTTTTCAAATGAAGGAAGAACAAAAATTTGTTAGATAAAATATTGATAAGAACTCTCACTAGTTGGAACCATTTCCATGTTATTTGCTTGATCCCATTGATTGTTCCATTGTCCTTCTTGAGCATAATTGCTCTGAGTTGGCATAATATCTCTTAAATTTCTTAGAGCATTAGGATTATGCTACCTTGATTGAGAATTCTACCCTTATCTTTGTTGATTGGATTGATAATATAGCCTATTAGATTGATAATTTTGATTAGTATTCTGATATGGCATGTATAGTGGAACTTGTTGTTTCTCCATTGAAACCAACTTGTTCATTTGAAATTTGAGAAGAATATCTATCTTCCCCAATATTTCAATTTGATCACCTTCTGTTTGATGAAATTTTGATGACTCTAGAATTAGATCAATATTTGGAGCAAGAGGATGGATCTCTGGAAAAAGAGGCATTGGTAGTCTTGAAGATAACTTACCTGCTTGTATAAGGCAATTTTTAGCCTTGATTTCTACTTCAAAAGTTTTAGGTATAGTATAGCTTCCCATGGATTGAATCATGACAACAAAATCTAAATTAAGATCCTTCATATAGTATAGAAAATCATAGTTGGGTGTAGGATTGATCACTGTAGGAATTCTATCCCAAGTCTTCTAAAATTTGTAGTTGAAATCCAGCATGAATTCATGATTAAAGCTCTTGATTATTGTAAGCTACTCCACAAATTAAAGATGATCACTTTTGTCTTCAAAATATTTTCACATAAGTTCTCCAAATTCATCCCAGTTGTTGATTGATGCAAGAGCTAAACCTCTGTACCACTGAAGTGCTTTCCCTTTGAAAGAAGTTGCCAATAACCTCATTACTACATTTTCGTATGTCACATGATGTACTAAATAAAGATTAGCAATATCTAAAAAATGTTATATAGGAGTTGTTGGATTTTCTCCTATAAAATAAGGAAGATCCTTTAGAGTAGAAATTAGAGTATCATCCCATTGATTGAGATTTAGAGGACTACCACCATTGAATTCAACAAAAGCCTATATTCTAGGAACAACCATTTGAGGTATAGGATTTAAAAAAATATTTGGATAAACAATATTGGCTTGGATATGAGGATTTTTTACAATAGTAAGGGTAATTAAAGGTTTAGGATTTGGATTTGAATGAGAGGCTTTCTTCTTTTTTGGTGATTGGAAAGATAACACAAAGAAATTTATTTCTTTCCCTTTTGCAGAGGATCTTGTGACAACTCTTGGTGGCATGAAAAGTATATAAATATAAAAATGAAAATATATAAATGAATAATATACTTAGATACATAGATAATAATTCAATAGTGTGAATAAGTAGTCCCATTGACCATGCCATAAACTGTTATCACTCTAGAGTGCACCCTGCTTGACGCTGTGTAAAACATAGCCTCATTCCAACTAATATAATTGGAACTTCTCAAAGTGTGGGTGACTCTATACTAAGAAAAACCTTTAGAGAGGGCTAGTTCCCTTAAGATTTATCTATTAAAACTTATCACTATTGATTTCAGATGAAAAGGGGAAGGGAAACTAGAGGGGAATCATAATTAAATGGGTGATGCACTTGAATTATTTAAATCCTTTGGAAGCTATTAAAACTAATGCACACATATAAACCAATAAAACTTGTATATTTCCCTTAGGCATAAATACTTTAGATGAAGTATTGAAAGAATTTTGGATTACAAGATTCCTTTTTACCTCTTCAAATGACTTGCAAAAGGTGAGATAGAAAGCAATATGTGAGGAAGGGACCTATCAAAAGGAGAAATAATCTCACTTATATGCTGATACACAATCAATTACACTCTATTCTCTATCAAAACTCATATGTAAAATAAAAATCTCTTTTATTGATGTATGGTCCAAATTACAATTTCTGCTTCATCTCTAGGAATAATGAAATAATAGCTTGAAAAAGCTAATATATATGTCTCAAAACCTAACCTAAGCCAATGTGGCATTGAAAAAGGGAGAAGGGTTAGTATATTTATTAACTAACTCAAGACTAACTCCTTTTACAATATTTAAAAATTAGTCTTAAAAAATCTTCAAACTCCACAAACTTTGCATGATCTTCAAAGTTGGTGTAGGAATATGATGGTGGGCCCATGTTTGACAAGTCAAATCCTCTACATGCATGATGATATGTAAAAATAAAAAAAGGAAATTTACTTGAAGTGTTTGGAAGTTGAGTTCGAACATGAGAATGTCCTCCTTTGCATGGAAATCAAGAATGGATGTTGCACTTTATAATTAGTCAACTGGAGCTCAAAACTAGTCAACCCCAATTAGCCTTCCCTTGCATGAAAATGGATCTTGAAGATTGAAATGCACATGATCATTCATGATAAAATCATAAATATGGAATGGAAACTAAAATTAAACTCGTTGATGACCAATTCTAATGCCAAACTCAAACTTGATAAGTTGATCAACTAAGCCATTTAGACCAAATCGGCCTAAAGGCTAATATATGTTTTTGGTCACCATTAAAACTGAAATAAAAATCCATTAAACTTGAAAAAACCATGAATTATACCTATATAAACTTTATTCATATTAAAATATGTGATTTTGATGAAAAAATGTTCACCATTTAGTCAACAGGGTTGACTAGGCTAATTTTGCTCCATTTTCTAGTACACTGGTCATTTTGATCAAGATGGTAGGGACACATATAGGATTATTTATGATCAAATAAAGATTTTATGATGAATAAAAAGTCTTAGGATTCTAGATCCATTGATTATATTCCATTTAACTATTGTGTACTTCATTTTACATGGTTTTTTTGATAAAGAACATGATTTATGCCCTCATTATTATAGATTTATGCATGAATATGAAATTTATGGAATAATATCTGAGTTTAATTTATTTTTAAAAAGGTTTATAGTTGATCAATGATGATTTGATGACAAGAAAATCCACTTTTCTCAAAATTAGGTTTTTACGGGTTTAGGAGGGTTTTATAGTTGAATGTTCAAACTGATAATTCATGAAGTACAAACCTCAAAATCAAAAACCATTTCCATTGATACATATAAAATTTAACCCTCTGATACTCCTAAAAATAATGGGTTCCCATGCAAAAGATATGAAAATTTACCATGTGAATGAATTTTGCCTATGGGATTTAGCTTGTATTCTGAGCTGCCTACACTCTTAGTGATTGTTCATAAAGAAAAACCCATAAAATGATCTCAATTTTTAATTAATTATAATTTCATAGGGTCCTAAAAACATACTAAGATAATTCGGCCAAACTCTATATGTGGTGAACAATACGAGCATCTGAATAGGGGGTTTGAAATGTGTCCAGAACTGTAAAAAGTGAAAAACTTTACTAAAATGAAAATATTTTATTATTAGCTTTAAAAATACATAAAAAATCATTATAGGACATATAAAATTCTATAAAAACACTCTAAAAGTCCTTTTTTTTGAAAAGTCCAAAAATGCCTTTTTGGCTCGTATGCCTATTTACTTGCAAAAACCTGTATAAGCATGGTTTGCTTAAAATGTAAAGTTTTTACACTATTTAAAGGGCTTATTATGATGTAAAATCATAATTTCATTATTTTAAAACTTTTACTTGGCACTATAAACTTTTGAAGCACTCCAGAATGAAGCATGCTCTAATGGTGACCTCAAACGAATATGCTGAGGTCTGAGGCAAAATAGCAAGTATAACCACTCATAAAATGGATGTGAAACTTGGTCAGATGGTTATTAAACTTTTAATTACCCTTTTTATGAAATTTGATGTCAATATTCCACCTGTAGCTCCCAAAATCCCTAATTTCCCCTAAAAAATGACCCTTGTGCATGGACTATTTGCATATTTGATTGAATTTTGGATGTTTGAAAGTATTTTAATGGTATTTTTAGGTTCTATAGGTCAAAAAAATCCTCATATGTCTCAATAGTCCATTCAAGAGTTTGGAAAACTCCTTTACCCATGTTTTCAAGCACAATAAGACCCTCAAACAAGGTAATTAGGCCTCTATGACTATGTTTGAACTGCTGTAGATGGGAATTGATCAGGTTTGAAAAATAATAGAGGTTAATAAATATTCAAAATATAATTTAAGACCATTTATTCCAAAATAGATCTCTTCACACATCCTTTTATGGCAATTTGATTAGTTTCAAACTTTTTAGGCCTTGAACTAGGTACATTTCGTATAATGACCTATAGGTACCTTCAAGGACTGATGATAATATTGTGAGCTTGGTAAAATGTTTTAAGGCACCCATTTATCACTTATGCTTGCTCAATTATCATCAAAAACCTTACTTTACTTGAAGGAATAGACTATGCTTACCTTAATCTCATGGCCTAGGACTGTGTTCTAGGTCTAGCTATAGGTGCAAATGGTTGTAGATGACCTTGATTGGACCATACCATTATAATAACACACTATTGAAATATATAGGCACTTTATATCAGCCTAATCCTCATGACCAAACCCCATATACCTTATGCATTAAAAATTCTCTGAACATGATCCTTATGAGTTTAGAAAAGGACTGCTCCCAATAGCCTAACTACAGCTTGAGTTACCCTACCTGTAGGTCATCAAGATGAACTCAACATCAAGTTGAAAGCCTTTCTACCTTGTAATTGAATCTTCATTCAAAAAACCATCAAACTCCTTCAATGCATGTTTGAAGGTTTCAAACCCAAAGAACCATCCTTCCTAGTCATTGACGGTTCTATATGACTACAATCACCCTATATGACTATAGGAAGGGTTCCTTAAGGCTTGTAGGTGAAGTTTGAAGATTAAATTGGCTGTTTACACCTTTAATATTCCCTCCTTTATACATTTGACTGAATTCAAGTACTTTTCTTATTAAGGAAACCTCATTACATCATGAAAACTCTTTTAAGAACATTAGTGCTTCAAGTGACACTTGACTGTATGCTCATGTGTACAGACTGAGTAATAGTCCCAGCCTTGAGAAAACATATAATGAAGTCCATAACCTGTTTTGATTTAAATAATAGTCTTTATTTGTCTCATTTTCTCTTTTAAAACCTATATCCCTTTATGTTAGTTCAAAGACTTAGTCCATCAACTTGATTGCACCTAAGTTTTTGAGGTTGGCTTTGGGTTGTCTTTATATGTGGCTATAGGTGCAATTTGCTCCTATTAAACCCTAATTGAAACTTGGAATGAAATTTTTTCCTTTTAAATAATCATAAGTTTTCATAATTCAATGTTAGTGTCTCTTAAAAACATATGAAGTCCTCCTTTCTACTAAGTAGGCTTCCTCACAAGGTACATGCAAGTAGGTTACTATATGTTGGTAAGACTATAATTTCTTGGAGAAAAACCTAATTAGTCATTTTGATCCACTTATCATGATTACCATTCATGCTTGAATGTACCTTGATAGACAAACTAGACTCATGAGCCACAAAAGATTCTCACTATCAAGTAGGCTTTCATTATACCTTAGGCTTGTAGGTTGCTGTCTTCTTTTAGGACTGTAGGCTACCCTAAAGGCTAGATATAATTTTGTTTTAGCTATTCTTAGGGTCCTTTTAAGATTACATTTGTATTTTTTAAACTATTCTCTCTTTCAATTATTTGAATATTGGTAATGATGTTTTCTTGATATACCTTGATAACCAAACACTCATCTGTACAATTGACGACACCTACATGCTTGTAGGTGTATTCAGGCATTGTAGACCAATATGCCTAAAGTACAATCATGAAAAGTCACTTTTTATCCCAAAACCATGATGATATTACTCACAAACAAGATGACCTCATAGAATTTAATCAAATCTTCTTAATATGTATTGATGACCAAACCATGACAACTATAGGCTTCTTTTTTGGGGGTTGTAGGTGAGTTTCATGAGAATTATGAATATGAGCATATTAAGACACCTAACTTTCATAAGTGAAAACTCTTTTATGTCTGCTTTTATATGACCAAACATGATCAATATCATGCCAAAACCCTTTTCAAACAACCTTTGAAAATAATAATTTCTCCTCTCAAAGCATGATTGTGTATATGGCCTATGGATGGAATTGACTGAAATCAACCCTAACAAGGCTCTAAAACATGCTTAACCTTTGACAAAATCTATTCATATGAAATATAGGGTCTTTTTTATTCACCACTTATACATTCTCATTTCTTTATTGATGTCTTTTTTACATACCCATGTACTTGACTGTGTTTGTTTATTGTAGGCTTTCATGTGAGAAGAATACTAAGACTCAAGGTTCAAAGTTGCCTTAGGACCACCTTCATGAAGGATCACTCCCCATTTATGTATTTCTTGATATTATTTACCTTGAATAGGGTCTATCCTTAACTCATGAATCCTCATAGTACCTTATGATCAAACTTGATTGGTAACCTTGTTGCAGATTATCATATCCATGTGATTTGATGCTTCAATTTGCATATATCTTCCTTTTGATCATGTAGTACCAATACCCTTAATCACCTTTGGCTTCTTTGATAATGGAAATGGAGGTGGGGTGAGGATTAATGACATGGAGAAGGGTGAAGTGGAAATATGATGAAGAGGGCATGATCGATGGTGAAATGAAGAACAAAATATAGTGGGAAACTTTGAGTATGGCAGTGATGAAGTGAGAAAGTGGATGAGGTGGAAAACAAGCATTGAAAGCATGATAGGACCGAGGCAAGGAGTTATGGACATAAATGGACATAAGATCATAATGCCATAGAAAAATGGAGACCATTGAAGGAGAGAAAGGGGTAAAAAATTGAACATGGTTTTCTTAAAAAAAATTAGCAAAAAAACCTCAATTCATGCTAAACTAGCCCATTAAGACACCTTGAAGCATGGATATGTACTTTATTACCCATGAGACTTGAATAATATCTGAGATTTATGCATGGAAATCATGAAAAATTTATGTAAACCTTGAAAAACTCAAATTGTTGACAATTTGAGGCTGCTTTCCTCTTCCATGGACTGTAAAATTCACCCTTTCAAGCTTGCCAATATTACAGATTGACTGGCTGAGTTTGAGACCTCTATTTGAAAATAAATTATATTAAGAACACCTAAATAATTCCATATAAATTCATAACAAGTCTTCAATATTCTAGAATAAGTTGAATTTCTCTAAAACTCTACTTAGGCAAGGAGAGATTGACGAGAAATAGTTGCTTTTCTGGTTGCAAGGTAGCCAAATTTGATACAACTTAAATTGGATGGTTCATGAGCCTAAATAATACAATTGAGAAACCTATTATATAATCAATAATAATTTTAATCTACTTTCTTCACCCCAAATTTCATACCTTCACTCTCCTCCAGTAGACCGTATCATCAGAAAACCTACAGGTAGGTTTGTTTGTGCTAACAAGCAAAGTATCAAAAGGAAGCTAGTTTAGGTCTTGTATGGCCATTAATTACCATGAAATTGTTGATGGAGCTTGGATATTCTCTAAAATTTATCTCCCCCTACTTTGGCTGTATGAAATTTGTACTTTGCTTTATAAATACTAGATATAAGCCAAATTTTGTCCATTTAAAAGCTATTCAAGCTTCTCACCACTTGAAATTGAAAATTTTAGAAGAAATACGTGGTATATTATGGAAAATACACATTTTTGAACTTTTAATTGGCAAATTTGGAATGTGGGAGGAGTCTTGGGGCCTTTTTGGGCTATTTAACACATGAGATGGCCTTTTTAAAGTTTGAAACTTTAGAATTAAGCCATTTTTGCATTTTTAAACGTGTTAAGAACCCTTTTGAAATGAAAATGAACCAATTTTAATCTATTTTTTACATTTTTTGCTTAAAAATTATATTTTTAGGCTATATTTGACCAATTTGACCAGCTATAAAGGGATATTAGGGAGATTTAGGAAAGTTTCAAATGATAGGGGTAGTAATTTAACCTTGATAGGTCAAAATTACAAACAATATAAATTTATAATATTATTTATCTAAGTTTATATTAATTATCTTGATCATTAGGTTAGTTCATCATCCTATGAAAAAGCTAATCTAATACCCCTTAACCCTAGATATCACCTCATCTAAATTTAGGGTTAAATATTTGGTGAACCTGATGTCAACATTTGGTTACTTCTCTATCAACATTACCAAAAAAGTATCCTATTCCCAAATTACAAAAATAAAAAAAATGACCAATGAGCCTGTCAATGAATATGTCTTGAGACATAAGATAATGTTGGCCAAAATGATAAACCAAATGGTAGATAAATAACTTCAAGACATCTTGAATAAAAATGTGCTTGTTCCATAACATGAGTTCATCATTTAAAAAAATTTTAAAGCCTTTGATGACTTATGCCATATTATGTGATATCATGAAATGAAACTTATCTCATTAAGCAAGCTTAAGTTTTATCCAACACATTGACTACATACAATATCATGTTTCATATGAAACCAAGTTACATGATCAAACGTAAAAAAAATAAAAATGACACAACTATAAATGTTAATGTAGCGTCACATCAATCTAATTAGCTTGTCTTATCCAATGCACTAAGATGATAAATTACATGATTATCTAAGTATCTAACTTATCTACTTAAGAATCTTGTATATTATCATCTCATATCTCTCCCTCCACCCATAATGATTGATATGAGTAAACCTATACCTCATGGATATGATGCCAATGCATATTGTGAATATCACCAAGGCCCTAAGCATTATACTAGTCAATGCTATACACTAAAATATAAAACACAAAATATTATTAATAACCAAAAACTTACATTTGATGACTCCCCCAAAGATTCAAGGTCATAACCTAACAACCATCATAACCAAAAGATGTTTAGTGATCCATTATAGAATCATTCTTAAAAGAATCTAAAAGTGCAAATGGAATATAATGCACATCTTCATCCACCACATTATGGGCACCCATTATATGGTATTATTGGTACTTATACATGGCATATACCTCTTATGGTTCAAATATCCTCTATTACCTTTGATGATAGTGAGATTATGGATGATGACTTAGATCTTCATTCATTATTTATTTGAGTATTCCTTAATCACCAGCCTATTCATAGTGTTATGATTTATAATGGTTCTATCAAAAATGTTTGCACCATGATATTACTTACACATTTGGGATATATACATGATGATTTACACCCTTTAACCCAAGTGGTTGGAGCATTTGATGGGACCTCAAAAAAAGTTCTTGGAGAGTTGACTTACCTTTATAGGTTGGCCTAACTCATTCAGTCACTAAATTCTTAGTTATACCATACATCAGTCCTTGATATCTTATTAGGATGAACTTGGATACATAAACTCCATGTAGTGCCTTCCACAGTGTGTGGGTGTATAAATACATTCATCCCAACAAACAAGTTATAGTTCTTAGAATTCAATATGAAGATCCACTTAAACAAAAACAATTTATTCAAAGACAACTAATTATAAAACCTACTAAAGTTAATCCTCCATGAAAGGGTAAGCAATAAGTAATCCATGTAGAGTAAAAAAATCTACATTTTTTGAGTTCAGTTATGCACTCCAAGTTTTGTCCCTGCACTTTTTGATTTCGAGACAGTGAGTTTTTTGACTCGGAGCATGGGCTCAAATTTTTTTCATCTTAATTTTGTCTAAGTGTCAAAATCGAGCAGAAGCTGCCAAGTGTCATTGGCCGAGGCACATTCCATAATTTTTATAAGTTGCTCGAAATGTGCCACATGTCCCATAGTAACTCAGCAGAGTGCAAAAAGTGTCAGCATCTGCGTCTCATATTTCTTATACATTTTGAAAGCTTTTTTTCAATAAGCTTTTCTCAGGATCAAGCGAAAGGTGCCAAGTGGAAACTACGGAAGGTGCCAAGTGGCAACTACTGAAGGTTTCAATATGTTTTTATAAAAGAAATAGAAGATGCCACGTATCCCTAGCTTTAGAAAGTGGAAGCCTCCACGTGTCAACATCCAAATTATCTTCATTCATTTTGTTTCATTGATAAGTAAAGACTGTGGTGGGTTCCAAGTTTTGTTTCTGAGGCAAGCAGAAGCCGCCAAGTGTCATTGTCCATGTAAATATGAAATGAGGCCCTAATGTTTCTATAGTATAGATAGAGTGATGTGAAGACCAACAAGTGTCACTTTTCATAAGATTTTCAAAAGGTAGATAAAAGCAGTGGAGACTGCCACATGTCCCTAGTTAAAGATGCGTGGAAAGTGCCACCTATCCCTGTTCCTTTTTTGAAGTTGCTCAGGCAAGAAGTGTTATGGGTCCCATTTTCTATAAGTTTTTAAAATTTTGAAGAAGCAGACTATGACAGATGTCAAAGATGGAACACTCCTGAGTAGAGACACATTAAAGAGTATAGGTTATGCGGAAAGTGCTGTGTGTCTTTAGTAAATGCTGCAGAACATGCCAAGTGTCATTTTTGGGTGCCTCCTAAATAATAAGAAGGTTTTTAAGTAGAGTAAGGGAATTGTCCAAGTGTCCTCTCCCATTTGAAAGTGGGAAGCATCCTGAGTATCTATTTCAGCCAATGAACTTGTAAGAAGATAGAACGTTTCAGATCCAAGAAATATCCTGTGTTAGACACTTCCAGTTCAGTTAGGCTGTTGGATTGGGAACGTGAATACAATCTAGAGATAATCCAATGCTATAAATAGGGGTGAAGAGATCACCAGAGATCAGGAGAAGATAGAGAGAATTTTCTATGAAAGATTATTGTCAAGAGTTTTTAGACTTTTTTAGCTATGATCAGGAATATCATTTGCCTTTGTTCTATTTTCTTGAGTTAGAAAATTTATGTAACTATGCATGTTTCTATGCCTTTTATGTGACTAGAGAATTAATAAGAAGACTGAGTTATGTGCCTTTGTTGATATTTTTCTATGTCACTACAAAATTATTCTAAGTTTTGAGCCTTTGTTTCTATTGTTTTTCATTTTTTACATTAATCATGCCTTGTTCGCTCTTGAATGTAATTGAATCTTACATATAGCTTCACTGTTCTCAGAATTAAGGGTCAAATTAAATTTAGGCGCATCAACCTAGTTAGATTTTCTTTCATTGCACTTGTGTTTCTATTTAATTCCTATCCCTTTTCCCATTATACACTTGATATAAAGAAGAGTTAGCTTCTTTAAAATCTTGAGGTTGTTTCAAGTTGCAAGTCCCACATTCTTGAAACTTCCCATTGTTGGTATTAGAAACAACATAATTTTAATCATCAATAGTTTTTGGCACACCCAGTGGGATACCATCTTGAAGTTTCTTTTAAGACTGTATGAACCAGAGAGCTACAAGGAGTTAGAGTTGTGGACCAGTAACAAGATCTCAATCTGCTATAAATATAGGTATTCTTTTTCCACCTTTGATAACTAGTCCAAGACGAAGAGTCAATTAGTTTATACCAATACCAAGATTAAATATGGGAGCTCCTATACCCCCAAGGAATTATGCAAGTTGGAACACTGGCAGTCCTTTGATCCTACCAATACCACCAGCCACTTGGGACCCTATTTCAGTAAATGCCTTGAAAGCTCTTCCCAAATTCAATGGACAAGATTTCAAAACACCTGAAGAATATCTTCAAGATGTATCTAATGTATGTGCTATACATGTGGTCACGTAGCAAAATGTTGCCATAATATTGTTAGCAACTTCTTTTAAAGGAAAGGCTCTAGAATGGTATAGATCTTTGACCCCAAATATAATATCTACATGGGATCAACTTGGAGATCTTTTTTTTGAAAGATTTGAGGAAAAAGGTGATAAATCTTCTCTGTTGCAACAATTGATTACTATAAAAAGGGCACCACAAGAAGCAATGACTGACTTCAATTCAAGAATTCAAAGGACTTGGGAAAGAATCCCTGCTACAACAAGACCATTACCAGGTATGGCTATAGTGTTTTATCTTAAAGCTTTAAATTCAGATATATCTGTCATGATTCAGTCACTTGGAGGTTAGACTCTGCCAGAGGCTTATGACTATGCAGTCAGAGTTGAAAATAATTTAATAGATGCTGGAGAGTTGCCCCCAAGGCCTCCCATGTCCATGTTTCTAGAGATTACCTTACCATTGCCTCAAGATGCCCCTAATTCCATAGCCCCACCTATGTCTATGTACACATATCCTCAAAAATCTGCTAAAGAACTTGTCCCTACCTAATCATCTGAGATGGATGATATCAAGAACATATTAAGGATGTTTTCAAATAAGTTAATCAATATAAAAAGATAACATAATATTTATCCTAAACCCCAATATCAAGGCTATCAAGGAAATAGATTTCCATCTCAGCCAAACCAGTATCAAGGTTGTCAAAGGCAAAATAACCCTCAGCCAACAAACCAATTAGTTGCAGTTCCTACACCCTCACAGATTGTTGCTCCCAATCACAATAGAGAGATTGTTCAAGGGCAAAATAATTATGTAGATAACACCAATGCCTAGTTTTTTCCTTGTAATAATGCTCACATGCCTAGAGATAGTCCTATGGGTAATCTACAACAAAAGGTAGCAGAGCAAAGAAGAATGGATGGACAATTTGCAAGTACTTCTGACACTCAAGCCTACCAGTCCCCTGGTATGCAAAATTTAGTTTTGATGGCTCAGATGCAAGGGATGTATTTTCAACAAGAAGAAGAAATATCCCCTGAACATGCTTTGTTTTCATGGGTTGAAAATGAAGAATCAATGGTTGAAGATGAAGAATTAATATTCTTGAATGAAGCTTCTGCTTCCAAGAAATCAGTGGTGAAATTAGACTACTATACTAGATCAAAGAGAAGAATGATGGAACATCCTGAAGTTAAAAATAATCAAGTTATGAAGAATCCTCCATTTCAAGGTCAATGAAACATAGCTGATAGATAGGAAGTGCCTCAACTAGTGCATAACCAAGTGATTCCTACACAAGTTTTAGAAAAACAAGGTATCCTTATTTTCAAAGAACTCAAGCATTAGGACCAATGAATGTGGTAGAACAACTAAAGAGGACTCCAACACAAGTATTAATATGGGACATATTAGCTATTCCTAAACAAAAGACACTGTTACAAGAAGCTCTACAAGGTCAAGCAATGCCTAAACATAATGGAACCAAAGAAGGACTTGTTGATAAAGAAAAGCTCAAGGACACAAATTCTCTAAAGACAAAAACCCTTGTGAATAATGCAACAGAGGTAAGTAAAACCAAACCAGAGCCCTTTTATTTGACTCTGATAGTGAGAAAGGAATTATTGCATAATGTGATGATAGATTCAGGGGCTAGTACTATAGTAATGCCTAAGAAAATAACTGATGCTTTAAAAATAAAGTATGAACCACTTACTAAAGGAGTTATGCAGCTAGATGGCAAATCAATACAAACAATAGGGATAATTTAAAAACTCCCATTGTAATTATATACTTGTTCCAATATAATTGTCAATCAGGATGTATTAGTCATAGATATACCTCTTGTTTTTGGTTTATGTTTATCCAGAGACTTTACTACCAAAATAGGAGGATATATGTCCCTTGATTGGTCTCACCTCATCCTAAGAACCAAATATGGTTCAAAGATGAAAATTCTATTTGAACCACTATCAAAGGATCACATCACCAATGAACCAACATCAAAACTAGAGGTTGATCATGCTATGTTAAATAAAGAAGAAAGGGTTTTGTTGAAGAGTTGGGTGACTGGACTGAACATGACCTAGAAGAGGAAAATAACCATTTGTTAGCTATGATGCATAATGATCCATATGGAAATTATGACTCTACTAGACTAGGCACTTATGCCATTTTTGATGAGGACCATGAAATCCTAAATGTTTTAAGGGAATAAATGCCAACTACTCAAGAATCTGAAAAAGATTCAGAAATTTGGACCTTAAATTTTGATGGGGCTAGAAGTAAAAGTGGTGTTGGAGTAGGAATTTGTCTTGTTGCTCCAAATGGGGAGAAAATTTTGAGAGCTATTTGTTTCCAATTTGCTTGTACTAATAATGATGTTGAATATGAATCCTTGGTACATGGGCTCATTTTATCCAAGAAAAAGGAAATAAAGAATTTAATAGTAAAAGGAGATTCAGAATTAGTGGTGAAGCAAATTAGGGAAAAGGCAATATCCAAAAATGTAAGGATGAGATCCTATAGACACAAAATTTGGGACTTAATAGAAGATTTTGAAGCTTTCAATATTGAAGTAGTTTCTAGAACCTAAAATTTTGAAGCTGTAAGGATGGCACAGATTGGCTCATAGTTTGATCTAGCAACTCGCCTATTAGTTAAAAATGAGTCAGTAAAAGTTATAGTAAGGCCAACTATCCCAAACAACGATGAGAATTGGCAAGTATTTGAAAATGATTCTCAGGTACTCTCATTCTTGCAACAATTAGGGGAATTTGCTGATCAATTGCAACCAATAATTAAAGAGGCGTATGGAGACCAAGTTATACAATTAAAGAATAATAAGCTTCCCAAAGCTTGATCACTTTGGAAAACCTTTTTGATCTAGAAGATGTAGACCTCGAGAAGAAAATGTTCCAAGTAAATAAAGTAGATTATTTTGAAATAGAAGTGAGTGAAGGGAGAAAATTAAAAATTAGAAATTTTGCAACTCAAGAGGAGAGGGAAAGACTAATTGACTTGTGAAAAAGATATGATAGAGTCATAGCCTGGAGCTATGAAGACCTTCATGGATATAATAGAGATATCATTTAGCACACAATAGAGCTGACTGAAGGATCTAAGCAGTCAGACAGAAGCAGAGGCTAGTAAATCTAAGGATTGAATCTTTAATGGTGGATGAGTTGTAGAAACTTTTAGATTCTAAAATAATTTTTCCAATCAAGCACTCAACCTGGGTATCAAATCTAGTACCAGTCAAGAAAAATAATGGTGACATAAGACGTTGTGTAGATTTCAGAGACTTGAATAGAGCATCTATGAAAGATCACTATCCCTTGCCATTTATGGAACAAATTTTATAGACTGTGGCTAGATCAGAGAGATTTTCCTTGCTAGATGGTTTCTTTAGATACAATCAGATTTGGTTGGCTGATGAAGACCAATACAAGACTAATTTAACTACCAAATGGGGAACATTTACATATGCTAAGATGCCATTTGACCTGTCAAATGCAGGAGCCACTTTTCAAAGAGCTATGGATGTAGCATTTGGGGAACTTATAAATAAAATTATCCTGATTTATTTTGATGATCTTACTATTTTTTCCAAGAATGTTATCGATCATTTTGATCACTTAGAATCTATTTTTAAGAAATGTCAAGAATTTGGAATATCACTGAATCCCAAGAAATGTATCTTTGCTATACCTCAAGGAAAATTATTGGGACATATAGTATCTAAATAAGTAGTCTTCATAGGTCTAGAGAGAGTTGTAGCTACAATGAACTTACCTCTTCTAATAAATAAAAAAGTAGTTCAGTCTTTTTTGGGGAAGATTGATTTTCTCAGTAGGTTCATATCCAACTTTGTAGGCTTAGTAAGACTGGTAACACTCTTGTTGAAGAAATACCTAATTTTCAAGTGGACTACGGAAGGAAGGCAAGCCTTTGAAGAGGTCAAGAAAGCTATCTCAATAACCCCAGTACTTAAAAACCTATACTTTTCTGAGCCTTTTGTAATATATGTCTATGGAGGAGAGCTCAGTATTGCTACTGTCCTAACACAGAATGATGATAGATAGGAGGGAGATCATCCAATAGCCTTTTTCTTAAGGACTCTTAGGGAATATGAAACCAGATACAACTTTGTAGAGAAACAAGCATATACTATGGTAAAAGCCCTTAAGAAATTTAGGCATATAGTATCAGGAAGTAAGATTTTGATACTTGTGGCTCACCCAAGTGTTAGAGAATACATCATGGAGGGTGAAATTTTTAAAAAAAGAGCAAACTAGATAATAAGGATCCTTGAATATGATGTAGAGGTCAAACCCACTAAGTTAGTTAGAGGTAGAGGGTTATGCCAATACATGACTCAAGAGCTTGAAAAGATGATACCTGAAGAAACAGATTCAGAAATGGAAAAGGAAATTGTGTTGAGGATATAAGAGGTTGATCAGAACTCCTGGGTTACAAACAGGATTCATTTTATGAAATATACCCAAGAGAACTCCCTCAAAACAAGAGGAGATACTATAGGATGCAAGGGGTCCATTTTATTTTAATTGAACAAGTTCTTTTCAGAAGAAATTTTGATGGCAAAATTTTAAGATGCGTAGAGAAAGATGAGGCTAAGAAAATACTACATGATGTTAGGATCTTACAACACAATTGATTACTTTTGTATAAGCAACTAAACACAGAATTAAACTAGAAACAATAACTAGAAATCAGAAATAACAAAGAATAGGAGATACAAGAAACAACCAATCTTGTATTAACACTCTTCCAAAAGGAAATACAATGAATAAATCTCTTTCTTCTCACACCTCTTAGATGTACAGATCTCTTTCCCTCAAGAGTTCTCTCTCTCTCAATTAAAACCAATTCAATCCTTGAATTGTCTACACCTTTTTTTCTTCTTACAAAGCTATGAGGATCTAACCCTATTATATAGAACTAGGATTCATGAGCCATGCATTCTCCACTGTTAGATGCACCTCTTAATCAAAGGTTCAAATATATCCTGCCAAAAATAGAAATGCAGACTCAAGACTAATAGTTAGTCTTTACATACATGCAAACTCACTATTCTCCAAAAATAGAATTATGGGAATGCACAGATGACTGACGTTGGTCTTTATTTGTTTGCATATGACTGATGTCGGCCAATCCTTAATCGATGTCGACAGCTTCCAGTTGATACCTGACCAATGTCAGTGACTATGTAACTCCAATAGCCTCTACATTTGCTTATTTGGTGAAGCTTTTAGCTCCATAACTCAACAATCTCCCACTTGGAGATAAACAGTTACACCTGTACCTATATAACAACATCCTCTAGCTTGTTTCACCATCTTCAAGTTCAATCTTGAAGATCAACAAAAGTTGAATGAAGATTCAACTTTTCCTTTATTACCGACTTTGTTAACATATCCATAGGGTTCTCATCCATATGGATCTTTTCTACCTTCAATTGTCCATCCTCCAATACCTGTCTAATGAAGTGGTACCTAAGCTGTATATGTTTGGTTCTTGAATGAAAGGCTGAATTCTTTGCCAAATGAATTACACTTTGACTATCACTGTACAATCTGTAACTTTTTTGCTCCTTTACCAACTCTTCCATGAACCATGTCATCCATATCATTTCCTTTGTAGCCTCTGTGACTGTAATGTATTCTGCCTCTGTAGTAGACAAGGCAACAACCTTCTACAACTTTGAAATCCAGCTAACCGCCGTTCCACCAACAGTGAACACATATCCTATGGTGCTTCTCCTGCCATCCAAGTCACCTACCATATCCGAATATACATACCCATGTAGAGAAGTGTTTGACCCTCCATAGCATAAATGCCTACTGCTGGTCCCTCTCAGATATTTGAGAATCCACTGAACTGCTTTCCAGTGTTCCTTTCCTAGATTGGCCATAAACTTGATGACAATTCCCACTGCTTGGGCAATATCAGGTCTAGTACATACCATTACATACATCAATCTCTCAACTACTGAAGCATATGAAACTCTACTCATGTATTCAACCTCATCATGTGATTTAGGACACTGTTCTTTGCTCAACTTGAAGTGTCCAACCATAGGTGTGCTTACCGATTTTACATCCTGCATATTGAACCTCTCCAACACCTTATTCATATAATCCTCTTGAGACAAAATCAAATTGTGATTTTTCCTGTCTCTCTTAATACTCATGCCAAAGATTTTCTTTGCTGCTCCTAAATCCTTCATGGCAAATGTGTGAGCTAATTTTACCTTAAGCTCAGTAATATCTTACATGTGTGAACCTGCAACAAGCATATCATCTACATACAGTAACAAGATAATATAACTACCATTATCCAATCTATTAAAATAAACACAATGGTCAGATTGACATATACTAAAGCCATGCTCTGTCATAAACTTGTCAAGCCTCAAATACCATTGTCTTGGAGCTTGCTTAAGACCATATAAGCTTTTCTTCAACTTGCACACAAGTTTCTCCTTACCTTTGACCTCAAAACCTTTCGACTGATCCATATATATCTCTTCATCTAAATCTCCATGAAGGAATACTGTCTTAACATCAAGCTGCTCAAGATGAAAATCCTTAATAGCAACTAAAGACAATACAGTCCGAATAGAAGTCATCTTTACTACAAGAGAAAAAATTTCACCAAAACCAATACCTAGTTTCTATGCAAATCCATTTACTACCAACCTGGCCTTATGTCTCATTTGTCCATTCTCTCCTTCCTTTAACTTGTAAACCCATTTGTTTTTTAGTGCTTTCTTTTCGACTGGAAACTCAACCAAATCCCACGTATGGTTCTCTTCCAAGGAATCAATTTTCTCATTCATGCCATTCTCCCACTATTTCCTAGATTATACCTGCATTGCCTCATCAAAAATTTATGGTTCTCCACTATCAATGAGAAAAAAGTAGTATAAAGAAAGGGAATAATGAATTGGAGGTTTACTTACCCTTTCAGACCTCCTTATGGGAGTTTGAGACTCATTCACAGCTTGCTATCCACCCAAATTCATTTTTGTCAGTGATCGATCTCGGTCATCTCTAGTCGATGTCGGTCTGAAACTGACCGACGTCGATTCCACCTGACGAACATTGATTTCTTCTTGACTAATGTCGATTTATATCTGACTGATGTCATTTCTTGTCTGATCGACTTCGGTTCCTTCTTGACTAACGTCAGTATCTGTGTTTTCCTGTGGGTGATTATTTTTATCCATGAGCTCATTTTGGATCATAACCTCATCCAAATCATGATTGCCCTACTTAGAATTATTCAGCCTCTTGAGCTGATCACTGTACATCACCTTCTCATTGAAAACTACATCATGGCTTCTAATAATTTTGTTAGTTTCTAAATTCCACAACTAGAATCCGAAATCTCCAGAATCATAACCAATGAAAGTGCACCGCATATATTTAGCATCCAACTTCTTTCTATTTTCTTTATCAATGTGCACAAAAGTTTCAGAACCAAAAACTCTAAGAAATGAAAGATCTACTTTTTTACCTGTCCACACCTCTTTTGGAATTCCACCATCCAGTGCAGTAGAAGGTCCTTTGTTAATCAGGTAAACCATAGTATCTACAGCTTCTACCCAAAATTGTAAGGGCAAATCAACATGCAACCTCATACGCTATGCACGCTCCATTATTATTCTATTCATCCTTTTAACAACTCCATTTTGTTGAGGTGTCCTTAGAACCATCCTTTCCCTACGTATTCCACTCATAGAATAATAACTATTGAATTTATTACTGCAGTACTCACCACCATTATCAGATCTAAGGCACTTCAATCTCAAACCTATTTTATTCTCAACCAAAGCTTTCTATTTCTTAAATGTGTCAAAAACATTAGATTTCCTCTTTATGCAATAAACCCATACCTTTCTTGTAGCATCATCAATGAAAGAAACATAATACAGTGATCCTCCAATAGAAGCTACCTGAGCTGGTCCCCACACGTCTATGTGAACAAGCTCCAATTTGTGCATCTTCTTTGTTGACCCAGTTTTGAAAAACCTCACTTTCTTCTATTTTCCAAAAATACAATGCTCACAGAAATCTAGATCTATGCTTTTCAAATATGAAAGCTTACCTTTTGACTTAAGAACATTCATTCCCTTCTCACTCATGTGACCAAGCCTACAGTGCCACAACTTTGCATTTACATCTAAAGTAGATAAAATAAAAGGAGAATGATCAGTAATACAAGTAGATAGATAAAGTGTACCTACTCTCTTACCTTTGGCTAATACAAGTGCACCCTTGGAAACTTTCCAAGATTTAGTTGTGAGAGTTACTATGCAACCCTCATCACCCAACTTTCCTACAACAATCAGATTTCACTTCAGGACGAGTACATGCACGACATCCTTCAACACCCATGTGTTTTCATTCTACAATTTCAGCTGTACTTTTCTTTTGCCAACAATTTGACAAGGCTCATCATCCCCTAAATAAAATTTTCTAAAATCTTCATGGACATAATTATTGAAAAATTCTCTATTTGGGGTTGCATAGAAAGAGGCACCAAAATCTAAAACCCAAAATTCTACTTTATTATCCAAAAAAAATATAAGAGCATCCTGTGCAACAATACCTACAACTTTTGCTTCTTCTTTATTACCTTCATGCTGATTTTCTTCTTTATCTTTCAACCAACAATCTTTCTTTGCATGCTCTTTATTTCCACAATTCCAACAGGTTATACTTCTTCCATTTCTATATTTGGATCTACTTCTCATTTTTGACTTTGACCTTGATCTCTCTTGCTTGCCCTTCTCTCTTTGCCTTCCCCTACTTTCAATACTTAAAGCATTACCTGATGTTTCCTCTATGCTTTTCCTGTGAATTTTCTCATTCAAGATTACACTAACAACATCATCAAATTTCAAGATATTTGAAGCAGATGCAGTATTACTAACTGCCATTACCAAACTATGCCAACTTTTAGGTAAAGAGCATAATATTAAGAGAGCCTTAATTTCATCATCAAAAACTATTTTGATTGAATTTAACTGATTTACTATTGCATGGAAATCATTAAGATGATTAGATACCGATCCACCTTCTTGCATTTGCAAATTAAATAATTGCTTCATAAGATATACCTTATTCGAAGCTGAGGGCTTTTCATATAAATTTGCCAAAGTATTCATTAACTCTACCATTGTCTTTGCCTATGATAAGTTGGAAATCACAGAAGATGCCAGGCTCAACCTTATATATCTAAGAGCCTTTCTATCAAAAACATTCCATTCTTCATCTTGCATATCTATGGGCTTGCTTGAAACCCCACCCAACGGTAAGTTTATATCTTTCTGATACAGATAATCTTCTATTTGCATCCTCCATAATTGATAATTCTTGCCCTTGAATTTCTCCATTCTTAGCTTACTTTCTTTTGCCATTGCTTTACTCCCACTCAATCAGAAACCCCTGAGAGTGAACCTGTAATCAACAAACACTAACCTGCTATGATGAACCTTGTTAGTGAACCAAGCTCTGATACCACTTGTTAGGATCTTACAACATAATTGATTACTTTTGTATAAGCAACTAAACATGGAATTAAACCAGAAATAATAAGTAACTAGAAATCAAAAATAACAAAGAATAGGAGATAAAAGAAATAACCAATCTTGTATTAACACTCTTTCAGAAGAAAATACAATGAAGAAATCTCTTTCTTCTCACACCTCTCAGATGTATAGATCTCTTTCCCTCAAGAGTTCTCTCTCTCTCAATTACAACCAATCAATCCTTGAATTGTCTACACCTTTTTTCTTCTTATAATGCTATGAGGATCTAACCCTATTATATAGAACTAGGATTCATGAGCCATGCATTCTCCACCATTAGATGCACCTCTTAATCAAAGGTTCAAATTTGTCCTACCAAAAATAGAAACACGGACTCAAGACTAACAGTTAGTCTTTACATACATGCAAACTCACTGTTCTCCAAAAATAGAATTCTAGGAATGCACAGATGACCAATGTTAGTCTCTGTCTGTCTGCATATGACTGATGTTGGTTGATCCCTAACTGACATCGGTAGCTTTTGGTCGATACCTGACCGATGTCAGTGATTGTGTAACTCCAACAACCTCTGCATTTGCTCATCTGGTGAAGCTTTTAGCTCCATAACTCAACACATGAAATGCATCATGGAGTCTCAAATGGACATTTTTTTGCAAATACTACATCTATAAAGATAAGTGAGGTAGGTTATTTTTGGCCTACTTTATTTACAGACTGTTATCAACTAGTTAAAAAATTTCAATCTTGTCAATATTTATGTAGGGATGAGTAGGAATGTAGCAATGCCTCTTAGTCCTATAATTATTGATGAACCTTTTGCTCAATGGGGTCTTGATTTCATTGGAATGATAAATCTAGTGTCTAGTATGGGTCACAAATGGATTCTAACTGCCACAAATTATTTCACTAGATGGACCAAGGCAGTGCCACTTAAAGAAGCAACAAAAAATATGATCCTAGACTTTCTAGGGAGTATCACCACTCACTTTGGGGATCCCTACACCATAATTTTAGATAATGCTAAAGCATTTTTAGGGTCTAAAGTATTTGAATTTGTATTAAAGCATGGAATATATTTGAAAACTTTCTCTAATTATTACCCTCAGGGTAATGGTTTGGCATAATCAACTAATAAGAACCTAATTAGACTTATCAAGAGAATAGGGGATGATGATCACAAAGAGTGGCATAAAGTACTGAATATAGCACTATGGGCCAATAGAATTATTTCTAAGCAGGTGACGAAAATGTCTCCATATGAATTGGTCTATGGCAAGCCTGCTGTAATACCTCTAAGCTTGGAAATTTCTACTCTGCAACTGATAAAGCAAATTAAAATTGAGGAAAATGGCCCCATGCAGGTTAGACTTTTGAAAGTTCAAGAAAGGAGGGATGTAGCACATGATTCATTAATAAAGCATCAAAAAATAATTAAATACTACTTTGATAAAAGGACTTCAAATCCCCATTTTGAAGTAGGCTCAATTATTTTGAAATGGGATGCAAGAGCCGCCAAGCCGGGTCAACATACTAAATTTGAATCATTATGGACTGACCCTTATAAAATTCATGCATGTAAATAGAAGAATTTGTTTAAGCTAGAAACAATTGAAGGGGAACCTGAAGAGATTCTTGTGAATGGGATCTACTTGAAAATTTTTAGTTAAGTTGTGTCTCTAATGTATTATAGTTAGATAGTTTCCTTTTCCTAGTTGCTTTGTTTGCCCATTTTCTTTCCTACCCTTTCTTTTAAATAAGTGTTATTTTAACACATAGCCACATCTCAAAGCCTTTTTCAAAATTTTCAAAACTCTCGACACTTTAAATATCTCCCAAATCCTTAAATTCCCTAAGGTACCTTGCGCAGCCACTTACATGACGTGTCTAACTCGCTGTCCCATGAAGATTTAGTAAGATTTGCTAATGGTTATCTGGGTTTAATGACATTTTAAGACTTGATGGGTTAATAAATACCTCATAGCAAGAGTTAAAGCTTATAGTGTCTCAAACATTCCTGTGTCTACTAGAAAACCCTTGTTACTTGCATTTTTAGCTCATAGCAAACCTGCTTAAGTGAAAGTGTTTCTTTATTGCAAAGACTTCATACCTATTACCATAGTTCACTATTTTCAAGAATAGATATAGATATGAAAGGAACATAGTCTTTGCAACAAGGGTCTAGGATTTATGAATCCCTTGATAAGTTTCTTACAAGCAAATCATATGCTTCAACACCTGCACAACCATTAAAGACCTATCTGTAGACTAGAGTCCCTGAAGTTAGTCAAGCAAATGACCCATCAAAGGTGAAAGATTATGTAGATGGAATAATGGACCCAATTCTTCAAAGAAATAGTAGCAAAATTCTCAGAGAAGGGGCACATCAAAGGTGTCTTCAGAGGGCCAAGGTGGGACAATACGAGACATTCGCAATGAGGATATGGACTTCCCAATTGGCACAATTCATTGTCCCAGGTGTGTATCCATGCCCTAACTTGGTTAAAATATGCACCAAATTATTTCATGCACATTCAAATACCATACAATAGGGTCCATTCATAGTGCAAATTACACCAAAGGCTATTAGAGACATGTTGGCCCTGTACCACGACAATACAACCACATTTCCCACCATTGCCAAAATGTAGAAAATGTGGGCAAACATCAATACTCAATTGAGGTTTCTGAAATCAGAGCTGCAATTAGGTGATGATACTACTATGCTGACACTGCCAACAACAAGAGCACAATTTGCCCAAGCTAGTCAAGATGCACTTTCCATGATGACTTTCATTTTTAGAATGAAAGATGATATGACTGTCTATGAAAAAAATTGGCTATCCTTTTCAGATTAAAAATTATTGACAAGACTCAGGAGTATCAGCTTGATTTCTCTAAGTAGATTACATATTCAATGGTGGAACAACTTGCCCAGTTCAGATCTAAAGGGATTTTTAGGTATTCCTCTTATCTGTTTCACCTTATGTTATATCAAAATTCTGGTATCTTTTCCCAACACATGCATCTAACATGTATGACCCAAGCTTTGGTCTACATAGGACCACTCCTGTGTCTACATGGACACATATCTTGTCTAAAACTAGTGACCCATATGAATTCTGGGAACTTTTTTTTCCCCTACTTTTTGTCATTTGAGCCCAGAACCAGTTGTAAATAGACTATTTCCAAGCGTCTCAAATCTTATGACCAATTGCCCTATTCGTTGTGATTACTTTTTTGGATCCCATCATACTATTATTAGAGTCCATGGGTTTAGTGGGGAACCAATGTTGCTACCTAAGATTTTTACCCTTAGGTTAGCATTCTTAGAGGTCACTAGGTATATGTCTATGGTAGATAATGAATATGGATCTGGGAAGAAGAAGAGGAAAATGTATGATGTTCCATGGGTGACAAACAACATGGCACTAGAGGCTAGAGATGCTGAGATCATGTTGCTTAGAAAGCTATCCTTCTTGGGTTTCTTTCTAATTGAAGATAAATGGGTATATGATCCAGATGGTTTCATAGCTTCATGGATCAAGACTAATAGGGTTGTTTCTAGAATTGCACATGAGGGCCGCCCCTTTTGGGAAAATAGGAAAAATCCTAGAGAAGATATTCCTGAGTTTTATGTTGAATTGACAGATTTGCCCCTTCAACAAGACAGACCATGGGAAAATTTTTATGTTAAGTAGAGGTATTTTGATCCTAAAATCAGAATGAATTCTGGTTTAAGAAGACCATTAAAGAATAAAGACTGGGAGATTGAGAAAATAGAAGCCTATTGGAAATATAGGCAAGAGATTTGTGAGACAACTCACTCTTTTGGAAATGTGGATTCGGATGAGAAATGGGAGGAACTCTAGGATTAATGTCATTTGTCTCCTATGTCTAGCCTTGATACAAGCAATTTGTAGACACAGGGTGGTGAGCCAGAAGCTAGAGTAGAATCCAATCAAACATCACAGATTCCAGGGCAAAACTCAGCTTCAGTCACTATAACAGTTTGGCCCCAATCTCTTAGTATCATTAAAAAATAAAAGAGTGTGGTATCTTCACCACCAAAAGCTTCTCCATCAGTGTCAGTCCTTGAAGTTCCCAGTTCTACACAAGCACGACTAGCAACAGTGGTAGATGTTGAAAAGAAGGAATCACAGCTAGAAGAAGAAACACCAAGGAAACATAAGAGGTTGAGATTTCAAATTGATTCAGAGGAGAGGGTGGAACCCTCACAACACCAACCACAGAGTACTTTAGTTTCTCCTTAGATAAGTATTGTTTCTCCTTCTTATTAATCTCTCTCTTCTCCTTTAGGGGTGATGATTCCATCTAGCCTAATGACATCCCCTGCCACCTCTGCTATGTCCATTTCTAATTTTACCCCATCTATCCATACTCAGGCCATATCATTGCCTCACTTTTCCCCCTCTATCCCCAAGAAAGTACCTGCTCAGACTACCCTTAGTCAACATTTGGTTATTCCATATGGATTACCATAAGGTTATCTTTTTGTGGGTGGGCACATTATCTCTCCTTCTACCTTCCAAACTCAAGCAGATGCTGCTGAGAAGGCAAGGGAAGCCTGAAGGGAGAAAAAGAGGGTCAAAGATAATAAAGCCTTGGCTACACCACATTTGAGATCACAATTTGACCCAATCCAACAACAACTGATGGTGACCCATTTGTCATCAAATATAGTCAAGCCAAATGAGCAGATGCAGCCTAAAGATTACATAATGAATGCAATGGCTATAGACATGTCCCTGTTTAGACCACAAGATAGGGTCAAGCTGCTAAATGAATCCACTTCTATAGTAGCTGAAGATTATTTTAAAATATCAAAGAAGATACAGAAAATGGAGGCTGACCTAGCCTAAGAGAAGGCAAACTGTAGCAATTTGACTATAGAGATTAATACTAAGAATAACAAAATAGAGATTCAAAATAAATAGTTGGAAGATACTGGTTCTCTTCAAACTCATTAGGCTATTTAGGCCCAAAATGATTCTTTAAAAGCAGGGCTAATGTAAGTGAAAGATGTAGTGACAACCTTAAGGCAGGAAAAATCAACATTACAAGGAAAATATGAAGAAAGCTTGCTATAGGTCACTCAACTTCAATAGAAGATGATAAATGAGTAAAACAATACCACTGATATACATGCCCAACTTCAAGCTGAGTGACAAAGGATAAAATAATTGACACTTGAGTTGGTTAATAGGCCAAAGAATGTAGGGGTGTTGAATCTGGTTAAGGAGGTTTATGAATCAATATGGAAAAGAATATCTCATGAGATTACTCAGCTCAGACCTTATCTAACCTTTATGCTAAATGCACAAAAATTGTGTGAAAAAGTGGAGAATTTAGTAGAAGACACTTTGTCTACTGTCTCTGTGAGAGTGTTTGACTCCCAAACGCTACTGCAAAAGCTATATGATGCAACTAATGGAACATTGTCAGTAGCAGGGATTAATGATAGAATGGTCACTGCTAAATGAGTGAATGAGGTTCTCAATTACAACTCCACAGTAATCAACTACAGAGACCTTCTAGATGTGATGAAAGAAGGAATCAACGAAATGAAACAACACATTAAAGACCTAATGCAATTAGGTCTTCCTTCCCCTTTTCCTGTTGACGACACTATGTTGATGATTGATGAAATTAAACCGTTATTGTTAGCCAGGCAAAATGATTAGGTAATTTCTTAGGGATTAAGGGATGATTCATCAGTGCCTAAAGTAGAAGCTATTTTGATTCCCATTTCACAGCTTGAATTTAAATTGAAGGCTACAGTTCATATTTTTTAGAATTTTTCACACAAAGATAACATCAACCTTGATTTACCCTTCAACAAATTGCAAAATAAGCAGGGATTATCTAACGATGAGTGGTCTACTTATCAAATAGCTTTACTGAAGTTGTGATTTTTGTCACATTTGCTCAAGTGAGAGATTGTGGATTTTTCTTTTTGAGTAGGCTCAAAAGTCCTCGGGGTTACCAAGAACTGTAGAGTAAAAAACTCTACATTCTTTGAGTTTAGTTATGCACTCCAAGTTTTGTCCCTGTACTTTTCAATTTTGAGATAGTGAGTTTTTTGACTCAGAGTGCGGGATTGAATTTCTTTTCACCTAAATTTTATGTAAGTTTCAAAATTGAGTGGAAGCTACCAAGTGTCATCGGCTGAGGCACATTCCATAATTTCTATAAGTTGCTCAAAATGTGCCATGTGTCCCATAGTAACTCAGTGGAGCATAAAAAGTGTCGGCATTCACGTCTCATATTTCTTATACATTTTGAAAGCTTCTTTTCAATAAGCTTTTCTCAAGATCAAGCGGAAGGTGCCAAGTGGCAACTGCAAAAGGTTTCAATATGTTTTTCTAAAAGCAACAGAAGATGCCATGTATCCCTAGCTGAAGAAAGTAGAAGCCACCACGTGTCAAAATCTAAATTATCTTCATTCATTTTATTTCATTGATAAGTACAGACTGTGGTGGGTTTCAGGTTTTGTTTTTGAGGTAAGTGGAAGCCGCCAAGTGTCGCTATCCATGTAAATATGAAATGAGGCCCTAATTTTTCTATAGTATATACAGAGCGACGTAGAGACCAACAAGTGTCACTTTCTGCAAGATTCTCAAAAGGTAGCTAAAAGCAATGGAGACCACCACATGTCCCTAGTTAAAGATGCATGAAAAGTGCCACCTGTCCCTATTCCTTTTTTGAATTTGCTCAGGCAAGAAGTGATATGGGTCCCATTTTCTATAAGTTTTTAAAGTTTTGAAGAAGCAGACTGCGACAAATGTCAAAGATGAAACACTCCTGAGTAGAGACATAGTAAAGAGTATAGGTTATGCAGAAAGTGCCATGTGCCTTCGTTAAATGCTATGGAACATACCAAGTGTCATTTTATGGTGCCTCCTGAATAATAAGAAGGTTTTCAAGTAGAGTAAGGGAATTGTCCAAGTGTCCTCTCCTGTTTGAAAGTGGGAAGCATCTTGAGTATCTATTTTGGACAATGAACTTTCAGGAAGATAGAACATTTTAGATCCAAGAAATATCCTATGTTAGACACTTCTAGTTTAGTTAGAGTTCAATTAGGCTGTTGGATTGGGAACATGTAGACAATCTAGAGCTAATCCAATGCTATAAATAGGGGTGCAGAGATCACTAGAGATTAGGAAAGATAGAGAGAATTTTCTGTGAAAGATTATTGTCAAGAGTTTTTAAACTTTTTTAGCTGTGATCAGGAATATCATTTGCCTTTGTTCTATTTTATTGAGTTAGAAAGTTTATGTAACTGTGCCTTTTATGTGACTAGAGAATTAATAAGAAGACTGAGTTTTTTGCCTTTGTTGATATTTTTCTATGTCATTACAAAATTAGTCTAAGTTGTGAGCCTCTATTTCTATTGTTTTTCATCTTTTACATTGATCATGCCTTATTCGCTCTTTAATGTAATTGAATCTTACATATAGCTTCATTGTGCTTAGAATTAAGGGTCAAATTAAATTTAGGCACATCACCATAGTTAGATTTTATTTCATTGCACTTTTATTTCTATTTAATTCCTATCCATTTTCCCATTATACACTTAATATAAAGAAGATCCAGCTTCTTTAAAATCTGGAGGTTGTTTCAAGTTGCAAGTCCCACATTCTTGAAACTTCCCATTGTTGGTGTTAGAAATAGCGCAATTTTAATCATCAACAATCCAATTTCCTAGGTGACCCATACTTGAGAGACCATTGTATCAACGATATATAATGGATTCCACATAATCCTCATCTACTACTTGTTAACACAATGGATTGCACCCTTTGAAAAGGAAGCTAAGCTGATTTCTTCCACACAACACAATGGAGACACTCCTCTTACTGTGGGTAGCAAAACTAAGGAGTGAATCTCTAGATAATGGGCTAGTTCCCCTTGATGCACCTTAAAGTCCTAAATTTATACTACTAACAATGGGTAGAGGGGTGAAAAGAGAGAGGGATGCTATGAAAATATAACCTAACTAAAATGGTTATACACCAAAATTGATTGATCTACTCATTTTTTATCTACACTTTGTACCAAAAGGAGCAAACGTACAATTCATTTGAATAAGAAACTAGACTGCATCAATGTTTCAACAAGGGGTTTGATGGAGGTATAATGAAGAAGAACCTAACATAGGTGATCTAGAGGCACATTGTTGGATGGTTACTCACCTAAACCTATACTTTAACCTGGATGCTTCTTGTTAACCTATATAAGAGGATCTTGGATACACTAAATACACTGGCTTTGACTTATGAAAGTATTAAAATAAATGACTAAACATAAGGCAATACACATACATATGCAAAAGTGTAAAAAATTAGATGGAGGTAAACTGCTTGTTTTGATGAAAGGCAATTTTTTTCAGTGCTTCACCATACAAAACTGAGAGATCCTTTTTCAAAGATAAGAGGTTACAATATATAGAGAAATTGGAGAAAGACCTTTGACCCTTTCAAGAGCAAGTGGTTCATACTACATTAAACACTTCAACAAGAAGAATTCACCCATGCTACTATCATCTTCCCTTAAATGTGCTTGTAAAAGCCATGATATAAGTGTACAAGATACTTACTTTACTACCCAGGCTACATTAAACACTCCTACTAGAGCATGGGTCACTTTACTTCTCAACTGACAAGGCCACCTCTCACCATGTTCTAGGCCATGATTTTTCCTTGAATGCTCTCACAACTCCCCTTAATGGATATTCATTAATGTCAAACATAAGTAAAATTGGGCCACCCTCTTGAAATCTCGTGCAACCCTCCTAATGGCTATTCATAGATACTATTCCATCTGCAAGCATTTACTTCTCCTATCGACACCTTTTGTGCCACCTAGATTGGTTTGGTTTGTTTCTATGCTTGATTGGCTGTGTCACCTGGAACATTATGAGTGTTTATCTTATATATGCATGGATATGTTTTGAGCCATGCTATCTCTCTCTCTTCTCTTTTCTCATTATTTATTATCTTTTCTTGATAGTTCAGGCTCCTGGGGGGTTTCTTTTCCCTTTTGGGCTCCTTTCTCGGTGGGTCACTGAGTCTTGCTTCAAGCTTCTTGGCCTTTTAAATTTCTTTAGGTGAAATGCCCAAAGGAATTTCCTTCCTTATGCTCATCGCTTTGACACCTGCCTTTGATGACACTTAGGGACTATGCCCATGAGTTCTTTCCAACATTTTGTCTGAAAGAATTATTCATTGGCTTCTCTCTAATGGCTAACCCATCCTCTTAAATTTGACATTCACAGGCTTGTCATCAAACATTTGAAACCAAATGTCTATTTTTCTACACTAAATTTGACATTCATGGGCTTGTCACCAGACATTTAAAAACCAATGGCTAGCTTATCACCATAAAATTGACGTCCATGGGCCCGTCACCCCTCTTTGGTAATTCCTTTAGCCTTTTGAAAATGAACTTTTCTGAAGGGAAAGTGACCCTTCAAAAAAATGGGAAGGTCCTATTTCAATGACTAAGTGACCTCTAGAAGGGTACCTACCCTTCGAACACTTGGTTTCCAAATTACTTTATATTTCCCACTTGCCAAATTTCTTCATTAAATTTCTTTTATATTTTATCCAAAGAAATTCATTCTTTAGCTTGTCACTTTTTCTGAAAGAATTCTTCCTTTACGGCTTTCTAGCCTGGCCTTTTGTAAATGGACCTTCTACCCTCTGCAAGGGTACTTTGGGCCCAAGGTTGCCCTTTGGATCTCTTTGAAAAGTCCCATTTGTCACTTTCTTGCCCTCTGCAAGGGTACTTTGGCCTTTGAGTAGTCTTTTAAATGAATTCATAAAGGCCCTATTTGTCACTCGAGTGCCCTCTGCAAGGGTACCTACCCTTACTTTTGTAAAAGACCTCTGCCCCTTTGAAACTGGCCCATTTTGCCTATAAAAGGCTTACCCAAAGTAACTTGTTTGTCCTGCCAAACATCTAGGATCAAAATGAGTTCCAAATCAACCCATGTACTTGCCAGACTTTAAAACATTTGGCCATCAGAAGGAGGAAACTTGGTTTTTTTAATGGAAAGAGGTCTAGTCTTTCATTGAGAAAACCCATAAAGTGGCTATGGGATGAACTCATTAGGAATTCATAAAAGACCCTAAAAAGGAAGGGAAAGGGGGGTGCTCAATTTTGGCCTGTAAGACCAAATTTGGTCAACACATTTGGCAATTCATAGGGGAAGCATGCTTGATATGCTTTGAGGAGACTAGTAGCTTAAAGTTCCATTAGGCATCGAGTCAAGCTGTAGCTTAGAAAGCTAGTAATAGCCTTGAAAAACCCAAGAACCAATAAATAATTTACCCCAAAAGGTAAAGAGAAACACACACAAGGCTAAAAAACTACAAACATGCATAAAAGCACTTAGGGAAAATGAGGAAAATAAATAGGGAGACTATGTACATAACAAGAGAAGGTTAGTGACAATTTTGAAGATATATCCCATTGATTGGGATATGCAGTTCTCGACCATCTAACTTGGAAAGTTGGAATGCATTATGTTGTTTGCATTTTGTGATAACATGTGGGCCACTCCATAAGGCATCAAACTTCATATGCCTTCTAGGTCTGGCTTGGTCTTCATCCTATTTCAAGACAATGTCACCTTCTAAAAAGTCTTTTGATGAAGACTTCTTATCAAAATACTTCTTTATTTGCTACTGGTGGCTAGTCATGGCATCATGGCTTGGTCTCTTACCTCTTGAAGCTCCATTAATTCACAAAATATGACCTATAGGCTATCACTCTCCTCTAATTACAACTGTTGGGAAAGATCCAAGACTGGTAACTCAAGTGAAATAGGAAGTCTATCTTCCCTTCCATACACCAGTGTGTATGGTGGATTTCCAACTACCCTTTTTGGAGTAACCCTATCTGCCTATAGAGCTATCTTCAGCTTGGCATGCCAAGTCCTTTGATTTTCTTGCATTATCCTTTTAATGATCCTGATCAAGTTCTTATTGGTGGACTCAGCCAACCCATTCCCTTATGGGTAGTAGTTTGAGGAAGTATTGAGATAGATGACATATCTTAATGCCCACTCATTCATCTTTGTTCCCATGAAAGCCAATGCATTATCTGAAATGATTGTGGTTGGGACCCCAAATCTCATTACTAGGGTTTCGTAGAAGTCTAGGACCACACTCTCATTGGCTTCCTTCAAAGTGATATCTTCTACCCATCTCATGAAATAATCTATAGTAGTCATAACCCACTTGTGACTAGCACTAGAAGGAGGGTTGATCGTCCCTATGAAATCCAAACCCCATTATATGAATGGCTGTTCTACTTGAATAGGTTGTAGAGGCATTATAGCCAGCCACTATTTTCTATCAAAGAGAGCACATTTGTGGCATCTTCTCACCCAAGAATGAGTGTCTCTAAAAAAAGTGGGCCAAAAGTAGCCAGCCCTCATAATCCTTGCAGTTGTGGCTTTGGGAGCAAAGTGACCACCAGTTGGTCCATCATGAAATTTAGATAGTACTCTATCAACTTGTTCTAAATTGATGCATCTTAAGAGTACCTTAGAAAAATATTTTATAAATAGCACCCCATTAGTTAAGACATAAGGAAGAGATTAGAGCCTAAAATATCTCCTCTTAGTTTTATCAAGACCTTACAAATACTCACCAGTTTGAAGGAAATGAACCATATCTTATGTCCAGCTCTTCATGATTACATGCATTTCCACTAAAACTCCATCATTGAGTACCAAAATTCCCTCTTTTGGTTTTTTGAAGTCTGTATCTAGGTGCTCACATAGCCTTCTTCCCCTCACCAGCTTGGTGGTCTAGATCTCCACATCATACTCCATCACCTTGGTGATCCACCCTACCCTCTTTTCATTCAAGTTATGGCTTAGCAAGAAGTCCTCAACACTAGGATGTGGCACCATGATGTGAATCTTTTTTTTTGAAAACATATTTCTAAATTTCTTCAGGCTTCATATAAATTTAAGTGCTTGTTTCTCAATATAGGTGTACCTAATCTCATAGCCTTCTAAGCCTTGGCTAAAAAAAGCTAGAGGCTGGTCAAGGTTTTCACCATTTTCTTGGGTGAGCATATTAGATATTACCTCTTCATTACCAAAGGTGTATAGGTTAAATTCCTTAGAGAAGTCAAGACTATTTAGGGTGGGAGCTTGGGTGATAGCTTATTTGATCCTTTCAAAGCTATCTCTTCTTCATGCTGTCCATGTGAACATCTCATCCATCCTCTACATGGATTTTAGTGGCTTAATTAGTTCAACAAAATTAGGGATGAATCTCCTAATAAAATTTATTTTGCCAAAGAAACTTTGTAGGCCCTTTTTGTGTTTAGGCAAGGATAATGCTAAGATGGTGTGCACTCTTTTCAGATCAATGGTCAAGACCTTTTTTGAAATAACATGACCTAGGAGTTTGCCTTTGTGGACAAAAAACACATATTTTTTAGGGTTGAAAGAGATTCCAAACCCACTACACCTCTCAAATATTTGCCTTAGGTGTTTTAGATGTTGTCTTACCTCCTTGGAGAAGACTATCACATCATCATGATAAATCAACATGATGTCATTTATCAAACCTTGGAAGGCCATATCTATAGCTCATTGGAAAGTATCTCTAACATTTGATAGTCTAAAAGGCATCTTCCTATAGGAGAAAGTTCACTACTTGGTGATGAAGGTTGTTTTGTATTGGTCGTAGTCTTGCACCAGAATTTGATTGTATCTAGAGTACCCATCCAGGAGGGAGAATCATTCACTACCTATCACCATCTAGAGAATATATTCCATGATTTGGAGGGGATAGTGGTCTCTTAATGAGACTTTATTTAGGTCTATAAAATCAACACATAATCTAATATCCCCATTCTTCTTCCTAACAGGGACCAAATTGGCCAGCTAAGAAGAGTGTTTGATAGGAAAAAATGATCCTAGACTCAATCAACTTGGTGAGTTCCTTCCTAATGAGAGGCTCAATCCTTGTATTGATTGGTATTTATTTTTTCTTGATAGGTTTGGCACCTTCTTATAGCTCAATAGTGTGTTGGGCCAATCTTGGATCAAACCCCTTTAAATCACCATATTCCCAAGCAAATACATTGGCAAACTCTTGGCATAACAAAATGAAAGAATGCCTTTCCTCATTTGTACATACCTTCCCAAGTGTAAGTACCTTATCCTTGAATATTTTTACCCTTTAATAATTATCTTTCTTAGCTATCATGCTCACTTTGTCACCTTTGAGTTGGTCATCCTTATTGAATATGCTCTCAAGAGTGACCAAACCCTTAGGATGTCTATTGTTCTTCAACTGAATAATCTATCCTTCATACTGATACTACATCTTGGATTGATTCCTAGAAGTGAACTCAGTCTCCTATAAAAAAATTTCTATCTGACGGTCACTATCAAACAGCTACCAATTGATGACATTGTTTGATATGGAGGGTCTCACTATCACCTTTAAATGGTGTTGATTGCTATCCTGATGTATTCCCTTGGGAATATCAAACTAAGCACCAATTGTTGCTAGTCTATTTGCATAATAGTTGTGTTTTCTTGGGATGGAAGTGATTTTGAAAGTAGTAAATCTCCCCATTAGGTCCCACACCCTGTGCTTGTAAGACTTGAGCAAGGAGTTCTTGGTCAAGTTTTGACCCCTCACCTGGTTTATAATTAACTTGCTATCTCTAAAAGCTTGCAATTATTTGATTCCTTTTTTTCTTGCCCACTCTAAACCATGAACAAGAGATTCATATTCTTCTACATTGCAAGTGTAGGAGAACTAGAACCTAAAATTTGAAAAGTATTTTTCCTTTGAAGGTGAAACCAACATTGCTCCACCACCGGCTCCCAACTTGCTTCTAGATCTGTCAAAGAAAAGTTACCACAAACCACAACTCTCTTGGTTTGCCTTCATTACATTTGGCATGAAAGTATCCTTCTCATGTATATAGTAAACTCCAAGACCTACCTCTTAGATAAACTTGTAAGGATTATGTTCAAAATTGTCATTTCCCCATTCATCTAGGAGTAGGTTAGCAACTCCTTCAAGGGAAGATGGTAGGGATTAGTCTACTTGGAGTTATTCTTCATCAATAATGGCATATCTAACATTTGTTTCCTTGGGTGAGTATGGATCTAGGTGATCTTTATGGATAGGCTCTAACTCAATCTTCACTTTGGCTCAATACTTGGTCCTAAGGACCATGTAAGACCAATTTGCTGCCAAGTACCCACCTATCTTGGATGTGAAATCCCTGGATAATCAAAGAGTGAAGTAAGGGGGAAAATCTACCACTACCACATCATGGGGAATGGAGAAGGTTGGATAGGCATGGAGAGCTAGATTTAAGCCTCTTACCCCTCCCAATGTCTTAGCTGATGATCCATCCAATTATAGAACTCCCTTGGTCATTTACTCATATTTGAGTCCTAGCTTGTCAGCTATACATTTGGGCATTTCTGAGGTGCTTGATCCACTATCAATGATGCAATTATGGACCAAGAAATCACTAATAATCAAGGATATATAGAAAGGAGGGACATTTTCATCCTTATTTTCTTGAACTCCCATAGGAAGAGCCCCATTCAAAATCAACACATTATCAGCCTTTGATGGGATAACTTGCTCACTCAGCTCATGCCATTCCTTTTGGAGTATACCCTTTTGTCTTAGAATTACTAAGGAATCCCAAAATGAGATGTTCATGTTCAAATTCTTCATTTGATCCACTATATTGATTGGAGGGTTGCTCCCCTTTGAGTTCTCCTTAGGGACATTTGTAAATTGAGGTGCAACCCAAGGACTTGAAGCTGCAACTAGCGGTCTATGGTTTGGAAATATATGATTTACTTGTGATCAAAGAGATGCCCTAGATGCTTGAGTATCTACTTGAGCTTTCTCTATAGCTCTCTTCTTAGACCTAGTATTGTCTGCAACATAATCATCTTGATTATTTGTGGTCCCCACATATTTGACTGCATAGAATTCCCCTTCCAGGTGGTTCATAAGAGTGGAATCAAATTGAGCCTACTTGCTGTCCATCCCAAATTGTGTTGATGCCTCAAAAGTTAAGAATTGGGCTATCTGATCACCTTGTGTGGGCATACATTGATTTGGTAGCTCATTAGCATAAACAACCTGTTCTTGACCATACCCTAAGGGTGGATAATTAGGCTGTTCCTATACCAAATTATTTTGAGTGGGGATAAGAGCCTTGGATGATGAAGGGGCATCTAGATTATAACTTTGATAAGGCCTAAATTACATAATCTAACCTTTCCCTTGATTATAATTATAGAAAGGAGGTCTATTTGTCTACCCAAACTATTGGTATCATTGATTCGGTTGATAGCTTTGAGCTTACTACTTCTTGAGGGCCACTAATTCATTGGTAACACTTTGTAGTAAACTCTTAACCTTGTGGAGGTCATTTTCAAAGGTAGAAATTGACCTTTATACACTAGGTAGAGGAGCTAAAGTGGGTGTGGCAGGGTGAGCTAAGGGCTGTAGATTAGGAAAGAGAAGCATATGAGGTCTAGGAGCTATCTTTCATGCTTGTACCAAATAATTTTCAGTAGCTATGGTTAATTTATAATAAGTAGGTAAAACTTATCCACCCATGGACTGTATCATGACAATAATGTCACTATTCAAGGCCTTTAGGTAGTAAAGGAAAGCATAGCTTGGGGTCGGCCTCAATAGAATTAGGATTCTATTCCAAGTCTTTTAGAAGCTAGTGTTAAAATCCTACATAAATTCATGTGGAGCTCTCTTCATAGTGGTCAATTGCTCAGCTAGAGACAAATGGTCACTCTTCTCTCCAAACCTATTTGTCAAGAGGGTGGCTAATTCATTCCATGAGCCAATGGAATTCATTGGCAAGGTCCCATACTAGTCCAAAACTTTACCTTTAAAGGATAAGGCCAGTAGCCTGATGGCTAAATTTTTTTTAGTGACATTATGGATATTATAGAGGTTAGCTATGTTTCTGATATGCTTAATAGTAGTGATTGGCCCCTCTCCACTAAAGGGAGGAACACTCTTGAGGGCTATCCTTAGCATTAGGTCATACCGTAGAAGGTTCAAAGGACTCTAAACATTTAAGGCCATAAAAGGTAAAGCCATGGTTGTGATAGGGTTCAACCTGGGTTTACTTATGTAGGTATATCTTATGGTAGGTCTAAGAAACTGGTTTGCCATGTAAGGATGAGTTGTTGCAAACCTTATCCTCTTTACTGAGTTCAAAGGCAACTCAATAAATTTGAAAGGGACACCCTTAGAAGAAGATCTTATGGTGACCTTAGGCATGGGGTGTCAGGCTAATTAGTAACCAGAGACTGAATTATTAAACTAGAGTAACCAGATGCTAGATAATAGCTCTTGCTTTTGGATTTTTTATAGTAACAAGATCAATACCAATCTTGAAACTCATAAGGCATAAATTGGGTCCCATCGGGTGTGACAAAAACTATTGATGAAGTGGATTGCACCCTTTGAAAAAGAAGCTAAGCTCCTTTCTTCCATGTGGCATAATGGAGAGACTCCTCTTGATGTGGGTAGCAAAATTGAGGAGTGATTCTCTAGATAAGGGGATAGCTCCCATTGATGCACCTTAAAGTCCTAAATTTATACTACTAACAATGGGTGGGGGGTGAAAAGAGAGAGGGATGCTATGAAAATAAAACCTAACTAAAATGGTGATGCACCAAAATTGATTGATTTACTCATTTTTTATCTACACTTTATACCAAAAGGAATGAATAGACACTTCATCTGAATAAAAAACTAGACTGCATCAATGTTCCAACAAGGGGTTTGAATGAGGTATAATGAAGAAGAACCTTCTAGAGGTGCTCTAGAGGCACACTGTTGGATTGTTGATCACCTGCACCTATAATTCAACCTAGATGCTTCTTGTTAACCTATAGAAGATGATCTTGGATACACTTTATACACTAGCTTTGACATATGAAAGTATTAAAATAAATGACTAAACATAAGGCAATATGCAGACATATGCAAAAGTGTAAAAAATTAGATGGAGGTAAAATGCTTCTTTTGATTAAAGGAAAATTTTGTCAGGGCTTCACCATAGAAAACTGAGAGATCCTTTTACAAAGATGAGAGGTTAAAATATATAGAGAAATTGGAGAAATACCTTTTACCTTTTCAATAGCAAGTAACCCATACTGCATTAAACACCTCAACAAGAAAAATTTACCCATGCTGCTATCATCTTCCCTTAAATGTGCTTGTAAAAGCCATGCTGTAGGTGTCCCAAATATTGACTTTGTTGCCTAGGTTACATTAAACACTCTTGCTAGAGAATGGGTCACTTTGCTCCTCAACTGACAAGGCTACCTCTCACCACTATCTGGGCCATGCTTTTTCTTTGAATTCTCCCATATCTCCCATTAATGGCTATTTATAAATGTTAAACACAAGGAAAATTGGGCCACCCTATTGAAAGCTAGTACAACCCTCCTAATGGCTATTCATGGATACTATTCCATCTATATGCATTTACTTCTCTTGGTGATGCCTCTTGTGCCACTTGGAATGGTTTGGTTTGTTCCTGTGCTTGATTAGCTATGTCACCTGGAATGTTCTGAGTGTTTTTCTTATATGTGCATGGCTATGTTTTGAGCCATGCGCTCTCTCTCCTCTTTTCTCATTATTTCTTTTCCTAATAGTTTGGGCTCTTAGGGGGCTATCTTTTCCATTTCAAGATCCTTTCTCGGTGGGTCACTAAGTCTTGCCTCAGGCTTCTTGGCCTTTTAAATTTCTTTGAGAAAAATGCCCCAAGAAATTTACTTCCTTATGCTTGATTCTTTAACACCCACATTTGATGATACTTAGGGCCTACACTCATGAGTTATTTCACACATTTTATTCAAAATAATTATTCTTTGGCTTCTCTCTAATGGCTAACCCATCCTATTAAATTTGACATTCGTAAGCCTATCATCAAACATTTGAAACCCAATGGCTATTTCACTACCCTAAATTTGACATTCATGGGCCTGTCACCAGACATTTGAAAACTAATGGCTAGCTTATCACCATAAAATTGACATCCATGGGCCCATTGTAAATGGAATTTTACAAAGGGAAAGTGACCCTTTGAAAAAATGGGAAGGTCTTCTTTTGATGACCAAGTGTCCTCCAGTAGGGTACTTACCCTTCAGACCCTTAGTTTTCAAATTCTTTCAGATTTCAAACTTGCCAAATTTCTTTGGACAAAATGTCTGAAGGAATTCCTTTAGACATTTTATTCATAGAAAATAATTCTTTAGGCTTCTTCAATGGATTTTCTTCAGACATTTTGTCTAAAGAAATTCATTATTTAGCTTGTCAATTTTTCCAAAGGAATTCTTCCTTTACGACTTTCTAGCCTGGAATTTTGCAAATGGACCTTCTACCCTTTGTAAGGGTACTTTGGGCCCAAGGTTACCCTTTAAATCTCTTTGAAAATTCCCATTTCTCACTTTCTTGCTCTCTATAAGGGTACTTTGGCCTTTAAGTAGTCTTTCAAACAAATTCGCAAAGGCCCTGTTTGGCACTGAGTTCCCTTTGCAAGGGTACCTACCCTTCGAAAATTTTGTAAAAGACCTCAACCCCTTTTAAACTAGCCCATTTTTCCAATAAAAGGCTTACCCAAAGTAACTTGTTTGTTTTTCCAAACATCTAGGGTCAAAATGAGTTCCAAATCAACCCAAGTGCTTATTGGACTTTAAAACATTTGGCCATGATAAGGAGGAAACTTTGTTTTTTTATGGAAAGAGGCCTGACCTTTCATAGAGAAAACCCATAATGTAGCTATGGGATGAACTCATCAGGAACTAATAAAAGACCCTATAAAGGAAGGGAAAGAGGGGTGCTCAAATTTGCCCTGTAGGACCAAAATTGGTCAACACTACTATAGAACATAATCAATTATCCAGAGTAATTAAACATGTTCCTATTATTTCTTCTTCATATATAATACATAATAAAAAATTATGGGTTACATGAACCCCTACTTCTTAAATTACCTCTTCGAGACCGTAGGGTCCTATGACACATACATAAAGCATTATAAATCCTACAACATTAGATATTACACCTATACATGCTCCTCAATAGTACCGCCAATTTGATATACCATATATGATGCTCATAGAATTTATAGATGATCATCCCTTATATGGGATAATTGGATATAATTTTTATTTTACAATATAACAAAAAAAATAATCAAATATTCCCAAAATACCAAAAACACTCAAAAAATTCAAAAATACCAAAAAATTTCAATATGCTCCTAGTTGTACATATGTTGTTTATTCCATGTTAGTAGATAACTTATCATTATTTCATATATAAACATGTTTCATGCTTGATTTTGAGTGTTATACATGCGTACCAAGGTATATGATATATACACATACAAATGTTGGGATTTCCCTCTACTCACATCCTAAGTACATTAGGGACATCTACTTTATTTATCACAATACACCCAGGTTACATTATTCTATGATCAATTTACATTATCATGTTTTATTTTATATACTCACACATGCCTCTATCCATGCTTATTATACATTTCACAATGTACTTGATATGATATGTACTTAGTATTGATTATAAATACATATGTTTAAGAACTACTATGTTATATTCATGTTGGTTGCCTATTTTATTTTATTTATATTGTTTTGCATTGTATTTACCATTAGAACATTTGAATATGTTTGATTGATTATGGCACTCATGCTATGCTGGCCTATGTGGACATTTGAATATGTCATCCTATGCTTTATGGAAATTTAACTAAGTCATGTCCCTTTAATTGTGTGACATTAAAACATGCCCCTTGTATGAGGTCACCTTGGACCACTTTTTATTATTTTGAATTTGAGTGATCTTGTGTGTGTGCTTGTTTTTTTTCCTTGATTAAAATTTTATGCTCTAGATGTTTCCATGATCTACATCATGCATATTAGTATTTGATGTGATCACATATTGCATGCCTAAAATGCTATATCTACCTCAACATATTACCCCTATATGTTACATGATATATACACAACTTATATATTTATCTTATCATTTTGAGGTGAGTTATCTACCATCTTCTACTTCCCATCACCTCAAAAGGGGTGGGCATATTAGTGAAAGTATTCCATAAAAGCATGGCTTCCACACTATCATGGTTTTGAATTATAGTGGGGGCATAAAAAGGCATGACTTTCACACTTATTCGGTACTCAACATCTCCATATTATAACGGGGGCATGATATGTAAACATGTTATCCACATTTACATTGGTTCTTAGATTATTTAGATTACAGTGGGGGCATGTTATGTAAACATTTTATCCACATTTCACACTAGTTATCGAATTCTTCAGATTTATTAGGGGCATGTTATAGAAATATGTCCTCCACACTTGCATCGACTTTATATTTGCCATATTTCATAGTTATATGATTTAAATACACATTTGTGGCAATATTATATATATTGATATTGCTATTATACCCAAATTTTAGCTTGAGACATATATGAGGTGCATATGCCATAAAAAAGGCACCTAACATTTAAAATCAAATCATTTTCAAAATTTAAATGGTGTTATAGACTATTATTATATTCAAGGTTGGAGTTTTATGGATTGTTATTGATCCAATCTACTACAATCATTGGTTCACTTTTAGAAGGTTGAGTTATAAAAAATCACTCAATATTATCAAATTTAAAGTTAGACTTGATTAAATCATCTAAATTTACCACAATCATAGGTCATATTTGATTAAATCATCCACCCTCACTAGATATATATTGTGAGTTGATTAAATTTATCACACTCATCATATCATGCACATATTTGGGTTACACGATTGAGATGAAACAATCTTAATGGATGTGTTGCAACTTATCTTTACATCAAGGTGGGGGCATGTGTCCTCAAATATCCCTCTATATATATGTAATTATAGTTTCAAATTTGTCCAAAATTAGATTCAATGATTCATTATGAGACATCCTTTCAAACCAAATTATCAAAAGGCAAGATGGTTGCATTAACACACACGTATTATTAACCTTACTCTTTCTACTTTCAATAATTTCAACTTATTTCAATTTTAAATTTCATACACTAATTATATACTATAAAATCATCTTGGTTGAAAGCTAGTCACTAATAAAACACAAAGACAATGTGTGTTATAAACAAAAACGTATTCATTTATTTCCTTTTAAATAAATTTTTTATTACTATATTAAAGGTGGAGAAATGTAGATACTAAAATTTGATTTATGTACTACTTGTTATCAGTCTGGATTGCACCCTTAAGGCAAAGGAATTTTAGACCTGCCTCATCCAACTTATTGTATTCAACACACCCACCCTATATTTTTATTTGAAAAGTGGGGACCCCCTTTGTTTATTTAGAAATATGAATATTTTATCTAGGCATCTATGTGTTTATGAGAGTTATGATGGTTATTATTATTTTTAGAAACTTGGTGTTTTGAACATTGAATCATTTTGGGTATACGTATTTCCATTTTAAAGGACTTGTTTGAATTAACCTATTAATAGAAAGACAAAAAGAATTACTTTGCATGATAGGTATTTAGATTATATTCTTTTCATAAGGTTTTTCTTTGGAATATTTTTTGTAGAGACTTTCACATTGGAAGCTTTCTCTTCAAAAGCTTTACTTTGAGGGCTTTATCTTTGACAACTTTGTCTTTGACAAGTTTAGTCTTAGACAAATTTATCTTCCTAAAGTTTCCAGTTGGAAACTTTGTTTTGGGAAGTTTATCTTCGAATAATTTTTATTATAAAATTTATATGGGAAGGATTCTCTTTGAAAGCTTTACTTTGGGGTCTTTATCCTCAAGAACTTTAGTCTTTGACAAATTTATCTTCAGAGACTTTATTCTAGAGGTTTTTCTTCAGTGACTTTCACTTCAGAGTCTTCAATTTATAAAATTTATATTAGAAGGATTCTCATTGGAATATTTGTTTTAGGAGCTTTCATTCATAAGCTTTTTTTTAGGAACTTTCTATGTGACTACTTTTACCAGAACCACAATCTTTCCAAAGAGTACTTAGTCTTTGGCAACTATTATTTTAGAGACTTTGGGATAAAATATTTTGGAATGAAATTCAATGAAGAACATTCTTCTTTTTGGGGTCTTTGGAGTTCAAAGGCAAAGTTTGACTTCCCTTTATTGGACCACATAATGACAAATGGAAAAAATGGAAAGGCAACACCATGGCACCCTGAATGATAAAGCATCCTACGTGGCATATACACTAGGATAGGGTGGTCAAATTTGAATTAAATGAAGGTGATAAGCTCATAGACATTGGTGATTAATGTCACATGAACTAGAAATGAATGAAAAAATCTATTAAGATTAATCCCTCAACCAAGTTTATATCATTCAATTTTCAAAAGCTTGAGTAAACTTTAGTGTTTGACAATCTTGAAATCCCTAATTGTGACCAGAATGATTTTCAATTTACTTAATTTAGTTCATTATACACCATTTAATTTTTTTTGAAGTGTATCAACATCCATAAAATAGACATGGAATCATCATTTAGGTCATATAAAGGAACCTTGACACTCCCTGGGTTCTCTACTAAATATTCTACTAAGTATTTAGACACAATTTCTGATGTGACTGTGTTTGATGGTTGCTATCCCAATTGCTCAACCTTATGGGAAGCTATAGAGAATGTGGATTCCTTCACATTAGAAGAAGACATTTCATCTAAATATAAACAATTAGTAAAGGACCTAATTCTATTCAAATAATAGGCCCTACATTATGTAACTAATAAGTCAGAGGTTATGCCATTTATAGACTTGTTGTGAGGCCTCTTTTTCAAAGGAAAAATAACAGATGATGGTTACCTCCAATACATCAACAATACTACCATCATCACTTATATTTCAATGGATGCATTTAATTAGTATTTGAGTCTACCCATTCTAGATGTTACATTTAATTTACATATTATAGTTGCTTAGAAGAAGGCCAATAATGTGGAATGAGTGCTGGCAAGGTGACTTCTCCTCAAAGAAACATTTAATATAAAGGAGCATGTCAAAAATTCTATTCTCATCACCTGATTTAAAATGGGCATCCACATGGGCATGGCACTATTGAATTGACTCTTAGGCCATACAAGCATCCACTTCCTATATGTAGAATGGGTTCCCTTGCTAGACCTATTAAGTACCTCAGAGTGCACCTACACATTGGGGTAAGTAATTAAAAATTTCCTCTAGGAACAAATCCTACATAAAGATAGGAGGCCACATGGGGGAACTTTTATATAATGTCTTATAAATTAGATTCAGTCATGGGGATAGTATATAGGCATAATAGAGTCCTATGGAATCCCAACCTAGATGTTATTAAGAACTAAATTTATGATTATTAATCCTTTGTGCACATATACTCATATATTAAGAGCATAGCCAAGAATGCTGAAGATCTCTACCCTCAGGTTTGGATGGCCATCCATGATCATCCTTTGGCTAAAATTTCACCAAACATCATTAAAACACTTGCCAAAAATGTGGGAGACTATTACATCTATCCTGACTACACTACCATCATGGTTGCTAGCCATAAGGTGGATCTTATTTAACTTCATAAGTTTGTTCTAGATAAGGAAGTTGAATAGGAGATTGCCTACTAGATATGGAATGACATCGATGAGAAATTGATTTAGAATAAGAAGGCTACCTTCTATGGCCCCCACTTCTCCATTTGGAGGATTTAATACATCATATAGATGCAATTTAGGGAAGCTATAAATTCTAAGAAAGCATATGCATTGCCTACTATCCCCCATAGATATTGGTTCCCTCATGGGAAAGTCTAGTAGAAGATTCACACACTTGTTCTCACATATAAACATGATCCATTCGATCATGATTTTCTATTTTAAATTCCAAGGATGATGAAGAGGTGAATGAAAGAGTAATGATTATAGGCTTGAGGACCTATTAAGGGTAATATAAGATAAACCCTCTCTCACACTCAATGAGGCAAAATTCAAGATCCCACTTCCAAGAGGATGGAGATCTTCTAACTTCTAGAGTGGAAGGCCATATTAACAACTAGAAGGAGAGGGACAAGATCCCCAAGGTCCATTCATACCTCAAGACTAGCCATAAGAGTAAGAATAATTGGTAAATGAGGCATAAATTACTATAGGACATCAACAACAACAAGAATAATAAATGCTTACCCCTATAAAAGAGGAATAATAACAAATTCCTCTAGTTTAAACATCAACTATTGAATTGAGGAAGGTTAAATAGGAGCTAGTAGAAGAGCTGACTCAAGTTGAGAAAAGCACATGAGGGGATAATATCAAGATCATTTTTTTTGACTCCTATGATGAAGAGGAAATAATGGCTTCAAGAACCCAAATACCTAGCATCATTTCCCCTCCTCTTCCTAAAAAAATGATAGCTCCACAAATTAGGAGAATAACAAGATGCTATCAGAAGAAGACAAAGGGGGATAGACCTTAGACCCCACCCACACAAGTAATAAAGTAGGCAAAAACTTCATAATAATGCAAAACAATAAAAGAGGTGGATGAAGAGGAATGAAAGCAAATAAAGGTCTTAATCTTGTAAGTGCTGAAAGCCACAACACCTCTCACTAATGAGTCATCTAATAAGGGTCCTCTTTTCATTGCCCCTTATGCATTTTTACTTTCATGTCATTACCATTTATTTCTTCCATTATTGTACCAATTTTTTCCACATTCATTCATATTCAATCACTTTATGATAGTTTACTTTTTATGTACCCATCTGCTACCCTGCCTAGTGCCACTTCACCTTTCTCAGCTTCTGCTATTACAATTTCTTTTCCTTCGATGTCCATCTCTACAACTATATCTCTTTCCATCCCATCCATCAACCAAATTTTCACCCAAATTTATGATTTTTATTACATATTAGGTTTACCTCTACCTTATTTAACATCAGTCTCCACATCCACCTTAGTGACAACTAAGAGGGCTCCATGAAAGAAACTAGTCTATGTTGTACATCTAATGCCATAATTCAGAAATATAGACTGGTCAAAAATAATTTGACCCTTAATGACCAAGACTTCCTCTAAGAATAATCCTAAAAGGCATGTGTAAGTAGAATCTCAGCCATTAAATCCTTCAAAGATCACTCTTCCAGTGAGCCAAAGAGTTAGGAGCTTTAGCCTCTAAGAGGCCCAATTTGAAGATCACTAAAATTACAATGGTGATATCATTATTTGGCAAGGCTACCAAATTGGTACAACAAGTTATAAAGAGGAATATTGAGGATAAATCTAACAAAAGTTTGATCATGGAGGAAAGGGAAGAGGTTTATTCCATTTCAAAGAGATAGAACAGGAAGAAGGTTTAGTCCACATAGATTAAGGACCTTAAGTCCTATATGGAGACACATACTGAGGCAATCCTATCCATACATGAGGGAACATATATGGATAGATAAGAGTTAGAATAAGAGTTAGAAACTCTAAGAGAGCAATACTATATAATTTGAGTCCCTCATGGTATTAAACAGGATGTGTAAAATGCAACACTCAAGCTAAATGAAATTTTAGATTTGATTCATTCTTTGAGAGTCAATTTGGCTCCACATGTAAATTACATAACCATATTATTTAAGATTTTTATGGAAGATGAGAATAAGCTAAATTTATTAGTATTATACACCCCTAATAAGGCATTTATACACCTATACTTGATGACCCCTCTGAAGGCATCAAATGCATTGAATTTAGCTTCAATAAGGACATACAAGGCCCAAGATTGGGTATTATATTTTGAATCTCTAGTAAACAAATTCATTGAACAATAAAATCAAGTAGATAAAATTTTGGTTGAGTTTGAATTAACATCAATTTGAGACAATAAAGGGAAACTAGTAACATGAGATACGTTTGATCAGATGATTAAACAAGTGTATGATGTCCTCAAACAAAGTCTATAAGGAATAAGTTTAGAGGACATTAAAGCCAAATTAAACACATCCTGGAAAAAGGCAACAAAGGTAAAATTTTGTTGGGTTGGCTTTCAAGCCATCAAGATAGAACACAATAGACTGATGGAACAAATAGGTAGGGTGACTATGCTACATCTTCTAGACATGAACTTAATTCATGCAAAACATGATAAGACATATAAGTATTACCAAGAGTTGGATGTTAATAAGAAAGTGACACAAATGCCACTTGCCAGTTCTACTCAACAAACTCCACCTACAATGCTAGTAATAATAGTTACATCAATCCTACCTCACACTTCAACTTTGATTGTAACTCTAGATCAATCAATGAGTGCATCACCGAATACAACTCTAATTACTACATCAAGCACAAGAACAACTATAATTCTAATGAAAATTTTGAGAAACATTAATCAAGATCTGATTTAGCCTAAACATAAAGGCTAATTTTGTACAATTACACATGTAATGGTTATAAAAAAACAATTAAGTCTTAGTTATGTCCATATTATAATTAATTAAATCAATTTTTATCAGAAAGCACACATTGCATGACTAAAATATTTATAAGTTATGAGCATGTAATTAAGACTTATCATATAGTTTATTAAGATGTAATCAAAGTGTTCTAAACTTGGAGTAGGAGGTGACCCTTTCTCCAAGTTCTTTATATACATATAAAACCCTATTTTTAAAGGGTCAAAGTTTTGGATGAATACATAAAGAGATCAAGAAATTAATTGGCATGCAAATGTGTTTTGTATTTATTATTCCCTCTATGTGTTAATGAATTTGAAGTTTATTTATCTATATTGATTCAATAATTCTAATGTGTGCTAATACTATGGATGAATCTAATTATTTTATTAACGGATAATAGTATTAGATGTATGATATCTATTAAGGACTGATAGATTTCATTTATTTAGTTAGTTAGTACAAGTTGAATTGATTATTCCAAGGTGTGTAGAAGTATCTCTATTAATATAGTCTTCTAGGTGTGAGCCATAGCTACCATAGACAAATTATTGGTCTAAACTATAATCTCTTATAAAAGGGTATGCAACAATAACCCTAACAAGAGCAAACTTTAGTTGAGACCATCAAGCATCCTATATATTTTATCCTATACTACTTAAAGTGTTTGTTCGCAAGTGTGAAAAAGCTACAATTAAAAAAAACTAGTTCTTGAGATACTTGTCCACCAAAGAAACAACCTTAGAAATTACTTTTCAAGACACAAAACCTTATTTTCTACCTTATCCTTCCTTCTTTTTGATTTTCTATGAGATCTTCCCACCATAAAATATTTATCCACCCATATAACTCAACTAGTGATTTACATTTTTATTAGAATCCACACATCCATCCACAAAACTTGGTGAACAACCCATAAGCTCAACCCACTATTCCACCACCTATTTATTTTAATCACATACCTACAACTCATTCTCTTGAGTGGAACCCAATTCCATAGAGATCTAAAAATGTTAGAGATTACCTCATTTCAAGCTCTCTAAAGTGTGCATCACACCCACATCAATAGGAGAGAAAAATATGGTGCTAGAAGGAGGGAAACTTATGTGTTTTCCCAATAAATAGGGGCTTGTCATTACAAAGGCACCTAAGAAAGTAACAAGGTATATATCCCAAGCTAACCTTTTAGTTTCACCATTATCAAATTCTAGGAGGCCTAAACCCATCCATGTCATCCATGAAATACGTAGAGCTCAAACACCTTCCCCTATAAGAAATGACCCACTTATCAATATTCTTATGGCTTAACCTTAGTTAATCAGATTTTCCATTACCATCCCAAGGGACCAACATGATCTACCAAGGAATTTGGAAAAATATTTGCCTACATTCTCTCCCTCAAGTGGGAGTACAACTGAAGAACATATCAAATATTTCAAAGCTACCCTGAGATTAATGAATGCCATCCATGAGGATGTTACATGCATGATTTTTTTGTTTACTCTATAAGATTATTCTTATGATTGGTATCTAAACTCATATGAAAATTCCATCACATCATGAAATTAATGTCAAAATATGTTCCTTACATAATTTGGACAAGTAATTAACCCAAGTTTGGTATATTATCTCTTTACCTATATAAAGAGGGAACCTTGCGAGTCAATCTGAGCCTTCAATGCAAGATTCTAGAAGATCTACACTTGATTGAGAACTAAATATAAGCTAGATGAGAATATAATGCTCAAGCTATACAAGAATACCCTAGATCCTATTACTTCCATATTTTTATGAAGAGCTATCACTACCAATACTCTAGCTTTAACATTCTAGGAGGCTATTAACATCAACAAGTAGCTCAATCCACAACTTAGCCCTCATAACCTAGGAGGTCAAACATTAAATAATGGAATTCCATATTTGAATACAATTCCATGCATGAATTAATATTCCCACACATTTAATCAAAATCCATTATACATCATACCTCCCATGACAAAATAGATGATGAATCATAATTATGATTTCTTGAATAATTAGATATAAAGAAATGACCACCAATAGAATCAAAATCAAGCTCACAATAATTCAATAGTAATTTAGGGTTATGACACCAAAAAATTTGAATTAGATTCTATAAAAAATTGGTTAAAAACTTGAGTAATGATTTCTTGAATATGCAAAAGATGATGGGTGATGCCAATAATCAAAATTCTAACTAGAATTTTGGCCTTCTAATATATAATAGGCCTTTCAACAGGGCCACCAATAATGTAGGACAATAACAATTGAATAAGCTACCAAAAATCAATATCATGGAAATAGCTTTGCTCAACTGGTGCATAGTCCATAACACATCATATCATGGAGAGTTAGACTATATAGAGTTATGTGTAGCCTTTGAAATATTTCAGAGAGAAATGATTAGACAAGATCAAATGAAGAATCTTCTAGATATCCCTCATGAATTTGGCCTTTCAAGTTCAACTATGGTCTTTGAGACCTATGAGTCTTCCTTCCCTAATGAAGATGACAATATTCCATAGGATAATTCTGATGAAGTGAAAGCCTTTCAATAGTTCAATAGGAATAATTATAATTTGAGGAACAAACAACCATTTACTATCTCTAATCCTCCCATTAATACAATTATCACTCCAAATCTCAAAGCTAACAATAATCCTCCTCCCCTAATGGGAATGATTAGCCTCAACATATAGAGGAACTAAATAAAATAAGATACAATATTGTTGAGGATAGAAATAAAATTAAGGCTAACATCTCTCTTCATGAACTAGCACAAGTCATAGGGAAAAAGGAGCTCTTATGAAAGTACATCACATGTAAGTCTATTGCAAAAAAATTCAATATAACCAACATGAATTTTATATACAAGAGCAAGCATGAGGTTGCCCCCTTCTTATTAACGATTCAAACATTTGTCAAGAATATACGTAATTTCTTGGTAGATTCTGGAGCTTTAACAATAGTAATACCAAATTACATTTGTCAAAAGCTTGGTTTTATACCAAATCCATCCAAAAGGACTATGTCATTACTAGATAAGACTTGAGTGCCTATATTGGGAGAGCTTAATGATGTGATAATTTAGGTTACCTCAAAACTTAGAGTACAGATGACTATCAACATCTTGGTAGTGGATATTCCTTAAGGGTATGGGTTATTATTGAATAGAGATTGGTTAAAAACATTAAATGGATATCTTTCGATGGAATTTTCACATATTTGGCTGCCTTAGAGAGGAATAGCCAACTAGATTAGGTTTGATTGAGAGCCATGGATGAAACATCCTATTATGAAGTACAATACTACCAATGAAGAGGTAATTTATAAATCTCCTAGTCTTGGAATTTATATATTTTACATAAAACATGAAGCACATAAAGAAATTTGGGGCCCTTCTCAATTATGGACCCTCCATTTTTATGGAGCAAGATCCAAGCAAGGATTAGGTGTTAGTATCAATCTGATCAATCCATAAGGAGAGAAACTATTGGTAGCATAAAGGCTCCAATTCCCATACACCAATAATAGATTAGAATATGAAGCCTTGATTTTAGGATTATATTTTTTCCTCTAGAATAATGTCAAATAATTTTTGGTATATAAATATTCTAAACTATTTATTATAGACACCCAATTCTATCCACAACTGGCTTCCGATCAGGCTTCAGACTAATTTCTATTAAACATTGTAAATTAAGCCTAAAAATCATTAAACATCTTAATTTCATTCATGCATCATTCATAAATGCTCAAAATCATGTTGAAGCATCCCTATTTTTGGTACTATCCCATATGCAATAATAACCTCTCATGGATTCATCCTTAGTCACCTTGAGACCTAGCAATTGGTAGTTTGGCATTTGGACCCATTAAGCGGGGTAATTGATCAAATCTTAAAAGAGTAAAAATGCTAATCAAAATGAATCAAATAATTAAGCTAGATTAAATGCTTAGCTAAGTTACCCATTTATAATTAATAAATATATAAAAATAGAAATTCAAAATTTTAAGCATTTTCATCATTGCCTTTATGAGTTATCAAGCTCTTCCAAAATATCTCAAAATATCTAATTTGAGAGCCATGCCTAGTAATTGAAAATCATAATTACATAAAACCTTTTAACTCAACTAGAGTTATCCTCAACTCACCTAGGGTTAGTTTTAACTCATTCCATATTTAAACTCAAACTTAACTCACCTTGGGTGAGGGTTAACTTTTGGAGGCTATAAATACAAGGCCGTACCTATTGATCATCAAGATTTGATAGTGTAGTGTTATTATGTAGGATTTTTGATAAGATTAATTATTTAAATGTTGCCATGATAAAATTCATAAGATAATCAGCTAATCCAAGGTACCAAGGATAGAAAGAGCAAATACAACTTCATTATAAAAGACTTATTGATGCACAAACCAAGAAAGCCACTTCAACAAGCCATTTGGAGCTCTAAGGAAGGTAAAAGAATGGTTTATTTTATATTCTAGTTGTGCTTTCATTTGTATATTTGTTACCCATGCTCTCCTTAGTGTCTAGGATAGAGGTGTTAGGAATATAGTGTGTTATTTTGATTTTTTTATTAGACTAACATTATACTAACCTCCCCTCTGTTGTATTCTTTGTTCACATCATGGCATGCCTAATGGGACCCATACCCTACAAAATTGTTCTCAAGGCATTTTAGGACATCCTCATAACAATTTTCATGTCAAAATCCAAATTCATTGATAAAAAAGTGGAAATTGAAAGCTCACAGATGTTGTTTCTGGAAATCATGAGGTTGCTTTGTATAGTAGCATTTTTTATCTCTAGAATCAAGATATTGCACAATATCATGACTTTATAGTCATGATTTTGTCATAATTTCTATGGTATTATGCTAACTATTATGGTTTTGTCCTTGAGCACCATGGTTTTATAACTAACACTTTTGTTTTACATGGAAAATTATGATAATGCAATATCGTGACTTTTTAATCATGATATCACATTAACTTATGTAATATTGATAATATTGTGAATTTATAATTGTGATATTAAAATAAATTTTGTGGTATTATCCCTAACCATAATAGTTTGTTGCTAATTATTTGGTTTTACAAGGAGATTCATGATATTGTGTCACATTCTATGATTTTGTCTTTATTTCACTGATATTATTGTAATAATTGTTGTTTTGTGCTGATACTCTAATTTTTAGGGGAATAAAAATATTGTGATTTTTAAGGAAAAGTGGTGATATTTATCTATGTTTCTATGGTTTTGCACTTAGTGTAAATTTTTTGAAACCCGATAGCTACAATTCAAAAGTCATTTACTCACTTATGTACTGATTCTAAACACAAGGACCCTGTAACATCTTCTGTAGGACCCAAAGACCAAGAAAGGATGGTTTTAAAACACTCTAAGTTGTAAAACTCTCATTTTAATTTGGTGTTTTAAAATATTTTTCCTTAAGTTGTTTTTTTTTTGTTTAAGTTTTCAACACAATGCCAATGGGCTCAAACTTCATCACATATTTTGTTTTGGTGTTATAAAAATGAATCCACCCTTTAGTTAACTACTCATAAGAGTTTTAATTTTTATGCTTGTTTTTTGAAGTGTTTATTTATCAAAATGAGTCATGTATATGCTCTCCCCCTCCCCTTTAGGGAATTGGGGTGATAAAAAACACTCACTCTTTACATTTGTCTCTTTGGTCTAAAAGTGTGAAAGGAAAGTCACTAAGGTGTTCCCCAAAATATAAATGATTTGGGTGACCCCAAAACAACCCTAAAGTCCTTCCACTTTCTATATTTCATGTATTTTGGTTTGTTTGTGGGAGTTCATCACCTCCCCATGAGTTATCTAGGGAGGTGTTGACCTGGGAATTCATCTCCCAACATCATTTCAACCCCACTCCATGGTGGGGTATATAAATTAAGGGTGATCTACTAGGATGCTTGTTTGAGGAGTTAAACAAGCTCCATTAGTTGTATTTGGCATCAGACCATAGGGGTAACTTGAATATCACACTACACTAAATAATTGATGTATATAGTGGTTGTGAAAAGGATAATACCTTTTCATAAAAAGCTAGGTAATGTAGATCCAAATGATGTGATGTGCCCTAGTGTTTTACACACATATTGGACAATTTAAAAATAAATGAAAATTGATAGTTTAGACAACCCTACTTGCCACAAACATACTATCAATACAGAGTGAGTAGCTCAAAGTTCCATGTCACCATACAAATTCTTGAGAGAAGAGGGGGCTTAAAAACCTTAATTTTCATGCACTTTTACTTTTTGAATTAATAACTTAACATATTTTCAAGAGAAGGTATAGATGAAATTTGACAATACGATGCCACCTTGTTAGATTTAGGATTTAGGACGTTATCTTAAGTGTTTTTTTCATTTTGTCCATTTTACTTACATGGTCTTATGTCAAACTATTTTTTTATCATACCACATCTAAAATGAGTATTGTTTTCACATCAATCATTTGTTTGAAGAGGAATTATGCCATCCATTTGACACCACATATTTAACTTAGTCATTTATCCAAGCTTTTATGTGTGTGTCACTTGTTTAAAAGGGACATCATTACTCTACCCATTTCATTCCAAATATTGTACCTTGAAGTATTGAAACAAACCATTTGTCATACCTTTAGAGCATGATAACATAATTACACTACTCAAATTATTTCAAATACTTGTTGCCTTGTGTCTAAAATTATAATATCAAAACCACGTGTGCCTTCTTGGTCTATACCTAGTACCATCATGTTATTTATTCTTGTCTAGCTTGTTGTCTATTTGAGGAACTTAGCCTTATAAATTAAGTTAGTAATTGGTCTTGACAAGTTTAGATCCAAACATTGATTGGTTTATATCTATGCCTTGCATAATTTTGTCCTAGACATTTACCTTTTACTTTTAGGTTATGCAACTTAAGATAATTTATTGCTCAATTTAAAGACTATTTTTGTGTCTAAAATTGGGGAAATGGTCTACCTTCCATATGCCTAAGGTATAATAGATTTTTCCTAATGATCAAGATTATATTTAATTCTCAATGCCTAATTTGAGTCAAAGTGCTTCAAAAGTTTTAGCCTAATCTCTTGTCTTTTTAGACCTAGTTTGTTAAAAGTCTGGATTTTGTGCCTTGTTCCCAAAAGACCTAGAAAATTCCATTTTTAAGTCTAAATCTTGTGCCATGTTTCCAAGAGTTTTAATAATTGCCACTTTGTTTTAGATGTAGTTGTTTTGAGCCTAGCTTTGTGCCTTGTTTCCAAAGATGTAACAACCTTTTTTATTTTTAGACCTAGTTTAACATTGTTTGAAACACTTTGTACCTACATTTTGGAATTTAGTTTTACCCATCCACTGGACCATTTATATAAGATATTTGATGTTAGACTATTTTAGACCAAGTTTATCATAAACATTTTTTGGAGAAACAACTCCATCCCTAGACCAAGTTAGACCAAGTTTAAACCATTTTGTTTTTTAGAGTTCTAGAATTCTAGGCCTTCTTCACAAAATGTTAGTTATTTATTTGGATTTGTCTCATTACACTCATAGTGGAGCCATGTACAATCCAGGTTATGATAACATGGTAATGAATGATGACTTTATTCAAGACCCCTATGGTGATGATGTGATTTATGAGATAGATCCTTATCCTCCTTATACTGAGCAATTTGGGGTACAAAATTAAGATCTGTTAGCCTATTATGTTGTTAACACATCTCCATATTTAGAACAAGACCAAGAATAAACCACAAAATACCTTACTAGTGTACCATCAATTATAGACCAAGCTCAATAAAAACCATATTATGTTATTATGCCATTAAAAATATGATCCTTATTTATTTGATCATCACTTGATTAAAAACAAGGATGAGGTTTTAGTTAGAGTTGTGGAAGTAGGTGTAGACACCTAAATTCATTTAGTGTCAAATTGTACCTAATCTATTTAATAATTCTTCTTAAATTAATAAATCATATTTCCTCATAAATTCAAATAATTAAATAATTCAAAATATTAAAAAATTTAGTTATGCATACTTAAATCCTTATTTTAAATAATAATATTTAGATTTTTCACCTCATCAAAACATATCACACTTTTTTCTCCCTCATCCAAACCAAATCTATAAAATTCTCAACCTTTTATGACTCATCCCCTGAGTTTTCAAGGAAATTCACTTAGTCTTACTGAGTTAGCTAACCAACCGCATGCTTTTCTCAACTATTTTGAAATGATCTTCATACTCATAGATGAGGAATCATTATCCATCATTGATAATTTGGAGCATTGAAAAACTCCAAATGATCCTCCACCATTAGATCCTTCTCCAAACATCTATAAATACACTTGCAAATCTCTATTTTTAAGTGTGCACAAAAATCCAAAGATCACATAACACAATCAAGTGAATCAAAGATTTACATACAAGCGACTCAAAGTGAAACAAGATAAATCAATGACTTCCTTTTGCACCAAAATGCTGCCCATTCTCTTTTACATTGGAAGAGTGAGCACCACATATTTTAAAAGAGCAAATCAAATTTATATCACAATGAATAAATCTTGTGCATTTAAAGTGTAAAGTTTGTGATTATTGTTTTCTTTGTTTGTTACTCTACCATAGTTTGAATTTATCTTAGAATAGAATCAATTTACTTTTTTTGCATGTCTAAATTTAGTTCATACATTTTTGGCATGCCCGATGGGATCCTTCCCATGTCTTTTTTATCTTTTGATCATCTTTGCACTTAGATATAATTTCTCTTTTAGTTTTTTTTATTTATGTTTGAATTTTTTTCATTTAGAATTAATTTTTTTAGTGATGGTATGAGCTATAGGTTGCTATCAGTTATTTTCTATTTAGTTGTGTGTGCTACTCTATGTAACAATAAATTTAGAAGCAAAAATAGCAAAATTATACACCATAACAACAAAATTGTCCTATTTCTTGATTTTTTCTATGTTTTCTCTTTTGTTTGTAGGTTAACAACATTTTTGCTAGGAAATAACAATTTTGTCATCATCTACAATGTTTTCATAAAAAATAGTGAAATCACTTTTTTCTGCAGTAAATTCATCATTGTCTATAGTGAAATTGCATTTGTCTACATGGAAATTGCATTTTTCTACAAAAAAATCATCTCTTTATACAATGAATTCATCTTTCTATAGTGAATTCATCACTTTTGGTAGTGAAATTATCTTGTAAGCATGGGTCTTTTTATTTTCTATCTTCTACTTTCTATGTTTTTCTTACATTGATTTTATTACAATTTTGCATTTCTAATATGTCTGTGTAACAACATTTTCATAATAGAGAGGTGATTTTTTCTTATTTTTTGGGTTTTTTTACTTGTTATATTAAAGGCTACCTCATTTCTAGGCAAATAAAACATTCTAACAACTTGTTTGGAAAATACTTGCTAAAGAGGATCAATAAAAAGAATCAATAAAAGCCAATTTTTCTTGTTACTAACACTTTTGATTTTGATTTTCAAAATTATTAGTAATTACTTTAATTTTATTACAGTGTTTTTGCTTGTGGTTGTAGAAGTCATGTTTTCTCTTTCCTTAGCATTGCATTGGTAATGATACTTATAAGTTAAAAATGTATCCACAATTATATGTGCTACCTAAGTAATATCCGTGTGCTCTTTCCTTGGTGTTACATTGGTGACAAAACTTAGAAATCAGATATGGGTATTTAATTTTATTTTTAATTTTTTAGGGGCTCTATTGATAGTAGATTTCACCACCACATAGTAGGCCAAACCTCATTTAATAGTGGGGTTTATACATTAAGATCCATCTATTTCAATTGACTAAGCAGTTGTGTGTTTTAAGTACACTGACATGAGAAGATTTCATGCTATAATACTCAAGGTTTCAATAATTAACTCAAAATCCAATATCATCAATTGTAAACACACTGAGACCCTTAAAATTATGTTGGGAACTTTGGCACAAGACCCAATAGTGTGCATCCACTTTATCGATTTCTTTCATGGTCCCCCCTAGATAATCTTGTTTAAACCTTAAGCTTGGGATAACTCTTTTTTCCATTCAACTTTGGTACACTAGTTAGCAGTTAGTGCTAAGAAGAAACTTTCCACACACCCTCAAAACTAGACTCAGTGGGCTATGGGAATGATAGTATCCTCCATGTTTAGTGCCTTAAAATATTAGGCCATAACTGAGAGAACAAATGAGTGACAAAGGAAGGGCTAATAGTTGTTCACGACCCTTCATCATAGTTTTCACCCTTTATGTGAAAATTTATTGATTGTTTAGAATATAAATTTTGTTTATTATTTTTCTTGTGTTTGACATGTATCTTGTTTGTAGAATCATTTAATCAAACTTTCAGTCATTTTTAGTTCTTTGTCAATAGCATCACTCAATACAAGAGACATGGCTATGTTTAACAATACCTTTATTAATTTAGTCCCAAATTCAAATCCAAATAATCCATGTTATAATCTAGGGTTCCATCCAACCAATTTTGATTCAAATACACATTTAAATCAATATCAAGTCAATCATCCAATCAATTTTGATTTAAATACATATTCAAATCAATATCAAATCAATCATCCAACAAATTCAAATTTGAGTTTGAATATGTATTCATCCTCATTCATCAATCAATAAAATTCAAACTTTAATGGTTATTTAAGTTTACAAATCAACCAATCCAACCCAAACATAAATCAATCAATTTCAAACTTGAAAATGCATTCATGTTTACCCATAAATCAAATGCCACCAATCATAAATCAAATTACATTCATAAATCCATCTACTTCCAACCCTAACATCAATCAAAACTTTGGTTCACCTTCATCATCACTTTCAAATATTTACTTGAACCAAAACCCGTCTAAAAATCAAATCTCAATTTAGGAAAATCCAAATATCTTCCATCGAAATCAACCTTTCAACTCTTACATCCTTCAAAACCAATAGTTTTAAATTCATCAAAATCAACCATTTGGTTCTACATCCAACCCATTTCCAAAATTGACCAAAATACATCAAATTAACATTTTTCCACAAAACCAATAGATTCAAGTCCATCAACCTTCACAAATACACCAAATTTGAATACTTTCACCTTCAACACAAATCTAATAAATTCATCCTTCTAAGATCAAGCTACCTCTTTAGACCACTTCATTACTAGGGAATCCCAAAAAATTTGACATCAACATCACCTTACCACTAGTAAACATATTTTACAAAATCAACCAAGTCTCCCCTCCACTAGTTATAACCTTAATTATAACATCCCCTATCACACTAACAAAAGGGAATCCAATTATATCACCCCTACAATCTAATATCACTCCACACCTAAATTTAAAACAAATTCAAAACTCCTGACTTATCAAAAACATTACTATGCCTATTAAGAAAAAAATCACTCCTTAAGGGGAACCTATGATGTATTATTTTGAAAATTAGTCACTAAAAACTTATTCATATTTCCAAACACCAAATACTTTGAGCCAAATATCCTAAAACCTAAGTGGTATAGACCTAATGAATATTTTGATTATCACAAAATTGAAGGTCATTCTATAAACCATTGTACAAGACTAAAGCATTATATCTAGGATTTGATTAATAAAGGGTACATCAAGGTAGAGCCAAGTGTATCCATGTTTGAAAAGCATAGCTTTGGGATATGCTAAGATGTCTTTCATGAGCCTAATCAAGCTACACCACTTCCAAGTCAAGATCATAACCTTTCATACAATTCTTAAGATCTCATTTTTAACACATTTATTTTTAACTAATCCATAGTTGATCAGCCTACCTTTGAAAATAATGGTTTACCATCCATTTTTGATAAAGAGCCTATCTTTATTGAGGAGCCTATCTTTAACCAAAAACCTATCTTTGAACAAGATCCCATTTTTGACAAAGATACCATTTATAAGCAAGATCCTATCTTGGACAAAACCTAATTCAACCAACATATCCTATCACCCATTATCCAAATATCCAAACCCTTATCACCTATTGAATCCCGCATCATCCCACAACATTCACCCCAAGTGATAGAGGTACTTATAGACAAAATAATCCATGAGTAAGGAATTATCAAACCCTTTCATTTTGAAGTAAACACCGGACCCCATAACATTAGTTACAAACCATTTGAAAGTCAATGTAAAGATTTTAGTGATAATTTTGTGGTTTTTAATGTAATTTCATCCATAATAAAAATAAGATCCATTCATAGTCTCTATGAGGACTGTGCTTCCACCATCCTTTTATCAACATCAATAATCCTACCTTCCATATTTCAAGCTAGTATCCTACACATTTTGATTGGTACTAATGATCTTACTTAAAATTAACTTTTTTCCATGATAATAAAATAATTATAGACTTCCTAGCTAGTCTCTTGCCATAAGAGTATCAAGAAACATCTGCATATTCTAAGGAACAAGTGTACCTCAATCAAAATGAACCCTACAATCCAAATATAAATTTCAAACCCCATAGTGAAAACCTCTATTAGGAATCATCAGATGATCAAAATACAAATTATAGTTAATATCCAAACTAAAATATATAAAATAAAAAATATGAGTCCCTTAGTGAAAACCTCTTTTAGGTGTTATTGGACAATCCAAAACTAAATCCTATCAAAACAATCAAGAAGAATCCTTTAGTGAAAACCTTTCTATGGAACCAATGGATGGGAAAATTAATGTATCCTCTGCATTATCACATTTTTAGGATGGATCCCCATCACAAATTGAAAACATCACTGAAGAAGCATTGAATTCCCAAATCATCCCACTGGCAATTACTCCCAGTCTTGTTGAAAGTGAGATTGTTGGTCCCATTCACCCTTTACATCATGACCCATATAATTATACCTAATATAATTTCATCCCTCCAAATATTTCATGAAATCAACACACATCCTTCATCCAACATACTTTCCACTTCACCCTATCTGACAACACCCTCTATCATATGGGCTATGATAATATCCTGGTAAATTTGGAAGAAGCCAAATTAGAAATCAATGAAGTTAATGAAGACATTTATAGAGTTCATACCTAAAATATCAATAGTGTTAAACATCATGCATCTCAAACCCTTTTATAATTGAGATGATAAAAAACAAAAAAATAAATAAAAAAAGCAAACAAAAAAAAAAAAATTAAAGAAAAAAATTAGAAAGAGAAAGAGAAATAAATTAATACAAAGGTGAAAACCATTTATATGGAATCTTAGGAAATTACCATGATGAAAACCAATTTTTGGCATCATGTGTAAAATAATAAATTATTTAAAAATACCCTACACTTCGAGGCAAATTCATTCCATTTCAATCCTATGCATTCTAAATCATCCCTCCATCCTTACCCATCCTAAAACTTTTTTAATCCCATCCTTTACCATCATATTCTCACCCTAAACCATCCTTTCTTATCCTAAGTTATCCTAAAGTATACTTACCCATATTACACCTATCCAATCCATCCTAAACTCATCCTCAACAATCATACACCATTCTTGACTATTATCTATCCAAACCCATCCTTATCCATTTAACCTCAAACACATCAAAACCCATCAAATACTTGCCATCATAAACCCATCCTTATTCTTATTTTGACCTTGATAAGGAAGTGGAAAAATCTTAGGACATGTTATTAGAAACATCTTGGTGTATCTTTGTAATGCTATTTTGATGACTAGACACTTGGTTTTTACATCATGTGTTCCCAAGAGTTATCATCTTAATTCAAATCCATTATTATTCATCCATAATCCATATATAATGTATTCCTTCCATTCCCTACCACTCACTCTTTGATGCTAGAATATGGTTTTCTTTTTGCTAGTATTCCTTGTATATATACCTATTAATCCAAAAAAATCTAAAAATATTACAAACTCCAAAAAAAATCCAAAACATTAGAAAATATAAAAAAATAGCCAAAAAAAATCCAAAAAAATATTAAAAAAATCCCTTATCCTTAGTTATGTACCCTAGTCGTCCCTTATATGGATTACTCATCGAACAATTCAACATTGTCAAAAATCACATATGCTAAAGGGCTCTACTCTAGCAAAAGATATCCAAAAAATTAATTTGCTTACTTGTTTTAGTCATTTGCTTACCTATTTGTATAGTCATTTAATTTATTTTACATCATGGGTGTTTAATTACTTTTGCATGTTTTTTTACTTTCGTGTTTATTTTACTTACATCATTTTCATTGTTGTAAACATCTCTTTTTATCTTATTTTTATTGTTATTTCTTGTGTCTAGATCACTATGTACATTACTAATGGTGTTATTATGATCTTAAAAATCAAGATGCACTAAGTTTTTTCCTTGTGAATATATTATTTCTTATCTATATCATATGATAGTCATCATGGTTTTTCTATACCATTGGTGCATATTTTCATACACAATATCAAAACTCAGGTTGCTCAACTCTTACTCGATTGGAATTATTGTTATAAATCCAATGAAAAAACAAAATAAACACAAGGTAGATATCAAACCATCTCAGATTCTTATAAAATACATCTGTGTGTCATCTCATACAAATTCATTATAGTTATGACATAGTTTCTCAATGAATTAACCACTTTGTTCAAGAAATAAATCCTTTTTTTAGTAATTTCATCATTCTAATAATTAAAAAATCATTTTATTATATTTTTAAAAGCATTTAACTACACAAAACCAAATTTTTTATCTAAAAATAATTTCTCTCTCCATCCATCCTTATCTCATCCATGTTGTTGAATCATTTGATCCATCATCATTAATCCATGTAGTTACTTCATTTCCTTGTTAATGCTTGCATATTAGTCATCCATAATCATTTATTAATATTTTCATTTAATATCTCACACTTGTCAATCGAGACTAATAAAATCAATATCTATCCTTTATCTATCAACCCATCACTTACTCAGTCAATCACTTAATCAATTAGTCAACCAATCTAAGATCATAGCTTTACAATAGGATATATCATTCCCACAACCTTTCCTATGAACCCTGATTCATGGGTCGACTTAAAACATGCAAATTTTCTTGGGATATATAAATTCCCAATCCTCTCCTATCATATATCATTTCTTTGAGGTAAATCAATCCATCATCCAATAATAATGTGTAATCATTAACTTAACTATGTTAATAACATCAATGGGTCAATCTTACATTACATTATCATTTTTTTTATATTGAGAGAACTACATCTTGCTTGATATCCCCACTTGAACTTTGTCTATGGTGGATTATGTAGGAAACACTTAGAGACATGGGGTCTCTAGGGTTAGTTTGGCCACCATCATGCAGTCAAGTCATTTCATAGAAATTTCCTATTGTCATTTAATCAAAGTACTATATCTCCTTATACATGCTTATAAATATCAATTTTGTAAATCTTTATCACAAATAGAACAATCGATATTTTTCATTTTTTGGCCTATGGCTTATCATCATTAGGATATATCATTCCAACATCTACTCATGAGACCCCTGAGTCTGAGCAAAATCTAGGAATATAGTCTATAAAGTGATAAATGTACTTTTTCCAATATCTTCTCTAGTATTTAACAACTAGGGGTAAATAGTTTTACATGTACCCTCTACAATTTTTCAAACATTAGTATTGAGATAAGTATCTGTATTATTGATGACAATTTTCTCATTTCCATCCTTCCATAATACTTACAACTAATTTTTGACATCATTCATAAAATAAACATTTGTTACAAGTAGCTTAAACTTGGGGGAAAACTCATTCCATTTCAAATCCTATGCATTCTAAACCATCCCTCCATCCTTACCCATCCTACAGTTTTTTTAATCCCATTCTTTACCATCATACTTACTTATCCTACACATATCCAATCCATCCTAAACTCATCCTCAACCGTTATACACCATTATTGAATACCCTTATCTATCCAAACCCATCCTTATCCATTTAACCCCAAATACATCAAAACCCATCCAATCTTTGCCATCATAAAACCATCTTTATTCCCATTTTGAATTTGATAAGGAAGTGGAAAAATCTTGAGACTTGTTCTTATAAAAATCTTGGTGTATATTTGTAATGATATTTTGATGACTAGATACTTGGTTCTTAAGTCATGTGTTCTTTAGAGTTATTATATTAATTCCAATCCATTCCTATTCATCCATACTCCATATATAATGTATTCCTTCCATCCCCTACCACTCACTCTTTGATGTTAGAATATAGTTTTCCCTTTGATAGTATTCCTTGTATATACACCTATAAATTAAAAAAAAAACCAAAAAAATAACAAACCCCAACAAAAAATAAAACATTAGAAAATCCAAAAAAATACAAAAAAAATTCCAAAAATAAAAATAAAAATAAAATCCCTTATCCTTAGTTACGTAACCTAGTCATCCCTTATCCAGATTATTCATTAGAATATTTAACATTATCAAAAATTACATATGCAAAAGGGTTCTACTCTAGCCAAGGACATCCAAATAAGTCATTTGTTTACTTATTTTAGTCATTTGATTACCTGTATGTATAGTCATTTACTTTCTTTTACATCTTGGGTGTTTACTTACTTTTTCAATGTTTGTTTACTTTTGTGTTTGTTTTACTTACATCATTTTCATTGTTGTTAACATATCTTTTTATCTTATCTTTATTATTGTTTCTTGTGTCTAGATCACTATGCACATTACTAATAGTGTTATTATGATCTTCCATATCATGATGCACTGAGTTTTGTCCTTATGAATCTAATAATCTTTATGTGTATCACATGATAGTCATAATTATTTTTATATACCTTTGGTGCATATTGTCATGCATAATATCAAAACTCAGGTTGCTCAACTCTTACTTAGTTGGAATTATTGTTATAAATCCAATGCAAGAATAAAATAAATATAAGGTAACTATCAAACCATCTCACATTCTCAGATGAATCATTTATGTGTCATCTCTCTCTTCCATCCATCCTCATCTCATCCATGTTGTTTAATCATTTTATTTATCATAATTAATCCATATAGTCTCTTCATTTCCTTGTTAATGCTTTCATATTAACCATACAAAATCATTTCCTAATATTTTTTTCAATCTCTCACACTTATTGATTAGGATCGATAAAATCACAAAATCCATATTTTTTCCATCAACCCATCACTTTCTTAGTTAATCAATCAATCAATTAGTCAACCAATCTAAGCTCACAACTTTACAATGGGATATATCATTCCCACATCATTTCCTATAAACTTTGATTCATGGGTCACCTCAAAGTGTGCAATTTCTTTTGGGATATGTCAATTCCCAATCCACTCCTAACATATACCATTTATTGGGGGAAAATTAATCCATCATCCAATCACAATGTGAAATCATTAACTTAACTATGCTAATAACATCCATGGGTCAATCTTTCATTACATCATCACTTCTTTTCCTACATTGGGAGAACTACATCTGGCATAATATCCCCACTCAAAATTTATCCATAGTAGATTATGCAGGTAACATTTAGAGACATGAGGTCTCTAGGGTCAATTAGGCCACCATCATCCATCCAAGCCATTTCATCCACATATTTTTCTATCTTTTAATCAAAGTGTTATATCTCTTTATCAATGCTTGCAAATATAAATTTTGTAAATCTTTATCACAAATCAAACAATCTATATTTTTCATTTTATGGCTTATGACTTAAAATCATTGGGATATATCATTCCAAAAACTACTTGTGAAACCCTTGAATCTGATAATAATCCAAGCATGTAGTATATAAGGTGGGAAATGTACTTTTTCCTATATCTTCTCTAACATTTAATAGCTAGAGGTAAATAGTTTTACATGTACCCTCTACAATTTTACAAACATTAGTATTGAGATAAGTATATGTATTATTGATGAAAATTTTATCATTTCCATCCCTCCATAATACTCATTTTTCATTCATTTTTAAAATTCTAGAAACATTAAATCAATTTATTTCAAATTTATATTCAAAATCTTGCAACCATCTCTCAACATGAAATCCACAAAATCATTTGCAAATTTAATATATTTTTTATATTTATAGATCCGTAGTTTATTATTACTAGGATATATCATTCCCACACTCTATTAATTGATCCATGTATCATTAGAAACAACAATAAGAGTGCAATCTCTGAATGGTTAAACTATTGTTTTTCAAATCTATACTCTAGTTTCTGTCAACTAGGGATAACCTTTTTTACACAACCAACATCATTGTAAATTTAATATTAATCCTGACATAAATTGATTTATCATTTATTCAAATCTATTAGTTCACTTATTTATTTCATAAATTTCAAGTGTTTTTCCATTTTCTCACAAAAACCCTCAAGGGGACATCATCACACTCATTTTCATTCATTTAAGGCAATTTTTTCCTTTTCTATCATCAACACTCTACTTCTTATACTATTCATCAAAACAGTGTTACTTCATAACACTATTTCAAAGAGGGGAAAATGTAGACACCCAAATTTCATTTAGTGTCTAAATTCACCTAATCTATTTAATAATTCTTATTAAATTAATAAATCACACTTCCTCCCAAATTTAAATAATTGAATAATTCACAGTATTGAAAAAGTTAATTATGCACACTTAAATCCTTGTTTTAAATAACAAAATCTAGATTTAATACCTCATCAAAAAATATATCACTTTTTTCTCTATCATCCAAACCAAATCCAAAAAATTATCAACCTCTTATGACTCATCCCTTGAATTTTCAAGGAAATTAACTTAGTCTTGATGAGTCAACTAACCAACCTCATGATTTTTTCAACTATTTTCAAATGGTCTTAATCTTCATTAGCCATTATTTATCACTTAGAGAATTAAAAAGGTTCAAATGATCCTCCACCATTGGATCCTTCTCTAAATATCTATAAATACACTTGTAAATCTCCATTTTTAAGTGTGCAAAAAAATCCATAGATCACATCACATAATCAAGTGAATCAAAACTCTACACACAAGTAAGTCAAAGAGAATTAAGGTGAATCAAATAATTCCTTTTGAACCAAAATTTTTCTCATTCTCTTTTGTATTAAAGGAGTGAGCACCACATATTTAAAAGAGCAAATCAAATTTATATCGTAATGAAGAAAGCTTGTACATTTAATGCGTAAAGTTTATGATTGTTATTTTCTTAGTTTTTTACACTACCATAGTTTAAATTTAGCTTAGATTAGAATTAGTTTACTTTATTTTCACATCTAAATTTATTTTATATAGTAGAGGCCAAGTTTGCAGTAGACTTCCCCCATGAAAATTTACCTAGTCTAGTTAGAGTGCCTTTAAACATTCCTTATACCCAAACCATTGAATAAACCTCTACTAGAAATACTTAAGCACTCATGTCAATGTTGTATGAAAACCAAAATATGATTTTAAAAGGAAAGGGACTCATGGAGTACCATTTTATACAAATTTAAGAAGTATATCAAACCTATTTGAATCTAGTGCACAATTTTAATAACATGGCTATGTCAAACACTCCACTCATAGATTTAGCTCCTTCAATAAGATTATTAATTGAATTGATAGGTCAAGATAATATAGGTATTAACCCATTTTCATAAATCAATTTAGTTGGTGATATGCACAATGTCCCATTTATAAAAAAAGTGACTACTACTTTTAGGCAGAACAATGTGCCAAAAATAGTGGATAACATGAAAGTGTCTTCCAATCTAGGCCAAAGTGGTTAAATTACACAAAAAAATAGTCCAAAACAAGTGCCTTTAGTTGATACTATGATTGGTTCAAAATAATAAGGAACATGAACTCCTATGTACCAACCACAACAAGCTACCTCTAATCTTCAACCAACTACTTCGTCGAGCACACAATTACAAAGATTAAGTAATCAAGCGTTGACTAGTGCCTTGCCTCAACAAAAAGAGATGAATGAAATTATAACTCAATAGGTGATGAATAAAATTCCAAAACAATAGACACAGTCTAATATACCAATGTAGCATAGGTAAAACATTCTGCCACCTCAATAGAGGTAATAAATGTTCCACCTCGATAGGTAGTGACAAGTGTACCTCTATAGTCACAGACCAATATACCTATATAATCACATAAATTATCTAATAAATAACGTATGTAAATTGGTTAAAGACAAATTCAAAATACCCTACAAGCATCTAGTTCACAATATGTGTTCACATAATAAAGAGGTACCACTATCCAACAAGTACCAATTATGCAGCAATTGCCTTTCATTTAGCATGTGCCTATTAAATTATTTTTAATGATCCAAATGTTTTAGTTTAAGTTTGTTGGTTTTTAGTTAATTAGTTTATTTTATGGGTTATTTTAATATTAGTTGGGTTTTTAACCAAGTTCTCTCCTATAAGCCTTTTAAATGGATTACATTTTACAAAAATAAACATTAAGATTTTACATTGCTTTTCCTGCATATATTTTTATATCTATTCCTCCATTGTCCTAGCTATCAGTGGTATTAAAGCCAAAAAAAAATTTATGGAGGAAGGAAATGTTGATCATTTCTTGGTAGGCATCATCCAAAGACAAGGTTTTATATTGGTAACTTTGAAAGGTAACAAAATCATTCTACAAAAATCTAGTAGTCCAAAAATAGGTGAGTAGTGAATTTAAAGTTCTTTGAAATCAAAACCAAGCTTTGACCAGTATGACGTCTAAACCGACTATGCTATTTACTTTATTTTTAAAATTTTAATTTGTATGGTAGTTTACAGACATCAATGCTTGATTTATTTTGAAAATTTTAATTTGTACGATGGTTTACACAAAAACTAATGCCTTTTTTTATAGTTAATTTTATTTAAATGTAGTCTACATAGAGATATCAATGTTTCTTTCTTATACAAACAATAGAGAAATTTAATGTATACACATGAAGCTCATAGATTTGGCATATGATAAAGTGCATAGTAAAAAGGGATAAAGTCAGTTTAACACCATTTCTAGGTCTATATTGTTGAATTATGAGATTCAACCATGGGTTTGTAGATCTTAGAACACTAAATATTATCAATTTGTGATTCACATATGATATTACATGTAGTAAGGATTCAATTTCTTATATTTGGCATGAAGGGAATGTGAATAAGAAGCATAGATACTATAAAATTATGGTTCCTAAAAATAAAACTCTAGAATAATAGCATAATTCTCCAAGCTATGGTACAATAAAAAAGTTATTATTATTATTATTATTATTATTATTATTATTATTATTATTATTATTATTATTATTATTATTATTTGTTTTTGAGTGGGTCTCATCAAGAACACAATTTACATGAATTGAAAAACTTAGATGTATATTTAATTTTTTTCACATTTAGAAGACACACATCTTATAAAAGGTTCTACCCATATGTTCTTGAATTGATTGATGAGAAGATGGTTATACAAGTTTTTGGAAGTCACTTACAATAGAGAAGGTCAAGGGTTAAAAAACCCATTCAATTTTTTTTGACCTTATTTTGTATTAAAAATTTAAATATTGGAGAAAGAAGAGTGTAACTAGAGTTATAAGAGTCCTAAGAATCTCTTATAATTGGAAGTTATTTCAAAGGTAAAGGTAAAACCTTGATAGCATTCATTATTTTTCCAATGTGGTATTATGGCTAAAATTTTGAGCTTGATTTCTAAAAATTAATGTTTAACTCTTAAAAACTATAAGAAATGGTCAATGAACATGGAAAATACACTGATCTTTAATGACTTGTAGGAAGCAGTTGAAAAGAAACCAATATTTCCCACCAATGGCATAAAAATTACAAAATTTCATAAACGTGACAAGCATGCCCTTGATTTATTAAAATCAACTTGTAGTACAAAATTTATAATTCACATAGAGGCCATCAAATCTGAAGCTTGGAAAGCATGGAAAGCTCTAAAAGACTTGTATGATAAAAAATCTACTTACAAGAAAATTGATCTTCTTATGTAGTTGCTCAACACAAAACTAACATATGATGAAGATGTTTTAGAATATGTCATGAATCAAGACTTTAAAACAAGAATATAGCATTCTTGGTGGGAAAATTGATGATGAAATGCTCATTTATATTTCTTTGAATGGCCTTAGCTCTAGCTATAGAACTTTCAATAAATGTTATAGCTTAGTGATAAGCTTAAAAAATCTACTTTTGATTCCATTTGTGAGTTTCTCACTCAACATGAGCGATAATTTGCAAATAAAAAAGAAAAATCTACTGAGGAGGCCCACTATACCAAACAAGTAATCCATTATATGAGCATAACAATTTTTGTTTTTTAAAGTACTATCAGAGATATAAACACTCTCCAAGACACACTTCTAGACATAAGCATCATTCTGGACATAGGGATCATTCTAGTTATTTGAATAATAGACATCATTTTGGTTCTTTAAAGCATAAACATCACTCTAATTCTTAGAATCATAAGCATCACCACAAACATTCACATGGACACAAGCATAGGCACATACATTCTTATATATATGGATATTCTTCCTCTAGTTCTAGTGGATGTGAGATAATATTCTACAATTATGGTGGCATAAGACATCTCTCTATAGAGTTCCCCTCTAAAAGGAGGTCCCCTCAACATTGATATAAGGTAGAAGCAAACATTATTGGTCACTTCAGTCACTCTGGTCACTCTTCTAGTTCCTCTTCTAGCTATTTTTTTGCATATTCTTCTGATGGATGGGATGACTATGAAGTTTCCTATTCCATATTTAATGATTATATATTTTAAGATGGTAACACACCCATCTTGTATGAGTTGTTAGGCTCAAGATTAGGATTTGATGTAGTAGCATTTTTTGGCTATGTACTTTGTTTTCATAGATCTAGTGTTGATATGATCTTTGATGTGAATCATTGCAGTGATTTATACTTGGTTTATTTGTTGCATGGCTTCTCACCTCTCACCTGATATGGGGAGAAGATATTATATATTAGTCTTTGATCAGTCATAATTGGTTGTAGCATGAGTCATCATTGAGTTTCTAGCATTGTTAGTGCTGAGCAAAGGCCTATGTGAGATGTTGACGATTATTGGGCATTTACTTTAGATGTGTCATACATAGTACTAGGGAAGTCACTTGTTAGATGGATTTTGTGTGAGGATCGATGTAGTTGGATAGAGCATGATAGAGATGATTAGGGTGTTGATCAGTCCATGATGCACACTTTATTATCTTGGCTATTAGTGCCATAGATCCAATGATAGGGCCCTAGTCCACAATAAGTTCCTCTTATTTATCTAGATTTGACTAGTTGACAATAAGTCCCTACTCAACCTCAATAGGCATAGTAATTTACCCAAAGCCATATCCTTCCATCGTAGCCATAATTACCTCAAAACTAAGGCTATATTCCAAATCAAAACTAGAATATAACATCAAAACATGTGAAATTTCAATAACTACATCCTAATATGTGGATGCATATTCTTGGTTGGTTCACTCATCAAAAAAACATTACAAAACAAACCATTATTCCATTATACCCTAGTCAAGGTAATCCATCTTTGAATTCTTAGACACAACCTTAGCCAAATGTTCCATTTAGTTTCTATTGGCCCCTTTTTGTGATAACTAGTGGACCCAAACCAACTCAACACATCTTGGCATGAGATAATCATTATAAATGATTTCTCTTTTAGTAATTTTAGTGCCAATTGGAAGAATATTTGAAGATCTTGTTCCATCTAGTAGGCAGTTGCTTAGTGCCTAGGTTTTAAGGGTTATCCCTTTGAGTATGACACATGGTGGTTAGAGAGTGTAGGTGTTAGAATAGTGGAGCCAATGAAATAATGACCCCAAACAATAGCTCAACACCTAGTGTCTACCCATCTGACCTAGCTTAAAGATGCTCCCCTACCTATAAAAACAAGCTTGAACCCAAAGAAGAAAAGAGATGAATTAACTTAGTGAAGCTCTAAAAAAATTAAGATTGCCATTGATATAGTTTGAGTTAGTATAGATACAAAAAAATAATGCATTGTAGCGCTCCAGCTCATTTGTGAGATGTTGGGCATGAGTAAGTAGGAAATGAGTTGATGCTCTATTTATGTTATGAATTTTACTCTATTGATGAACTTTGATTTAATGGAAATGGCATTACATATTTACTTGGTTGTTGATCCATTTCATATAGTTTAACACTATTATATGATTATGACTTAAGTTATGTATGTATAATGGCATAATTTTCATTTTTGAATGTATTACAATGTAAAGGTCAATTTTAGGTTATTAATGGCATCATTGTACCATATAACAACTTTGGTATTATTTTAAAATCAACTAAGTGTTGAAACTAACATGCATTGAAGCCCTAGTAACCACTCCTAAAGTGTTAACTTGAAAATGAGCACTTGAGCACAAGTCATTCCCTTGATTCGACTAAGTGCTTCAATGAAACTTAACTTGTTATCCATATGGTTTGCTCCATTAAGAGCTATAACTAGCTAGACATGAACTTGTGCTAAAATACTTATGCCCTTAAAAGTTGTGTAACTAGTTCAGTACATAATTGTGCCACCATGATTGGGACTAGTTCTGTTAAATAGGCTTGCACTTCTTGATCTTATCTAGAATGACATGTGCTGATAGACTGCCTACACCCATTTTTCACATGACTAAGTCCCATTGAGACTAAGGTTGTGCCATGTTTCAACTAGCCTAATGTGGGCCCTAGTCCCTTCATGACTATGCTTCGGGTGAGCACACAAGGCTGACTCCTTGTGTGAAATTCATGCCAACACAGTAGTGCATTTAAATATTATGTGCCAAAAACTTTTACTATAATTTCACCTAGCTATATCAAGTATAAAAATAACTTGGATTTATTTCTAAGCACATGACTAAGCACATGAGCTAAATGAAGAAACTTTTCTATAACATTTTGGTTCCATTTCCAAGACCCATTTTGAATTTTATTGCTACAATGGTGAAATAGAATGATGCTCCAAATTTTGATTCATAACATCAAGCATTGACTAGATCAAGTGGAAGATAGTTTTGCATATAAGCATCTAACATGCTAAGCATAAAAGCCAAGATAATGGGTGCAAACCAACTTGTATGATGCTCTATATGAGGTGTTCTTTTGTGAACTACCTAAACATGTGTACTAATGGTTAGTTGCCTATACAACCTCTAGAAAATGAAACTATGAATAATGCTTTAAGTGGAAAAAGGAGTGCCTGGAGAGGTTTGAGAGCCTAGATGAAATTTAGATGCATGTTGTTGACAAGTGATGGAGCGGTGAGCTAAAAAACTATGTGTTTGAATTCATAGTGTCAACCTTCTCTTGGCTAGAAGAAGTAGAGTATGAGTTCTTTCATGAACCAAGGGGTACATTCATAAGAGGGCTTGACATCAAATTGAATAAATTGTTGGTGGATTTTGGTATTGCAATCATAAGAATCAAAGGTTAAAATCCTTGCACATATGATCAATAATATAAGGTGAGAAGGGGAAGTGTAGGTGAGGCATGATGGAAAGGGATGAATAAATTGATACCTAAGAGATCTAAAGGTAGAAATATAACAAGTGAAGGTGTAGGATGATAGAGGATCTAGAACCTGAAAGTGTTTAGAGAACCCATAACAAGTGAGAAAGGCACGGAGAAAGATCCCTTAAACTATAGAAGTGTAAGGAAAGAGAGTAAGAAGAAAGAGTCCAAGCTTAGTAGTTTGGTATATAATGACTTGGGATTCTACAAGATGTGGTAAATAAGGATGTACTAGAAGCACTTAGCCCCTTTGAACCTAAAGTGCAAGTTCATGGATTGTATTCTCCACTAGAATATAAAAGAATGATAATTGAACTTGTTATCAACATTAACTTTTATAGATTTATAAATTTGATCCAAGAATTTATGATTAAATAAGTGATTCCTTATGAATGATTGAACAAGAATACCATGAAAATAGTGAGTACCAACCCAAGAATCCAAAACATAAGTGCAAGCATTCCCATTCAAAATATGTTAGCTATACTGACTGGGTAACAACCCATAATAAGTGGTCCAACAGCACAAGTGAGTAGTACCACACCATCGAGCTCGATAATGTAACCTACAATAATAGGGTCAATGCTCAACCCTACAATTGGAGGTATTGGAAGACCACCTCCAACATAAATACTAGGGGATAAATGCCTCAGACTCCAACATCACGCCCTCAATATATTTATTATGAAATGGTGATGCACTTGATCGAGTATAGTGACATAGAGAATACAATGGATCATGTTCTCAAGTATGAAATTTAATGGCATGCTTAGGGTATCACATAGTTAGAGTGTAAGGTGACTCAATTTATGACCACCTTGTTGGATTACACCCATACTTGGTATCATAAATTTGATTTGAACCAAGATATGGTTGATTATGATATAATGAAGGAGGCTTTCTTGAAGGAATTTGATATTCTTGAGTTTGAGCAATAGAGCATCACAACGATCAAATAAATCAGCCAAGGGCTATTCGAGAGCGTGTACCTCTATGATGCGTAGTTTAAGACCATCCTTTCCAAGCTTCTGTCTGATATCCACCCCTCCCAACATATGTAATGGTTTTTTAGGGGCTTTCTATTATGTTTTAGAAGAGTTATACCCATGAATACCTTCATAGACCCCCATGAAGTCCTTGAATCCACACTTTTGGATGAGGTAGTAGGTAGTGCCAACAATGGGATCATCCCATTTATGGAGGTGTAGATCATGTCAATGGCCTCCCAAGTATAGAAGCTAATTGTTATTTTGGTGAATGACACTTGTAGTAGATTGTGGTTTACTAGTTATGAGATGGAGGGGAATAAAAATAATAATTTCCCATGAATAAATATTTGTACCTTCTTAGCTATGAAGTTTGTCATGGGCTACATGACTCTCAAAACTATCCCCTATTATAGCATGCTATTCAAGTGAACACTAATATCTATTGAAAGATGTACACCACCTATACTCAATCAATAATGGATTGTTGAGTCATTGATGAGATACGCTAAAATATGGAGAGAGGCATGTGGTAGGCAATGACCATAGTCAATGGGTAATCAGGCTAAGGGAATGAAGGCTATAACCAAAAAAATACTAGCTATGGGAATCAATGAGGCATGTGTGTGTGAGGTGAAGGGTGTGGTAGAGGAAGATTCCCATCATGATCATGTTACAAGTATAGGTTGATTGATCATTATTAGCATGACTACCCTATCTACCCAATGTGTAGGTATTGTCAAGGACCACATATAGTCGAGGATTACCCATACTTGTATAAAAGTTGACTCAAGATTGGTCTAGCATAAATATGGGTGCTATAATGGTTAGGTGCAAGCCAAAGGATAAAAATTGGACTCTTAAACCATAAAAAACTCTCAAGGAGCCACCTAAGGTGTAGGTCACAAATTGAAGTGGGTTCACCACACATCTGCTTACTATTCCAACAAAATAACTATGTTTGGAATATGGTGAGTCAAAATATGTTGAGCATATATCATAACTTAAGCTTTAATATATGCCCTACCTTGACCCTATGCAATAGAAGGGCATCTTGAAACAACCCATAAGCATAAATCAAAGTTTATAGGGAGAGATTTAGCTAGCCAAAGATCTAGAAGCACAGGATACTACCTCACACATGAAGTAAGATATTCAAGAGGTTAAAGTACAAGATTTGAGCAAGATCTTGTGCTTCCTAAAAATTGAAGGGATGCTACCATTTCTAAAAAACTTTATTTTAGATAGAGCACGTAGGAAAGAGACCAGAGGAAGATGCTATACCTCAGATGATTGAAGTTACTATGATACATATGGAGTGGGTGCATAAAGTAAGGTATACTTAAAATGTAGAGTATAACCAAGAACTATTAATAAACACCACCATTAATGGATGGTCTATTTTTGAGGTCCTTGTGGACATGAGCACTAAGGTTAGCATTCTAACCAAAACTACCTAGGAGAAGATGGGATGACCACCCTTAAATCCCTCCCCTTATATGTTGTTTATGGATAATAAACCATAAGATCAACCTATTAGGATCCTGAAGGGCACCATTATAGATATTATGGGTGCCAAATTTCAAGATAACTTCAAGGTAATTGAGTTGATAGAATATGATAACTATCCATCACTGTTAGATAGGCCATGGTGTTATGCCAACAATGTAGACATGCACTTCAATAAGCACTATATGACTTTTAATAATGATAGAGAGAGGGTGGTGAACCCCTATCAAGTGATCAAGGGCCTCCATATGTGGAAAGTTTCAATCTCAAAGATGAAATCAAACACATTTATAACATCATGATGTGGGGCATCGAGAAGCTTAACCCAAGTGACCAAGGACTACTCAAATGGGAGGATGGATAATCATCTTTTGATACAATTGATGTAACCTATGATCAATGGGTCTAAGAGGCTTATGAAGTTAATAACTGAAGGTATCACCTAGTGCAAGAAATTGAGCTAAGACTAAACTAAATGGGATTGATTAAAATTGATTGCACTTAGAAGAAATGGGTTCTCCATGCCAAAAAGGTGGGGAAAAGGCATTATAGTTGAGTAAAGGGAGGCTTATATCACTCCAAAAAGATGGAGGGATCCAACATGTAGGTAAGTATTTCCATGACATTGAAGCATGTGTTCCCAAGGAAATAGATAAAATGGGTACACTAGTGCATACCTTAAAGAACACTACTACTCATTTGTGGGTAGTGTAAAGGCCTAACTTACCAACATAGCAAGATGTGAAGGAAAAAATATGCAATAGGTTTGGAAAGAGTAATGAGGACTTAGACATACCTTTTTACTCAGATGATTTTGACCGAATCATGCATGTGCACTTGTGTGAAGAAACCTAGACTATCTATGGTGAGAATGTGCCCAGATGCCTATGGGTGCATGCTTTATATAGGAGTTTGAAAACATGGGTGTGATCATGGTAAATTTTAAATGAAATGTGTTAAGAGATAGGAGACTAGGAGGTTCTCAAGGAGAGGTTCATATACACCTTCTCCTTTTCTTCACAGAGCTTATAACTACTGGAGCCACTATAGGTCATTCACAGGGTAGTGTTTGAGGACACTGCCATCCTAGGAGAGTGACTTAGAGACATGTTTGAGGAGAAAGGACAAGTGATCTTGATGTTCTTTGAAGAAAAGGTGCTCAATAGTGACTCTAGTGAGGAAGATGATGAAACTAGAAAGGAGCACAATTGAAAATATATAATAGGAAGAAAAAAATTCATGCACCATGTGGATGATAGTGCCCCAGATGAAGAAGATTTGATGCATATTTGAATTGAAACAACTAAAGGGATAAGGAAAGTGGAGGACTCTCATTAGGAGAGGAATGAAACCTATCATGTGCCTCTCAAAACCACCAAAGTGGACATCAACATAAAAGGTGAGCCCAAGATTACCACTATAGGTGCATACTGGTTTGAGGTAGAAATGGTGTGAACCATAAACCTCCTAAAAGAGTTTTAGGACTTGTTACCATGTAACAACCAAGACATGAAGGGTACCCACCCTTCCCTTTGAAAAATGATCATCAAGCTAGTGGATGGTATGAGGCCTATCAAGACGTGCCCATATAGGATGAATCCCAATCTCCGTGCCAAGGTGAATTTGTAGGCATAATTGACACTATACAAGAGTCTGAATGGGTGAGCATGATGGTCATAAGCATCAATAAGGATGGGTGCATCTGGATCTACATTGACTACTAGTTATTGAACACTACTTACATCACTAACCCATTCCCAACCTTGTTTACTAATGAAGTCTTGGATGACATCATAGGCTTCAAAATCTATACATTCATTGATGGTTTATTGGGCTACCATCAAGTATAGATAAGAGAGGAGGATAAACCCAAAATAACCTTTATGACTAAATATGGGTTTTTTGGCTATAATGTGATGCCTTTTGGGATTAAGAATACACCATCCATAATCTCTAGAGTGGTGATCACTGATTTAAAGGACTTCATCTAGAGGTTCCTCCAAGTCTATCTTGACTACTAGACTGTATATGGCCTTATAAGGGACCATTATGATAATATGTGCTTCATGTTTGAGAAGTGTAAGTAGCTCCAAATATATTTAAACCTAAATAAGTGCATATTCATATCCCCTTAGAACATTGATCAAGAACATATCTACAAGGATGGTTTGCTTATTGACCCTACAAAGTTAACCCTCATAATTCAGATCTAGACTCTTTCAACATAGAAATATGTTCATGCCTTTCTAGGTCACTTTAACTACTAAAAAAAGTTTATATGGAGCTATGCAAAGATTGCAAGACCTATGGAAGAGCTCTTATACAAAGATGGCCCATTTTATTGGGGCAAGGTGAAAGAAGAGGCTTTAGAAACATTGAATCTAAAATTGGCTAGCATGCCAATTCTATAATTTCTAGATTGGAATACTCCTTTCCACATCCACGTTGATTCTTCAGGCTCCACAATTGGTACCATATTGGTGCACCTAGGTGAGGGAAAGATGGACCACCCCATATCCTTCACAAGTAGGAAATTGATGCAAGTAGAATAGGATTACACCACCATCGGGTATGAGGTGTTGGAAATGGTCTATGCCTTACATAAATTTAAGAAATATATATTGGTGACCCCATTCATCTTTTTCACTAATCACAAGGTGCTCAACTACCTTATGAACATGCCTATTTTACATGGGTACGTATGCAGATGGATAGTTCTATTCTAGTAGTTCTAGTTCTTCATTATTGTTAAACTTGGAAAGTAAAACTTGGGGCCAGACCATTTGTCCCATATAAATTCTAATGATGTAGTGGAACTAATTGAGGATGACGTGCTAGATGCATAGCTATACAGAGTCTAGTGTATCCCTAAAGAGTTGGCAGAGATTTCCACTTTTTTAATATCTAGGTTTGCACCCTAGACCATGCCAAATAAGGAAAAGAAGCAATTTGCTATCTATACTACCCCCTTCCAACTCATTGAGGGGGAGTTATATAAACTAAGTAGAGATGAATTCCTACATTGATGTGTTATAGAACACAAAAGGGACTCCATCTTATAAGAAGCACATAAGGGAATCACAAGAGGCTAATGCATTGGAGACATAATAACACACACAATATTTTAGTCTATCTTGTGGTGGCCAAGCCTATTCTAAGATGAAAAAGAGTGTGCTAAGGCATGAAACATATGCTGACACAATGAGAAGTCCAACCACTAAGATGAGATTCCTCTCATCCCCATTATTTCCTAGGTGCCATTAAAGAAATGGGCCATTTATTTTGTTGGACCAATAACTCTTGCATCATAGTGCATAGGTGCAAGGTATATTTTGTAACCATTGAGTATTTCACTAAGTGATATAAGGCTACACTGATAAAAGACTACATAATCACAACAATTTCATGCTTCATCTAGGATAACATAATAAGTTGATATGAGTGCCCATTAAGTCTAACTAATGATAGGGGCACTCATTTGATCAATGAGATGGTATGCATCCTCTTAACTGAATACATGGTGGTGCACCATAAGACCAACCTATATAATCCATAGGCAAATGGTATAATGGAAGTATTTAAAAGATCTTGGGAACATGCCTAAAAAATATATGTGATGTTGGTCACAAATATTAGGATGATAGAGTGTCTATAGTGCTATGGGCATACCACACAACATACAAGTGCCTGAATAAGGCCACACCATTTCAACTAGTGTTTGGTGCTAAAGCGATTCTCCCCATGGAATTTATGGTGCCATCCTTATGCATTATATGCATTGGTCACTTGTAATACCAAAAATATTTAAGTACAAGGTTGAAAGACTTGGAGAGCTTAGATGAGAAGTATGCCCAAGCAAGATGGAGTTGATAAATCAAGAAGGTACATTAGAAGATCTGGCATGACAAGCACATCAAGTGCAAGGAACTAAATTAAGGAGCATTGGTGATGCTATATGAATCTAAGTACCTTAAACACCTAGGAAAATTGTAGATATGATGGATGAGACCCTATATCATCCACCACATATTGGAAATAGGTGCATGAAAGTTGTGCACATTGTCCAATGAAATGCTCCTTGGGCATTTCAATGGCAATCAATTGAAGCCATATCTGCATTAATATGATGTTTATGCCATAAGAACATTGATTTATTATTCACTATTTAGTTTGAGTTGATTTGACTAAAATACAGTTTGGCTCAAGTAAAACCATTATTTTGTTTTTATTCTTTTTATAGTGTAAAAAGGTAATAAGGAGCACACGAAGGCCACAAAGACTTTTTTGCTAGTACTTCATGCATAATTATAGTTGGGTGAATCAATAACTTATTATTTCTAAGCACATGAGTCCATGCCACCTAAGTTATCGGCATGTGAATCTAATCCAACTCTAGTGAATTCATCTAAACTCTCATTTATAATTCCAACTAGGTGAATTTAGCACTTGCACTTTCTAACTACCTAAGGCTAGACATCTAAGTAGTGGGTACATGAGACTCATTAGACTCAGAAAAGAGGTGCACAAAACCCTATGTGAAAGGTTCTAAATAAAGGGAAATTTCAAGCCCATAAGTGAACTACTCTAGCCTTTCACACATAATTCTAATCAAGTGAGTCAAGTAATTGCATCTTCTAAGCACACGAGGCTAGACATATAAGTGGTCAGCACATGAAACTCACCAAACACAAGTAAAAGATGCATAAGATACATGTGCACAAGGTAAACATTATAGAGCTATTGGATGCCCAAGAATGAACTACTTTGGTGCTCCCATGCATAATACTAGTAGGGTGAGTTGAACCCATTTTCTTTTTGAGTACCTATGACTAGATACCTAAGTTTTTGGGTGTAAGGGAGTTACAAAAATTTGAATATTTAAGAATAAAATGATAAAGTGCATAAGAACAAAGGTAACCTTTGAATCAACATTAGAAAGAGGTGCATTAATTGATCATGTGCTAGAGACCAAAGAAGAAGTTGAAGATGCTCAACATGGTTGGATGCAAGAAAGAAAGTGAAGATGCATAATATAATTGTGCATAAGATAAATAGAAGAGAAGACAAAGAATTGGAGGGCTATAGTAAGGTATTTGTATAGGGTAGGATGGGCTAAGGCAAGATAAAGTGCAAGAAACCAACTTAAATAGAGAAGGGCACTTGAAATGGAAGTGTATCTAGAATAAAAAGTGTAACTAAGGAGGTTGAACTATGTGCATGTGAGGCAATTCACCCAAGTTGTCATAAGAAAGGAAAAGGTCATACCAAGTGAACAAGCATAGGAGAAGAATCATCTAAGATAGTTGGCATCCACCTAGATTTGAGTGGGAAGTGACCTTTTAAACTAAGTGTCACTTCACCAAATTACCATTAGAGATCATTCAATAAAGTGATAGCAAAGGCACAAAGATACACATTTAATGCATTCATGACAAAGGATTTTTATGAATTTCATAAAAAATTGCGTTTTCTAAGAAATCTAGGCACTGCCACACCATAAAGCACATATATTAATGATGGTAGATAAAGAAAGGGTATAAAATAGCAAGTGAAAAAATTGTTTAGGTTACAAATTTTATACTAACTTAAGACTTAAAGCAAACCTAAGTGAAAACCAGAGAGCTGAGGTGTGAAAACCTTATACCAATGAGGATTTGAGCACTTATAGGCATTAAGAGGGAATGAATGCATACTAAAAAGGATTGCATTCATAGTAAGATTGATTTGAATAAGTGTGGAGAGAGGATTATATAGAAATAAGATAGTTGGAGAAGTGAGTTGATGCCCAGGCTGCCATTAAAGGCCAATAAATCTTGAGAGCTAAGGGAATAATCATAGATCTTGTGATTGTAAAAGTTCCATCACCATTCAAGGCTTTGATAAACTATACCTACCATGCTTCAAAACTACTAGGTTCAATATGGTGAATAAATGGAAGGGATCAAGCTTTGAATAGATATAATAGGACCTAAAATGGGTACATACAATGCCTGAAGTGGCTGATACAAAAATAATGATATGATGAGTGGAAGCAGTGAGTGTGGCATAGGTGGACACTAAGATGCTCACCACAATGCCCTACCAAGTAATGCATTTATCTCTAAGGGTCATCATATGGGAATATTGGCACTCTTTTATGCACACCTACTAGTTAAAAGAATATAACCATTGCATGTCCAATATTTTACAAGACTTCATGCAAGATTGGATGGTGGATAGAGGGTAGAAGATGGCATAAGGTGATACCCTATTTAATGTCTTGATCTAAGACAAATTTATGGATTTTAGTATACCCAAATTTATGATTTTCCATAGTATGAGACACTGGAGGAACTTGTGCAATTCTTACTCTCGTGCATCGATGAGGATCACATTTACTTTGTAGGGAGGTGCATGAACATTTTAGTAAAACTGATAAAGATAATAACTAGGCTTCCAAATATCAGTAAAGACATCCATCAAATTATGGATGATGATGAAAAGGTGGAAAATGTAGTACAACTCCCAAAGTATTTTAAGGGGGGTTTCACATTCCCTATTAAGGAGTGTAAGGACCCTGCTATGAGGGTGACAATAATTATTGTAAGCTCCAAACTATGCCCATGAATTACATGGACCAATGTGACTAAGGCATACCTTTGCATCACCTATCACATGGTGTAGGGTGTGTAGTTCAATATTACCAAATTCATCACCAATGAATTTGTGAAGAATGCATAGGAGTGCCACAAGGCAAAAGGGACATTCAGGTTAGGATCCATTATCATTCTCATTATCATGGAAGAGATTGGAATTCTAGACTAGGGTAAGGGAAACCTCTGGGTTTTTATAGATCACAATGACTCCCTAACATAGAATTACAAAGACTTCATGATCCCCCTCTCTTTCAGTGTCAAATATAAGACTCAAATTATGGGATGGTGTGAGAGGTACATAGAGGCCTTCAGGCTAGAGTGGCACATCCCTTAGGGCTCCCTTAGAGCATGTTTATAATGACAACCTTTGATATAATGTAATGCTATTGTGTAGTGCACTTGGTACTTAATTGATGGTAATAATTCAAGGTGGCTAAATCTCCCTTATACCTTCTCAAAAATATTCTTCAAGGACATGATATGATGGATCCCTAATGTGTAATAGTTAGACATTCTAGTAAAAGAAATAGATATGGAGAGGTGTAAGATGAGGCACTAGTTCATTCATATAGATGGGAAGGCCACCAAGGATGAAGAGGATGAATCAGATCACCCAAATATCCACCCCTTTTAAGAAGAAACCATAGCTAGGCACATCCATAAGATCTACTATAAGATGAATCTAAAGAAGAAGGGCCCAAACATAGAGTAGAGTGATGATCCCCCTATCAAGATTAGTGATGAAGGGGCTTTGACACTAATAGAGAAGAAAAAGTCTCCCAAGAAGAAGGGGAGACTTTGGAAGAGATAGAGGAGAGAATGAGTCTCAAGATTACCTTAGAAGAAGAATCCTCTCTTTCTTCCCCCACAAAGAAGTGCATGAGATTCATGCCAAAGGCTTCCCCTAGTGCCAAGGAAAAGAAGAAGGGGAAGGTTCTTGCTATGGCACCAATAATAACCCTACCAGACATAGAAGAAGAGATGGAGGAAGAAACATTTGGGAGGGGTGTATAGATCATTCTCAAGGAAGATGACTCCTCATCGAGTGAATTGGAGAAGAAAATGAGGGATGGAAGAAACTTGGCCTCAGTGATGCTGCTATCCAAAAGGCACATGAGCTGGAGGAAAGAAGAGAAGAAATAATGAAGATCAAGATGTCAAAATAAGCCATTGATATAGTTGAGGCCAAAATACATAGGCAAGAAAGGGAGAAATGTAAAGCACAAGAGATGAAAGGGATGAAATAAGAAAGGAATGAGGAACATATGAATATCCCAATAAGGAAAAAGTGCTTGGAGAAGCAAGACCATTAAGTGCACCAACTAAAGAAGAATTAAAGCATAAATGGAAGGGCATTGGGCCTAGACCAAGATCACATCAATATGATGTTTGAGTTACAATGCAAGTGAGAGGCTAATAGGGCCAAAGGCATGACCCAAGATAGAATTTATCAGGTAGAGGCCAAAGAGGAGAAGACCATTGAAATCATTAAGAGAAAGGAAGAAATAAAAAAGGCCTAAAAGGGGAAGGCCAAAAAGGAAAAAGGAGAGAGGGTTGCCATAGGCATGGAACCCATTAAATCCAAGATAGTAGATGCACCTAACACCCACACCAGCCTAATAGAAGAAGATACAAAAAAGGTGTGCCCAACCTAAGGACAAAGAAGATGATGATGACACCTCAAATGGGAAAATAGAGATAGAAGGGGAAGAGTAGGCTAGCATGGATAAGGGACCTATAAAGGTTCATGCTAAAGAGCCTTAATAAGAAGAAGTGGACAAAAGGGAAAAGTTAGAAGAGGAACCCCTACAAAAACAAGATGATGAAACTAGCACTAAGGAAAGAGAAGAGGCAGACCAAGGGGAGAAGTTTGATGAATAACCCATAGTAGAGAAAGAAGAAGGAGAATAAGAAGACACTTGAAAAATCACTAGTGCTAGTAGAGAAGAGAAGGAGATGGATGAGGAAGAGGAGTATCAGATAAACTATAGGGAAAAAGTACAAAGTGAGTTCACCGAAGATGAATTCTACATGTTGGAGTACATACACCCCAAAATTTCCAAAAACCTAATGCACCATCAATTTTCTTAGGCTCTTAATTGTTACATTGATGAGCCTTAGTTTGAGGTACTAATGAAAGCAATCTAAAGCACCAAGAAGCTAGAAGAGGGATATACCAACTTATAAATCTAGGGGATATAAACCTTGTAAGGTTATCTAATGCCCTCCTTAAGATGGTCTTAGTAGTAGCATGTAAGAACATCATCAATGATGTTCATGATAAAAAGTGAAAATAGATAGTGTAAGAGGTAGAGGAAGAAATAAAATCAATGAAGCTCAAACTCTAGTAGCTAGTCAAATGCATTAAAAAAGGAGATCCATCCCTTTTGGATGGTGTTGATACTTTAGAAATGAAAGAGGTTGATAAGGTTTGCATGATAGTAGAACAAATGCTCCCCTAGATGAAGCTAACACAAGAGGAATAAGAAGACCCCTATGAAGCCATGAAAAGAGAGCTAAAAAAAGAGCTCAATTCTATAGAGGACATCTTTGCCAAAATGGAAGAGGGTATAAAATAAATGGATTCCATTTTTTGTAACTTCACTAATCAAGCATCAATCATCAACATGCACCTTCAAAAGGTGAAAGAGAAGAAGGATGCTTTGATGAAGCATGCTTTCACTATGAGAAGGACCAAGTGCACCCAAATTATGGCACATGTCAATACCTTAAGCACCTAGATAGAAACCTAGGAGTAAGGCCTAGAATCACTCTTTCATGCCTTTCAGACAAAGGCAAGTGATTAATGGGTCATATTAGATGGTAGGGTAAGAAGAGAAAAATATAGACTAGAATCCTTCATGAAGGAATTAGATAAATCAGACATGCTCACACTTGAGGGTGCATCAAAAAAATTAGAAATCACCATCAAAGAATTAAATCTCACCATTTAGGGCTTTGAAGACTTCAAGGTGGAATTGTAGTCGGGTGCACCCTAATTTTGCACAATAAAGGCATTGAAAGACTAGTCTAGGGGTAGACTATCAATTTTGTATGGGTTAATATTGGGCCCCTTTTTGTGCTAACTAGTGGACCCACACAAACTCATCATATATTGGTGTGAGGAAATAATTATAGATGGTTTCTATTTTGATACTCTTAACACTAACTAGAAGAATCTTCAAAGATCTTATCCAATTGGTAGGCAAGTGCTTAGTACCCTAGTTTTAAGGGACATCCCTTTGAGTACTGCACATGGTATTTAGAGAGTGAGGGTATTAGAGTAGTGGAGGCATTAGAATAATGACCCCCAATAATAGATCAAAACTTAACATGCACCCATCTTACCTGGATCAAAGATGCTCCCATGCCTATAAAAACAAGCTTAAACTCAAAAAAGAAAAGAGATCAATTAGCTCAAAGAAGCTCTACAAAAATTGAGAAAGCCATTGATATAGTTTGAGTTAATATGGATACTGAGAAGAATATGCATTGTAGCACCTAAACTCATCTGTGAGTTGTTGGGTATGAGTAAGTAGGAAATGAGTTAATGCTCTATTTATGTTATGAACTATACTCTGTTGTTGAAATTTGATTTAATGGAAATGACATTATATATTTACATAGTTATTGATCCATTTCATATAGTTTAGAACTATTGTATGATTATGAATTAAATTTTGTATGAATAATGGCATAATTTTAATTTTTGAATGTATTGTGATGCAAAGGTCTATTTTAAGTCATTAATGACATCATTATGCCATATAGTGACTTTGATATACTTATAAAATTGACTAAGTGTTGAAACTGACATGCACTAAAGCCCTAATAATCGTGCTTAGAGCACTAACTTGAAGAATGAGCACCTAAGTATAAGCCATTCCCTTGATTTGACTAAGATCTTGAATGACACTTAACTTGCTATCCTTACAACTTACTCCATTAATAACTATGACTAGCCAGACATGAACTGTGCCAAAAGAATTATGCCCTTAAAAGTTGTGTAACTAGTCCAATACAAAATTGTGCCATCATGAATGAGAATAGTTCCCTTGATTAAGATTATGCCTCTTGATCTTATATATAATGGTACATACTGATATACCACCTAATCCCATTTTAAAAATGACTAAGCACTATTGAGACTAAGGTTGTGCCATGTTTCAATCAGCCTAATACAGGCCCTAGTCCCTTCACTGCTACGCTTTGAGTGAGAGCACAAGGCTTGTATCTTATGTGAAATTGATTCTAGTGTAGTAGTGCATTTTAATTTTGTGCACCACAAACTTATACTATGCTTTTGCCTAGCTATATAAATTATAGAAATTAATTGGATTGATTGCTAAGTGCATGACTAAGCACATGAGCTAAAGGAAAAACCTTTTCTATAATATTTTCTTGGCACAAGAACTATAGCAAATGAAGGATGAAATTGACACCATTCAAGCAGGAAAATAGACCAAGAATTTTAAGTTATATGACATGTGTTCATACCCATTCAATATGGAGTATGGATAAATACCATTTCCTTTAGGGTATGAACCACTAAAATTTGATAAATACAAGGGTAAAGGAGACCCTAAGGCCCATTTGATGAAATTCTTTGTTGCTTTCTATCTAGTGGCTTATAGTGACATTTATCTACTCCTTTTATTTACCTAAATTCTAATATGACATGATATGGAGTGGTTCCTAAAATTTCCAAATACTTTTGTATCGAATTTTAATGACCTCTTAGACAAATTTGTGCAACATTTATCATATAATCTCAAACATGAGATTTCATTGGTAGATTTTATTTAGGCCAAATAGAAAGATGGTGAAAACTTTGTAAGAAATATATAAATATGGAGAGTTCTCATTATTCATTTCACCCATAGCTTCCTAGATAAATAATTGGCCACTATGTTCACTAAAAAATTACACAATGGGATATCCTATCATCTAAAAATTTACACAGTGGGATATCCTATCATCTGGAGATTCACTGTGCATATACATTCAAAGAGATAATAGATAATGTTTTGATAATTTTAGAGGACCTTATTAACAAAGGGATTATCAAGCTTACCTCTTTGAATCAAAATGAGAACTAGAACCAGAGCATAGACCAAAATTAGAACCAAAACCAAGTTCAAGCACAAGTGTCAACACTAGTCTAAGCTAGTAATTATGTGAAATCCAATTAATTTAACTATAAAAATAATGTTTTTATAAATGATGTAATCAAGTCACATCATTTCCAAATGGTGCAAACACCATCTGCTCAACCAACACTACAAATGCAACTTACTCCTCACCAATAACCCATTAAACAAGTGTAACCTTTGCAACAACCTAGACCTCCTCCACTAAAATAATGAATATTAATTTTGAAAAACCCTCCTATAATAATAAATTCCCCCACTCATCAAGTTTTTAGTGGCATTAGAGAACCTATAAAATCCATGTTTCACAAGCTAGCCATAGTTAACATGATTAGTTGGCTAGTTTCAAATAATTATCTTAAGGGTATTTTATATCTAGAATGCTACCAAGAGAATGATTTTTGTGATTAATATCAAGTTCATAGACATAATTTACATCATTGTGTGTAAATAAAACACCTCATTGAAAATATGTTGGAAAATGGGGAGATTACTTTGGATAATAGGTCATCTACATCGAATAAGAACCTGGGTGTCTACCAAAACCCTTTTTTGCAACATAATAATAACAACCAACAACAACAACAATGAAGGCTAGAGAAAAAATAATAATATTAATAACCATGACAAAAATAAAAATATCAACATAAAAAAAAAAAAAAACATCAATCGAATGGGAGGAACCAAGGCCAAAGTGATTCCAATAACCAACAGACTTACCACATAGTTGCATAGGATTGTACCAAAGTTATAGATCATATTGCAGGAGGTCACATTACCACTATCACCATTAATCATAGAACAAGTACTAATATAAAAAGACCATTGATAAACAATTCTAATCAACCCATTTATGCTAGTAATACTTCCTTAACTTAGGACCATAAACAAACACAACAAAAACTAGGGATTACTATTTAAGGACCTTATATAGATAACTCATCATTGCCCCATGACTACAACCAAGTGCACCAAAAATAAAAAATTATCTAATCTATCCCAAATCCATCATCATTTTCAAGCAATAATGGTATTATATATAATCCAAATGATGAAATCAGAACTTGACAGTCAAATATTATCATTCCCAATCCACAAACCGTTGCCAGCGAACCAATCCAATCCACTGTCCTGGTTAGGAACAAGCCATATACCACTGTTAAGGAGAAACCATATGATATCATGGAATAACTTCAGAAGAAACCCACAAAAATCTCCATATTATATTTTTTTATTACATATATTATCCATAAAAACATCTTATTAGAGCTCCTAGGCCAATCCCAAGTTCCTAACAACATAACTCTAGACAAATTCTAGGCTTTGGTTTGACATCTAGCCCTAGGCCAACTATTGAACTTTGACCAAAGTGGTATGTTTTCCCTTGGCCCTCTCCATTAAAATACTAATGTATATCAAATTTGTCATAATATTTCACAAATTCAAATGTGTCCTCATAGATAATGGATCAATCCTAAATGTTATGTATCTAATGCTCATCAAGCATCTCAGATATACGACAACCGATATCTAACTAGAAACAATCACTATCAAGGCCTATGCTAAATAAGAATAGGAATCACAAGAAACCATAAGCTTTCCAATTATCATTGGGCCCTTGACCCATGATACACTTTGCTATGTGTTAGACCTAGACCTATCATAGAGTTTGATCTCGGATAGACCTTAGATACATGAGAATCATGCAATACCATCAATATTTCACTAGTGTCTCAAGTTCTCTCACTCAGGCATGGATGTCACCTTTAATAAATATTTTTATCCATATAAACACTGCAAACATTTGGAAGCTGAGTACAAAAGATATAACTACAACTTTGGCCTAAATTCAATTCCCCAAAAGGATAAAGACAAATAAATACTTATTGAGTTACTAGAGGCCAACTGTATAGGCCCAAATAGCCTGGATTCATCTTCACATATAACTCCATTGAAAATGTCTAATCATTTTAAAATATTAGATAATGGCTTAGGAGAGTATTTGACCCATGACACATTATATATTGCCAAGTTTCCACAAAACCCTGAGTCCTATGGAAGACCTAAAGCCAAGCCACCTTATAGAGAATGACACTGAAAGGGAAAGGGTAAACTTCATAATCTAGCTCTTATCATTTTCACAATGGCCAATGTCGAATAAGAGGACCCACTTGCTAATAATGAATCATGGTTTTATAATGACAAATTGGATGATTGCTACAAAAATGCCAAATATCCCATTCTTGACCAGATCATGGAACATCAAGCCTATGAAAAAGGAGGCCTCAAGCCAAACTAGTAGGGTACTCTTAAGCCAATTTATATAACTCAGTACAAAGAAACTTATGGTATCAGATTTAAACAACCTTAGGGTGATGATGTATATTATTCATGTTCTAACACCAATGTTTAGTGATGATAATGTCGACAATAATGTAAAGTCTGATCACAACATTTATGAAGACCTTACTATTACCAACTTGTTTGACCCACATGCCATTTATACCATTACCCTAGTTAGCTGACATAACATGCTTCCTCTTTATCATCCTTAATTTATAGCCTATGACTAACAAGAATCCACAATTCCTATAAATGAGTTTGATAATGATGAGACCTTCTATGATTTTCTAGGCCTAATAGATAATGTTTTGTTGGGAGACCACAAACAAGGGTTATCTATCAAATTAGATCATGCAACCTATTTTTGAGAAGAGGTGAACACCCTTAGTGAAAAATAAAAGATTAAAACATTGAGGTCCCAAAGTGAAAACTTCTTTGAGGCACTTTTAGACCAAGGTAAAAGTAAAGAGAAAGGTTAGTCTTCTAGTAAAAACCTAGTTTAGGTGCCATTAGATGGGGGTGTTTATATTTCCTCAAATATAGATTAGGATACCACCAATGATGAACTTGCCTATTAGTCTAATTTCAATTATGTAGAATAGCATGCCTTTGATCAATTACCCAAGAATTTATAACAGTTTTTGAAATATTTCCATCCCTACCATTGGGAGATTCAGATTCATCTTATTTATGAGAACTTGAAGAACCAATCCAAACATAAGACTTTGTAGTTGTATGCCAATTCAAATCATTGCCAAACATTATAGATGATGGCTTGACCCTCATCATATAAGATAATATGGAAGTCAACATCAAGACTCCATATGATCTAAAATGCATCTAATTAGGTGCATCCCTCATTAAGGAGGAATGTGAAATATTTATAACCCTTTTGAGGGAATTTGTTAACATCTTTGCATGGGCTTATTTAGACATGCCTAGTTTGGACCTTGCCTTGGTTTTACACCACCTTGTTGTACATATTGATGCCAAAATTGTGAATTATAAATTTCATAAGATACATCCTCATATTACTGTACTTGTAAAGAAAGAGTTGGAAAAAAATTTAGAAGCAATATGTATTTGACTGATTAACTATTTAGAGTGGATCTTGAATGCTATGCCTATTAATAATAATATAGAAAGAATTAGAATCTATACTAATTTTAAATATATAAACAAGGCATAACCTAAGGACAACTTTCATCTATCAAATATTGACATGATAGTTAACTCCATAACAAGGTATATAATGCTTTCACTTATGGATGGATTTTTAGGATACAACCAGATCTAGATTTCACTAGAAGACTAACATAAAACAATGTTCACTACTCATTAGGGAATGTTTTGTTATTAGTTTATGCCATTTGGTCTCAAGAATTTTAGGGCCACATATTAAAGTGCTATGATCATCATATTTCATGATATGATGCATGACATTGTTGAAGATTATGTTGATGACATATTAGGTAAATCAAAGACCCATGACAACCATCTAGTTACATTACAATGAATATTTGAGAGGATTCATGAATATAAGGTCAGAATCAATCCTAATAAGTGTGTTTTTGGTGTCACTTATGGTAAATTTTTAGGCTTCATCATATCTCATCGAGGCATTGAAGTTGATCCTTCTAAAGTACAAGCCTTACCAAAATGTCACCACATTCTAATTTGAAGGAGCTCTATAGTTTGCAGGGAAAGATTCAATCTATCAAATGCTTAATTTCTCATTTGGATGATAAATTCCATCCCTTTACATAATTATTTAATAATGGTTTCACATTTAATTGCGATGAAGAATGCTAGAAAGCCTTTTAACACCTAAAGCAATATCTTGCCAATCCACCTGTTTTAATATCACCAATGCTAGGAAAGCCACTTCTACTATACCTATCTACCATAGACAAAAAATTAGGGGAACTTATATCTCAACATGATTATAATAGAAAAAAATATGTTGTGTAATACCTAAGTTGTACACTGGTTATGTAGAAATACAACTATACGGTTATAGAAAAAACCTGTTTAGTTATAGTCTTTATAGCTCAGAAGCTGCAACATTACATAATTAAAAATAAGACAATATTTATTTATAAATTAGATCCATTCAAGTATTTATTATCAAATGTAGCTTTACAAGGCTGCATAGTTAAATGGATCATGATTCTGAGCAAGTTCGAGATTGAGTATGCCAATTAAAAGGCCATAAAGAGATAAGTACTTACAGATCAACTTGCTAAAGCTCCCTTTGCAGATACTTAACCACTAAATTTTTAACTCCTAGATGAATCCATCATGAACATAATTGAAACACATCTTGAGGATCAATACTAGAAGCTATATTTTGATGGATCATTCACATTGCGTGGATTGAGGTAGATCTACTATTTATTACACCAAAAGGGATCTTATCCCTAAATCATTCCATATTAGCTTTCTTTGTACTAAAAATATGGATGAGTATAATGAATTTTAATCATCTATATTATTAGTACAAGAAAAAATGATATACAATTAATTAAGAATCACCATAAACTATGAGATGCTGAATTAATCGTTAATCAGGTTATAGACTACTTTCAAACCAAAGATGATAAGCAGTGCCATATACAGCCATGATCAATGTTTTTAACCAGTAGATTTCCAATATATAGTTTGAACACATACCTAGGTCTGGTAATAGGTCAGCAGATGCCATGTCCACCATTGGCTCTTTGATCTATCACACAGATAAGGCAAAAGAATATCAATTCCTCATTAAAAATCTTCTAGCATTGGCTCATGAACCTTAAACCATCATAATGATCTATGATATTATTGGTCCCAGTTCAATATGATATTTAGACCTCTTTAACTATCTACATGACCATATCATGCCACCTAACCTATCATGTAAATAACTAAAGGCCTTTACCCACCAAGCATCGCATTATACCTAACTATGCCAAATTCTTTACCACTAAAACTTTTATATAACTCTACTTCATTGTTTAAATTTGGTATAAGAAATATTAGCATTATAGGAAGTTCATGAAGGATTATATGGAGACCATACCAATGGGGTTATCTTAGCTATAAATCTCCTCCATATCGGTTACTATTATCTAACTATAGATGCATATACAACTGCTTATGTCAAAAGGTGTGATAAGTGTTAAAGGCATGCCAATCTGATTCATGCCCTGACCAAAACACTAAAAACAATGCTTACACCATGGTTTTTTGCAACATGGGGACTTGATCTCATTGGAAAAATTAACCCAATATCAGCTAATGGCCATAAACACATCCTTATTACTACTAGATATTTCACTAAGTGGGTTGAAGCTATTCCCCTCAGTTATGTGACTAGAAAAAAAATTTCCAAGTTCATATTCAATCATCTAATATATCACTATGTATCCCATCTAACATTATATCTGATAATGGAAGAGAACAAGGATATAAAAATGCTATGTGCTAAGTACAATATCACTCAACATTTTTATACCACATATTACCCACAAGGTAATGGCCAAACTAAGGCATACAATAAAACCATTATTAACATCCTCAAAAAGATTATCATTGATGCTGGACATGATTAACACTTCCAAATATTTTATACCCTCTGTTCATACTGTATAAATTATTGTACCCAATAAGAACCACTCCATATTTCCTATTTTATGACATTGAGGCCATCTTCCCATTGAGATTGAATTACCTTCCTTGTGTATCTCCTTGAAACACATCCTAGATGATGAATATTACTAAGTAGCTCACCTGTAAGAGCTAGAGTTACTTAATGAAAAATGCATGGATGTTGTCAATAGCCTTCAATAATACCATAATAGACTTTTTGGCCACTATAACTGGTGGGTCAAACATAGAGAGTTTGAACTTGGGGATCTTGTTCTTAAATAAAACTAAAATAACACTACAACTAATAATAATAAGAGGGGAAAGCTCAAACCCAATTGGATCGATCCATATATCATTGTTGAAAATTATGGCTCTAAAGAATATAAGATTACTACATTAGATGCGGATGAATTTGATGAGCCAATGAACATCATACATCCTAAGTGTTACACTACTTGTGAGACTTAAAATATTATCTATGAGGCACATTTACATTGTACCATATTGTCATCCTTATTTATACCATACCCAATAATGTTATACCATAACTCTCCTATCAACTAAAGTTATTTTTACCCTCCCTACCTAACCCCTTTGACCTTGGTTCCACCCCATTAGTTCTTTAGGTACTTTTAGTGAGAGGATTCAGATCAAGTTTTAATATTTGATTCAATATTCTGAATAGAGGCAATATATTGGACCATTATGATAGTGGTTTAGTAGTTACATCATTTATTTCTTATTTTGTTTCATTATGAGTGTCCCTGATTATAACCCTCTTTTGACAAATTAGTACCCCCATATATGCTACTAATTATAACCACCTTTGGGAAAATTAATACCATTGACCTATACTAATGTTACCTAATTATAACTCCCTATGGGAAAATTTGGAATAACATCTTTATCATACCTTGAAGTCCCACCTTGCCCTTCCTATGCCATTTGCCTAAATTTAATAACTTATTTCCACCCAGCCAGATTCCTCTACTATAAGGCATAACTATAATAACTTAAGGTCCTAATGGGACTATGTATGCAATACTCAATTCATGTTGGCCAACTCAATCAACCCTTTGCCATGCTCTCATCATTTTATAAGTATTTTCAAAGTTTGAATGCTCTTGCCATTTTGTAAGTTGACCCATTTTGTATCTCATAATTATCCATTGAGTTGAGATGCTTAGAAAATTAAAAAAAAACATTTTCCAATGATTTTATGCTCTCAAAATTTTGTGATCAACCATCTCTAATGCTCTTGTCATTTTATGAGAAACCATATCTAACATTCTTGTCATTTTGTGAGTCCAGTCCCATATTCCTCTACAGCATAATCATGTTTTTTTATCATTCATTTTCATATATCCCATATCTTGGGAGAACTACACTTGTCTTGAAGTTTATGTTGGACCTTGCACTCATAGAACTTTGTAGGTAGCGTCCACTTACCTAGTGAATTTGGAGTCAGCTTGGCTATCCCTTCCTTTTCTTCTATTCCTACCCCCCTTGTTTTGTTTGTTTGATTTGTTGTCTCCCATGGTCTAGGGGTATTGACTACCATATTTTTATGTCTTTGTTTTTCTATAGCCTAGGGGAAACCTTCTAACATTTTTTTTATCTTCTATTTGTGTTAAAATTGTGATGAATCATTGTTTATTTTGTTTTGGTTATTTTGTTTCATCGTGTCTTTATTTTTTGATGTTTTATTGAACCTTTTATTAGTATTTTATCTTCCTCTTTATTTTTTTGTTTATATGTTTGTTTAATTTCATTATTATGCCTTGAATTAGTATACCTACATTCATTGGGTGATTCCTTGCATATTATACTTAAGTCTATCTATATTCATATGTCAACATTATCATCATGGTTTTTATCATTGGTGCATTAATTTTAATTATTTATTGGATTGCGTGTTAGTCTTTATGCATATTTCAGCTAAGTTATCATGGTGTTTTATATCATGATGCCTACCATCATGTGTTACTTTAAAAATCAGCTCAAGAAATCTTACATGTAATGAGGCCATGATACTTCTCCTTGGTTACCTAAAAAATCCCAATCTACCCAAATCATTTCTGACAAATAGAGAAATTAAATAATGAAATAATTTTAATCTTTCCTAGTTAGGATGAGCATCTCCATACTATAAGGTTGCCTATAGTCATCTTTCTCCTCTATACGAGCTTACTCTTATTCCTTGAGTATAGATTTAGTATGTAATCCCCCTATACCAATTTTCCATATTACCCCACCCACAAGTCCGATAATTCTAACCACCTTTGAGAAAATCATTGTGTTTTGACCTATTTATATGTTAATGATTATTCTATCAATGATTCTAATATCCTTTGGGAAAATCATTGTTTTTATTTTGATAATGATTATAAACACTTTTGGGAAAATCATTCTCTTGTTATCTTTTACTTTGGCTAATTATTATAACTACCTTTATGTAAAACATAATCTTTTTATCTTACTATGTCCATGATTATAACTACCTTTGGGCAAATCATCCTTTTTACCTATTCAAATGGGATAGCTCACTATGCCACTAATTATAACTACCTTTGGGTAAGTCAGTATTTTTCACCCCCTTTACCTTTTGGTCCCATCATTTTCATTCTTTTGAGAGATTTATTTTTGGCCTTCTTTGATGATCACTCCCTCAAGGTGGTATCCAAGGTTCATCCAATGCCATATGGGGCATTAGGCATATAAAATATTTTCATTATTTGAGAATATGTTACTACACCTATAGATTATAATGCCTTCCTAAATAGGGGAAAACTATAGACACCCAATTTTGGCCACAACTAACTTTTGACCAAACTTCAGACTAATTTCTACCAAACATTATAAATTAAGCTTAGGAATCACCGAACATCCTAATTTCATCCATGCATCATTCATCAATGCTCAAAAACATGTTGAGGCATCCTTATTTAGGGTACTAGCCCATATGATATAATAACCTCTCATCAGGTATGTGAAAGTTGCTCCCACAGTCCTGTGCAAATTTAGAAAAATTTCCTTATCCCTTGGGTTAAATTCACACAAAATGTTAATATTTTTTTAAGGTAATAACCATTGACATGGTTAAGAGTTAACAGGGACATTTTGAATAAACCAATACTTTACTAAGACCAGCTCATGGTGGTTACCTTCTTCCCTCTTTCATTTAGAAAGTAAAACAAATAAAAGTTTAAAAAATAAAAGGCATAATCCAAAGTTCTAAAATAAAATAAAAAATGATTAAAATCCTACATGATGAAATAATATCAATGTATCATACATCATGAAAAATATGAAGAAAGGAGGAATAGGTGATCAAAGCTATCTCTATTGGGGTTATATATGCTTGGTTGGTAGCATAGCAATGATCAAGCTCCCTAATGTCTATGCACTTAATACCTAATCAAAATGAAACCTACAAATCACCCCCATGTCTTTGCCTAAAACCCCAAGACAAGAGATAAAGAACATCACTTTACACACATATATCGAAGATGTAAGTGAAGTTATTATGTTGTTATTATTATCAAGAGTCTCTTTTCATTTTTGATTTAATCATTTCTTAAGGTATGATTTTATGGTTTATATTAGGATTGTAAAACCTTGGATTCTAAGTTCTTAAAAACTTGGGAGTATTCACCCCTATGAGTCACCATTTGTTGTATTCAACACACCCCACCTTGTATTTTACTTTGAAAGGTGGGGACCCCATTTGTTTCTTGGGAAATATGAATATTTTATCTAGGTATTTATGTATTTCTAAAAGTTATGATGGTTGTTATTATCTATATAAACTCAATGTTTTAAAGATTGAATTGCATTGAGGTATATTTATTTCCATTTCAAAGGACTTGTTTGAACTAATATATTAATGGCAAGATGGAAACAATTTATTTGCATGATAGGTATTCAGATTAGCTTCTTTTCAAAAGGTTTTTCTTTGGAAGATTTATTTCAAAGACTTTTACATCAGAAGCTTTATCTTTAGAATCTTTACTTTGGGGGATTTGTCTTCGACAAGTTTAGTCTTTGGAAAATTTATCTTTGGGAAGTTTCTAGTCAAAAATTTTGTTTTGGAAAGTTTCTCTTCAGAGATTTTTAATCATAAACTTTCTATCAGAAGGATTCTCTTCAAAAGCTTTAATTTGGGGTCTTTATCTTCAAGGAATTTAGCTTTTCAAAACTTTATCTTTAGAGACTTTATTTGGTAGTCTTTTCTTCAATGACTTTCCCTTCAAAGACTTCACTTTGAAAAATTTCTATCAGAAGGATTCTCATCAAAAAGCTTTATTTTGGGAACTTTTATTTGAAAACTTTTCTTTGGGAAATTTATATGCGAATACTTCTACCCAAACCATAATATTTCCAAAGAGTACTTAGTATTTGATAACTATTGTTTAAGAGACTTTGGGATAAAATATTTTAGATTGAATTTATTTGAATAACATTCTACTTTTCAGGGTCTTTTAAGCTTGAAGGCAAAGTTTGAATTCCCTTGAATGGACCATATAATGAAAAATGACAAAAGAGGAAAGGCAACACTATGGCACCCCAAATGACAAAGCATCCTATGTGGCATGTACACTAGGATAGGGTCATCGAATTTTAATTGAATGAAGGTGATGAGCTCATATATGTTGGTGATTAATGATGCATAAACTAGAAATGAATGCAAAAAAATATTAACATCAAGCCCATAGCCAAGTTAATATTATTAAATTTTCAAGAGTTCTATTGGAATAAAAAAAACTGCGAGGGGTGGGGTTGAATTAGTGTCTTATAACTTTCTTTCAATTCTTTCTTATCATACATAAACCATCATATCAACATATAGATCAAGCAATGCATAATTAATCAACTATACAAGCATGAAACAATATTACATAATTAAACACACCATATATGTGGGAAAACCTCAAGGGAAATAAAATCCTATAATCCCTGTAAATGGAATATAGTCTTATAAGTCAAAATATCAAGTTTAGTGAAGCACCAAACCCAATTAGCTAAGCACCAACCCAATTAAGATTTAATAATCACCAACTTGTAAGGAGGCACCAACCCCCTAGATGAATAAATAAAAACTCAACCACCTAAATTTTTTTATCACCTTTAGATAATTTTATTTCTCACACAATAGATGACAATCACCTTATTTATCTCTTCTTACTAATCTATCCCTCTCAAACTACCTTTTCAGCTTCTTCACTCAAATAGGTCTCTTCAAAATAGATTAGGTCATACTACCTTAATTTTCATACATATAATATTTATAAAAAATTAATCATATTTACTCTAAAATCTTATTATAGTTTATAAGACCTCATTATATTTACCAATATTCTATTTCATTTACTTTCTCTCTTCACTCACAAATAGGCTTAAAATTGCCTTGTATTTATACTTTATACAAGCCTCTTATTCATATCCTTCTTGGTCAGAAAGAGCATATAATTTCATTTGATGGGAACCTACAGTAAGTTTTTAGTGAGATTCATTTACCTATTTAGGTTGGTCTAGCACATATGACCACTACCTTTTCAATTATACCACATGTGAGATTCTTTGATATGTTATTGAGACATTCTTGGATACATAAACACCATGCAGTACCTTCCATTGTGTATGGTAATCTTAAGTGTATTCATGCCAATAGTGTAATTATAGTTTCTAATATTTCATATGAACATCCTTTACAATAGGAAAAGTTTGTTCTACAATAATTAATTATACAAACTACTAAGGTTAATCATGTAAAAAAGGGTAAGCAATAGGAAATCCCATTTCTTAGGTTCCCCATACATGATAGGCCTTTAAATAAATAAACTATAGTGGACTCTTTGAGATCCTCATTCATACCTCCAGAAGATAGTCATTTACCTACATCAAAACACCATGTTTCAAAAGAGGTAAAAAGACCCATGTTAGTTAACCCTACCAAAAATACAACCCTGGGGATTGTTGATGATGTTTAATAAAATCATAAATTCACCTTAGTGATGAATTAAGTAAAAAAAAGAGCTAGGGTAGATCAAATAGTGATAATGGTAGGATTCTAGGCATGACATTCAATGCTAAAGAAAAGATTACAGAGGCTAGGAGTATCAAAGAGGCTATGACCAAAGATGATTGGCACTTGGATGACTTAGCTAATCAAGAAGAAGTGTGCCTCATGAAGTCAATTGTGGACCTAGATCTCATGAAAAACCAACATCAAAAAGTAATGAAGCTTATATAGAATCAACAAGGGGATTCATCAACAATGGGCCCACCCAATAATTAATATTCCTTTTGTAAAAAAACATTGTAATATTTAGATTAGGAATATTATTTTATAGGGCATATGCTAGTCTGTTAGCATTTTGCCTCTAGGTCAGTCTAATTTATAGGTCAGTCTAATTGTTTACATTAAGCCTCCACACATACAAAAAGTTTGTCAAACAAAACTGAAGAAAATACATAACATAGTCACATAATAATGAAAATAAATCACCTTAATATAAAATTAATTAACTTAAAAACATCACCATGTAATTTATACTTCCCAAATTAATACAAAAGGACTCAAACACATCTCTGTAAATAGCTCTATATATATATGTATATATATATATAGTCATGAACAATTTGATCTTCAACACATGAATAAACACTTTACATGATAATTTATACTTTAAATTATATATATATATATATATATATATATATATATATATATATATATATATATATATATATATATATATATATACCACTCTAAAAAAGGTATTATAACATATTTAATACATGACATAATCATTTCAATAGGTTTCCCATAAATTTGAAAGAATAGAAACTTCTTTTAGGCCTTAAGGAGACCTAATTCAATTAGGCCTTCATTAGCACTTGTTACCCTATGATTTATTTGGAATACATTCAAACTAATAAAATGGTAGGAACATATCATATGAAACTAAATGTAAACAATACTAATGTAAACAATACTAATGGTGTGCTTCAAGTGGTGGTTGGATATAAAAAGTGTCATAAATCCTATATGAGTTTATATATGTGTGGAGGCTTAATGTAAACAATACTAATGGTGTGATTCAAGTGGTGGTTGGATATAAAAAGTGGCACACCATTAGTATTGTTTACATTAAGCCTCCACACATAAAAAAAGTTTGTCAAACAAAACTGAAGAAAATACATAACATAGTCACATAATAATGAAAATAAATCACCTTAATATAAAATTAATTAACTTAAAAACATCACCATGTAATTTATACTTCCAAAATTAATACAAAAGGACTCAAACACATCTCTGTAAATAGCTATATATATATATATATATATATATATATATATATATATATATATATATATATATATATATATATATATATATATATATAGTCATGAACAATTTGATCTTCAACACATGAATAAACACTTTACATGATAATTTATACTTTAAATTATATATATATATATATATATATATATATATATATATATATATATATATATATACCACTCTAAAAAATGTATTATAACATATTTAATACATGACATAATCATTTCAATAGGATTCCCATAAATTTGAAAGAGAAGAAACCTCTTTTAGGCGTTAAGGAGACCTAATTCAATTAGGCCTTCATTAGCACGTGTTACCCTATGATTTATTTGGAATACATTCAAACTAATAAAATGGTAGGGACATATCATATGAAACTAAAATAGACCCATGATAAACTCATATAGGATTTATAACACTTTTTATATCCAACCACCCCTTTAAGCACACCATTAGTATTGTTTACATTAAGCCTCCACACATACAAAAAGTTTGTCAAACAAAACTGAAGAAAATACATAACATAGTCACATAATAATGAAAATAAATCACCTTAATATAAAATTAATTAACTTAAAAACATCACCATGTAATTTATACTTCCCAAATTAATACAAAAAGACTCAAACACATCTCTGTAAATAGCTATATATATATAGTCATGAACAATTTGATCTTCAACACATGAATAAACACTTTACATGATAATTTATACTTTAAATTATATATATATATATATATATATATATATATATACCACTTTAAAATACAAAAATCACAAGGTCTAATTTCAAATATTGGTCTTGTAGACCAATCTTTTGATCTCACTATACACAATTAGACCAGAACCAGACAAGCCATTTTGGCTTCAATGTTTCAAGCACTTTCACTAAATTAAAATATTTAAAAAATAATTATAAATGATTTAAATTCACAAAAAACAACACCATATTCATTATATACATCAAATCAGAGCATAGAGCCTCAAACTCAACACTATAACTTGCTTGCCTAGAATTGTCAGTTTGCCTTAAAGTACAATCATGGTGATAATGACCTTCAACACCTATGTAGACAAATTAAATGACTTATGATGTGTGTATATGATATTATGATATAATTATATCATTATTGGATATAAATATAATATGGTAAAATGGCAATATTAGTCTTGTAGACCAATCTCATAACCTCACTATATACATACCTCATTGAGCTAGACAAGTCAACTTGTGAGAAAAATTTTCACTATAACCACTAACCATCAAAAATTATAAAAAAAATTAGTATGTATTAAAATTACTAAAAAACACCTCCATTTACTTGGTTCCATCACTATTCCATGTTAACACATCCCTAATCATTTTCTCACTACTACCTGGGTTTCTCACTATTTCCACCATTAGGCCTGTTACCGACTAGCTAATATAGATGATCAGTTTAGAATAAATAAGGGATATAAAGTATATAAAAACCACCATTGAAATAAAATATAATTCTCAACCTTCTCTATCTAATTATTTTCATACTTTGACTTGGTCAACTATGACTGCTATGGCAAATCTGCAAGAAATTAACACTTTCTTAAAGGGTCTACTCACACACCCGACAACTCAATCACACTTAGAAGAGCATGGGAGAGTTTAATACAAGATAAAATAGTTTTTATAATAATTTGAGGAAATTATAGGCTGTTTTGAACAAGATATTTCACATCATGTCATTATTAGGGTTTTAGAGAGGGTTAACACTATTTTTAGTGTTAACAATTATTCATAAAGGACTGCCCCTCATTTATAAAAATAATGCCTAGATATATTAGATAAGAAACTTCCCCATATATAATTAATATATAAATTTCCCATAGGTTACATGTACTAATGAACACCTGAAAGTCCTTCTCGAGTTTGGATACCTTAATTCTATATACTTGAGAGACCTCAAAACCACTTTTCATGCATTTTATTACAAAACATGATCTAAAAATTTGTGAACATGCTTGATAAAATATATAATACCTATAAAAACACTCAAAAATCCATAATTACCTTGTAAATAGAACCTCATACCCCATTAGGCTTACATTCTCTCTCTACACCATAGTCTTCATACCTTACAAGGCCTTGAACTATCCTTCATGCCTTCTTCCATGTTCTCAAAACCTTAATGTTATGATCAACACATTAATATAATTCCATATAATATGTATCATTCTTAAACACAACCAAACATCCTTCATATGTTTTGAGAATAGCTCATGATGCCTCATTAAGTCAAGCAAGGTCTAGAGGTGGTCTAGGTTCAAACTAGGTTTGAAGGTCCTACCCCCGTAGGCTCACCCTGAGACTCTCATGAGGGATAAAATGCCTCACATACATTTTTAATAAACCCCATAAAACTTATTATTCCTTTATTAATCTATTTCACCAAGCCACTATACTCAAACCTTCTCACAAGGACTTTACATATCATGACTAGTGCCATGATTAGGCTTCTCAAGCACTTGAAACTTTACAAGTGACCTTAAAACAATCCTTGATGATTATACACTTTGATCACATGCATTACATTATCCTTAAACAATGTCATACATCTACACATACCTTTTCATGCTCACCATGCACATGCTCATGATGTGACTATGCTTATTATGACTAGGCTTATCAAGTACTTAAAACTTGAGAATTAACATTCTCACACCACTGAAACAATATATTTATGATCAACATGCTCTCATGAAATCATGTAGACCTAGAGCCTCATAACCATTATTCACTACTTGATAATCAAACCTCTTTGTGACAACATTAACAATCATCAAGCTAAATTGAATCATGACATTGAGCTTGACATCAATCAATAGAAGAATCATTAGGTTGCCTTCAAATTATCTCTCAACAAAGATATATTAGGTTGCTTTAAAATTATCTCAAATATCACTCACCATAAATCTTCACCAGATGTACCTTGGCATCAATGACATCAACCTTGACATTAATGATAACATTTCTCAATAAGCTTGAGTAAACTTTAGCCTTTAACAATCTAAAAAGCCCTAATTGCAACCAAAATGATTTATAATTCACCTAATTTAGTTCAGTATATGCCATTTGAAAAAACTTGAAGTGAACCAACATCCATCAAACAACCATGGCATCATCATCTAGGTAATACAAAGGACCCTTAACACCCTCTAGGTTCTATATTAAGGATTCTATTGAGTATTTAGACATAGTTTTTGATGCTACTATATTTGATGGCCACTATCCCAATTACTTGGCCTTATGGGAAGTTGTAGATAATGTGGATTAATTCACATTAGACTAAGACATTTAAGCTAAGGATAAACAATTAGTAAAAGACCTGATTTCATTTAAATGATAGGCCCTACATTATGCAACTAATAAGTTAGAGGTTATGCCATGCATAGACTTACTATGAGGCCTCTTCTTCGAGGGAAAAATAGTAGACAATAGTTACCTCCACTACATCAACAATAACACCATTGTCAACTACATTTTAGGGGACACATTTAGTAGGTAAATGAGTCTACCCATTATAGATGTTACATTTGATTTACATATTGTAGTTACTTAGAATAAGGAAAATAATGTGGAATGAGCACTAGTATGGTAGCTTATCCCTAGAGAAACATTTACTATAAGGAAGCATGTTAAGAATTCTGTTCTCATCACCCAATTCAAAATGGGGATCTTTGTGGGCATGACACTATTGAATTAAATATTTGGATATGCAAGCATCCAATTCTTTCATCTAGAATGGGTTCCCTTGCTAGACCTATTAAGTACCTTAGAAAACACCTACACATCAGGAGAAGTAATCAGTGCTCACCTCCAGAAACAAATCCTACACAAAGATAGGAGGCCACATGGGGGAAACTTCTATATGATTTCCTATTTATTAGATGCATTTATAGGGAGAGTATATAGGCATAATGGATTCCTATCAACCTAGACATTATCAATAACTAAATTTTTTATTTTTAATCCTTTGTGCACATTTACTCATATGTTATGAACATAGCCAAGATTATTGAGGATCTCTACCCTTAGGTCTAGATGGCCATCCATAGTCAACATTTGGATTTAATTTCATCTAGCATTACCAAAACATATTCCAATAATGTGGGAGTCTACTAGATATATCCTATCTACACCATCATCATGGTTTCTAGCCACAAGGTGGATCCTCTTTAGCTTCCTAAGTTTGTTTTAGACAAGGTAGCTAAACAAGATATTACCTATCAGATATAGAATTGCATCGATGAGGAGTTAATAAATAATAAGAAGGCTAACTTCCATGCACTGCACATCACCATTGGGAGGATGAAATACACCATATAGAGGCAATTCAAGGAAGTTATAAATGCCAAGAAAGCATCTGAAATAATTACTCTCCCTCATAGAGATTGGGACCCTTATGGGAAAGTACAACAAAAGATTCACACCCTTGGAATCACATATAAACATGTGCCATTTGATCATGAGTTTCTATTTTTGAATGCCAAAGATGATGAAGAAGTGAAATAAAGAGTAATGAATGTAGGCTTGAGTGAGGACCTATTAAGGGTAATACAAGATGAACCCTATCTCACACTCGATGAGAAAAAATTCAAGATCCCACCTCTAGAAGGATGGAGATATTTTCACTTCTAGAGTAGTAGGACATATCAACAACCAGAAGGAGAGGGACAATATCCCCAAGGTACACTCATAACTCAAGATTAACCATAGGATCAAGAATAGTTGGTAGGTTAGGCATCACTTATTAGAGGACATTAACAACAACAATAAGAAGAAATGCTTACCCCTACACACAAAGAACATGAACAAATTCCTCTAGTTCAAACATCAACTATTGAACTAAGTAAGGTTGGAAGCCATAGCATGTCGATTAAGTCTATGTGACTATAAAATGATTTCAGCAATACCCATTTGGGTAAAACATTTTGGAAATACACAACATTTTATAACTTGGTACTTGACTCAAGTAGAGCAAAACACACAACAAAAAGATATCCAGATCATTTTTTTGGACTCCTATAATGAAGAGAAAACAATGGATTTAATAACCCTAACACCCAACATCATTTCCCCTCCTCTTCTCCAATAGATGATAGCTCTACAAATTGGGAGAGTAACGAGATGGTATAAAAGGAAGCCAAAGGGGGATAGACCTCATACCCCACCTACACAAGCACTCAAGGAGGCAAAACCTTCATAATAAGGTGAGTTAACACAAGTGGTGGATGAAAAGGAACTATGATAAGTAAAGGTATTTATCTTAAAAACACTAAAATCCAAGGAACCTCTCACTAGTGAGTCATATGGTAAGGGTCCTCTTTTCATAACCCCCTTATGCCTTTCTCCTTTGATGTAATTACCAATCATTTCCTCTTTTCCTACACCAATTATTTCCACATTCATTCCTATTTAATCACTTTATGTTAGTCTCCTTTTTCTACACTCATCTGCTACTTTGCCTAGTTCTACTTCACCTTCCTTAGCCTCCACTACTACAATTTCTTTTCCTTCAATGTCCATCCCTACATCCATAACTCTTCCCATCCCATCTATTGACCAATATGTCACCCAAATTTATACTTCCTCTATCATATTGGGTTCACCTGTATGTTCTTGAACATCAGTCTCCATAACCATAATAGTGACAACTAAGAGGTCTCCAAGAAAGCAACCAGTCTGTGTTGTACATCTAATTCCACAATTCAAAAACATAAACTTGTCTAAAATAGTTTGTCCCTCACTAACCAAGCCTTCCTCTAAAACTGAGTTTGAGCCTAAAGAACATGTTCAAGTAGAAACTCAACCATTAGATCCTTCAAATCTTACTCTTCTAGACTAGGCCAAGGAATTATGAGCTTTAGCCTCTAAGAGGCCCAATCTGAAGATCACTAAACTTCTAAAAATGAGCTCATTATTTAACAAGGCTAAAAAATTAGTCTAGTAGGTTATAAAGAGGAAGATTGAGGATAACTTTGACAAAAGTTTGATCATTAAGGAAAGGGAAGAGGTTTATTCCCTTTTAAAGAAATAGAATAGGAAGAAGGGTCAGTCTCCATACGTTGAGGACCTCAAGTCCTATATGGGGACCCATACTAAGGAAATATTGGACATACCTAAGGAAACAAATATGGCTAGATAAGAGATACAAAAAGAGTTAAAAACTCTAAGAGAGAAACAATAGGTAATTCCAGTCCCTCATGGTATTTAATGGGATGTGTAAAATGCAACACTTAGGTTGTATGAAATTTTGGATTTGATTCATTTTTTTAGAGTCAATTTGGCTCCACATGTAAATTCCATAACCAAATTATTTAATCTTCTTAGGGAAGATGAGAATAAGTTAAAATTATTGGTATTGTACACCCAATAAGGTATTTATCCACCTAGACTTGATGACCCCTCTAGAGGCATCAAATGCATTGAATCTAGATTTAATAAGGATATAAGAGGCTTGAGATTGGGTATCATCTTCTGAATCTCTAGTAAACAAACTGGTCAAACAAGAAAAGCAAGCAAAATAAATTTTAACTGTTCTTGAATTGACAATAATCTAAGATAATAAAGGGAAATTAGTAGCATGAGCTACATTTGATCAGATCATTCAACAAGCCTCTTATGGATTTAAATAGAGTCTACAAGGACTAAGTTTAGAGGACATTGAAGCCAAATTTAACACATCCAAGAAAAAGGCAACATAGGTAAAAGTCTTATGGGTTAGCTTTCAAACCACCAATATAAAACACACTAGATTGATGAAACAAATATGTAGGGTGACAAGGCCACATCTTCTGGACATGAACTTAATTTCTGCACAACATAAGGTGTATATGTATTAACAAGAGTTGGATGATAAGAAGAAATCAACACAAACAACACATGTCAATTTTTCTCCATAGACTTCACCTATAGTGCCAACAATAATAGCTACATAAATACCACCTCACACTTCAACTCTGATTATAACTTTTTCTCAATCAATGAGTGCATCATCGAGTACATCTATAATTAGCACATCATCAAACACAAACACAACTATAGTTCCAATGATAATTTTTAGAAACATTGAGCAAGAGCTAATTTTGATTGAACAAAAAGGCTAATTTTATATAATTTTATATGTAATGATTATGAATGAATAGTTAAGTCCTATTTATGCCCATATTATAATTAATAAAATCATTTTTTTCAATATACATGTTAGGTTGTGGAGCTAAAAGCTTCAACTGATGCAGACATGGAGGAGGTTGCTGAGTTCTAGGGACACTGGCATCGGTCAGGCCAACTAACGCCAGTTAGGGGTGAACAGAAGGACAACCAACATCGGCAGGAGTCGGTCAACGTTGATCAACTCTAGACAGACAGGGACCGATGTCTGTCGCCTGTGCGGTTCCAAAACTGTTCATTGCATGAATAGTTAGTTTGTTGAACCAGTTGTTTGCATGTAAAAGGCTATTTTGAGTCTTGAGTTGCGTGTCTAATTATTGTAAATTATAAGTCTAAGTTATTGTTTAGTATGGGATCTATTTATAGACCCATTGGCATGTATTGTAATGATGAGCAAATAGAGGAAGGCAAGGTAGATCCTTCCAATTTTAAGAACAAGTTGATCTGTAGGTGGCAGCAAGATCAAGGAGAAGTTCTACAGGGTAAGTAAGATCATTTGAGTTGTAGGCTGTTGCAAGTTCATGGGAGATATACTTGAAGTACTTTGAGTACTTGTGTACTGGTAGGGTTATTACTGACTGGTTGGAGGTGAACACCAACTCTGTGTTTGAGTTGTGTGTTGGGACCATTTTTGGTAGGAGAGTGAACTCTTGAGGGAAAGAGATTTGTACTTCTAAGAGGTGTGGAAGATTGTGGCATCTTCATTATATTTCCTTCTGGCATGAGTATTAATACAAGATTGTGTATTGTCTCTCATATTTTGTGTCATTTGTGAATTCTAGTTACTTGTTAATTTTGGTATAATTCTGTGTTTAGTTGCTTATACAAGGTAATCATATGTGCTCTTATTGAGGAACAAGATCCTGACAAGTGGTATCAGAATGTTCGCTATTCTAGGTGCCTTACAAGTGGTATCAGAGCTTTTGGTTGGGTTACTAATAGGTTGTATTAGATTTGGTTAGTGTTTGTTGATTACAGGTCACTTACAGGGGTTTTTGTTTGAGTGGGAGTATAGCAATGGCAGAAGAAAGTAAGCTACGAATGGAGAAGTTTAATGTCTAGAACTATCAATTATGGAGGATGCAGATTGAAGATTATCTGTATCAGAAAGATTTGTACTTACCATTGGGTGGGGTTGCATGCAAGCCCATAGATATGAAGGATGAAGAATGGAAGGTTCTTGATCAGAAGGCTCTGGGATCTATAAGGTTGAGCCTTGCATTGTCTGTGATTTCCAACTTATCTCAGGCTAAGACAATGGTAGAGTTGATGGAATCTTTGGCAAATTTATATGAATAACCCTCAGCTTCAAATAAGGTATTTCTTATGAAGCAATTATTTAATTTGCATATGTTGGAAGGTGGATCTGTACATAGTCATCTTAGTGATTTCCATGGTTTGGTTAAATTCAATCAATATTGTTTTGATGATGAAATTAAGGCTCTCTTAATCTTATGCTCATTACCTGAAAGTTGGGAGAGTTTGGTAATGGCAGTTACTAATACTGCGTCTGCTTCAAAAATCTTAAAAGTGGATGATGTTGTGAGTGTAATCTTGAATGAAGAAATTTGTAGGAAAAGCATAGGTGAATCATTAGGGAATGCTTTGAGTGTTGAAAGCAGGGGAAGGCAAAGAGAGAAGATCGAGCATGGGAGATCAAGGTCCAAGATAGGCAGGAGATCCAAGTCCAGGTATGGTAGAATAACCTACTGGAAATGTGGAAAGTAAGGGCATGTAAAGAGAGATTGTTGGTTGGTTGAAGATCAGCAAGAAGGAACTGAAGAAGCAGATGTTGCAGGTATTGTTGCACAGCATGCTCTGGTATGTTCCTTGGATAAAGTAGAATCTTGGGTTTTAGATTCTAGTGCCTCTTTCCATGCATCCCCAAATAGGGAATTTTTTCATGAGTATGTCCAGGGAGACTTTGGAGAAATTTATTTAGGGGATGGTAAGCCTTGTCAAATGGTTGGCAAAGGGAAAGTGAAGCTGAAATTGCAGACAGGCAACACATGGGTGTTGAAGGAGGTCATGCATATCCTAGTCCTAAAGTAGAATTTGATTTCTATTGGAAAGTTGGGTGATGAGGGTTGCACAGTAACTCTCACAGTGGACTCTTGGAAGGTTACCAAGGGTGCACTTGTTTTAGCAAGAGGTAAGAAAGTAGGTACACTTTATCTATCTACTTGTATTATTGATTCTCCTTCTGGTTTATCTACTTCAGCTATAGATTCAGAGATGTGGCTTAATAGGCTTGGACACATGAATAAGAAGGGGATGCATGTTCTTGAGTCAAAGGGTATGCTTTTGGATTTGAAAAGCATGGATCAAGATTTTTGTAAGCAAAATAAGAAAGTGACATTTCTTGAGAAATCTGATGTTCGTGACAAGAACATGAAAGCCTTGGTTTTCAAGGAGAAGATGACGGATAGAGATCAATGCAAGGGGCTAAAGAATTCTGAGTAGAGCAAGGTTGATATGGACAAGGGTTTGATCCAAAAGGAACTCGTGGGTAGAAGTCATTGCTCACAAGTAAAACACAGAGACCGATGTCGGTTAGAAAATCGACGTCAGCATCTAGATAGGGACTGACATTAGCTATGTGTAGCCTGACATTGGTGACTCCAAAAAAATAAACACCAGCGTCGGTTAGGGGGAACTGACATCGGTGATGAGGTAGTTGCATGGAACCGATGTCGATCGGGTGCAGACTGAGATGTGACCGACATCGATCATTGAGACAAATTTTGGGTAGACATCAAGCTATCAAGGAGTTTCAAGCACCCATATGGAGGACTTAAAGGGTAAGTAAGCCTCTAATTCATCATTTCCCTTCTTTACACTACTTGTTGCTCACTGATGGTCAAGAACTAGGAAGTTATTAAAGAAGCAGAGCGGGTAGATCTACGAAACAGTGGGAGTTTGGCATGGATGAAGGATGTGATTCCTTAGAGAAGAACCAAACGGGAGTTTTTGGTGGAGTTGCCAGCTGGAAGAAAGCACTGAGAGACAAATGGATTTTTAGGATAAAGAAGAGTGGGAATGGACACGTGAGATGGAAGGCCTGGGTATATGGTCTTGAGTTAGCTACAGGACAATGGAGGTTTAACCATTGTGTTTTCTTTACCAAGTTGGATAATATTAGCTAGATTATCCTGTTACTATATGTTGTGCTTGTTGCAGGGTCACATATGCAGGGAGTTGCTGAACTAAAGGTAAAGTTAGTTCAGAGGTGTGTCATGAGGAATCTGGGAGTAGCAAGATTCTTTGGCATGAGTGTGTTCTAGAGACATGGAAGGTCATAGGTTGATTTTGTCTCCAGATGATTGTGTGAAACCAGTTAGCACGCCGATGGTTGGACAATTATATGAATAGTGTCCTGATTCACATGATGAGGTTGAGTACATGTGTACTAAACCTGAGATTTCCCAAGTAGTGGGAGTTGTCAGCAAGTTTGGAGCCAATCTGAGAAAGAACCACTGGAGGGTAGTTCAGTGGATTCTTAGATATCTGAGAGGGACTAGCAACAGGTGCACATGCTATGCAGGGTCAAGTTCTTTTCTACATGGGTTTGTAGATGTGGATGTGGTAGGTGATTTGGATGACAGGAGGTGCACCATAGGATTTTTGGTGGTTGGTCTTCAAGAGTGATATTGAAGAGGGATAAAAAGCTAGGGAACAAACTAGATGATGTAGAGGTACAGGTACAATTGTAGCTATTTATCTCCAAGTGGGAGATTGTTAGGTTATGGGGCTAAAAGCTTCAATTGATGCAAACATGGAGGAGGTTGCTGAGTTCCAAGGACACTGGCATCAGTCAGGCCAATCGATGTCGATTAGGGGTGAACAGAAGGGCAACTGACATCGGCATGAGTTGGCCGACGTCGGTCAACTCCAGATAGACAGGGACTGATGTTGATCACCTATGCGGTTCTAGAACTATTCATTGTATGAATAGTTAGTTTGTTGAATCAGTTGTTTGCATGTAAAAGGCTATTTTGAGTCTTGAGCTGTGTGTCTAATTATTGTAAATTAGAAGTCTAAGTTATTGTTTAGTATGGGATCTATTTATAGACCCATTGGCATGTATTATAATGATGAGCAAATAGAGGAAGGCAAGGTAGATCCTTCCAATTGTAAGAACAGGTTGATTTGCAGGTGGCAGCAAGATCAACGAGAAGTTCTACATGGTAAGTAAGATCATTTGAGTTGTAAGTTGTTGCAAGTTCATGGGAGATCTATTTTAAGTACTTTGAGTACTTGTGTACTGGCAGGGTTATTACTGACTAGTTAGAGGTGAACACCAACTCTATGTTTGATTTGTGTGTTGGGACCATTTTTGGTAGGAGAGTGAACTCTTGAGGGAAAGAGATTTGTACATCTGAGAGGTGTGGAAGATTGTGGCATCTTCATTGTATTTCCTTCTGGCATGAGTATTAATACAAGATTGTGTATTGTCTCTCATATTTTGTGTCATTTGTGAATTCTAGTTACTTGTTAATTCTGGTATAATTCTGTGTTTAGTTGCTTATACAAGGTAATCATTTGTGCTTTTATTGAGGAGCAAGATCCTGACAAGTGGTATCAAAACGTTTGCTGTTCTAGGTGCCTTACAATACACACGTTGTATGATTGAAATATCTATAATTTATGAGACTTATCATATAGTCTATTAATATGTAATCAAAGTGTTCTAAACTTGGAGGATGAGGTGACCCCTTCCCCAAGTTCTTTATATACATATATAACCCTCTTTTCAAAGGGTTGACATTTTAGATGAATATATAAGAAGAGATCAAGAAATTGATTGTCATGCAATTATGTTTGTTATTTGAAGTTTCTTTGTCTATATTGATTTAATAATTTGATGTGTGCTAATTCTACAGATGAATATAATTGTTTTATTAATGAGTATTATTCTTAAATGTGTAATAACTATTTAGGATTGATATATTTCATCGATTTAGACAATTAGTACTAGTTGAATTGATCATTCCAATGTGTGTAGAAGTATCTTTATTGATACATTTTTCTAGGTGTGAGCCATAGCTACCCTAAATAAATTCTTGGTCCAAACTATAATATATTATATAAGGGTGTACAAAAACCTTAAGAAGAGTAACCTTTAGTTGAGACCATAAATCATCCTATATCTATTATCCCATACTACTTACCATGTTTGTTTATGAGTGTGAAAAAGCTGCAAATAACAAACACTGGTTCTTGAGATAATTTTCCACTAAATAAATAACCTTAGAAATTAATTTTCCAGAAACATAACCTTATTTTCTACTTTACCCTTCATTATTTTTGAGTTTCTTTGAGATCTTCCCACCATATAATAGTTATCCATCCATCTAAATTGCCTAGTGATTTACCTTTTTATTAGAATCCACACATCTATCCAAAAAACTTGGTTAACAACCAACAGTCTCAACCTTCTATTCCACCACCTTATTATTTTAACCACATACCTACAACTCATGCACCCGAGTGAAACCTAGTTCCATAAAGATCCCAAAATGTTAGAGGTCACCTCATTTAAAACTATCTGAGGTGTGCATAAAACCCACATCAACACAACTGATATAATGTAATCACCTTTAGGTGTGGGTAGCCTAATGGGTGAGGTGAATCTCTAGTTTTAGGGCTAGCTCCTATGATGCATCGTATAAGCTTAACTACTAATTAAACTTAATTGTCTTACCAATGAAAAGGGATAGAAAGGACATGAAATCAAACCTTATACTATAGGAGGTGATTCACCAATAGATTATATCTCCTCTACTTGATCCTTCAACAACACTTATGGACAAAATAAAGGATGGATACTATCACACTCTCTCCAAAGGACTCCTACACATAAGTGATTCACATGGAGGTCATGTCAAATGTATATAATATGAGGGTGATGAATGCAAGGTCTGATAAAATACACTAGCAATCAATTTTCACCATGATCATAAGCACAAGCATCTTCACACACCAAGTAACCTACCTAAAACAATCCACTAGTATTTAGGTGAGAGATAAAGACCCATAAAGGGAGAAAAGATGAACCACTTATGTAATTTAGACAAGCATGACACACTAAAGACTAGTATGGAGAAAGTTGAATCAGTCCTTATATTAATTCAAGGTTACAAGACACAAATGGGTAGAACTTTCTCATACCCAACATAGGGATAGTTACAATGGCCTTTAAAGTCCAATTTATAGAACATGAGAGAGAGAGAGAGAGGAAGAAATGTGGCATAAAAGTGGAATGGAAAGGCCATAATGACCATCACTCATCTAATGATTAGTTAAAAACATGAATGATGGGTAGAAACAACCCCATAATTCTCCTCATGCATTACCTTGGTGGCATAGTGGCCTTCAATGAGCCCTTTTAGGCATAGAAGTGTGGTGAATGACTAAATTTTGTTCATATTTGACTCCATGAAGAAACCATGCTCCTTTTTAAATTGATCCATTACTCCTTGACATGTAGTGAGAAGGTAGTTACTTGTTTGAACATGACCACTACTCGCCTAGCTACCATTTTCATGCCATTAACAACCCATTCAATATATTAATCACCTTAATGAATGATAGGCCTAAGACTTATATACTTTTAATTGAGTTTGGTACAATGATGTTTCTTCCTTTGAGAGTCTTATCACTATGTGAATAGGCCTGAAACACTTTCTTCTCAATGCAAATGAAGGTTATCTCTTTAATTAAGTTCAAGTTTGTTCATTATTACTTACTTGTACCATTGTAGGGGTTCATTAATGATTTTTTAGATATCATTCCATCTCTACACAGGACCAAGAAGCCTTCCTACTCACTTATAACCTTTAACATGCTTGGGAACTATGAAAACATACCCAAAATTAGACACTGTAAGCCATTTTACTACAAATTTTGCCTCACACATGCCAAATTCCTAGTGAACAGAGAATACATGGGACCTATAAGTGTCTTCTTGATGTTACCAAGGTATTTTGGGGCCATCATAGTAACTAGGAATAGTTTCTTTGCCATCAGGTTCTCCATGAGGGTTTTGGAGGGTTTAAAATGGCCTACCATCTTAACAATGGTTCATAAAGCACAAGCCCTGGATTTGAAACTTAAGGCCATAGATATTGAGTATATATACCCTCTAAAATTTAATTAACAATTCCTATTCCAATGTTTCTTTTCTAGTGAGATCTAATAAAGGTTGGTACCCTTCAGGTTCCTTCTAGGCTATATAGGCATGCTTGCAGTCTTAATGACCATTCATAAAGCTACCCCCTAAATTTGAATATCTCCACCATGGATGACAAGTGCATAGGGGTCATAAACTTTTCCTAAGAGAACTAGTCCCCATGCATTTCCTCCTTCAATATATGAGCATGTAAAACTATAGATTGAATTGGCAGACTATGACGAGAGAGCTCAAGGGGGGCTATTAGGCCAAATTATCACTTCCCTTATCTTCCCCTACTCGTGACACATATTTCAAGAATTTTACCATCATTATACAACCTATTATAGCCATATATCTTCATGAGGAAATCATCTTACCATAAGAGTGGAGTTGAAGATTTGAGGGCTTATATAGGGTTTTAGGCCTTATAGGTCTAAACTGATCTCCAAAGCATGAGACCACCAGTAACAACCCCAATGAGTTTTACTAAAATATAGTATTTAAAAAAAAAAACAAACTACACATATTAATCTTATAGATTTTACCATGAGAAATATAATTAGTGATATTTAACTAACTACATTTATTTAGTTAACCTCAAGGTTTATAGCTAATCTACTTAGCTAAATATCACCATAAATATATATAAAAATCATGAACAATACTGAATAAATAATAAATACTACATCTAAATCATTAGTGAAATAGTACAAATTCATCCATGACTAATATAATATTATATCCACTACTGTATAAGTATAATGAATAAATATTACAATTTTTAGCAATAAATAATATATCAAATAAAAATACATGATACAAAGCTCCATGGACTATGAGTCTCCATGACTCAAGTATCAATCTATAATCTCAAGTGTAGTCTCTAGTGTAGTGCTCTAGCTAGAAGTAAGAACATCATTCGAGTGATTTTGCACACCAACCATAGACTATATATCCTCTGTACTATCTCCCAACAAAGGGATGCCCCTTCCTTCATAGATGGGTAGATAATGATGGTTCAAGAATTTAGAGTGACAAACTAGAACCCATGTGATGTAGATATCTAATAAATAATGTGTATCATATAAATTTGTTTTAACATAATATCACACAAATATGAAAACTATATCAACATATGAAATGATAATGTTTAATTATAACATTACTTTGGCCAAATTTTTCAATAAATAAAGATATCTAGGATCAATCAATTTCATACACACCACTCAATCAGATTACACCTCATCTTGCATTGATGGTGCTAATTAAGCCAGTGAAATCCATCCACTACTTATTTAGTGTCATAATTACAAGATTTGGTTAAAATATATAATATACAAATAATAGATTCATTTTAAATATTTATTTTTATCTCATATAAATATGCTCATTATAAAAATATCAATACACACATTTAGTCTGTCAAATATAATGCAATGAATCCAATATCATCTAGTTTATTACAAAATAATAAATAGAATAAAAAATAATCTTTAACATAACATACCATCCAGGTAATGATCATATCTAAACTGTTAGTTACCCAAATCACAAAGTAACTTATTATGTTATTTTATCTTCAAAATAATCATTATAACACAATATTATTTATTTGTTCATATTCTATATATATATATATATATATAAATCCAATCCAAAAACCATCTTAACATGCTTTATATTTAAACCCTTAAATACCTTATTTTAATGCTTTTATAAAACATTAAAACATATACAAGCACCCACTTTCACATTGTTATGGTATTAATGTTTTCAAACATAACACAACCATGTGTGTGTGTGTGTGTGGAGGGGTATATGGTATAATCATTTCCAGGTCTATTACATAATAACAAACATATGACTTATATGTTTGTGATTATGTAATATATCTATAAATGATTATACCATATATATATATATATATATATATATATATATATATGTTTGTGATAATTTAATAGATCTAGAAATGATTATTCCATTTTTATAGATACACACATACATACATACATACACAACTATGTTATGTTTGAAAAAAATTATTACCATTACAATGTGAAAGTGGGTGCTTGTATATATTTTTATGTTTTATAAAAGCATTAAAATAACGTATTTAAGGGTTTAAATATAGAACATGTTAAGATTATTTTTGGACTAGTTTTTTTTATATGTGATTATGTAATAGATCTGAAAATGATTATACCATATATATATATATATATATATATATATATATATATATATATATATATTCATTCATAAATCTTTTGGTATATTTAAAATAGCATATAAATACTTTATTATATATAGTGATCTAAGAAGACACCCACTGTCAATTGCCTTAGAGTATTTAGTATACTCTAAGTATACATCTAGATAACAAAATAGTCCCATATCCATTTATAAACTAGATAAATTGTAATGTACTTATTTAACTAAAAACACCCAAGTTTTCATTTGATTTACCATTCATACACAACCAAACATTTATACCAATTTAATTTATTCAATTTACTCAAATCAATTGATTTATATTAGTGCTTGAATCTCTTGTCTATAAATATGATTAAATATATACACAGTCATTTTATATCAAACATTGTGAATTTTGTGGTTATGTAACTCAGTCCTAAAGTTTACATAGTTCACAAAATGGTAAATTTGATAACAATAACTAGTCCATATTTATTATATTATCTAATTCAATTTACATAGAGATTAATCTAAATTATGAATTAATTACCCTATCTCAGATTTACAAACTCCTTATATAAGTAAATATACATTCAAATGTTATAAACATAACTCAACCTTAAAGCATACTCAATCCTTGAATATAAAGTTAAATTAACAATGAAATTCATCCAAAACATTATATACTAGATAAATTCCACATATACTAAATAGTATAAGCTACAAGCTTTTACAAATAACATTGGGTATATATATATATCCCATACCAGTATTAAATCATGTTAAATCTTTGCTAACAAAATTTGAATGAAACTTGACATTCCATTTATATATTTGTATCCATATATATATGTGCATGTGTGTGTGTGTGTGTGTGTATTATTAATCATTTAAATTAAATATATATACATATAAATAAGTCAGTGTATATATATATTTTTATACACAGTCAACCAATTTTAAAAACATAAAATGTATATATACATTTACACAGTCAATATGTATTAACAAATCATTACGTATTTCACCCAAAAATTACAACTAAATATATACACAATCAAACCACATGTATCCTAAATCTAATTCACCTAAATCAAGTACTAAACTTATGTCCTTAGACTGATTCAACAACCAAAACCAAATCATAAGACCCTATCCAAAATGCCTCAAAAATTTAATAATTAATCAATGAATTTTCTAGGACTTATAAATTAAAAAAAGATTAAAGACAAAGATTTTATAGAGGTATTTACAAACATGGTGAACACCTACAACCCTACCCATTTTCCTTTTGGGTTATGGGGTTGGATGCAAGGTTCTATGGATGGCCAAGCTATCCATAGGGCCCTACATATAACCCCTTTTATTTTTTTTCTATCTCATTTAAAAATAAATGAAAACCATTACCCTTTTAAATTATTTTTCACAAATCCTTCAAAAATATCACATACATATTCAAATTACATTACCAACCTATAAAAATTGTTTAATATGCCTAGAAATCCAAATCTTCTCTTTCCTTATCTTCAATACCTTTTATTTTTCTCTTTCTGCCTATTACTCCTCATATGCATGCCTCCCAGTCCTCCTTCCTCTTTCCTTTATTCATTTCCATTACCTTACCATAAATTTCTCCTTCCTTCTCGGTAGACAAAACCCATTGAAAATATGCATGCCAAAAGAGCTCAACAAAACTCCCACTAAGCTACTGTCTGCCACCATTTCTCATGCAGTCCATAACCAACTCGCATCATGTTTTTTGCTAAGAAAGATGGTTAACTGAATTCAATGAGTGATTATAAACCCTAATCATCTCAAAACTTCCCATAACTTATTAACATAATCATTATGTATCCTAAATAATATTTGTATGCCTTTTTACTTAAACATCAACTTCACTTTGTTTACAAAAATTGACTAAATGAGAAGTCATAATCACCAATATTATACCATGCAATGTCAACCATTGACTATTAAATTAACATAAAGACTATATAGCATGGGTAAAACAAATATGTGTTTAAGAGACTATTGTTAATTGTTACCAAGTCATCCACAAACAAACACTAAGCACTCAACCTCAAACTCATAAGTTAACCCTCTAGGTTTAAACAATAACCATAGGCTTTAGTAAATAATTCAACAAACATAATGATGTATATATAATTTTTTCACAATGATATTATTCTATAACATCTTTCATTATGTTAATACTTAGCAAAGAGCTTATAATTAATTATGTATTTTATAGGTTTATATTACTATTAAAATCAATAATAGTAATCTTATAAACATAAATAGTCACTTATAAACTAACTCAACTAAGTAATAATTATTAGGGTATCTAGTGCTCACATTGTTTACACTTGTATATATTATTATATTATGATATCTCTTGAGAGATAATCATGAGGAAGGTCAAGAGATATCTTAGGGATTGAGGATGAACAATGACTCCTTGAAAAGGAGGAAATCAAACTATATAATGTACTCATATTTTCTAATAATATCATCTCAAATATATTTTTTAATAGTCTGTATATGCATTATGAGAATGAAATCTATTATTATTTGATCTTTCATTTCTATATTCAGCTCTGGTTATATGTAGATTCTGATTAGTCTTATTATGTGGTATCAAAACAAGCTTTCTCCAATGAGAGTCTTGAATTTTTTTGTATCAATTTCATTCATAAACTTGTTTGGATCTATTTTATATGTATTTTTCCTGAGTGTCATTGTTGGTAGTGGAAATATTGTTTAATATTTTATCAGATTTGCATTGCATTAAATTTGTTAGTATTTATATTCATATGATGCAATGTTGGTTCTAATGTTTCATCTACCAGATCTTTGCGTATTACCTCAAGCTTGGAATTTTTTCCATCATGGCTCAACCTAACTCTGCATTGGTATTATACACTAGATCTCATTTGATAAGATATAATTTTTTTATGTATGATTAGTGCATATCTCTCTATTTAATCATGTTTAGAGAAAGGCTTCTCACTGTTGTCCATAGTTTTTCACTGCTTACATCATATAGTTTTTTTTTGCATATGTGACTATAGAGGAGATATGTTCAATACTTGGAATTATTTTCAATTCATCATATTGATACTATCATGTTCAGGCCACATAATTGATCACTATCATCTGGTACCAATATTTTGCCCTAAAAGGATGAGTTAGGAGATGTTTAAATACTAAACTACTCAATCAATGTTGTTCATCATCGATTTCTACCAGACTGAAGATGGTGTCTATGTTACTATTTTCTACTATATGGATTTGATATCCTACTTTGGTTCCCATATGCATGTAATGTATCATTATCATTCAATGTCTTGTGCACAACCAACCTTAAGTCATGTCATTAATTATTTGTTTTGTGTTAGTTTCATGTATTTCAAATTCTATTTTGAAGTTCTTATGTATGGCATATGAGATTTTAAAATAATTCATGTCATTTATAGGTTGAGTTTGGTAAGGGTGGTTGGTATTATCAAAAATCCTATTGTCATTTTAAGTATAGTTTTTTAGTAGATCTATTATCAAATTATTATAGGTTTTAATTAAGTTAAAATAAATTTTAAAAGTTTTATAGTATGTTATGTGTCATAGTCTTTTAAGTAATCATATGATTTGTATTATCATAAATTCATAAAGTGTTATTAAGTATCATTTTTTATCTTCATCAAGTCAGTCATATTTTGTAATGGACTCATTTTTGGGGTAAACTGATATCCAGTGTTGTTGTCTAAGTCATTTTTAAAGATGGATATTCTACTTGAAAAGTTTACTAGTTTTAAATTTTACACATGGAAAGTTAAAATTCAAATGCAACTAATGAAAAAAACTTATGGGGAATAGTTAGTGGGAAAAAAACATAGCCCATAGATGCAAATAAATTACTAGAATGAAATATAAGAGATGATAAGGCCAAAGCTATCATTGGTCTTGCACTTTTAAATTTTGAACTACACTATGTAGATTTGAAAAAATCATTTACTAAAATTTGGGACAATCTAAATAAGTTTTTTGGTGCTAAAGTAGTTAATTCTAAATTATCTTTAAAGTTACATTTATTAAAATTAAAAATGAGTGAAGGAAGCATAATTTCTAGTCATATAAATGAACTCAGATCTCTCATGAGGTAGTTAACAAAAATAAAAGATCCAGTTGATGATGAGGATACTAAGGCCATTCTATTAAATAGTTTGTCTTCTAATTATAACAATGTTGTATTAAATCTTGGTCAAATTCCATTACAATCCCTAGAAGACATTATCTTATCTCTCTTATTAAAAGAGAAAAGGATTTCAGAAGATGTGGAAGTAGAAATAGTAATGTACTCAAAGAATCATTAAAAAATTAACAAAAAAAAGAAGAATTTGAATGTTTCTATTGTAAGAAGAAAGGGCACACATCATGGTTATACAAAATATTAGCTAATGATATGCTCAAGGGAAATATTAAAATAAATGAATCAAATGTGGTCAATGAAAATGAATCATCTAGTGAGGAAGAACCAAATGAAGAACTAGTAAAAGATGACAACAGTTATAATTATGAAGAATATTTATACTAAGTGAGCATCACTTACTAGAGGTTGGAAGATATTTGAGGATGGAGGATTTATATACCTCTCACTAGCCACTATAAATGGGGCTAATTTTTGTTTTAGTGGCATATTTGTATGATTTTAGTTGTGTTATTTGATTTCAATATGGTGTGTTTAAATAAGAATAGATGTCCATGCCTGTTCAAATATTGTAATAAATGAGCAATATTTCCTATGTAATCCCTTAAAGTAAGATAATGATAAGGAATAAAGGTGTGTTATAACATCATGTGTTATTCTTTATTAATTAACCACATGTAAAACCATCCTTTGTATGTAGGTTGATGGTAAATTGAGTGTAAAACCATCTTTTGTTTGTAGGTTGATGGTAAATCGAGTGCAAAACCATATGATGTTTATAGGTTGGTGATTACTTGAGTGAAAAACCATCATTCAAATTTGTTAGTAGTTGTAGTATAGGATAATGTTCTCCCCATGTTCGCACTAAGGGGGAGAATGTTAGGGTATCTAGTGCTCACATTGTTTATGCTTGTATATAATATTATATTATGATATCTCTTGAGAGAGAATCATGAGGAAGGTTGAGATATATCTTAGGGATTGAGGATGGACATTGACTCCTTGAATAAAGGAGGAAATAAAACTATATATTTTACTCCTCTCTTCTAATAATATCATCTTGAATATGTTTTGTAATAGTCTGTATATGTATTATTGAGAATGATATATATATTATTATTTGATATTTCATTTCTATATTTAGATTTGTTTATATGTAGACTCTAATTAGTATTATTAATAACATACATCAATTATTTCTAACAAATAATCCAAATAAGCATTGTTAAAAAAATATTTAACTATGTACAATACCATAATAAATCACGTTAAACTAGTTAGGTATAGATTTATAAAATCAACTAACTAATAACATCAACTAGATTAGTGAAATAACCCAATCACATAAAATGATATGAGAACACACAACATCACAATAATCAATCATAATATAAAACAAAGCATACCACAACTATCTAAATCAAATAATTAATCATAAAACATGATATACTACTATGGTGCATCCATGGGTTTTTGGTTTCACTCTTTATCATCCCCAATGTCTCCATCTACACCACCCTCTTCGATGATGCTCTCCCTCCATCACACTCTGAGGGATGGATCTATCCTACATCCACCTCATAATACTGAAGGTAGTTAACCTAAAACATAATTATATCCATAAAATAATACTTTATAATTAACAAATATGATCATAATGTATAGTATAAAAACTACAATTATCTCATAGAAAACCATTCATATAAATTAAGTGACACATAAAGGTCCCATAATCAAAATATGACATAAGATTAATCAAATAATAGTTAATCAACTAACAACCATAATAATCCATAGACCAAACAAGTTTTTTGGCTTAGAGAGAAATCATGATGTGACATCCTTCCCCATAAAAATGGTCATCATCTCGATGACATTAATTCAAACACAAATTATAAATTTAAAATATTATTTAACAAAAAATAGTACAATATGCAACAAAAAATCAAGTAAACAAATATGTAAATATCCTAAAAAAGTGTATCATATTCCTCCCAAGTGGCACTATCTTCAGAATATTGGTCCTACTAGACCTTGCACTATGACACTTCTCTATTATTCAAATTGAGTTTGCGAGTGTCAATTTTTATATTTGGTTTTACCATGACCATTATGAGATTTATGAATTACAAAGCATTCCAATCCAACACATGTGAAGGATCAATAACATAATTTTTAAGATAAGACACATGGAAGACATTATGCAAAAGAGCTAGAGCTGGTGGCAATGTAAACCTATATACTACAAGATTGATCACTTGCAAAATATTGAAGGGTATCACATATCTTGGTGAAAGTTTTTCTAACTTCCCAAATTTAATCAAACTTTTCTAAGGCTTAACCCACATAAACACTTTATCACCTACAAATAATTGCCTAGTTATTTTCTTCAGATCAACATAATTTTTGTATTTATCATTGGCCTCAACCAACCTCTTCTTGATTGTCCTAACTTTCTCTTCTATTTTTGAAAGCATCTCAAGTCTAAAGACTACCCTATCTTCAAACCTATCCCAACTGATTTATATTCTACAATACCTTAAATAAATCCATATTTAATGTTGATTGGTATGAGTTTTTATAAGCAAATTTAACCAATGGAAGGTGCTCCTCCCACTTGTATTGTTGATCCATGAAACACATATGAAAGAGATATTCTAAAACCTAGTTAACTCACTTTATCTATCCATCAATTTATGAGTGATAAGCAATGTTAAAATTCAATTATGCATCCAAAGCTAAATTCAAAGTCAACCAAAACCTAGAATTCATCCTCAAATCTTGATCTAAAATGATATTTTATAGAAAACCATGTAATCTATACACCTCTTTCATGAATCTCTTCACAAGCATAGGTGCATCATCTATCAAGTTGTCTAGTATGAAGTGGGTTACCTTGGTTAGTTTGTCAACTAAAACCAAGATCATATCATGTCTATTACATGATAATATCAACCCTTGGATGAAGTCCATACTAATCACCTACCACTTCCATTTTACTATATTGTGTGGATATAGAAATCCAACTAGATGCACATGTTTAATTGTTACATGCTGATATTCCAGACAATGAGACACAAAATCCACTACATCTCTCTTGATTCCCTTGTAGAAATAGAGTGGTTTGAGCTCAGTCATGAGATTGGTTACTCTTAGATGTCCTAAATATGGGGCATTATGCAATTCCTTTAGCACTATGCTCCTAATATTCTCTCTATTAGGTACATACATCTTATCATTACACTTCAAAAAAACATCATTTTGTATTTTAAATCCTACTTATACCTAAGATTTTGAGCAAGAATAGATAATGATTTCTTGACCTAATCATATAATTTATCTCCTATCAATAATTTAATTATTTTATCTTAGGAATTACCCCTGATAGTAGCCATGATTGCTATATACCTCCTATAACTTAGATAATCAACTACTCTATTCTCCTTGCCTTTGATATAGTTAATATCAAAATCATAATTAGATAAAAAATCTAACCATCATCTTTGATGAGCATTCAGGTTCAGTTGGGTGAATAAATACTTGAGTCCCAAATTATCAGTCTTAAGCTCAAATGGTTTCCCCAATAGATAATACCTCTAAACTTGTAAAACATGCACAATTACCATAAGTTCTAGGTCATGAGGGCCATAATTCACCTCATAAATATTTAATTTCTTAGATTCATAGGATACCACTAAGCCATCCCACATAATAAATCCTCCAAGTTCATCCTTAGATGCATTTGTGATCACTAAGAATTGGCCATTAGGATCAGGAACTCTTAGCATTGGTGCTGAATTAAGCCTCCTTTATAGTTCTTGAAATTCTATCTCATACTTATCTGACCAAACAAAACTCTAATTCTTATGTTGAAGAAAGGTAATTGGATTAACTATCTTAGATAAATTCTAAATTTATTTATTGTAATAGTCTTTTAATCCCATGAAACTCCTTACCTCATGTACATTATTTGGTGTGAGACACTCCATTATGGCTCTTATATTTGTTGGATCCACTAAAATACCATCCATAGAGATAATATGTTTCTATGAAAAAGAGCTAGAGCTGGTGGCAATGTAAACCTATATGCTACAAGATTGATCACTTGAAAAATATTGAAGGGTATCACATATCTTGGTGAAAGTTTTGCTGACTTCTCAAATTTAATCAAAATTTTCTAAGGTTTAACCCACATAAACACTTTATCACCTACAAATAATTGCCTAGTTATTTTATTCAGATCAACATAACTTTTCTATTTATCATTGGCCTTATCCAACCTCTTCTTGATTATCCTAACTTTCTCTTCTATTTTTGAAAGCATCTCAGGTCTAAATACTACCCTATATTCTAACTTATTCTAACTGATTTCTATTCTACACCTCCTTCTGTATAATGCCTTAAATAGATCCATCTTTAATTTTGATTGGTATGAGTTGTTATAAACAAATTTAACCAATGGAAGGTGATCCTCCCACTTGTATTATTTATCCATGAAATATATATAAAAGATATATTTTAAAACCTAGTTAACTCACTCTATCTATCCATTAGTTTACAGGTGATAAGCAATGTTAAAATTCAATTATGCATCCAAAGCTGAATTCAAAGTCAACCAAAACCTAGAATTCATTCTTGAATCTAGATCTAAAATGATCTTCTATAGAAAACCATGCAATAGATACACCTCTTTCACGAATCTCTTCACAAACATATGTGCATCATCTATCAAGTTGTCTGGTATGAAGTGGGTTACCTTGGTTAGTTTATCAACTAAAACCAAGATCATATCATGTCTATTACATGATAATATCAACCCTTAGATGAAATCCATACTAATCACCTGCCACTTCCATTTTAGTATATTATGTGGATATATCAATCCAAATAGATGCACATGTTTAATTATTTTTATGCTAATATTCCAGACAATGAGACACAAAATCCACTACATCTCTCTTGATTCCCTTCTAGAAATAGAGTGGTTTGAGCTCAGCCATGAGATTGGTTACTCTTAGATGTCCTAAATATGGGGCATTATGTAATTCCTTTAGCATTGTGCTCCTAATATTCTCTCTATTAGGTACATACATCCTATCATTAAACTTAAAAAAACCATCATTATATATTTTAAATCCCTTATACCTAGGATTTTGAGCAATAATAGATAATACTTTCTTGACTTGATCATAAAATTTATCTCTTATCAAGAATTTGATTATTTGATCTCAAGAAGTACTCCTGATAGTAGCCATGATTGCTATATACCTCCTACAACTTAGATAATCAACTACTCTATTCTCCTTGCCTTTGATATAGTTAATATCAAAATCATAATTAGATAAAAAAATATAATCATCATCTTTGATGAGCATTTAGGTTCGGTTGGGTGAAGATATACTTGAGTCCCAAATTATCAGTCTTAAGCTCAAATGGTTTCCCCAATAGAGAATACCTCCAAACTTGTAAAACATGCACAATTACCATAAGTTCTAGGTCATGAAGGCCATAATTCACCTCATAAATCTTTAGTTTCTTGGACTCATAGGATACCACTAAGCCATCCTACATAATAAATCCTCCAAGTTCATCCCTAGAAGCATTGGTGATCACTAAGAATTGACCATTAGGATTAGGAAATCTTAGCACTAGTGCTGAAGTAAGCCTCCTTTTCAGTTCTTGAAATTCTATCTCATACTTATCTGACCAAATAAAACTCTAATTCTTATGTTGAAGAGAGGTAATTGGATTAACTATCTTAGATAAATTCTAAATGTATTTATTGTAATAGTCTTCTAATCCCATAAAACTCCATACCTCATGTACATTATTTGGTGTGAGACACTCCATTATGGCTCTTATGTTTGTTGGATCCATTGAAATACCATCCATAGAGATAATATGTTCCAAATAGTGCACTTTCTTTTAGAAAAATGCACATTTATACAACTTGCCATATAACATGTGCCTTCCCAAACACTATAAATCTAGTTCTATATGCTATAGGTGCTCTTCCTCATCATTGGAATAAACTAGGATGTCATCAAAAAAGACCAAAACAAAATGATCCAGGTAGTCTCTAAATACACTATTCATAAGATTCATAAATGTTGCTAGAGCATTTGTCAATCAAAATGGTAATACTGTGAACTCTTAGTGCCCATATCGAGTTCTAAATATTATTTCTAGAATATCCTCCTCATGGATTCTTAATTTATGATTCTTTTCTCTAAGATCAATCTTAGAAAATATTGTTGCTCATTGTATTTGATGAAAGAGATCATCAATGCATGGAAATGAATATTTACTCCTAATAATTGATTTATTCAAAATCCTGTAATCTATACATAGGTAAAGAGTGTCATCTTTCTTCTTAATAAAAATAACTAGTGCACCCTAAGGTGACACACTTGGTTGAATTAGCCCTTTTGACAACAACACCTGAAGTTTCACCTTTAACTCAACCAATTCAATGGTTGTCATTCTATATGGCACCTTAGATTGTAGTTCTAATTTGGGTATGATATCAATCAAGAAATCTACCTTAACTTCAACTCCCTTTTTTTACCCTAAAGTTGTGTCTAATTTATGGAATCATCTTGACACTCAACCTTATTCAAATAATGTCAATCTTGGATTTATACTTCACAAGCCAATTGAATCTTAGGATTACACCATATGACCCCAATGGTGTAGTAAAAATATCCACTACTATAGTGAATTTAGGCAACCTAATCTCTAATTAAAATAGACACTTGTCAACTTTGATCTTAAACTCATTTCCATACTATACCAACCATGTATTTTCAATAATTATATATTTTATAGACAATTTACTAAGCATTTTAGGAGTAATGAAACATTTTATATCACCCATGTCAATCAAAATAGAAATTGGATGCTCAAACAAAATACTTGACAGTTCTATGGGCAAAATTTGATACTTAGCTTGACAATTATCAACAACAACATAAATCTATTGCTGGAACATACTCTGTTGAGAAGCAAAACCCTTATTCTTTGACTTGTCCTAAGGACATTCTTGAGCATAATGGTCATGTCCACATGTGAAACAACCTCCAACTGGTCCTTTCTTGTTAGACTATTAGTTTCCCTTAAAACCATTTCCAAGTTTCATGTTCCCTGAACCATTATTGAACTTGGCATTTTGATTCTTGAACTAACTCTTGGAGTCTCCACTCCTTTGCTTCCATTTCTTCTTCTTAAAAGTTGGTTTCAAACTTCTAAACTTTTTTTTGAACTTATCTCTAACTTGGGTAAGAAATTTTAATTTTTTCTCCTACCTAACTACCTTCTTGAACACCTGATCAATGGTAGATAGACCATGCACATCTACTTCACAACCAACTTGGGGTTTTAATTTCATGATGAATTTATTGATATAAAATATCTCATACACCTAATATTGAGGTACATACTTAAATATCTTGGTGAATTTATCCCAGTATTCATTCACCAATAAATACCCTTGCTTAAAATTCTAAAAATTTGTAAGCTTTTGATCAAAGTATAGTTTTGGAAGCCATCATGATCAAAATGGTGCCATAAACTATTCTTAAGTGGTGGTGGTTGAGTCAAGGTTCATGTCAAGCTTTTTGTTTGCACACCAAGTTACTACTTGACCAACAAGCTGATAAGATCCCTATATTACTTTCATGACTTTAAAATAATTTCAAATCTCAAAATAATTCTCCATTTCTATGAGCCATGTTTCAATTCCATCACCTAATACAATTCTATTTAACTTGGGTGGATTTACCTTTTTCATATCTCGTGCCAACTCTATTGCTACTTGAGCTATCACATCTTTTGGTACTTCATTTTGCCTCTACTCTTGAGGATGTTCCTGATCATCAAGATGCTCTTTAGGTTTCTCCAAAGAATTCTCATCTTTATGGCCATGCACATTCTATTCTAGAGCCACATTTTGGCCCTAGTCTCTTTCATGGTTGTGAGGATTTGGTCCAACTTTATAGCTTGGTCAGTGGCAAACTAATTTGGATCGAAAGGGTGATTGGTATTCAAAGTTACCTCACCTCCTGGTCTAGTATAAACCATTGTTATTCCTAATTAATAGGAGAATAAGTTTTCATTAATGAACACATTAAGTCTTAGAGTTTGAGCCTCAGATCTGATACCATAATGTAATAACCCCACTGAGTTTTAGCAAAATATAGTATTTTTTAAAAATTAATTACACATATTCACCTTATAGATTTCACCATGATAAATTTAATTAGTGATCTTTAATTAACTACATTCACTTAATTAATCATAATGTTTTAGTTAATCCACTTAGCTAAGGATCACCATGAATAGATATAACAATCATGAATAATACTAAACAAATAATAAATATTGAATTTAAATCATTAATGAAATACTAAAAATTTATCCATGGCTAATACAACATTACAACCACTGCTATAAAATTATAATGAATAAATATTATAGTTTTTAGTAATAAAAAATATCTCAAATAATAATACATGATACAAGTTACCACAGAGCATGAGTCTCTATGACTCAATATTTTCCACAACTCAAGTATCAATCTGTAATCTCAAGTATAGTCTCTAGTGTAGTAATCCATCTAAGAGGGAGAGCATCATCTAAGTATTTTTCTACACCAACCATGGACCATACATAGTTTGTACTATCTCCCAATAAGGGGATGATCCTCCCTTCATAAATGGGTAGATAATGACTGTGTGAGAATCTATAGTGACAAACCAAAACTTGTGCATTGTAGATATCTAATGCATAATGTGTATCATAATGAAATTTTTTCTAACATGATATCACATAAATATGAAAACTATATAAACATATGAAATGAAAAATTTTAATTATAACATTACTTTGGCCAAAGTTTTCAATAAATAATGATTTTAGGCTCAGTCAATTTCAAACACACCACTTAATTAGATTACATCTCATCTTGGATTGATGGCACTAATTAAGACAATTAAATTTATCTACTACTTATTTAGTGTCATAAATGCAAGATTTGGTTTATGTAATTATGTTAGGTACAAAAATATCAATACACACGTTTAGTCTATCAAATGTAATGCAATAAATCCAATATCATCTAGTTTATTACAAAATATTAAATAGAATAAAAAATAGTCCTTAATATAACATACCATCTGAGTAATGATCATATCTAAACTATTACTTAACTAAATCACAAAGTAACTTATAATGCTATTTCATCCTCGAAACAATCATTATAACATAGGATTATTCAATTGTTCATGTTCCACATATATAGAAAAATTCAATCCAAAAACCATATTAACATGATTTATATTTAAACCCTTAAATACATTATTTTAATGCTTTTATACAACATTAAAATATATATAAGCACCCACTTTCGCATTGTTATGCTAATAATGTTTTAAAACATAACAAAACATGTGTGTGTGTGTGTATTTGGTATAATCATTTACATATCTTTAACATGATCACAAACATATAACTAATTCCATTTATATCTAATTTCCTAAAAATTCTTATGGTATAATTTCAATACCATATAAATACTCTATTGTATATAGTGTATTTTATAAAGACATCCACTATCAATTGTCTTAGAGTATTCTATATACTCTAAGTATACATCCAGCAAACAAAATAGTCCCAAATCCCTTTTATAAACTAGATAAATCTCAATATACTTATTTGACTAAAAACACTCAAATTTTCATGTGATTTACCATTCATACACACCCAACCATTTATAATAATTCCATTTATTCAATTTACTCAAATTAATTGATTCATATTAATGTTTGAATCTCTTGCATATAAATATGATCAAAGATATACACACAATCATTCTATATCAAACATTGTGAATTTTGTGTTTATGTAACTCAGTCCTAAGGTTTAAAAAGTTCACAAAATGGTACATTTGATAACCAATAACTAGTATATATTTATTATATTATCTAATTCAATTTCCATAGAGATTAATCTAAATTATGAATTAATTCCCCTGTCTCAGATTTATGAAGTAATTATACAGTCAAATGCTATAAATATAACTCGACCTTAAAGCATACTCAGTCCTTGAATATAATGTTTAATTGATAACATAAATTTTCCAAGACATTATATAATGGACAAATTCAACCTATATTAAATAGTATAATCTACAGGGTTTTACAAATAACACTGGGTATATATATATCCCATATCCATATCAAATCATGTTAAATCTTTGCTAATAGAATTTGAATGAAACCCAACATTTTATTTATATATTTTTATCCATGTGTGTGTGTGTGTGTGTGTGTGTGTGTGTGTGTGTGTGTGTATTATCAAGCGTTTAAACCAAATATATATACATATATATAAGTCAGTGTATATATATATTTTATACACAATCAACCAATTTTAAAAACACATAATGTATATATACATTTACATAGTCAATATGTATTAACAACTCATTACATATTTCACCCAAAAATTCTAATTAAATATATACATAGTTGAACCTCATGTAGCCCAAATAGATGTCACCTAAATCAAGCACTAAGCTTATGTCCTTAGATTGGTTTGACAACCAAAACTGAATCATAGGACCCTATCCAAAAACATAATAATCAATCAATGAATTTTCTAGGACTAAAAAATTGAAAAAGGATTAAAGACAAAGATTTTATATAGGTATTTACAAACATGGTGAACACCTACAACCCTACCCCTTTTCCTTTTGGGTTATGGAGTTGGACATAGGGTTCTGTGGATGGCTGAGCCATCTATAGGGCCCTACATATAATCCCTTTTATTTTTTCTATCTCATTTAAAAATAAATGAAACCCATCACCATTTTTAATTATTTTCCACAAATCCTTCAAACACAACACACAAAAATTCAAATTATATTACCAACCTGTAACGATTGCTTAATATGCCAAGAAGCTAAATCTCCTCTTTCCTTAGCCTGAATACCTTTTATTTTTCTCCTTCTATCTACTAATCTTCATATGCATGCCTCCAAGTCCTATTTCTTTCCTTTATTCATTTATATCACCTTACTCACCATATATTTTTCCTTCCTTATTGGTAGATAAAACCCATTGAAAATATGGATGCCAAAATAACTCAATAGACCCCCCACTGAGTTACCATCTACCACCATTTCTCATGTAGTCCATAACCAAATTGCATCATGTTTTCACTAAGAAAGATGGTTAACTTAAGTCAACAAGTTATTATAAACCTTAATATCTCAAAACTTCCCATAAATAATTAAAATAATCATTATATATCCTAAATAATAATTGCATGACTTTTGACTTAAACATTGACATCACCTAGTTTACACAAATTGACAATTCCAATATTATACCATGCAATGTTGACCATCAAAAATTTAATTAACATAATGAATATATATCATGGGTAAAATAAATATGTGTCTAAAATATTATTGTTAATTATTACCAATTCATCCACAAATAAACACTATGCATTCAACCTAAAACTCATAAATTAACCCTCTAGGTTTAAACAACAACCATAGGCTTTAGTAAACAATTCTACAAACACAATGACATTTATATAGTTTTTTCACAATGATATTATTTTATAACACCCTACATTACATTAATACTTAACAAAGAGATAATAATTCATTATGTCTTTTACAGGTTTATATTATTATTAAAATTGATAATAGTAATCTTATAAATGTAAATAGTCACTTCCAAATTGACTCAACTAAGTGATAACATACATCAATTATTTATAAAAAAGAATCCAAATAAGCATTGTTAAATGAATATTTAACTATTACAATACTATAATAAATCACATTAAACTAGTTAGGTATATATTTATCAAATCAAATAACTAATAACATCAATAATAACTAGATTAGTAAAATCACCCAATCATAAAAATGATCTAAGAACACAAAATATCACAGTAGTCATTCATAATATAAAACAAAGCATACCACAACTATATAACTCAAACATTTAATCACAAAACATGATATACTACTATGGTGTGTGCATGGGTTTCTGGTTTCTCTCTTTGTCATCCCCCAATGTCTCCATATGCACCACCCTCTCTGATGATGCTCTCTTTTTATCACAATTTGAGGGATGAATATATCTTTCATCCACCTCACAACAATGAAGGTAGTTATCCCAAAAAATAATTATATCTATAAAATAATATTGTATAATTAACAAACATGATCATAATGTACATAATACAAAGTACAACTATCTCATAGCAAATCATTCATGTAAATTAAGTAACACATAATTGTTCCATAATCAGCTTATGATATAAAGTTTAATCAAACAATAGTTAATCAACTAACAACCATATAATCCATAAATCAAATAGGTTTCTCAGCTTAGAGAGAAATCAGGATGTGATTGACATCCTTCCCCCTAAAGTTGGTCATCATTCAATGACATTAATTCAAACACATTCTAAATTTAAAATATTATTTAGTAGAAAATAATATAATATTTAACAACAAATCAATCAAATAAATGTTTAAATAGCTTGAAAAACTTATCATAGTCCTCTCAAGTGGTACTATCTTCAGAATATTAGTCCCACTATACCTTACACTATGACACTTCTCTATTATGTAAACTAAGTTTACAAGTGTCAATTATTCTATTTGGTTCTACCATGACCACCCTAAGATCTACAAAGCACTCCAATCCAACACATGTGAAGGATCAACAACATAATTATTAAGATAAGACACATGGAAGACATTATGTAAAAGAGATAGAGCTAGTGGTAAATCAAGCTTATAAACTATAGAATTGACCACTTACAAAACCTCAATAGGTCCCACATATCTTGGTGAAAGTTTTGCTGAGTTACCAAATTTAATCAAGATTTTTAGAGGCTTAACCCATAAAAACACTTTATCACCTACAAAAAATTTCCTAGCTATTCTCTAAAGTTCAACTTAACATTTCTATCTATTGTTGGCCTTAACCAACCTATTCTTGATTGTCCTAACTTGCTCTTCTATTTTTGAAAGTATCTCAGGTCTAAAGACTATCCTATCATCTAACCTATCCCAGCTAATTAATGTTATACACCTCCTTCTATATAATGCCTCAAATAGAGCCACATTTAATTCTCATTGGTATGATTTGTTATAAGTAAACTCAACCAATGGAAGGTAATCCTCTCACTTATATTATTGATCCATGAAATACATATGAAGGAGATATTCTAGAACCTAGTTAACTCACTCTATTTATCCATTAGTTTATGGGTGATAATCAATGTTGAAATTCAATTATGTACTCAAAGATGAATTTATATTCAACCAAAACTTAGAAGTCATCCTTAGATCTCAATCTAAAATGATCTTCTCTAAAAAACCATTTAATCGATACACCTCTATGAATCTCTTCAAAAGCATAGGTACATCATCTGTCAAGTTTCTTGATATGAAGTGGGCTACCTTGGTTAGTTTTTCAACTAAAATCAAGATCATATCATGTCTCTTTCATGATAATTATAGCCCTTGGACTAAGTCCATACTAGTCACCTATCACTTTCATTCTGGTATATCATGTAGATATATCAATCTAGATGGATGCATATGTTTAAATTTTACATGCTGACATTCCAGATAATGAGACATAAAATTCACTGTATCTCTCTTGATTCCCATCCAAAAATAGAGTGGTTTGAACTCAGCTATAAGTTTTTTACTCCTAGATATCTTGAATATGGGGCATTATGTAATTTTATTAGCATTGTGTTCCTAATATTCTCTCTATTAGGTACATAAATCATACCATTATACCAAAAAATACCATCACTCTCTATTTTGAATCCCTTATACCTAAGATTCTGAGTATTTATAGATAATGCTTTCTTAACCTGATCATATAATTTATATCCTAGAAAGAATTTGATTACCTGATCTAAAAAAGTAATCATAATAATAACCATGACTACTATATGCCTCTTACAACTTAGCATATCAACTACTCTATTCTCTTTGCCTTTGATATAGTTAATATCAAAATCATAATTAGATTAAAAGTTTAACCATTGTCTTTAAGGAGCATTCAAGTTTGGTTGGGTGAAGATATACTTGAGTTTCAAGTTATCAGTCTTGAACTCAAATGATATCCCCAATAGATAATGCCTCCAAAATTGAAAAGTATACACAATTGTCATAAGTTATAGGTCATAAAGGGAATAATTCACCTCATAAGGCTTTAATTTCTTGGAATCATAGGCTACCACTGATCCATTCTATATAATAAATCCTTCAAGTCCATCCTTAGATGCATTGGTGGTCACTGAGAATTGACCATTAGGATGAAGAAATCTTAGCATTGGTGTTGAAGTAAGCCTCATTTTAATTCTTTAAAGGCCATCTCAAACTTATATAAATAGATGAAACTCTGATTCTTCTACTGAAGAGAGTTAATTAGATTAACTATCTTAGAGAAATTCTGAATGATCTTTTTTAATAGCCTACTAATCTCATGAAACTCCTTACCTCATGCACATTATTTGGTGCCAAACACTCCATTATGGATCTTATCTTTGTTGGATCCACTAAAATACCATCCAAAGAGATAATATATCCCAAATACTATACTTTCTTTTTGAAAAATTCACATTTAGATAAATTAACATACAACATGTGCCTTTGTAAATACTACAAAACTAGTTCTAGATGCTACATGTGCTCTTCCTCATCCTTAGAATAAATGAGGATGTCATCAATAAAGACTAAATAGAAATGATCTAGGTAGTCTTGAAATATACTATTCATAAGATTCATAAATTCTATTAGAGCATTTGTCAATCCAAATGGTAACTTGTGAACTCATATTGCCCATATCAAGTTATAAATGCTATTTTTGAAATACACTCCTCATTAATTCTCAACTAATGATACCTTACTCAAAGATCAATCTTAGAAAAGATTATTTCTCCTCACATTTGATAAAAAATATCAACAATGTGTGGTAATAGATATTTATTCTTAATGTTTGCTTTATTAAACATCCTATAATCTATACATAGGTGAATAGTTCCATTATTCTTCTTAATGAAAATAATTGGTGCACCCCAAGGTGACATACTTGGTTGAATCAAAACTTTTGAAAACTCCTAATGTTGTACCTTTAACTCAACCAATTTAGTGTTTATCATTATGTATGGTACCTTAGATTGTGGTTCTGATCTAGGGATGATATCAATCAAGAAATCAAACTCATGCTTGGGTGGTAATCCTGGTAATTATTTTAAAAACATGTCATAGAAGTTTAAAAAAAGGATAATCTTATATGGATGGTTCCTTATACTCCTCCATTTCATTTATCTTAATGATAAGTGCCCAACATTCCTTCATTTGAGATTTTCTAAGTTGAATTATAGAAATCTTCCTTATATTTAACTCCCTTTTCTAACCCCAAAGTTGTGTATAATTTATAAAATCATCTTGATACTCAACCTTCTTTAGATAATAGTTAACCTTGGATTTATACTTTGCAAGCTGATTAACTCCTAGGATCACATCATATGATCCCAATAGTGCAATAAAAAGATATAGTTCTATAGTGAATTTAGGGAACTTATTCTCTAATTTGACTAGACACTTGTCAAATTTGGCCTTAGACTCATTCCCATACTATACTAACCACATATTTAGCATAAATCCATCTTTTTTAGACAATTTAGTAAGCATTCTAGGAGCAATGAAATAATTTTTAGCTCCTATGTAAATCAAAATAAATATGTGATGATTGAACAAAATACCTAAAAGTTCTATGGGTGAAGTTTGATACTCAGCCTAATGATTTTCAATAGCGGCATGAATATGTTATTGGAATGTACCCTATTGAGAATCAAAACCCTTGTTCTTTGACTTGTCCTGAGGACATTCTCAAGCATAATGGTCACCTCTACATATGAAGTAACCTCTAACTGGTTCTTTCTTATCAGAATATTGGTTTTCATTGAAACCACTCTTGAAACCATTTTCATGTTTCCTATTCCCTAAACCATTATAAAACTTGGTGTTCTAATTCTTGAACTAACTCTTGGAGAATCCACTCCTCTGCTTCTATTTATTCTTATTGAAAGTTGGTTTTGAACTTCTAAACTTATTTTTAAAGTTATCTCTAACTTAGGCAAGAGTTTTAGTTTCTAATCCTACTTGACTACCTTTTCAAACACCTGATCTATGGTAGATGGATCATGCACATCTACTTCACAACTAATTTAGGGTATTAATCCTATGATGAATTTCCTGATCTTGAACTTCTCATTCACCTGATATTGAAGTACATAATTAAGGAGCTTGGTGAATTGCTCCTAGTATTCATTCACTAATAAATCCCCTTCTTTAAGATTCTAAAAATATATAATCTTTGATCAAATTATAATTATGGAAGCCATCATGACCTAAATAGTGCCATAAATTGTTACCAAGTGGTGGTGGTTGAGTTGAGGTTCATCATGAGCTTATTATTTGCCTACCAAGTTTCCACTTAAACAATAATATGATAAACTCTCCAAAGTGATTTTGTGACTTCAGAATAATTTTGAATCTTGAAATACTTTTCTATTTCTATTAGACACACTTCATCTCCATCACCCAATAAAATTCCATCGAACTTGGGTGGATTTACCTTTTTCATATTATGTGCCAAATCTATAACTACTCGAGCTCTTATATCTTTTGGAACTTTGTATTGAATTTAATCTTGAGGATGTTAATACTCATCAATTTATTCCTAAGCATTCTCCTCTTCATAGCCATGCACTTCTTATTCTAGGGGTATGATTTGGTCTCTAGTATCTTGCATGGTTATGAGGATTTTATCCAACTTTGTATCTTGTTTAGTAGCAAACTAATTTTGACCAAAAGGTTGATTGGTATTCAAATTACCCTCACCTCATTGTCTAGTGTAAACCATTGTTTTTATTACTTAATATGAGAATAAGTTTGCATTGGTAGACATATTAAATCCTAGAGTTTGATCCTTAGCTCTCTACTAAAATTTAACAACCCAATAGGGTTTTACCAAAATATAGTAATTTAAAAACAAAATTAACTACATATATTCATCTTACGAATTTCACTACAAGAAATATAATTAATGATATTTAACTAACCATATTAATTTAGTTAACCACAAAGTTTATAGCTAATCCACTTAGCTAAGTATCACCATGAATAGATATAATAATCATGAATAATGTTTAATAAATAATAAATATTGCATCTAAATCATTAATTAAATAGTACAAATTCAATCACAAATGATACAACATTACATCTAATACTATATAAGTATAATTAATAAATATTATAATTTTTAATAATAAATAATATCTCAAATAATAATACATGATACAAAGTTACATGAAGTATGAGTCTCCATGACTCAAGTATTAACCTATAATCTCAAGTGTAGTCTCTAGTGTAGAACTCCAACTAGAAGTAATAACATCATTTGAGTGCTTTTCCACACCAACCACATATCATATATCCCCCTCACTATCTCCTAATAAGGGGATGATCCTCCATTCATAAATGGGTAGATAATGATAGTGTGGGAATACAGAGTGACAAACTAGAACCCATGTGTTGTAGATATCTGATACATAATGTGTATAATAAATAAATCCATTCTAACATGATATCACATAAATATGAAAACTATCTCAACATATGGAATGATAATGTTTAATTATAACATTACGTTGGTCAAAGTTTTCAAAAAATAAGGATCTCTAGGATTAGTCAATTTCATACACACCACTCAATAAGATTACACATCATCTTACATTGATGGTGCTAATTAAGCTAGTAAAATTCATCCATTACTTATTTAGTGTCATAAATGTGAGATTTAGTTGATACAAATATGCTAAGTACAAAAATATCAATACACACATTTAGTCCATCAAATGTCATGCAACGAATCCAATATCATCTACTTTATTATAGAATAATAAATAGAATAAAAATATTCCTTAATATAACATAACATTTGAGTAATGATTATATCTAAACTATTAGTTACCCAAATCACAAATTAACTTATAAAACTATTTCATCCCTAAAATAATGATAACAAAATTAACTTAGTTACCATAGATCTGAGTAATGATTATATCTAAACTATTAGTTACCCAAATCACATATATAACAAAATCTAATCCAAAAACCATCTTAACATGCTTTATATTTAAACCCTTAAATTCCTTATTTTAATTATTTTATACAACATTAAAATATATACAAGCATCCACTTTCATATTATTATGGTAATAATGTTTTCAAACATAACATAACTATGTACGTGTGTGTGTGTGTGTGTGTGTGGTGTAATCATTTCCAGATCTATTACATAATTATAAACATATAACTTATAACATATATATCTTCAAAAATCTTATGGTATAATTTCAATACCATATAAATATTTTATTATATACAGTGTACTCTAAAAAGACATCCATTGTCAATTATCTTAAAGTATTCTGTATACTCTAAGTGTACATCCAACTAAAAAATAGTCCCAAAGCCATCTTATAAACTAGATAAATGCCAATGTACTTGTTTAACTTAAAATACCCAAATTTTCATGTGATTTACCATCTATACACACCCAACCATTTATATTAATTATATTTATTTAATTTAATCAATAAATCGATTCATATTAAAGTTTGAATCTCTTGCATATAAATATTATAAAAGATATACACATAGTCATTCTATATCAAACATTATGAATTACGTGGTTATGTAACTCAGTCCTAAAATTTTACACAATTCAAAAAGTGGTACATTTGATAACCAATAACTAGTCCATATTTATTATATTGTCTATTTCAATTTGCATAGAGACTAAGAACTCATCTAAATTATGAATTAATTCCCCTATCTCAGATTTATGAACTCATTATATAAGTAGATATATATTCAAATGTTATAAACATAACTTAGCCTTAAAGCATACTCAGTCCTTAAATATAAAGCTCAATTGATAATGTAATTCAGCCAAGACATTATATACTGGAAAAATTCCACATATATTAAATAACATAAGCTATAGGCTTTTACAAATAACATTAGGTATATATATATATATATATCCCATACTTGTATAAAATTGTGTTAAATATTTGATAATAGAATTTAAATGAAACTCAACATTACATTTATATATTTGTATCTATATATAAATATGTATATATATTATCAAGCATTTAACCCATATATATATATATATATATATTTATACACAATCAACTAATTTTAAAAACACATAATGTATATATACATTTACATAGTCAATATGTATTAATAACTCATTACGTATTTCAAAAAAAAATTCTAACTAAATATATACACAGTCAAACCCCATGTAGCCCAAATAGAATTCACCTAAATAGAACACTAAGTGTATACAATGGGAAATGAAATAGATCTCTAAATCAATCCTATCTTGAAGAAGATAAATCCTACTTATACTTCCAATTATTAATACATTATATATTTAGGGTCATGACCAAGATGGATCTACTAGACCTAACCAAGGGATCTCTTACCACAATAATATCACTAGGGAGAGTTCCAAAGCCTAGAGTTAAGCAAAACTACACAATAATCATAACTAGGTCCTATGTTTTCATATTCACTAAACTAATAACAAGTAAAGTAAAAGTATAATCTAGTGATCGACGAATCTTTTGGAATAAAGTAGGGGTAATGAACATGAAAATTAAACATGCATAAAAGACATATACTCACATCAATGTATACATAATCCTAATGCATGGAAGAGAAGTAAAAATGCATATCTATCTAATCTTACAAAGGAGGAATGATGTTAGGAATAATTACCTTCAAATATGAACCCATCAAGCCTTAATATCTCACTTGGACAAGGTACTTCATAAGAGGTTATTGTGGTATGTAAGGATGACAAGGATAAATCAGCTATAGGATACACAACCTATCAATACATCCAAAAGAATTTTCCATAAGATAAGATTCATATCTCTAAATAAAGTATGAAACCCTAAACTTACTCCTCAAGTAGAATATTGGATAAGTAGATGTGCAATATATCCTTATTTTTCTCTTAGAAATGACAAAATAAAAGTGTTTATATAAGCAAATTTAACCCTAATCCTTTCTAAAAGTTTATGCTGATAAGATCAAACCAGTTGACCTAGTATCATTATTGACAAAAATAAATTAGGTCATAGACTAGGTCATCTAGGGGTTGACTTAGACCCTAATAAGTTTTATCAATAACAATACAAGGTTGATGGGGCTGACAATGTAACAAAGACTGTCAAAAAGGCTTTTAGGTTAGGGAAGGGCTAATGAATGTAGTAAATGACTAGAGGAGGGTGTAAAATAGGAGGAAAAGTTTAGGAGATCATTTTAGGAGATGAGTGTGTAGATAAAAGTGGTAATAAGGGACAATAATCCTATGAAGAACTAATGGTTTGCCCACCCCTTTCTTGATTCACCCCTTAAGGTATGCACTCAGAGAGATTGGGATTCAATGGGTTCCTACAAGATAGAAAGCACCAATAATTGATAAAGTTTGAAAATATTATGTGTATATATATGCCTCACTCGAATCTCATCACGTGTCACTTAGGTGAAACATAGGATGGTTTTTAGGAAAAAACCATATTGATACATAGCACTAAAGTTAAATAAAGTGCAATAAGGAGAAAATAATATAAATGAAAGGATAGAATTTAAAAACACATACCTTTACTTACCTTAGTGTTGTAGATAAAGAAGGAGATGCAAGAAATGTGAAGGCATCTAATGTTGGGAACATTTAGTCAAACCTATAGAGATTAGCAAAACAAAGCAAAAAAAAATATTTTTTGTAATATAGACATATAATAGTGAAAAAGATTATGTACAATGTCACAATTCTAGAACATTTTATGATTTGGAAAAAGAGTTAGTAGAGATAAAGATATGATCAAAATAATAAATTTGATGGTAAATATTTGAAGGGTCACTAATTTTGAATAGTAAATATAAATAGGGTGAAAAATAATTCATTTGGTATTTTTACTATTCTAAGAAAATAGAGCTCTAATAGACCTAATGAGAGACCAAAGAGCCAACATGGTGAGGAGATGACAACTGATATGGGGAGGACATATATTAGTCACAATGTGCAACACAAGTAAGCAACTAAACATTTCAATTTTTTTAATGTTTTTTTTTGAAATTGAGTTAATTATAGAAAATTGACTAGTAGGAAAAATTGAGTACTGAAATGAACCTTAGGAAAATTTTAAGGACACTAAGGGTAAAATAGGGTATTGGATAAGGAGTTAGACTAATAAATTCTCAAGACATTTATGGAAATTGGTCAAAAAATCATCACTGTGGATAAATAGAGATGATCAGGTCAACTTAGTTTGTAGAGAGTGAGAAAACCAATAGGTTGATTGCATAACAGTGGGCCAACTTAGTTGGTCAAGGAAAGGGGACAACTTAGTAATAATAGGCTGACTTAGTTGTTTCTAAAGTGGCCAACTTATTACTACAAGGTATAAATGGGGTTAACTTAGTATTGTAAACCAAAGCTAGCTCACTTAATACTATAGGGGTTGATATAGTAGAAATTTGATAGAGCTAATTTAATATCCCTGATATAGTATAGGGTTGATTTAGTTTTTAAAAGTCAATTCAGTAGAAAATAAACAAACTAAGTTAAACTAACTAAGTTTTTTGAAATTTGTAAGAATATATTTTGATTATACATGATGTGGAGATCTAATACACCCTTTTTTATTTGATATTTTTAGAGACACCAAAGATATTGGTGATTGATCAATGCATCATGGTTACTAGATTTACTAGAGCACTTGATAGATGTGGATAGAGTGAGACTAGCTACACTAGGTTTGGGAGGTATCATGGAGATGAGGTGCATCCCATTGAGTGTTGATCTCATTATCACATTCCTCAAAGCATGGGAATGGTTGAATAACACATTTTGATGGGTGGTGGATGGAGATACCATAGATGTGGGTATCACATTAGAGGATACCCATGCATTACTTAGACTATTTATAAGATGGGTATTGGTGATCATAGGGACATCAAAAGATATAGATGAGAGATGAGCACTAACCAAGTAGGTGATGTGCTTAGATAGAATCTACTCAGGATTGAGGGTTATTTTATTCAATGTGTATATTGTGTATATTTTGGAAATCTATAAGGCCATGATTGGACTTATGACAACATAAGTATTGTGTCACAAGTCAGGTGGTATGGTATTTTTGTATGCGATAGCTTTATGCTAGTCTATTTTAGATCAAGGGGTGCTATATAATTTTGGGTTTGTCATATGGGTCTAGTTCTTAAATTATATGTATGGGATGTTATCTAGAGGGAATAAGACTATGGGACTAGTGGTGTTACTTAATACATGGATATTTGTGAGGTTCTTAATGTATTGACTAGATGGGGTGCCCCATGTGTCATTGATAGGTTACCTCAGGTGACTAGATGAAGATAGGACCAAGTACCATGGGTTGTGCCCCACATGTCAGTGTTATAGATGATCACATGAGGGGAGATCATGTGAAATCCATACACACATATTATTACTATTTGGCCTAGTTCAAAGACTATGGTACTAGGGCTAGATTGAGTATAGATCACAAACTACTATACCTAGTGGGTAGATCTACAACTAGTGACACACTTACCAGTGTAGTTTAGACTCATACACCTAATTAATCCTCTAGTAGTGCCTAAATTTTTAGTATGGCATGATAAAGAGTCAAGGGGGAGATAAGGAATAAGAGTGCCAGTTGAGAGACCAATGATCAAGCTATGGTGTGTGAGACCATAGATTGGTCGAGCATGATAGTTGGTAGATGAAGGAGGAAGGGCATGGATGTGGATGTAGGGGTAAAATAGGTACCAAAATGGGCACCATAATTGGAGGATTAATAAACACCACAAACACACCACATACATATATGTTATTGGAAAGATCAATCATAGATGAGGGTGGTCACATAGGATGATCTAACAGTTGGCCTAGGATAGAGTTAGTCAATAGAGGTACCTCTAAGGAGAGGTCCTCAACATGTACAAGTGGTGACTCTTGAATTTTCCTTGATAGTGAGGTGACCTATAGATGAGGTGTTCAAGGTATAGATAGATGGAGATACCATGCTTGATGAATGAAAAAATGAGGAGATGCTGGTTGGTGATACTAAAATTGGTGAGAAATGTTGTAATTTTAATTATTAAGATAGAATACTAGTTATATGTGATTGTAAGTAGATAGATTTTGAAATGTATATATGATTTGATATCTATTTGGTTGTGGTTTTGTAAATCCTAAGATAAATGAGGTTAGATTAGGATCCCTAGTCATGTTAGTGCACCATGATATTTTGGATGAGGTATTGGCACCGTATGATCCCACCATACTGGATGATCCTATGGTACCATCTACTTCAGCTCAAGTAAGCTCATTTAGACTAGTTTGGGAGGCCATAAAGAAGTTACAAGCATACAAAGATGGATTTTAGCCATTGATATGGGTGGGAGTAGGAGAGGCACAGGTCAGGTAGGCCTTGGCTTAGGAGAGAGCCACACACATGGATACCATGATCCAAATTGGATAGGTACAAGCCTAGGTTACCAACCTATAGAGATAGGTAGTAATATTTAGATCATAGACTACCTCATTACAATACACTATGTAGAGAGGATAATTCAAGGTGTCTATGCATTATGTGGCTAGGCCATGATATAGGTATGATGGAGCCCAATTGTGAAGCTGGAGCTATGTATTTTTGTGTTTTTTACTATTGTGTTTTATAAAACACATGATATATAGAAATATATTATTTTTATGGTTAGATTTTGGTCTCACAAGCTATATTTTGGTTGTGGTTATTGATGCATGGATATATTTATTTCTAGCACATGTATTTTGCATTTGTTGTATATGTTATGGGAAATATATGTGGAGTGTTTTCTTTTTTTGCATTATGTGATACACATGCATGGTTAAAAAAATAGGAAAAAGGATTTGAAAAAATATAATTAATAACAAATGAATGTTCTGCACACTATACCATGATAGGAAATGTGTAATAACAAAAGATGAATTAGTATAATACACCAAAAAGTGGTAAATAAGAGTACAAAATGTTTTTGAACCATGAAAAATATTAGTACCAAATTATAACAAGTAAAATCACACTATATCATGTTGGGAAGTATGAAAATAATGTAATAAAATAGAAGGCACATGAAATACAAATGGTATATAAATAAAATAATTGAGTCAATCGATCATAATAAAATCATGGTGGGAAGTATAAAAGAGAAACAAAATTGGCAAAATGAACTTAAATTGATCACACTAATTCAACCTAGGAATTATGAAAACCTGAAGAGAAATGGTTGGATTCTTACATGCAATCAGAAAATAAGAAGATAAAAGTGAAAGATCAATGAAGTAAGCATAAAACATAATATATCAATATGGGAAGCATGTCAATGACATATAACTCATAATCAATCATGACTTATCTCAAATTTGACACATGTAATTTTATTATGATTTAGGTATTAGAAAATTTCATGAGGATGTCAAGGTCCTATCCATGGTCTTACACTACAACTCACAAGGAGAACACCAATGAGGTGTAAAAAATGGGAAAAATATGTTAAAATGGTATGTTTAGAATGATAATGTGAAAATTTGGTAATTTGTGAGGAAGGCCTAGTCCTATCCAAGGTCTTGCACTAAAACTCACAAATGGGATCCCTAAGGGGAGTCATTAGTGAATAAAACAATATTTCTCAAGGGGAAATATTAAGCCTATAGGGAATGAATGAAGGAATCTAAAAATCACAATATAGGTGTCTTATGAGAAGACCTTAGGAAATATGAGGCACACTAAGAACATAAAAAGACACTAAATGACTAGTGAGCATCAATATACAGAGGATACCTATTCACTATAGACACAAAGTTGTGTAGGAAAATAAGTGAGATACTAAGATCAACTCATGTTAGTTGATTTTAATAGGAAAAGTAAAATGGACTTACCTTCCCATAACATGTTCTCCATTCTTTAGGACCTCTTACACAACTGTCAATCTATTAAGAAGATTGGGTGCTTGTGTGAGAAATTAACTAAAACAAAAAGAGTTTTTTTAATTCTCCTTTCATAATCTAATGGCCTACTGCACCCCAATATAATTTGACTCTATCATGAAGCCAAATGTGGAATTTGATCTTTGATTAAAGAAAGGGGTTGTGATTAGAATCACATCTTTTAGTTTGATTTGACTTTTGAAATTTTTAATGTTGCCTTTTGTAACATTCCTTTTGTTAAAATTATTTGGATTTTGAAATTTTATGGATTTTAAGATTCCTCCTCTATAAAAACTTGGAATGATTATTCATGATAGATATAGTGATACACATAAATGAGATTTAGGATTTGGCTAAAGGAAGCTAAGTATCCAAAGACATAACCGACTAAAACACTTAGACTTACGTATGAACTAGTATGTTATCTCAAGTTTTAACCATGCGTATGCTTAGTTTAAAAAATGAAATGAGAGAATAAAGGGAGATCCGAGGTGGATCGGTAAAAGGAGATTATAATGAGATGAATTATTTGCTAACTGATCACATGGTAAAGAAGGAATGACTAAAGGAAATGAGGTTTGTATAACTAAGTCATAATAAAAAATTATTCATGTTTATAGAGATAAGTTAGAAAAAAATCATGAGAATGAAAGAGATAACCATATAAAAGTAAATCATAGATAAAAATTATGTAATCATGAAAAAAAATCCATAATATAAAATAAGGAAGAAAATGACACCATAAGCAATATGTAGTGCAAAACATAAGTAGTCATGTAAGATAAATAAGAATTTGACATAATGTTAAATGATATAAGATAGATAAATGTAAATTTGGAGCACACATAGATCTAAATTAAAAAAATAAATGAAAAAACACCATGCTATGTTCATATATACTAGTAGATTTGTCCACACATATTATCCAAAACATATGATAAGTCTCTATGAAATTGAATTTGAATTGCAACCAGAGTCTCATCGATCTTCAAGGAAAGTTGAGAAAATAATTTGCATTGAATATCCTCAATGTAAAATATAGGAATTCTTGAAGGATCATGCTTATGAGGAATATGATGCAAGATAATCTTAGGAGAAGGAATGGGAATGGACTCTACAGGAATTAAAGGGGTCACCAGTGGAGAAGAATACATAGTTGACAAAATCATGGGTGGAGAAACTATAGGTGGAGAAGGACCATAGGTGGAAGATCCATGGGGGAATAATGGGGAGCCTTATTGTGAGGGTTAATTATGGGAGGAAGGGTAGTAGACATAATAATGGTCATGAGGTGATCTTTGAGATGCTTCTGAAGGATACGATAATGATCAGTGTGATCAGTACCATATTGATGCCACATATAACATACCTCTAAATATTTGGGAATGTATTTAGGTAATAATTTTGGGGGAGGTATAACCTTGCCTATGAGTTGAGGAAAAGTGGGATGCAGGGTGTCTATATATTAACAGAACTTATGACAATGCATGGAGGAATGATTATCTATGCCCTGAAAGCAACATATACACTTGTTAATAGAATTTTCATATGTAATAATAGAGGGAATGAAAATGGAAGCTAGGGAAGGCTAGCGTAATGAATAGTCTCAAGTCCAATGATTATAAACTTTATGAATATCACAATATGGCTAATTGACCCATTTGGTGGGCAAAGGAGCAAGTTGTAGTAAAGGGAGTAAACTATCACCAAGGGGAGATGGAGTTGGTAGAGAAACTAGATGAGGCTTGATTGAAGGAGTAATAATATTAGAAATAGGAAGAGAGTCAAATAGAGAGTGAGTTGGAATAGGATATGAACTAGGCTCAATTGAGGGAGGGGTGGGATGCATAGAAGGCTGAAGTATGGCACAGACATCTCAAGGGAAAGTCAACTAAAGGGATCCTAATATCTAGAAAAGTGATAGGGAGTAGTCATAAAATGATCCATAAGCATGATCCTATGAGATTATTCATAAATTGGAGGTATGCACACCATATCTATCCTATGAACAAGAGGAAAAATGCTAAAATTAAGAATTATATAGGATGGAATGCGATAAGAATAATGAAAAAATTGAAGCAAAGAATAATGATAATGAATGATTTTAGTATCTTGGGGCTTGAATAAGACCTCATAAAAATGGGTCATCTAAGGTATAACCATCATTTTATTTAGGTGTATTAAGATCAATTACATAGGTAGGGATGACTTTGTCATCAGATGTGGTGTGATGAATGGAGTGTTGAGTCTTAGTTAAGACAATGGGTATGTCATCACTAGGTGGTTAGTGGGAATGTGGTTTCAGAGAATGTGGAAGCTAATAAATGAGATTAAGAGAGAGACCTAAGGTTTTAATCTTGATATTGATCTCATTAGGTTCATTTTCATCTAAATCTAAGAGGTTAAGTGGTATATTCCCAATGAGTTCTGGGTGACCATTGTAAATTTGTGTGGAGTTGATAGGAAAGTTAAACCGTTGAGATTCATGGAATATAACACTCAGCAAGGGTTCAAGGGTTGAAACTTTGAAAAAACCATGGTATTATAATTATTCAAAATTCCAAGGGTTAGTGTCACCTTGAATCCTACAGATTACACCATTATAAGATAATTTAATACATTGGTAGGTGAAAGAGGAAACTTCTCTCATGTGATGAGTATATGGCCTACCAAACAAAATGTTATAGGATAGAGGAAAGTTGAAAATAATTACTTTCAATCAAATAGTGATATGTGGAATGGTGATAGGGAGCCATACACAACTGAATGGAGGCATTTTCCTTCAACCATAACCTTGACATGTGTTGCATGTGGACTTGAGATTACATTTAGGATATCCAAGGGTTTTAATAAATTTAAGAGAGGTAACACAAGTACCTAAACCCTCATCAATCAAGGCACACTCAACTTGGATATCACCAATTTTGACACTGATAAAAAGGAGAGGATCATCCACATGAAGCAGAATATCATTAGGAATCATAAAAGCAATGGGGAATTTGAGGGAGAGAGAAGTGTCCATTGTTTCTTCAATGTGTATGGACATCTCTTCACACTATTTTAAAATGATATCTTTTGATATAGATAAGGTGGTTTCACATCTTGCTAGGGGAGGATGAGGGATTTTCATTTCAATAAGAATTGCATAATATGATTACAATGATGTAGAGAAGTTTGCATAAGTTTGAGAAATGGGTTTTGAGATGGGAGATTAGTAACTTCTATGATAAGATCCCATTCATCATAACCCATAATGGGACTATTGGAAAGAGGTGAATCATGTTGAAGGAGTTCCTTGGAAGGAGGAACTGAAGTGCATATGAATTTATGTTGATAGGTGTAGACACCTAAAATTGGCCACTAATGGCTTCATACTGGACTTTAGACTAATTCTTACCAACTTTTTCAAATTAAGCCTAAGAATCACTAAACCTCTCAGATTTGGCTTCATAACATGATATTTGGCCTATAAACCAATTAAATGGGGCAAATGCACACATGAATTAAATCAAATCTTATAAAATTATAAAAAACCTAAACAAAATTAATTAAAATGTTAAACCTAATTAAATTCCTAGTTGAATTATCTATGTGTAATTAATGAATTATCGAAAAAGGAAATTAAAAAATCAAGAATATCCTAAGAATTCATACTTACCTTTTTGTGAGTTGTCAAATATCCTACCATATCTCAACATGCCTATTCATTTCCAATCATGATCATTTGACACCTTTTAACTTTATCAAGGTTAATTAACTCACGAAGGTTAGGTTTGAACCCATTCCAAGCTTAAACTACACTCTAAATCACCTTGGGTTAGGGTTAATTTCTAAACCTATAAATACAAGAATAGACCTCTTCATTAGAGAACTTAAGCACACTAAAATTATAATGTAGGATTTAGCGCATGATTCAAAGCTATAGTGTTATAATTCTAAAATCACAAGCCAAGCCACAAATATAAGCCATACCAAGCAAGACAACAATGGTGTCAAGGAGAGAAGGAGCCACACAAATCCATTTGTCAAAGACTCTTTGAGCACAAGCTGAGCAAGCCAAATGAACACATCAATTGGAGCATTCAAGGAAGGTAAGGAATTTATAAGTTCTTTGCATTTTAGTTGAACTTTGTCATTTTTTGTTTGTTCACAAAGTTCCCCCTATGATCTAGGAAATTAATTATTATGTAGGTTAGTGTGTTTTTATTCAAGTTTTCTTACTTTTTATAATACATGATCTAACCACCCTTCTTAGATTCCTTGATCACAAATGGCATGCCCTATGGGACTCTATGCACCCCACATACCAAGGAGATGAAGATTGAACTCCTAAATTTTTAAATGGATGATTTAAAGCCTTCAAAATTGAAGTTTTAGCTTGTTTTTTTTCTATATTTGTGTTTTTTATGCTAACTTAGATCTACACAAAGACTGAGCTCATTTAGGCATAATCAACATCGGTTCTACCAAACCATCAATAGTTTTGCTTAATCAAACCTAATTCTAGGTGACTGACATGGGTCAGGTTGTAGGGGAACATAAATACAAAACTTTAATTTTGAATCTTTTTAGCATTCATAATCATTCTTTCTTAGTTTCATTGGCCGCTATACTCTCTGCCTAACCATTGTGTTACAAGTTTCAAAGAGTTTTTATCATATTTTTGACTAACCAAACATTTTTATCTCATGTTGATTTTGCCTTTAGGTTCACAAGTGATCAACATCGATCTTAATTGATCAATATTGATTCTTTATAGCTATCATTAATTCTCTATGAGACTGATTATCATCGATCACCTTATAAGTAACATCAATCAGTTCTGATCGATGTCAGTCTATATGTTTTTAAAATAAAAAACTAAGAGCTACTTTTTAAAGTTCATTTTCTCATCATTGAAAGTGATTCTAAGCAGACGAAGACTCCATAACCCTTGAAATTCAAAGGCTTGATTGAAACATAAAATTACAAGTTTAAATGGTTTTAACATTTCATTTAAGGTACCTAAAAATAATTAGATAAGTCATCCAAAATTAATTTTGGTACTAAAATAAACTTATTAAAACTTGAAAATTTTATCTTTGGTGCTTAAAAGGAATTAGAATTGATAATATTTTTAAATACTTCATTTTTGGTGCTTAAAATGAATGCTTAAGTCTTGAACACTTCATTTTAGTGTTTAAAAATAAATTAGGCTAACATATTGAACATTTAGATTTTAGAGCTTAAATGAACCTAGGTGGTTTTGATTAAGTTGTGTTGTGAAATTTTTTCAAAGTTTTTGCACTTAAGCCAAGAGGCCAAATAAATAACTTAAGCAAACATGTCAATTGGTGCACGAATTGACTTTCACTTAGATTTCAAATTCATTGAAAATGTTTGTTTGAACTTGTTTTTTTATTTTCACAAAATTAAGATCATGTGTATGCTCTCCCCCCATCCCATATAGGGAACTTGGGTGACCAAAATCACCTTTTCATTTCATTTGTCCCTAGTCCAAGGTGTGGAAATAAAGTTGTATAGGATTTCCCCAAAACCTACATAATTTAGGTGATCTAAAAATAACCCTAACATTTTTCCAATTGGTTTTATTTCCATGCAATTTGGATTACAGAGGGGAGGTCATTACCTCTTCACAAATTCTTTAGGGAAACATTGATCTTGGAATTCATCTCCTAGTAGTGTTTCAACCCTGCTCCATGATGGGGTATACAAATTAGGGTACATATACTATGAGAGGTAGGGGGTTGAGAGACTAACCTCTCCTTTCATAATGAAGACCCGAGTCAATTTTGGCCAACCAAGGGATTCCACTAAGCAATCCATGGATGGAATCACTATGCAAAGGAATATACCTTTTCATAATAAGTTGATTAGAATGAACTCAATTGATGTGATACTTATCTTATGTTATCCACACTTGGGATCAATCTAGATGGTTATCAATTGTAAGTTTTAGTTAACCCCACTTACCATACCTTGTTAGGATCTAGGATGATATACTTAGTTGTATTTAGTCTTTTTCCTTTTATTCCTTAGTGTTTTATGTCTAAAACACTTTTTTTATACCACATCATAAATAAGTTTGTTTGTATATACTACTCCATTATTTGAGGAGGCATTATGCCATCTATTTGACATTATTAATTTGCCTTAAAAAAATTTTGTGTCAAAAACATTGAGCATGTCATTTGATTGAAATGGATAAGTTACACTTCATAAATTAATTCAAGTTTTGAACTTATAAGTCTTTGAAACAAAAAAATATTTATAACTTTTGAGAGAAATAACATCATTACACTGCTTAAATTGTTTCATAGACTTGTTTTGTCTTGTGTCCAAAGTTGCCATTATTTAAAACCAATCATATGTGTCTTGTGGTATCTTTGTTTTAGTACCATTACACCATTAACATTTGTTTAGATTTTTTGGTCAAAGATCCTAAGTTTTCCTAAATGTAGTTTTTAATTAACTTTTACAAGTTCAAATCCAACCATTGATTGATTTTTGTTTAGGCCTCGTTTCATAGGGGCTGATACAAAAATCTTTCTATTTTGGGTTATATAACTTAGGTTAATTCATTACCCAAATTTGAAAACTATATTATTTGTGAATTTATTTGAGAGAATTAGTCAATATCTAAATACCTTTTTTTTGGTGCCTCATACCAATTTGATCACATTAATGTCTATTATTAAGTGCCTAGTTTATGCCAAAGTGTTCCAAGTTTGTTAGATTAAATTACCCCTTTGTTTCAAGTCTATATTTCGACACTGAATTTGGCCAAGATTCATAACACATGCCTTGTTTGAGCTTAGATTTTGATGCCATTTTTTCCCAAAAGATCTAACAACTTTTACCTTTTCTAGATTAGACCTATTTGGAACATATTTGGACCTAGAGTTTGGCATCTTATTTTTAGTTCATTTATTTGGTCTTGTTTGTGTGAGAAATTTAACATTAGACATTTGAAATTATATATTTTTTTACCAAGTCTTAGGATAGAATTTTTGGAGATACAATTCCATTCCTTTGACCGAATTAGACATAGTTTGAACCTTTTGTCTTTTTAGACATATATTTTTATATTTTGTAGAACTCTAAACCCATATTGTCATGAAACATTTTTCATTAATTTAACCATTTCTCACTATACATGTAGTGGAGTCATGTATAATCCAGGATATGAAAATGTTATCAAACAAGAGGAATTTATTCAAGACCCTTATGAAGATGATGTCATTTGGGAGATAGATACTTATCCACCTTCCAACACTCAATCAGGGGAACATAGTCAGGATCCTTTGGCCCATTATTTGGTTAGCATTCCTTCATACACAAAATAATACCAAGAAAAAATGGCTAAATATTTGGATAGCATACCTTTGGTTGTAGAATAAGTCAAACCAAAACCTTATTACATTACAATGCCATTGGCCTATGATACTTATCTAGTTGATTGTCACTTGCTAGAAAATAAGTTTGAGTTCTTAAATAGAGCCACAAAGGTATGGGTTAAGTTTTTGATAGACTTTCCCCATGAAAAATTTCCAATCTAGTAAGAGGGCCTTACAACATGACTTACAATTAGAAAATGAATATGTCTCTTCCTAAAATCCTAATACCATTGTGTTGATGTCATATCAATATCCTTGTATTATTTTCACATAAAGGGGCCTCATGGAGGACCACTTCATTCAAATTCAAATAACATACCAAACATATCAAAACCTAGCACATAACTTTAATAATATGACCATGTCAAATGCACCTCTTATTAAGTTAGTTCCTTCAATAGGAGTCTTACTTAAGTTGATAGGCCAAGAAAATTAGGGTTTAGACCCAGTTATGCAAAGCACCTCAAGATAAAACATGTTCAATACCCCAAATATTGAGGAAGTGTCTTCTGATTCCATGTAAAATAGTGAACCAAACATAGTGGACAATATACAAGTAATGTCTAATTTAAACTAAAGTGGTGTTAATGCATAAAAAAATAGTAAACAATAAAATGTGCCTTTAAATAACACCATGAGTGGTTCACAAACTCAAGGATTAGGATTTTATACTTCCCAACCTCATCTAACTACCTCTAATTTACAACTAGATGCTTTTTCAAACACACAACATCAAGGATTAAGTAGTCAACCAATGACCAATGTCATGCTATAACAAAATGTGATAAATATTACTACATTTTAACACATGATGATTAATATTCCAAAACAATAGGCACCATCCAATATATCCATATAATAGAGGCAAAACATATTACCACCTCAACAGGGGGCAACCAAAATTCCACCTCATCAGGTAGTGATGAACAAAACTCTTCAGTCATAGACTAACATGTTAATCCAAAAATAAATGATGTCTAACCCATAATTTACTATTATTGGTTAGTGATATATTTTTAATATACAACATGTCTCTACTTACCAATAGGGATTTGTATAACCAAGAGGTTATAATTTTCCACAAGTATCAATTAGGCAATTATTGAATTTCATGCAAAATGTGCCATAAATTCAATAATAGAGTCTTGTTTCATAAGTTCCCCTCAATTAATAAGGTATGACTAGTCAAAAATATTTCCCTATTCAAACTTAATAGGCACAATACAACCATATTCCTTCATCCCAACCATAATATTCCTAAAATTAGGCCTACATACCCAATCCCAACCATAATATCTCATTGTAGCATGTACAATTTCAATAATCACACCCTAATATGTGCATGCATATTCCTGGCCTATTCCCTAACTAATCAAACATTCCCCAACAAATGCCTCCACTATACCTTGGTAAAAGTAATCCACTTTTGACTACACAACCTCCACCTCATGCCAATGATCCCACTAGTTTCCTTGCACAAGAGATACAATAAATGAAGGATGTAATTTCCCTCATCTAAGATGGTAAATAGACTAAGAAGTTCAAGTTAGATGATGTGTATTCTTACCATTTCAATATGGAGTACTTGTGGATACTATTCCCTTCAGGGTGCAAACCACTAAAGTTCAACAAATACAAGGGGAAAGGTGACCCCAAGGCCCATTTGATAGAATTTTTTGTTGCATGCCAACTAGTGGCCTTTAATGACATATACCTATTTTTTTAATTTCCAAGGATTATAATAGGATAATCCTTGGAATGGTTCCTAAAGTTTCCCAAGAATTTTGTATTTGATTTTGTTGATCTTTTAGATAACTTTGTACAACACTTCTCTTACAATCTCAAGCATGAGATTTCATTGGTAGATTTAACATAATCAAAACAAAAATCTGATGAAAGCTTAAAAAATTATCTATAGTAATGGAGAGATGTTATAATTTGATTTACCCACAGTCTCCTAGATAAGCAACTAGATACTGTGTTTACCAAAAATCTACACAATGAGATATCTTATAATTTAGAGTTATAGGATGCATACACTTTTAAGGAAATCATTGATAAAGGTTTGTTGATAAAAATATCCCTTATTAATAAGGGGATAATTAAACTAACCTCATTAAATAATATCCAAAACCAAAACTAGAATAATGTCTAGAATCAGAACCAAGTCCAAGCATAAGTGTCATAGCAAACCCAAGCCAATAGTTATGATAAACCCAAGTAGTTCAATCACAACAAGAATGTTTTAAAGAAAAAAGTAACATAAGATAAATATGTCCAAATGGTGTAAACACCATCTACTCAGCCTATGCCACATTTAAAAATTACTCCTAACTAATAACCTCTTCATTAAATGCAACAAACACAACAACCTAGACTAGTGCAACAAATACAAAAACCTATGCGTTTGCAAAACCCTCCTCTAAGGAGAAATGTTCCCACTTATCATGTATTTAGTAACATTGGAAAACCCCTTGATTTTTTTTTTTCAAGCTCTCTAAAACTAATTTGATTAACTATCTTATTTTGAAATACTTTCTTGAGGGTGCTAACAATCTAGAATGGTATAGGCCAAATGAATTCTATGAGTATCATCAGGTCAATAGCCATAATTTACATCATTATGTGTAAATTAACTATGTGATCAAGAATATGTTGGAAAATATAGAAATTACATTGGGTCATGGAGCTTCCACATCCAATCAAAACCTAAGAATCTATCAGAACCCCTTTCCCCAACATAACAACCACCAAATGTAACAAAAACAATAGCCAGTACAATAATAAAAATAGTATCAAAAACCAAGGTAGAATCCAAAGAACCAACAAAATCAGTAGCAAAACTAATAAAATCAAAATAATGGACAAAACCAAGGCTAGAATGATGCCAACAACCAATAGACCTACCATGCAATTACACATGACTACAACACATAGGCCATATTGTAGGAGTTCATGTTAACAACATTTCCATTAATCCAATATCAAGTATCAATCAAATAATACTATTGTTAATCATTCCCAATCAACCAACCCATTCTAGTAATCCGTCCTTGACTTGAGACCACATATAATCAAACCAACAAATAGGGATTCCAACTTTGGACCTTATACCGATAACTCATCATTAGCCCGTGACCATGCACAAGTGAACAAATGATTGAGACTTATCCTATATGGTCCCACTCTACCATCATTTTTTATTAATAATGGTCCTATACCTGATCCCAATTGTGCCATCATAACTCAGTAGTCAAATATTACCATACTAGGCCCACATTCATCTACCACTTCACCCATCATACAACCACCCGTTTTGACTAGGAATAAGCCATTTGCCATTATACAAGAAAATACACTTGACATTATGGAACAATTGTATAATATGCATACAAAAATCTCCATTTTAGATTTTTTATGTATGTCTACTATCCACAAATAACATCTTGATAGATTTCCTTGGCCAATCCCAAGTTCTTAATGACATCTTTAGATAAATTTCAAGCTTTAATTAGACACCTAGCTCTAGGCCAATAATTAACCTTAAAAAAAAAGTAATATGTCATCCCTTGGCCCACTTCATAATTATCCATTGTACATCATAGTTTACATAACATGCGACAAAGTGAAGCATGTCCTCATAGACAATGGATCAGGCCTAAATATTATTTTTCTAAAGTTCATCAAGATTATTGGGTACACAATGACAAATTTTCAAATAGAAATCATCACAATCAAAGCCTACGATAATAAAGAATAAGAATCATAAGGCACCATTAGCTTATCAATTATAATTGAGACTTTGACTCATGATTCACTATGCCATGTGTTAGACCTTGATTTATCATATAATATGCTTTTGGGTAGACCTTGGATAAATGAGATTCATACAATCCCATCAACATTTCACTAGTGTATCAAGTTCTCCCATTTAGGTATGGAGGTTACCATTCTAAGAGATTTGCATCCATATGAGCATTGTAAGCATTTAGAGGCTGAGTCAAAAGCTATAACTATCATTTGAGCATGAATCCAATTACCAAGAAGGACAAGGGAAAAGAAATATTTGTTGATTCACCAGAGGCTAACTACATTTACCCTGATACCCTTGATTCACTTTCCCACATGCCACCTCTTAAAATGTCTAATCATTATATCATTTTGGCTAATGGCCTAGGAAAATATTTGACCCATGACACTTTCCACATTGAAAATCTTCCATAGAACCCAAAGTCCTTTGGAATACCAAAAGTCAAACCACTCATATAATGGTAAAGATAGCATAAAGCCAAAATGCATAGTCTAGCACTTGTCACTTTCATATTGGCCTCTAGAAAAGAATAGGACTCTTTTCTAGATGATGAATCATGGTTTTATAATGACAAATTGGCCAATTGTTACAAAAATTCTAAGTACCCCATTCCTAATCAGATCATAAAGAACCAATCCTATGAAGGAAGAGGCCTTGGGCCAAATCAATAAGGAAAATTGGAGCCAATTTGTATGACTCAGTACAAAGGAACCTATGGACTTAGGTTCAAATTGCCTAGGGGTGACCCTACATATCTTATTCAAGTTTCATCACCAAAAACTAGTGATAACTATGCCAATAGTGAAGCAAAATTTGATCATAACCATTTCAATAACCTAAGCCATACCAATTTATTTGAAACTAATTCCATTTGTACCCTTTGACTAGTTATTTACTATAATCCACTTCCATTATATTATCCTTAACTGATAGATTATGACCAACAAGAACCCAACATGTCAATTGATGAGTTTCAAAATGATGAGGTCTTTTGTGATTTTCTAGGCCTTAGGGACATTTTTTTGTTGGGAGATGACAAATAAGGGATATCAATCAAGTTGGATCTTAAAGCCTATTTTGGAGAATGGGTGAACACTCTTAGCCAAAAATAATTAAATAAAACATCGAGCTCTCAAAGTGAAAACCTTTTTAAGGTGCTTTTAGACCAAGAAAATAGTAAAGATAAATTCTAGTATGGTGGTGAAAACTTATTTCAAGCACCATTAGATGGGGGTGTTCAAAATTCTTCAAATATAGACCAGGAGACCACCAATGATGAACTTGTCTATGGGTCCAAGTTTAGTATTAAAGAATAATAGGATTTTGATCAAATCATCTAGGAGACCACCAACAACAAACTTACTTATGGGTCCGAGTTCAGTCTTGAAGAAAAAAAAGCTTTTGATCAAATAATCCAAGAGTTTCCAACTATGTTTATCACATGTCCATCCCTACCCTTGGGGGATTTTGATTCATCATTCCTAGGAGAACTTGAAGAGCCAGTCCTAATATAGGACTCTACTATTACAAGCCAGTTAAAATCTTTGCCCACTATTCTTGAAGATGGTTTGAACCTTCTAGTAGAGGATACTATAGAGGTAAACATCAAGACTCCAGATGACTTGAATGGATCAAATTAGGCATGTCATTCACTAAGGAGAAACGTGAAGTCATACAACCTTAGTGAGGTAATTTGTTGATATATTTGCATGGACCTACTCTAACATGCTAGGTTTAAACCTCACCTTGATTATTCACCACATTATGGCACATCCTAATGCCTATGAAATAAAACTTATGAAAGATGAATCATTACATTAATTAGTCAAGAAAGAGTTGGAAAATATCTTATAAGTGAGATGTATTAGGCCAATCAACTATTCTGAATGGATTTCTAATGTTATGCCAGTTAATAAGAAGTTAAAAGGAATTAGAATATGCATTGATTTTAGATACATAAACAAGGTCTACCCCAAGGATGAATTTTTTCTACCAAACATTGACATGATTGTTGACTCCATAATGGGTTATGAAATGCTTTCACTGATGGACAAATTCTCATACTATAATCATATCCAAATCACACTGGAAGACCAACATAAAATAACATTCACACTCTATGAGGAACATTATATTATTAGGTTATGCCATTTGATCTCAAAAATATAGGGGCCACTTATCAAAAATCCATGACCATCATATTTGATGATATGATTCATAACATTGTTGAAGATTACATCGACAACATACTAGGTAAATCCAAGACCAAGGTTGACCATCCAATAACACTAAGGAGGATATTTGAGTGACTACATGAATACAAAGTTAGGATCAACCCTAAGAAGTTAATTTTTGGAGTTACTTCAAACAAATTATTTGGATTCATTATGTCTCACTGAGGCTTTGAAGTTGATCCAGCCAATGCATGAGCCATAAAAAAATATGCCACCATCGACAAATTTGAAGTAGCTCCATAGTTTGTAGGGAAAGCTATAATCTATTAGACACTTCATATCTCAATTGGCCAACAAGTACCACTCATTTACACATCTATTGAAGAAATATGTGACATTTCATTGGGATGATGACTACCAAAAAACTTTTCAACAATTGAAAGACTATCTAATAAATCCACATATTTTATTACCTCCTATGCTAGGAAAACCATTCTTACTATATCTATCAAATACCAACAAAGCCCTAAGGGCACTTCTAGTTCAACATGATGATAATGAAAAAGAGCATGATGTGTACTATCTAATTTATACACTGGTTGTGTATGAGCACAATTACACACCTATTGAAAAATCCTATTTAGATATGGTCTTCACAGCTTAAGAACTGTGACCATGGTCATTTCAAAAGTAGATCTACTCAAGTATCTACTATCAAAAATAATTTACAAGGTCACATGGCCAAATGGATCATGTTATTAAGTGAATTTGAGATAGAGTATGTCAACTGTAAATACATCAATGGGCAAGTTTTTATAGATCATTACAAGTTGAAAAATAAGACCATAGTTAAACAATAAGACCATGGTCATTTCAAAAGTAGATCTGCTCAAGTATCTACTATCAAAAACAACTTTACAAGGTCACATGGCCAAATGGATCATGCTATTAAGTTAATTTGAGATAGAGTATGTCAACTAAAAATACATCAAGGTGCAAGTTCTTATAGATCAACTTGCTGAAGTACTCCTTATAGATACAAAACTGCTAACATTCTAATTCCCAAACAAATCCATTATGACCATCATTGAAACACCTCTTGAGGAGTAGGACTAGAATCTATATTTTTATGGGTCATTCATAGTAAATGGATTAGGGGTAGGTCTTTTTTTTATTACTCTATATGGGGATCTAATCCCTAAATCATTCAAAATCATATTTTCTTTTACCAACAACATGGATGAATATGAAACACTCATTTCATGGCTCTAACAGGCAGTACAATGGAACATACAACATCTCAAGGTTTATGGTGATTATCAATTAATCATCAATTAGGTTATAGACCATTTTTAGACTAAAGATGATAAGGTGGTTTTGTATAAGGCCATGGTCGATACTCTCAAATAATAGATTGCCAATGTCCAATTTGAACATATACTAAGGGCCAATAACATAATAGTATATGCCATGGCCACTATTAGATATTTGATTAGACAAACAAATATGGCCAAAGAATACCTATTTCTCATTGAAAATCTATTAGTGCTAGCTCATAAGCCATCAACTCTCGTAATGATTTATGATATTGTTGATCCTAGATATACTTGGTATTCAAACCTATACACCTACCTACATGACCAAATCATACCACTAGACCTATCCCATAAACATTTACAGCTTTTATCCATAATGTTGCATGCTATACCTTATTTGAAGCAACCCTATACCATCATAGTTTTGATGGAACTTTTGTTCATTATTTAACTTTAGTATAATCTACATTAGTGTTACAAGAATTTAATGAAAGAGTATGTGGAGCCCACACCAATGGGGTAGTCATTTATAAAAAGCTCTTACATATTGGGTATTATTGGCCTATGATGAATGCATATGCAGTTGCATATGTGAAAATATGTAACAAGTGTCAATGGCATGCCAATCTAATTCATGCCTTGGTCAAGACTCTAAAACCAATACTTACACCATGGCCATTTACTACATGGGGCCTCGATCTCATTGGGAAGATAAAACCCACCTCATTCGATGGCCATAACTTATCCTTATCACCAAAGAATACTTCACTAACTAGGTTGAAGCTATACCCCTCACTTACATGATTGGAAAGTGAATTTCCAAATTCATCTTTAACCATCTCATTTTCTGTTATGGTATTCTTATTGACATTATATCTGATAATGGTGGATCATTCAAGTATAAGAATGTTAAATCTCTATGTGTTAAATACAAGATTAAACAACAATTTTTCATGGCATATTACCCATAAGGTAATGGCCATCTAGAATCATCTAGAAAAACCATTATCAACATCCTTAAAAATATTATCAATAATGCCAGTCATGATTGACACCTTCAAATATTCCATACCCTCTAGGCATACTAAACCAATCATCATACTCTCATAGGAGACACTCTATACTCACTTGTTTATGGCATTGAGGCCATTCTTCCTATTGATGTCTAGTTACCTTCTTTATGCATTTATTTGAATCATATCCTAGATGATGAAGACTATGATGTAGCTCACTTATAAGAGCTAGAGTTACTTGATGAGAAAGAAACACATGAATGAAATAAACAATCTACAAACATATCAAAACTGACTCCATGGCCATTACAATTAGTGCATGAAACATAGACAATTTAAACTTGGTGATCTTGTTCTTAAATAAAACCAAAAGAATACCATGGCCAAGAAGAAACATAAAAGGCCATTTCAAACCCAACTAGGTAGGTCCTTTAATCATTGTTTCAAACTATGACATTATAGCCTATAGACTCACCACACTAGATGGGGATAAAATTGATTAGTTGATGAACATTATACACCTTGAGCATTAATTTGATTGAGTGACTTGGTGTATTATCTATGAGGACCATTTCAAATTTTACCATATTATCAACTTTATTTTTTATACCATTCTACCATTCGATTCACTTTTCCATTCCACAATCCCATTTTACCATACCTTTTCTATTGATCGATTTGTTTTGACCTTCCCTACCCAACCTATTTGACTTTGGTTCCATTCTATTAGTTCCACTTTCAACATGAAGATTCGAATCAATTTCAACAGTTATTTCAAGTATTCTAGATAGAGGTCCTTCATTTCTTATTCCAATTTATACCAAGTATGCCTAATTATAACCACCTATGGGAAAATCAGTGTCTCACCATCTTGCTACTAATTATAATCACTTATGGGTAAATTAATATCATTGACTTATGCCATTGTTTCCTAATTATAACTATACGCAATCAAAAATGCATCATGTCTATAAATCAATCCTAGTTTGAAGAAGATAGAGCATACCTACACTTACGATTGGGATACACTTGTTAAGTGAGTGTATGACCAATTTGGGGATCTACTAGACCTAATTAGGGGATCACTTGTCACAACATATCATGCTAGGAAGGGTTCTAAATCCTATAGTCTAACATAATCACACAATAACCCTAATGAAGTCTTAAGGTTTAAATCATTCGCCTATTATAATAATAAGAAAGTAAATCTTATCTAGTTTACACCAAAACTTATGGCATAAAGTGGGTGTTAGAAATAATATAGCAAACATGTATATGGAACCTCAATTAAAGTAAGTATGAGTAATACCCTAATACATGAAATATGAAAGATAGTATTATTCAAGCCAACACTTATGCTACTTTGATCTATTAAAAGAGAGGAGAATAAAGTTAGAATATACTTACCTAGATGTGAACTTGTCGAGACTCAATCTCTCCCTTGGTTAATAGAGCTTCACAAGAGGTTATTGTGGTTTGTAAGGATAACTAAGAAAGACCAAATCATCCAAGACTTATCCACAAGATTATATTCTTCAAATAAGGAACCTAAGCTAAGTCTCTTCAAGTATAATGGTGGAAGAGCAGATTGTGAAGAAGCACAAGTGAATAATAACTCTTGATTACACATGAAATAATGATTAAATGATCTTGTATTTATAGGTGGGTCTTGCCCTAAATCCTTTCAAAAATGTCAGCTATACAGGGTTGACCCAGTCAACCCAGTGTGTTTTTGGGGACAATTCACTAGGTCTGAGCTAGGTTAGAAAAAAGGATAACAAGCTAAGAAAGTGAAAAATACCCATAAACTATACTGGGTCAACCTAGTTGACCTAGTACAACTAATTGTCTAAAAGGGAATTAAGGAAAAAAAGGAGGATAAAGCATGGCAAAAAACTAGAGGAATATTCAAGGGAGGAGAAATAGCTTAGGGAATGGTTTTGGGATCTGGATGGATTGGTAATAATGTGGTAAAAAGGGACAAAAATCATGTAAATCACCAAAGGTCTGTCCACCCTTTTTCTAGTGCACCCCTTAAGGAATGCACTCAGAGAGATTGAGTCTCAAAGATTTCTTGCAAGATGTAAATCATTAGTATTTGATAAAAGTTTGAAAATATTATGTGTATACATATGCCCCACTCGAAGCTCATAATGTGTCACTAAGGTGTAACAAGGGATGGTGCTTCAAGAAAGAACATAAGGACACACTTAATGCTGATGCTAAAAAAATTTATAGTATTTTAAAGCAAAAATAACTGAAAATAAATGACTAAAAGGGAAAATAATCTAAAAAGTAAATGATTGAAAAGTAAATAAATAAAAAGTAAATGTGATGCATACCTTAACTTACCTCTATCACATGATGGTTATCTACTTTGTTGTTATTTTTGATTGTGTAGGGCACAAAGACTACTTTTGACAAAATTAAGAATATAAAACTATAGAGCAAAAATAAACAAATGTAGGAAAATCCAAGATATATGGTGCTATAAAGACATGACGTACTTGGGAAATTTGGAAAGATGGGGTGATAGATGCTATGTTAGACCAATGACAAAGTCAAAAATAAGAGTAAATTAGGTAACCAAAAAACTAAGGTTACTAAAGACCAAAAAACTCAAATAAGTAAACATTAAGTAAGAAAGACAAACTCACCAAGTCAAACCAAGGATACATGTCAAAAAGATGGTAATCAAACAAATCAAATGGTAAAAGATAAAATAAAATGGTAAGACAACATTGATGAATGAGAAGTAACAATCCACATCTCACTCATCAATAGAAAAAGGTGCATAAAAAGGGAAAACAACATTGATGATTGAGAAGTAACAAGCCAACCTCACTCAATAATGGAAAAAGGGTATGAAATCAGGTGTCCATAATAATAGGAAATTAAAATAATGATAAATGGTAAAAGAAAAGTAAATTAAGTCTAGGAAATGTAAAGCGATGGTGTAAAGAAAGTAATCCATGGTTGCTCAAATATGTTATGTTTATTTTAAGGATAGATAAAGTTGAAAAAAGTAGTGCTAGCATGTTTTTAAAAGGTGAATAATAAAGAAGTGAAGAAGAGGGAAAAAAATTTGGAGTCACAATTTATCTATCAAGGGGGGAAAATGAAATGGGTGGAGGGGATAATGAAGGAAAAACCTAGGTAGAGGAACTCTTTATCAAACTCAAGATACTCAAATTAGGTTTATCAAAACAAGAAGAGTTTTGACGTTAAGTACTATGAAGAACTTCTCTTAGTCACACAAGTCTTAGGTCAATAAATGGAGTCTATAGATTATCTCATGAAGGCTAAATGCATGAAAATTAAAATGGACCTACCTTCCAATAACATGTTCCCCATTCTTCAGGACCCTTATAGAGTCATCAGTCTACTACAAATATTGGGTACTTGTGTGAGAAAGTAGGTAGCACCATAGAGATTTTTTTAAAAATCCACTATTCCAATATATTGGCCTACCACTTTGTGTGAGAAAGTAGGTAGCACTATAGATATTTTTTTTAAAAATCCACTATTCCAATCTATTGGCCTACCACACCCCAAAGGACCTCAGTTTTAGGTGAGGCCAACTATGGAGTTTGAACTTTGATTAGAGATAGAAGATGTGCTTGAAATCATGTTTTTTGGTGTGATTTTGACTTTTAAGATTTTGTATGTTACCTTTTAGATATCATTACCTTTTATTTCAAATGATTTGGATTTTAACCTTTTTGATAGATTTTTTAAGATTCCTCCTCCATATGGATTTAGAAAACCAAATATTGGTTCTAAAGATGACTTTCATTTAAATACTTGGGACAAGGTTGATAAGAAAGAAAACCTCAAAGAGCATGGGGTCTAAGAGTATTGTAAATCTAGGTGAAATAAAAGTGCTATATTGACTTTGACCTTGTTTTATCCAATAGGGAGTGAAAGAAAAGGGGAAATAAATAAGAATGACACATGAAACAATTTGAATTTCTTCAAATCATAAAAAATGTGACAAAGGGAAAAAAGAGGGATACAATGGCAGTAAAGTGTGATTCCATATCATAAGAATGAGGGAAATGGAGGAAAACATGTTAACATAAATTTTTGTGCAGATTCTATCTAATAAAAGAATCAAAAGCTAAAGTTGAGAACAAGGATGTACAAATATGAAAATATGGTAATTTTATGAGGAGGGATGGGTCTTATCCATGATCTTACACTACAAATTCATAAAATAAGGAAAAGATAAATCAAAGAGATGGTATTTTTATGAGGGATGTCAGGTCTAATCTGTAGTCTTACAAAGCAACTCATAAAATAAAAACCCAAGGGATGCCAAAACAACATTTGCAAGTAAAAAGTATGTGAGATAAATAAGTAAAAGTTGGTGGTTTTGTGAGGAATGTTAGGTACTATCCACAGTCTTACACAACAACTCACAAAAGAAAAATCTAAGGGGTGTCCAAAGAGAAAATACAAGAAGATAAAGAAGACTATGGTACATCAATAAACCAAAAGACCAAAAGGGAGGACTAAAGGTTTGTGAAAAGGAGGAAACTACTGCATAGGGAGAGACCTGTGTAAGTAACCTAAAAAAAGTGTTAGATAGATGTAGATAGAAAGAATGAAAAAAGGAATTTTTTATTAATTAATGTCTATGTTAGGGATAGGAATGTGAGAGACAAGCTTGTGTCTTAGAAGGTTTTTTGGAGTTGAATTAGTTTAGTAGCATGTAATGAAAAATAAGAGTGGTCATCATAAGATGCCCCAAAGGGTAAGTGGATGTATCGATGGGCATTACAAAATACACCAAAGTCTAAAATGACATATGTGTGGTCATCAAAAGATACCCCAAAGGATAGATAAATGTGTGGATGGGCATAGTAAGATGCTCCAATAGCTAAAAAGAATAAGAAAAGATAGGGAAAGATAAGAAGCAAAGATAACTCCATATAGTTTCTAAATGGATTCAACTTGTTCAATAATATTATGATATGGGATATGATGCTTGAGGAAATAAAAATGATTCTAAATAAGAAAAATAATATACAATGACAAAGAATTAAGTTAGGTAGATAGAGAACTACGTTAGACATATAATGAATTCAATTAGTAAATAGGGAAGGCAGAAAACAATATAGGGTCAACCTAGTAGAGAAAATAAGGTCTTAAAATAGTATAGAGTTGATAAGGTCAACCCAGTATAGTAGTTAGAGGCTAGAAAGGGTTTGAAAATAGTATAGGGTTGATTAGGTTGATCCTATATAATAAATAGAGGCTAGAAGTTAATGAAATAAAAATACAGTGTCGATTAGGTTGACCCAGTTCTGTATCTAAGATAGGAAATAGGTAGAAAAAGATATAGGGTCAATAGAGTCAACCCAGTACTACAAATATATGAAAAATAGAATGATAAAAAGGAATGAAATAAATTAAGTAAAGTGAACAAATCCTACAAGGGTTAGTTCACATTGGGTTTACCAGAATGTAATATGAAGGTGAAGCCAAAGTGAAGCTAATTCTAATAAAAAATGAAACAAAAAATGAAACATGAAGACAATCTAACTAGTGGTGGGATAGGATTCATGTTGGGTTCACTAGAATGTATACAATCAAAAATGCATCATATCTATAAATCAATCTTGGCTTAGAGAAGATACATCATACCTACACTTCTAATTGGGATACACTTGTTAAGTGAGAGCATGGCCAATATGGGGATCTACTAGACACAATTAAGGGATCACCTATCAAAACATATCATGCTAAGAAGGGTTATAAAGCCTACAGTCTAACACAATCACACAAAAACCCTAATGGAGTCCTAAGGTTTAAAGCATTCACCTATTCTAATAATAAGAAAGTAAATATAATCTAGTGCACACCAAATCTTATGGCACAAAGTGGGGGTTAGAAATAATAAAAAAAACATGAATAGGCAACCTCAATTAAATTAATTATGAGTAACACCCTAATACATGAAATATAAAATATAGGATTATCAAGCCAACACTTATGATACTTCTATCTACTAAAAGAGAGGAAAACAAAGCTAGAATATACTTACCTGAATGTGAACCTATTGAGACTCAACTCTCCCTTAGCCAATGGAGCTTCACAAGAGTTTATTATGGTTTTTAAGGATAACTAATAAAGGCCAAATCATCAAAGACTTATCCACAAGAATAGATTCTCCAAATAAAAAACCTGTGTTAAGTCTCCTCAAGTAGAATGGTGGAAGATTAGATTATGAAGATGCGTGAGAAAATAATAACTCTTGATTTCACATATGAAATAATGATGAAATGATTTTGTATTTATAGGTGGGTCTTGTGCTAAATCCTTCTAGAAACATAGACTATACAGGGTTAACCTAGTTGATCCAGTGTGTTTTCAAGGACAATTCACTAGGTCTGAGCTAGGTTGGCCAAAAGGATAACAAGCTAAGAGAGTGAAAAATACCCCTAAACTATACTGGGATGACCCAATTGACCTTGTACAATCAACTATCCAAAAGGGAATTAAGGTAAGAACAAGAGGAGAAAACATGGAAAAAGAGTAGAGGAATATTTAAGGGAGGAGAAATAGCTTAGGGAATGGTTTTGGGATTTAGTTGGATTAGTAATAATGTGGCAAAAAGTGACAACAATATTATGAAACACCAAAGGTCTGGCCACCCCTTAGGGCATGCACTCAGAGATATTGAGTCTCAATGGGTTCCTACAAGATGTAAATCATTAGTATTTGATAAAAGGTTGAAAATATTATGTGTATACAATAACTACCTATGAGCAAACTAAGGGTAACTCTTATTTATCATGCCTTGACATACCACCTTGCCATGCCTATGTCATACTATGCCATCATGCCAGCTTTGCCTATTTTATTTGAATTGGATACTACAATAATTAGATTCCTCCATTGTAAGGTGGGACTTGAGGTCCCATCTTAGGACTATGTGGGCAATGCTCGATTCATGTTGAGGTCAGCTTAGTCCCTCTTTTCCATACACTCTCACCATTTTGTGAGAAACCTTCACCATGCTCTCACCATTTTGTGAGAAATTTTTAAGTTTGAACACTCACTATTTTGTGAGCTTGGACTATTTAATATCTCATCATTTTCTAATTGAGTTGAGATGCTCCAAAAATTCCAAAAACATTTGTAACAAAGATTTAGAAAAACCAAATATATTAACCACTTCTTTGCCTTAAGGATTTTGGGAACTCTCACTAAGTCACAAGAAACCACTTGTCATTTAATTTCCCCTTCCTTATTGGACCTCTTATCCCACACACTTGCTATTTTGTAAGATCATTCCCATATTATTTTATTCCACATTCAGGTTTTCTTTTTATCATCATTTTATTCTATCCCATTTCTCGGGAGAACTACATTTGGCCAGAAGTTCTTATTAGATATTACATCCATGGAACTATGTAGGTAGTGTCCACTTTCCTAGTGCACATGGAGATAGTTTGACCACCCCCTTCCTTTCTTCTATTCCCCCATCTTATTTGTTTGTTAAGTTATCTCTTATTTTCTAGGGGTAATGCTATTCATCTTGTTTGTATCATGTTGTTTGTACTATCATTGTTATTAACCATTATTTGTTTCTATCTTTTATGGGTGTTTATTTGTTTGCTTATGCTTTCTTGTTGTACCTTTATTTAATTTATATGCATTCAATAGGTGATTCTTTGTGCATTATTATTGAATCCATCTATATTCATACATCAACATTGTCATCATGGTTTTTATCATCGATGCATTGTTTTCCTTTGAATATTAGATAAGGAGTCAGTCCTTATTCATATTTTGGCCAAGTCCTCATGGTGTTCTATCATGATGCCTACCATTACATGTTACAACAAAAATTAGATTTATATAGTCTACATTACAATGCATCAATGATATATCCTTAGAATCAACACCAAAAAAATTCCTAATATAATACAAATCATATCCAAAACAAAGTAATTAAAAATGAAATAATTTTCCTCCTTGCTAGTTTAAACAAGCGTCTCCCTACTAGCAGGTTGCCTAATTCATCTTTTTCTTCTGTACCACTTTACCATCATATTTTCCATCATCATGTTTTCTACTATATGGATACAATGTTTATAATCTCCTTTGGGAAAATCATTGTATATCATCCCACATGAATTTCCAATGATCATAATTGCCTTTAGGTGAATCATTACATTTCCATCAATTTGAAGGTTAATGATTATAACAACCTTTGGGTAAAGCATTCATTTTATTCTACCCAACTGGGGCATGTTTTTATCCTACCAATGGTTATAACCACTTCTAGGAAAACCATTTTTTCCCTTTAAATAATTATAATTACCTTTGGACAAATCAATCTCTTATTACCCTAAGCCTTTTTCGATGATTATAACTACCTTTGGGAAAATCATCACTTTTTTTTTATCCCACCCATATCGATGATTATAACCATATGTGGGCAAATAATCTTGTTTATCTACCCTAATCGGGAAAACTCCATATGCCATTGATTATAACCACCCTTGAGCAAATCAGTCCCTTCTATCCCATCATTTTCATTTATTTGGTCCACTCATTTCCTTCTTTCAAGGGACTGTATACTAACCCCTTTTTGAACCATTCCATTAAGGAGGAACCTAAAGTTCATCCATTTCCATTAATTTCATAAGTATATAAGACATTTTCAATCTTTGAGAATACATTACTATGTTTATAGCTTGCAATGCCTTCCCAAACATGTGCAAATTATAGATACCTAAAATTGGCCACCAATAGCTTCATACTGGACTTTAGATCTATTCTTACCAACCTTTTCAAATTAAGGCTAAGAATCACTAAACATCTCAAATTTGGAATCATAACATGATATTTGGCCTATAAACTAATTAAATGGGGCAAATGCACACATGAATTAAATTAAATCTTGAAAAAATGCTAAAATTCCTAAATAAAATTTAATAAAATGCGAAACCTAATTAAATGCCTAGTTGAATTATCCATGTGCAATTAATAAATTATCAAAAAAAGAAATTCAAAAATCAAGAATATCCTAGGAATTAATAATTACCTTTTTTCAAGTTGTCAAATATCCTAAAATATCTCAACATGCCTATTCATTATTAATCATGACCATTTGACACCTTTTAATTCTACTAGGGATAATTCACTCACTAAGGTTAGGTTTGAACCCATTCCAAGATTAAACTACAATCTAACTCACCTTGGGTTAGGTTTAGTTTTTAAACCTATAAATACAAGCCTAGATCTCTTCATTTAGAGAGTTTGGGCATAGTAAAGTTATAATGTAGGATTTGGTGGATGATTCAAAGTTAGTGTTATAATTCTAAAATCATAAGCCAAGCCACAAGCATAATCCATACTAAGCAATCCAATAATGGTGCCAAGGAGAGAAGGAGCCATACAACTCCATTTTCCAAAGACTCTTTGAGCACAAGCCAAACAAACACATCACTTGGAGTATTCAAGGAAGGTAAGTAATTTGTAAGTTCTTTGCATTTTAGTTGAGCTTTGTCATTTGTTATTTGTTCACTAAGCTCCCCCTATGATCTAGGCAAGTAAGTGTTATGCATGTTAGTGTATTTTTATTACTTTTTCTAACATATGATCTAACCACCCTTCTTGGATTCCTTGATCATAATAGGATGTAGGAGATTTAATTAGAGGACAAGTGTGTTGATTGTCTTGAGAGGATGGGGTAGTTCATGAAGGTTTAGTTTGAGACAAATTTGAAGAAGTGGTAGTAGAAGGTTGATTATCAGATGATGGGTAAAGAGGTTAGAGGAGTTATATAAATGGTATGATAATTGTTACATAATAGAGGTATTGGAATTGGTTCATCAAAATATATAAGGTCTTTTTGACCTAACTCTATTAAGTGACTTGGGGAAGAGTCATGGATAACACAAAAATGTGAGATGATTGATGAGTATGGATGGCATGATAATTAATGAAGGAAACTACCCTTTGAATATTAGTCATGTTAACCAAATTATCTTTAGGATTTGGGTCTATAAGCGTGTCAACATTATTGGTAGGAGGAGTATGCTTATCATTTTTGTCTTGGTAATTCAAAAGAGGATCTTTATAGATGGCCAAATGAGCATTAGCCTAGTTCAAATATTGAGTTCTAATTTGTTTTTCATGGGATTTGAAGGAAATTTCATAGGCTTATTAACATTTATGAATGATTAAATAATGGTCAAAATTGGGCCCAAGGAGGAAATTCATAGCCAAATTATTGAATTGCCTATAATTCTAATGAGAATGACCCCAACTAATATAAAACCAATAGAATTTATTTTGATCATACTAGGATTTCATGTGATGAGTGGGATCAAGCTCTCATGGAAGAGGCCTTGGGAGACACTTTTACGATTCCACTAAGGATAAATGTATATGAATATTGATGGTAATTATTGAAGAGAAATGAGGATTAAGGATGTAGTTAGGAGGGGAAGTTTGTCCTAAAGCCTGGTTGGGAATAATAGCTTGAATATTATGAATGGTATCATAAGAATTAGTGACACCATCATTAGTATAAAATATGACAATTTTTATTTTTGATTAGCATGTGATTTCCCATAGAAGGTTAGGAGGGCTCAAATTGATGCATAAGGAAATCTTGGTGCTTGGACTGGTCAATAGCCTCTTCCAAAGTTTGTGTCGAGAGAGTCTAGACTCAATATTGTAACTTAGGATAAAGAGCATTAGTGAATATATGAAAGAGGTTATCATCTACCATACTGTGTTCACATTTGTTAGACAAATTCTTCCACTGTTTGATGAAAGCTTGTGTGATTTCTGTCTCAAGTTGCTTACAATTAATAAAATGGGCCAATGTATTTTTAGGGAGGTCACTAACTTGAAACTCGTGTACTAGAGAATTAACTAAATCTTCCAAAATAGTGATGTAATGAGATTTGATTTGGTTATACCAATCTAAATCATCTCTACAGAGAGTTTTGGATAATAGCTTGGTAGTGATAAAAGTGTTTAACTTGACCTAATCTTTATATATACTTATTTCCAAATGTTTTTAAGTGGAGAGTGGGATTAGTTGACCCATTATAACTAATGATATGGGTGATACCTCCAATATCTATGTTAGTAATTTGATATATAAGAGGTTATTTTTAAAGGTGTTTGATTATTTTGTTAACAAGAGGAGGTTGAGGGATGAGATTACCATAGGAATCTCGAAGAGGAGGTACAGGGGAATTTTGGTTATAAATTCCCAATGAAACCTATTGAGGGTGATTTTGGAGATGGATAAGATGATTTTGAATTTTCATCATTTGGTTGAAATTATTAGATTGGAAAGCATTCATTTAGTTAAGATTTTGTGACAAAAGTTGATGGGGTTGAGTGGGGTTATTTGCAATATGCAAAACATTGGCATTGGTATTAGTGGCTTGAGTACCACTATGAGGGGTAGCATGCATGATATTAGTATTTTGAGAATAAATGTTAATAAATGAGGCACTAGTAGCATGATTTTCTTAGGTGGAAAAATATGTACTAGTAGAGGGATGAGAAGAATCAACACTAGAGGCATGATTACCATGGGTAGAAAATGATGCACTAGTGGAAGAATTGAGAAGAATAGGTCTTAGAAGAGGCCCACTAGATGTAAAACCTACCATGTTAGAAGATATACTTGGCATGGAGGTGGAGGAAATCAAATAATAAGAGGTCATAGTATGAGAAGGGGTCAAAAGAGAAGGATAAGGTTGAGAGGCAAAGAAGCTATTGTCCCCAAATCTATGTGAAAGTGTGGGGAAAGGTGAGTGGGACTCCTTTGTTTGACCACTTATCATAAGATGGTAAATAAGAGAAGGATATTTTCCTCAATTTTAAAGAAATTCATTAATGGAGAAAAGCATTTTCATAGTATATTCTAATTTAGGCTAATATTCTAAGGAGAAGAGAGGGTTACAAACTAAAAAAGAATGGGGAGGGGTCCCATAATTCATAGTGCAAGTGGATACATGTACATTAATTTCATCTAGGGTATGAACCACATGTTATTTATGGGAAATATTATTGGGGTTGGTAAATCTCATCATATCTATTGAGTTCAACTCAATATTATCCTCAAACAAGAAGTTGATGATGAGAGAGAAAGATTAAGGAAGACTAAGATGATGCAAAGATAAAAGGGGAAAAATGATACATAGTCAAACATGTCAACTACGTATTGTAATATAGTGGGTAGATAAGAGTATAGAGTCATACAAGTTGAATCTATATTATAGATAGGGGATAAAACAAGATGATAAAGATATAGAGTCATATAGGTCAACTTAGTTATATAACTTGACTAATAGAGAAGGATACAAATTCATATAGGTTGACTCTATATTACATAATAGGATACACAACATACATGTTGACTATGTACTATTGATAGGGGAAAAATATAGTATTTAATATATTGTATCGATCAGAATGATAGTGTGTTGAAACATGGAATTTTTTTTTAATATAAGTGAAGCAAGAAATGAAAGCAAACACATACAAAATTGGATTAGTGTGAGTGATCTAATTTGGGAACATAGCATAAAATATTGCACCAACTCTAGCCAATGCAAGTTTTAATAATACAACACTCAATGATTAGAGAGAAAATAATCAATTGAAGATTAAATGCTAAGTAAGTGGTCATTATAAGTGTTATTATATTATTATAGAGTATTAATTTAAGTGTGATAGGAAATTTGGCTAAAAAATAGGGAACTAGAAGGAAATATATGGATGATTTTAGGACATTTGGGGTGAATGGGATCTATGTTGGTAATGGTACTAGCTTGGTATTGTGGCCCATCCCCTCACTTCACAATCCCATAGCATTAAGGGTGTCAGGTGATTTTCCAATATATACCATTAACTACATATTTATAATTGGTAATAAAACCAAGTCAACTTCCCCCTTGGTGATAAAATCCAAGTAGGTAGGCCTTGAGAATATAAGTGTTAAATGTATTTTGAATGTTAAGTGATTTGGTAGTGTGTGAAAAAGATAAAAATAGTGTAACTAAACATTAATTTTAAAAACCACCTATTTAGACTATGTGAGTTACTCTAAGCATGCAAACAACTAAAAAAGGAAGTGTGAATTAATTATTAGCAAATAGTTTTTAATTCCTTGATGAAGAATAGTAAAAAGTCAATTTAGGTGACACTATATGAAAATAATACATAACAAAGTTGATTGGGTCACTACTATTCTATAGAATCAAAGTATTTAAGAACATAGTCAAATGGGTCAACTATGTTTTTTAGGTAGAAGACAAACTACAAAACTAAGTTGACTAGGTCAACTTAGCTAGCTATAGGGTTGAAATTTTTAAAGGCTGATAACTTGTATAAAATAGAACTAAAAAAAGTACTAAAATGACAAAGAGAGAAAAGAGAGTAACCTTTGTGGGTCTTAATATGGTTAATATTGTAAATTTTGTGCTAAAATACCTTAAATGTTGCTTTCAAATTCTACAAACTAAGTCAATTACTTTGACCTAGTTCTATAAAATCCTGTGTGATGAAGATGAATAAGATGACTAAGTCAACTTATTTAAACAAGTTTGTTGATATATATGTTGGTAGAGAAAATAAGATTACAATGTCAACCTATTTAACATTGTATGCTTATATGAAATTGAAAAGGAGTATTATGTTAACCTATTCAATCTAGTAACTTGTATTTGATGAAAACATACACAAATATAATATATTCATTTTGATGTGATGGTGTGTTAAACTTGTGCACAAAAAGTTAGAACTATACCATTTGGTTCAATACAATACTACAATTATGAAAAAAATATAATAATATCATAATATGATAGCGTGAAAGAAAACTTGCAAGGGTTAGATTCATGTCAGGTTCACTAGAATGTATGCAATGGGAAATGCAATAGATCTATAAATTAATCCTAGTTCAAAGAATATAAATCCTACTTACACTTTCTATTGTTGATACATTATATATTCAAGGTCATGACCAAGATGGATTTGATAGACCTAACCAAGGTATCTCTTACTGTAATAATATCACTAGGGAGGGTTCTAAAGCCTTCAGTCAAGAAAAAATATGAAATAACCATAACTAGATCCTATTTTTTCATATTCACTAAACTAATAACAATTAAAAGTCTAATCCAGTGCTCATAAAATCTTATAACACAAAGTGGTGTTAATAAACATGAAAATTAAACATGCATAAAAGACATATACTCATGTCAATGTATACAAAATCTTAATGCATAGAAGATAAGTACAAATTCATATCTATCTACTCTTACAAAGGAGGAACAAAGTTAGGAATACTTCTTTAAAAATCAACCTACTGAGACTCAATCTCTCCCTTGGCCAAGGTGATTTGCAAGAGATTATTATGGTATGTAAGGATGACAAGGATAAATCATATCTAATCTACATAACCTATCAATGCATCCAAAAGACTTCTCCATAAGACAAGATTTATATCTACAAAGAAAGTATGAAACCCTAAGCTTTCTCCTAGAGTAGAATGGTGGATAAGTAGATGTGCAATATATCTTACTTTTTCTTCTCTTCTCTTAGAAATTATGAAATTGATGTGTTTATATAGGTGGATCTAACCCTAATCTTTTTTGAAAGTTTAGACCGATAAGGTCAACCTAGTAGACCTAGTATCATTATTGACAAAAACAAATTAGGTCATGGACTAGGTCATCTAAGGGTCAACCTAGACCCTAATAAGTTTTATCAATAAGAGTACAAGGTTGATGGGGCCAATAGTGTAATAAAAACCATCAAAAAGGGTTTTAGGTCAGGGAAGGGCTAATGAATGTGGTAAATGACTAGATGAGGGTGAAAAATAAGAGGCAAATCTTAGGGGAATGTTTTTAGGAGATGGGTGTGTAGATAATAAGTGATGATAAGGGAAAATAATCCTACAAAGCACTAATGGCTACCCACCCATTTCCTGTTACACCCCTTAAAGTGTGCATTCAGAGAGATTAAGAGTTGACGAGTTCTTATAAGATAGAAAGTGTCAATAATTGATAAAATTTTAAAATATTATGTGTATACGCTAAGATTATGTCCTTAGATTGGTTCAAAAACCAAAATTAAATCATAGGACCCTATCTAAAAGGCCTCAAAAAAGTAATAATCAATCAATGAATTTACCATGACTTATAAATTGAAAAAGGATTAAAGACAAAGCTTTTATAGAGGTATTTAAAAACATGGAAAACACTAACAACCCTACCTCTTTTCCTTTAGGGTTATGGGGTTAGATGTAGGGTTTTATGGATGGTTGAGCCACCCATAGGGCCCTACATGCATGCCCTTTTATTTTTTCTATCTAATTTAAAAATAAATGAAACCCATTACCCTTTTTAATTATTTCCCACAAATCCTTCAAACATATCACACAAACATTAAAATCACATTACCAACCTACAACAATTGCTTAATATGACAAGAAAGATTAATCTCCTCTTTCCTTTGCCTAAATACCTTTTGTTTTTCTCCTTCTTCCTACTACTCCTTGTATGCGTGCCTCCTAATCATCCTTCCTCTTTCCTTTATTCATTTCCATCACCTTACTCACCATAACTTTCTCCTTCCTTCTTAGTGGACAAAACCCATTAAAAATATGCATGATATAATAGCTCAATATAACCCCCACTAAGATACCATCCATCACCATTTCTCATGCAGTCCATAACCAACTTTCATCATGTTTTTCACTAATAAATATGGTTAACTGAAGTCAATGAGTGATTATAAACCCTAATCATCTTGAAACTTCTCATAACTAATTAAAATAATCATTCTATATACTAAATAATATTTTCATGCCTTTTAGCTTAAACATCGACTTCACTTAGTTTATATAAACCAACTAAATGACAAGTCATAATCACAAATATTACACCATGTAATGTTGACCATTGACTATTCAATTAACATAATGACTATATAGCACAAGTAAAACAAATATGTGTTTAAAGGACTATTGTTAATTGTTACCAAGTCATCCACAAATGAACACTATGCATTTGACCTCAAACTCATAATTTAACCATCCAAGTTTAAAAAATAACCATAATCTTTAACAAATAATTCAACAAACACAATTATGTTTATATACTTGTTTCACAATGTTATTATTTTATAACACATTGCATTACATTAATACTTAACAAAGAGCTTATAATTCATTGTCTTTTACAAGTTTATGTTACTATTAAAATCAATAATAGTAATCTTATAAATGTAAATAGTCACTTACAAACTAACTCAACTAAGTAATAACATACATCTATTATTTCTAACAAAGAATCCAAAAAAATATTGTTAAACAAATATTTAACTATGTACAATACCATAGTAAATCACATTAAACTAGTTAGGTATAAATTTATCAACTCAACTAACTAATAACATCAATAACAAATATATTAGTGAAATCAAATAATTACATAAAATGATCTGAGAATACAATAGTCATTCATAATAGAAAACAAAGCATACCACAACTATCTAACTCAAATAATTGATCATGAAACATGATATGCCACTATGGTGTGTGCATGGCTTTTTGGTTTCACTCTTTGTCATCCCCAATTGTCTCCATCTACACCACCCTCTTTGATGATTCTCTTCATCCATCACACTCTTAGTGATCCAAAAACTAAAAATACAAGTGTCACAAAATCAAATAATACACTGTCACATTTAAAAGATGTACTGATTTCTTGAATTTTATGTTTAGTTTTTTTAATAAAAAAATAAAAACCAGATTTAAAATGAAGATCAAAACTTAAAAACAATAGAGAAAATTAGAAGAATTCACCATCAAATTGATAACAGAGTTTGGCTTCAATAGCCTACGTCTCTGAGTTCGTTCAAAGTGAGGACCATTTCCATTAAATTTGTGCAACAAATGGCTTACAAATTTATGTCAAGACTTCAATTCTCCTTCTCTAGTCTCTGATTGCCTGTAAAAACATCTCTCATACCTATCATTAATGGCCTAAGGTTGTGCAAGGCATAATTAAGTCTCTAACCTTCTTAATTCTCTTTACATAGTTCGTTGAATGCTTCTCTTCAAATAGAATTTTGTTCCTTATATAACACTTTGAAACCCGTGGCTCAAGCAGTTAAGGCTTATCCTTTTTGCACAATAGGTGCAAGGTTTAAGGAATTAGCCTTCTCTTTTAGTGCTTTGTAATTATCTCTTTATCCCATATTTGTAAATTGGAAATGGCATCAAGTCTTTTTTAAGGTTGGCGGCCTCCTTACATAATGCCAACACCCCTTTTGGTGGGCTCGAGGTGATAAACATAGCACGGTTTCCAACTTAGCATTTGGTATTTGGCTTGTCCTCTTCTCACATTTTATGGCTTGGCATTTCTCATGGTCTCCAATTTGGGAAAAGTGGTTGGAAGGCATGGCAAGTGTGGGTTCTCCCATGTGGCGTAATGGGGAATGGTAATAGTAAATTACCCAGGAAATATTACAAAGCTTAAAAAACATATAATTCAATTATCCCACATGCATCTGATAGACACAATATAATGGTAAAAAAGCAAATGCAAATGCATTGAATTATGAGATGGAGGCCAAGGCACCTCTCCTAAATCAAGTGTGTCGACCCTCATTGAGGGCCCCCAGCGAGCCAATAGCAAGGCCCATGGTTCTCCATATGACCACCTTTCAAATACTAGAGGATATCAACAAACCAAACACCAAACTAATTTTTTACATGAACATACAAAAGCATACTACCATGTGTCAATGGGTGATTGGTCCACTTATCACATATGCATTGTGACACCTCTTTATTTTTCCTATCATAAAATAACTTTAGCATCCTATAACTTGGGCATTCAGACTCTGTTTTACATTTCAGAAGAAGTGCCAGAAAGCTCTCGATGAATTCTTCAATGTGAAAATGGTTAGACCAGAAATTGAATACTTATAAAATGGAATGGTACATGGATCCATCTGGATCACTCCTCCCCATCAAGAAATTTTGGACCTCCAAAAGTTGAAATTAATTGGTAATGAGGTGAGGGTATTTCTCCCTCACCCTTACAGCTTCCATCCATTTGGCCTTGTTTGGGTGCATCCCTTTTATACCAACACAAAGATACTCAACATCACCTCTTTGTGAAGTCTATACATTCTTGTCAAGAATAGTATCTTCTTGTAATTATGTTAGATGTTTAAGAGAAAAATCATCAATAGAAGGAATGGATACACTTTCATCATGATCAATTATCATTAGAGGCTCATAAAATTTTAGATTTTCCACATTTACAACTGAATAAATTTGCATATAAGATGGTAAATCTAATTGGAAAACATTTGTGCCAATTTTTTCCATAATCTAAAAAGGACCATACCAGATTGGTTTCAAATTTTTACCTTCACCTATCAGCTTTCCTTACTGATGTGAAGCCATACCATATCACCTACAACAAACTGGTGATCAACATGATGTTTGTCATGTCTAGCTTTATACTTGGCTTGACTTTTCTCTAATTGAATAAAAATAGTCTAATGTATGAGTTGTATTTGTTTAATGAACTTCTTAGCTCGAATGGCTTCTTTTAGTTCACCAACAGATGTATCTTGTCCATAAAAAACATCTAGAGGAGATTTAGGTAAGTATCCATAACAAACTTCAAATGGAGATTTCATAGTAGAAGAATGAAGTGCCTGGTTATATGCATGATGTATGTAACAAAATTTTTCATCCCATAACTTTGGATGTTTATTGCTATAACCCCTAAGCAAATGCACCATAATGCTGTTCACAACCTCTATTTTCCCATCAGTTTGCAGATGAAATGCAGTGCTCTTTTTTAATTTAGTGTCCATTAGTCCCCACAAAGTTGACCAAAACTCCCCAATAAATCAAGAATCTTGATCATAAATAATTGAAGTAGGTGACCCAAAATGAACCCATACATGTTTAAAGAATAAGTGTGCAGTGCCTTCCCTAGTAATTTGCTTAGTGCAAGGAATCAAAACACACATCTTGTTAAGTCTATCCATAACCACATATAAATAGTCATGTTTTATTTATGTCATAGGTAAACCCCCCACAAAATCCATGGAGATACTTTCCCATGGGTGAGTAGGAATAGGTAGAGGAGTGTAAAGTCCCAATTTCTTGTTACTAGGTTTACTTGTGGCACAAAGAGTACATCCCTTAATATATTTGGAAACATGTTCCTGCATACGGGGCAAGTAACAATACATTTTCAAATGTGCAACCATTTTAGCAACTCCAAAATGACCAAAAATAAGATAAGTATGTGCTTCTCTAATCATGTGTACCCTCTCATTTTGAGGAATACAAAGTTTACCCAAATGATACAAAAGATCATTATGTACATGATAGTCCAATTCTTCTACTTGTCTACTACTCATCAAGTCTTTATATACATCCTGAAAATCAAGATCATTAATATAGTATTATTTATAGCTTTCATGAGACAAAGAACCATGTTGTAAAAGAATAGATGCAACAACCATAGGAGGCCTAGAAAGCATATCCACAACCTTATTCTGAATACCTTTTTTATACTTAATCACAAGATGAAATTGTTGTAAGAAACCCATCCAATAAAAATGTCTAGACTGTTGTAGCTTGGTTTGTGATTGGAGATATTGCAAGGGCTGATGATCTATAGGTATTATTGTTTCTTTACCCATTAAATAATGTTTCCATTTTTTAACACTTTGAACCAATACATATAATTCCTTATCATAAGTTGGATATTTTCTTACTACACTTGTGAAGGTTTCAGAATGATAACAAACTGGTTTCTTACCTCACATTAAAATAGCTCCCATAGCATATTCACTTGCATCTGTCTTGATCTCAAATGGTTATTGTATATCAGGAAGTGCCAAGACCAGAGCAGTACTTATCTTTTATTTCAAAGTGTTGAAGGCCTTTTGATGCTTGCCTCCCCACTAAAAGATCTATTTCACACTTGTCAAAGAATGCAAAGGTGATGCAATATATGAAAATTGAGCAATAAACTTTCTCTAAAACTGTACAACACCAAGAAAACTTCTAACCTCAATTGTATTAGTGAGTGTAGGCCAGTTAATAATGATTGCCACTTTTGCAGGATCAATTTTCAATTTACCATGTCCTACAATGTAACCCAAGTATATCAAAGAGGTCTTGCCAAACTCACATTTTGACATTTTTAAATAAAGTTTTTCCCTTTGTAATGCATCCATGACTTTATTAATGTGGATCACATGATCTTCCTAAGACTTGCTAAAAATCAATATATCATCTAAGTAAACTATGACAAAATCATCAAGGAACTGTCTAAAAACATCATTCATCAATATCATGAATGTAGCTAGTGCATTATACAACCCAAAAGGCATAACAAGCCATTCAAACAATCTTTGTTTTGTTTTGAAGGTGGTTTTCCACACATCACCTTCATTAATTCTTACTTGATGATATCCATTTCTCAAATCTTGCTTAGTGAAATAAATAACATGTTTTAATTAATCCAACAAATCATCAATACGAGGAAGAGGGTAACGATTCTTAATAGTAATTCTATTTAAAGCACAAAAATCAACACACATTCACCAAGTGTCATCTTTCTTTGGCACCAAAATAATTGGCAAACTAACAAGAGATGAACTTGGATGAATAATACCTCTATACAATAGATCCATTACCTATTTTTTGATTTCCTCATTTTCCAGCACTGATAACTTGTACATGCCAATGTTAGGGAGAGGAGAATCTTGCAATAGCTGAATTTCATGTTGAACTCCCCTTTTAGGGGGCAAACCCTTAGGATCCTAAAATACATCATCATAAGTAGAAATGATTTCAACCAATTCATGCTTATATTTAGGATCACAATTTTCCAAAGCCTGAGAATATTATTTTTCCTTAGACTTAATCAACATGAGATAAAAAATCTTGCTTGAATTAACTAGTCTTTTCATTTGCCCTACTGTAACTAAGGAAAGACTTGTTTTAATGTGATGTGCTCTGACTATATATTCAATGCCATCCTTAACAAGCAAGTACTTATTCTCCTCTCTATAAAATATTGCTTTTCTGTCATAAAGATATGGACTTCCCAAAACAATCCCACATATGTCCAAAGGGACAACATCTAACTCAACTTCATCCATGAACCTTGATGTGATGGAAAACCTCAGTCTACAAGTTTGTGATACTTTTAGCTTTGCATTGTCACACACCTAACCTAGTGGATAAGGCTTTAGATGGGGACTGGTTTGTAAGCCTAACTTTTTAACAACCTCTTCAAAAATTAAATTTTCTTGAGAACCACTATCAAATAGAGTGTCAATATTAGTATGTTTTGAAACAACTCTAATGTGGAACAATTCATTTCTTTTCTTATCACCATGCATAGAATTCTATTTAGAAGAAGATGCATCATTTGATGACTTAGTGATAGATATTGAAAGAGAAGAATCATTATGTAATCCCATAGCTATGATTTTAGTTTCATCACCTGAATCTAAACCTAATTCCTGAAGCATAACATTAGTCTTCTTTTCCTTCTTTTGAAAAATTTTAGGCCTTAACTTAGGGTGTAGTTTCCAACACTTAGACTCATCATGGTTTTTCTTACAATGATTACAAAATGGTTTTCCTTCTTTTTTAACAATAAAAGTGGATTTTTGTTTACCTTTTCCTGGTGAACTTCCCCTTTGGATTGCTTAACATTAGATTGCTTACTTTTAACTTTAGGAAAAGATTCTTTGGATTATTTTCCTCTATCCTCTAAATGAGTGGTTTGTACACATACTGCATCTAAATTAGTGGGATTGAACATAAGAATAATATGTCTTAAGTAATTATGTAGCCCACCTATATATTTTAGTAGTGTTTCTTATGTGTAAAGAGGAACATTAAAAAGTAAATCTTTTCTCTTAAATTCTTGTGTGTAATCTTGAACATTTTGGCCTTTACCTTGTCTAAAATTTTGCCAATCTATCATGGCTTGCTGCATATAGCCTAAAGGATAAAATTGCTTTCTGAGTTCTTCAACAAATTCATTCCAAGTAGAAACCAAGTTACCTTTTTGAAGCTCAGCTTCCTTCAACTTACTCTCCCACCAGATGAGAGTTGTCCCTCCCATACGAAGAGTAGCCAAATGAATTTTTGACTCATCCCCTGCAATATTCTGGACCCTATAATAAACTTCAATATGCTTGACCCAATTATGCAAATTTTCTGCATTAACTTCACCATTAAACATTGGTAATTCAAAATTAATATCCAATTTTAGTGAAGGGAGATATTCCATAATTTTTTTACCATCATCTGATGAAGAAGGTTTTTTAGTTTTTTTACCTTTCAATTCTTATGAATCACCTTCTTTTTAATTTTTGGATTTCCTTTGTTTATCATGGTAAAGTTTCTCAACCATGCTTCTCATCTCCATGAAGGCTCGATAGAAATCTTGTTCAGATTCTATCTCTTCTTTGACCATCCCTGAAGCACACCTTGAGCCAATCTCTAGATTATACTAAATGAGTTTTCATTTACCCTTTTTAGATTTAGACCTTGTCAAAATACACTAGCAACCACTGTTAAATAACAACTACTCTAATACCAAAAATCTGATCTAAAAATTGAAAATGTAAGTGTCCCAAAATTAAATAATACACTATCACATTTAAAAGATCTACTAATTTCTTGACTTTTCTATTTAGTTTTTTTAATAAAAAATAAAAACCAAAATTAAAATGAAGATCATAACTAAAAAATAGTAGAAAAAATTAGAATAATTCACCAGTAAATTGATAACGAAGTTCAGCTTTAATAGCCTACGTCTCTGGGTCCATTCAAAGTGAGGACTGTTTCCATTAAATTTTTGCAACAAATGGCTTAAAAATTTATGTCAAGACTTTAATTCTCCTTCTCTAGTGTCTAATTGCCTATAAAAACATCTCTTAGACCTATCATTAATGGCCTAAGGCCACATAAGGCATAATTAAGTCTCTAACCTTCTTAATTCTCTTTACATAGTTGGCTAAATGCTTCTCTTCAAATATAATTTCATTCCTTATATAACACTTTGAAACCCATGTCTCAAGTGGTCAAGGCTTATCCTTTTTGCATAATAGGTGTAAGGTTCAATGCATTGGCATTCTCTTTTGGTGATTTGGACTTATCTCTTTATCCCACATTTTCAAATGGGAAACAACATCAAGTCTTTTTTTAGGTCGGTGGTCTCCTTACATAATGTTGATGCCCCTTTTGGTGGGCTCAAGATGTTAAACATAGCATAGTTTCCAACTTAGCATTTGGTATTTGGCTTGTCCTCTTCTCACATTATATGGCTTGGGATTTCTCATGCTCTCCAATCTGGGCAAAGTGGTTGGAAGGCATGGCAAGTGTGGGTTATCCCATGTGGCATAATAGGGAATGGTAATAGTAAATTGCCAAGGAAATATTACAAAGCTTTAAAAACATATAATTTAATTTTCCCACATGCATCTAGTGGGCACAATATAATGGTTTTATAGAAAATGCAAATGCATTACATTGTGATATGGAGGCCAACGTACCCCTCCTAAATCAAGTGTGTTGACCCTCACTGAGGGCCCCCAATGAGCCAATAGTGGGGCCCATAGTTCTCTATATGACCACCTGTCAAAGACTGGAGGCTATAAATAAACCAAACACCAAACCAATTTTTTGCATGAATATATAAAAATGTACTGCCATATGTCAACAGGTGATTGGTCTATTTGTCTCATACGCATTTCAACACCTCCTTATTTTGCCTATCACAAAATAACTTTAGTAGCCTATAACTTGGGCATCTAGACTCCGTTTTGCATTCCAAAATAAGCACCAAAAAGCTCTTGATGAATTATTTGATGTGAAAATAGTTCAACCAAAAATTGAAGACTTCTAAAATAGAATGGTACATGGATCTATTTAGATCACTAAGAGATGGATCTATCTTGAATCCACCTCACAAGAATGAATATAATTAGCTCAAAACATAATTATATCCATAAAATAATGTTGTATAATTAATAAACATGATCATAATGTACATAATAAATAATATAACTATCTCATAGCAAACCATTCATGTAAATTAAACAACATATAACTATATCATAATCAACATATGACATAAAGCTTAATCAAACAATAGTTAATCAACTAACAACCATAATAATTCACAAATCAAATAGGTTTTTTAGCTTAGAGAGAAATTGGAATGTGACATCCTTCCCCCCTAAAGTTGGTCATCATCTTGATGACATTAATTCAAACACAAATTCTAAATTTAAAACATTATTCAGTAAAAAATAATATAATATATAGTAGAAAATCAAGCAAAAAATGTGGAAATAGCTTCAAAAACTCATGATAATCCTCCCAAGTGGCAATATCTTCAAAATATTTGTTCCACTATAAAACTTCTCTATTATGAAAACTAAGTTTGTGAGTGTCAATTATTATGTTTGGTTATACCATGGCCACATCAGGATCTAGATTCTGTAAAGCATTCCAATCCAACACATGTCAATGATCAACAACATAATTTTTAACATAAGACATATGGAAGACATTATGTAAAAGATCTAGAGATAATGGTAATATAAGCCTATACGTTATAGGATTGACCACTTCTAAAACCTTGAAGGATCTCATATATCTTGATGATAGTTTTACTAACTTCCCAAATTCAATCAATCTTTTTTGAGGCTTAACCCACAAAAACACTTTATCACCTATAAAAAATTTCCTAGTTGTTCTCTTCAAATCAACATAAATTTTCTATATATTGTTGGCCTCAGCCAACCTCTACCTGATTGTCCTAACTTGATCTTCTATTTTTGAAATCATCTCAGGTCCAAATACTACCATGTCTTCTAACTTGTCCCAACTAATTGGTGTTTTACACCTCCTTCTGTATAATGCCTTAATTAGAGCCATCTTTAATGTTGATTGGTATGGTTTATTGTAAGCAAAATAAACCAATGGAAGGTATTCCTCCTAGTTATAATGTTGATCCATGTAGTACATACAAAGGATATCTTATAAAACCTAGTTAACTCACTCTATTTGTCCATCAGTTTGTGGGTGATAAGCAATGTTAAAATTCAACTATGTACCCAAAGCTAAATTTATAGTCAACCAAAATTTAGAAGTCATCCTTGGATTTTGATCCAAAATGATCTTATCTAGAAAACCATGTAATTGATACACATATTTCACAAATATCTTTGAAATCATAGGTTCATCCTCTATCAAGTTACTTGGTATGAAGTGGGTTAGCTTGGTTAGTTTGCCAACTATAACCAAGAGTTATTTTGTCAACTATAACTAAGATCATATCATGTATATTCTATGATAATGGTAGCCCTTGGATAAATTTCATATTAATTAACTACCACTTCTATTCAGTATATCATGTGGATATAACAATCCACCTGGATGCACATGTTCAAATTTTACATGCTGTCATATAGACAATGAGACATAAAATCTACTACATATTTCTTGATTCCCATATAGAAATAGAGTGGTCTAAGCTCATCCATGAGCTTTGTTACTCCTTGATGTCATAAATATGGGGCATTGTGCAATTCCTTTAGTAATGTGTTCTTTAGATTCTCTCTAGTGGGTACGTACATCCTACCATTATACCACAAAAGACCATTAGTCTCTATTTTGAATCTCTTATACCTAGGATTTTGAGCATTCATTTAAAATAATTTCCTACCCTGATCATAGAATTTATCTCCTGGCAATAATTTCATTACCTGATCTTAGAAAGTACTCCTGATAGTATCCATGACTACTATATACCTCCTACAACTTAGAGCATCAGCTACTCTATTCTCCTTACCTTTGATATAATTAATATCAAAATGTTATGCACCTAACCTATCATATGTATTAGGATAGTAATAATCAACTTGTGACTTACTTATCCCTCTTTGATGTTATATCACATTTTTTTATGCTTTCATTGGGTTAGTAGTTCGGCCTATAGAGTAACTATGGCTTAGATAGACTATATATAAGAGGTAGTGGGTAGTTTTTTATCATCATACCAGAGTATTTATTTCTTATTACAAGCATTTGGGAGGTTTCCCCACCGAAGTGGCTTATCTATTATTCATATTTTCTTCTATATTTCCATATCATTATTATATATTATTGTTATTTAGCATATTTGGTGAAATAATATTTTCTTCTATATTTCCATTTTAGGGTTTTTCATAAATTCACTCTATAGTGTACAATTCAAGGATTTTTTCAAATTTATTTACATTTTTTTAAATTTTAGAAAAATATATCTAGGGTATGTTCTTTTTAGTTTTTGATTTGAGGCCAAAATAAGTAAAAAATTACTTGGTCAAATTTAAGTCAAAAGTGCCAATTAGGTTCAACATTGTCAATCCCTTTTATGGTAGGATTACAAACTAGGGGTCAAGGAAAGGGTGCCAAAACCCTAGGTAAAACTCCTCAAAAGGAAGATATGGAGTCAGAAAGGGGAGTTACTAGATCCTTTATACTAATGTTCTCTAAGATAGATCATAAAGTGACCTAACTTGACTATAATATGCAAGGCATTCAAAGTGAGATGCAAGGCATACAATCTAACATGGTATCCATATACTTTAGTTTGGAAAATATTATGATGAATTTACAAAATAATTAGTCAAATTAGTAAGTTATCATTATTACACAACCCCACCAAGTTGGATCTACCAACTAGCCTAATCCAAATCCAAGTACCTTGTCATAACGAAACCTGTTACCAAAGGTGAATATGCATAAATTTGATGTAAAGGATCCACTAAATTGGATCAAATAAATGGATTTATTTTTTGATATGCATCATATCCCATGTGGATATAAGGTTACCATGGCATCCTTATATCTATAACCTAAACAATTCATTTGGTATCGATGGTTGTGTGGTCAAAATAAAAAGATTACTCTCTGTATCTCTTGGTTAGTTTTTATAGAGGAGCTAAAATTATACTATAACAATAGTGTGATAGATAATTACTTTAGCCAACTAGAAAAATTATGACAGACTGGTTCAGTCAAGGATTATATTCATAATTTTCAAAACCTATATTTATGTGTGGAGATAATTTCTAACAAAAACCTAAATGACCTAGTTTTGGGAGGCCTCAAAGACCACATTTAACATAAGGTACACATGTTTAATAAAATTAAGGTTTCTAATTCTATTATCATGACATGCAGGGCTAAGGAAAAATTCATATCCAACAAGAATCAACCATTCACTCACTTTAGATATCCTAGCATATCGACACCATCACTTCCTCCACCTTATAGATTAACCCCTCACCAAATTGAAGAGAAGCATGCAAAAGGATTATGTTTTGTTGTGATATCAAGTGGAACAAAGGACATAGATGTGTTAAGGAGAATATATTCTACATTGAAGGATCTAATGAATATGAGGAAGAGGATGATGCCTCAAATGATGATGAGGAAGAGATAAAGGAGGTACCTAAAGATTCCAAACTTGTAATATCTTTTCATGCACTTTCAAGTATTAGCACTCCTCAAACACTTAAGATGGTGGGTTTCATCAAGAAATAGAAGGTGACAATGTTTATTGACTTAGGTAGCACACATAATTTCATCAACCATAAGTTGACCACTCGATTGAATTGTTTCATTTACCTAGCACCAAATTTTCAGGTCATGATTACACATAGATGGTGGCACAATCAATTTTTCAAGGAAATACCATAGTATTAAGCTTGTTATGGGTTAGTAAAATCTAGATTCTCTTATGTTTACTATTCCCATGAGTGGTGTAGACATTATTTTGGGAGTCTAATGGATCATAACCTTAGGTACAATTGAGATTAACTTCCAATAACTATTCATGCACTTTCATTATAAAGGTATAAAAAATGAACTATGGGGATTACAGGCAAAATATCCATAATTGGTTAGTTCACATCAAATGACAAAAATGCTAAAAAATGGGGAAAAATAATTTATAGCACAATTATGTTCCATAGAAGTTTAACCCATAAAGTCATCTCCACATCTTAATCTACAGATGATTCTTGATGATCACCCATCTATTTTTGAGGCCATGACATAAGGACTACCACTAAAAGGAGAACATGATCATGTTATTCAACTACTTACAAGGAGTCAACCACCAAATATCAGACCATATAGATATCCATATGTGCAAAAGAGTGAAATTGAAAATATGGTCCATGAGATGATAGAGGTATGGATCATTAGGCACAACTAGAGTGTATATTCATCACCACTGGTTATGGTGTGTAATAAGGATGACACATGAAGGATGTTCCAAAATTATAGGGAACTCAACAAGTATATCATCAAAGATAAGTTTCTTATTTTGGTAACTGAAGATTTACTTGATGAGTTACATGGTGATATTTATTTCATGAAATTGGATCTTTGTTAGGGGTACCATTAAACTAGAATCAGGGATGAAGATGTTCATAAAACCACTTTTAGAACTCATGAGGGAAATTATAAGTTTTTGGTAATGCCCTTTAGTCTTACAAATACACCATCTAATTTTTAGATTTTGATGAACACTAAATTTAGGAATTTTCAAAGAAAGTTTATGCTAGTTTTCTTTGATGACATACTGATTTATAGTAAGACATGGGAAGAACACTTCAATCATGTGAAAAAAGTGTTGATAGTTTTGGAACAACATCAAATTTATGTGAAGCCATCAAAATGTGATTTTGGAGTACATGAGGTAGAGTACTTGGATCACATTATATCCTATGAATGTGTCAAGCCAATGCCTAAAACTCTCAAAAAAAATTGATGGTTCCTAGGACTAATAGGTTACTACTGAATATTTGTGAAATATTATGGTAGCATAGCATATCCAATCACTACATTACTAAAGAAGGATGCCTTCCACTAGAATGATGTGGCCACTAAAGCATTTGAGCAACTAAAAGTAGCTATGTGCACCACCCTAGTTTTTGCTAATCCATACTTCTCAAAGACATTCACTATTGAATGTGATGCTTTCAAATTAGGCTTGGGAGTATTAATAATGTAATAAAGAAGACCCCTTGAATTTGAGATTCATCAATTCAAAGGTAAAAATCTCCAAAAAATTATCTATGAGAAATAAATGATGGCCATTCTTTATGTGGTAAAATAATGAAGGCCCTATTTGATGGGTAGACATTTCAAGGTAAAAATGGATCATGATAGTCTCAAATACTATTTTGAGCAAATATTATCATCCTAAGAACAACAAAAGTAGGTAAAATAAATGTTGGGGTATGATTTTAAAATCATATACAAGAAGGGTAAAGATATTGTAGTAGAAAATGCACTATCTAGATGGGATACATCCTCAAAAACATTACATTATGTAATGTTCATGTTACAGGCATTGGGTAGATGAAGTTAGGTTAGAGTAGGGGTAGAACAAGGATACACAGGTTTTGATTTAGAATACCAACAAGGTTATATAACCTCTAACAAATTTTAGTGGAAAGGTACTGCCTTATGGTATAAGGATAGGTTATACTTGTGTAAAGATTCTATTGGTAAAAACTAGAGTTGCATAATAGATAAAGTTGAACACCATAAAAAATAAAGAATGAACACAATAATATATTATTATATTCTACTCTATATATTATTTGAATCATTACAATGTTATATAGGAAATACATTTTCTATATTCAAGATGGTGAGATACCTACAATATCTCACACAAATAATTTCCCAACTAACCAATTGACAATATACAAATGTATTATTACTAAAATATATTTGAATAACTGACAGACTAAATAAAACTAACCATGTATATTATTGTTATTATTCATAACAATAAAATACCACACAATAATAAAACACTTATTAATGTATTATTATTTAACTAACAATAATTACATTATTGTACACTTAATAATATGAACACAACTTAACATTCACCCCCTTGTGAACATTATTAACCCCTAGTATACACCTCCTTAATGTGAACATGGGGAAAAAATCTCTCCCATATCTAATCTTGTACTCATGATTCAGTGATTTTCATAGGACAATTACAAACCTTACTGATGGTTTTACAAATGGCTTACTAACAACTAAAATGAGATGGTTTTCAAGTGGATTACCAGCAACCACAAATAATGGTTTTATAAGTGGCTAACCATATACCACATCATAATGTGCAATATAGTTACTAAGTCTCTTCACTATCACATTTTAGATAAGTTATAGAGGAATTTTTAGTTCACTTATTACAAATTTGAACAAGTATCCATCATCTATTCTTATTCACACAACTAAAATCAAACACACAACTAAAATACAAATACACCATTAAAGCATAAGTGGTCCCATTACTAGTGGATAATGAGAGGATATAAAACCTTTAGCCTCTATTTCCTCCATATTTTAGTAGGTGAAGCTACATACTTTATTTACAAGTGTTTTATGTATTCACTTGTATTCAAGCGTTGACATTTTTTAGGTCGAACTCACTCAGGTTCAGTGTCTGCATCATACCCTGCTTCAATTTTTTTTCAAATTCTATTGTCTTGATTCTTGACATTTTAGATTTTGGTTTCAACCAAGAATGAATCCTTTACAATGACAAATTTGGATATAGATGACTTTATTTTTGGCATTTTCAAATTTTGAGACCTATGACCATTTAATGGAACTTTTGAGATTTTTGATTTTGATAACAATAAAGACTCATAAAGACTATTATTTTGTACAATAAACTCTTTTAACAAAGAACCTAGTTTAATAGGACTAAAATCTTGTCAAGATTATTTTGATAACGTTTGAAATAAATTTTTTTTGTAAAATTGTAAAATTATATTTTAGAATGACTAAACAGATAACCTAAGAAATCCCACTATTAGACTCTTAAGGTTAAAATACTTAATTTTGACCATTATAAAAACTATTTAATAAATTTTGACACTAACTTATAAAATAACCATATATGGATGACTAATTATAAAACTTGATCAAAATTTAATAAAATAAAAAATAAATGACTCATTGTACAACAAACATAAACATATTAAAAATAGATGACACTAAAAACTACATAAAAACTTTTTAATAATACCAATAGATTATTGATATTTGCATTTTTCCATGTCATGTTTGTATGCAGGGTCTAGGGTGTGTTGTGGCCTACTAGTTCAAAGGCAATGTGGAACTACATATAGGTAGTATGAATTATGTTTTGTATGTATTGATATATGTACATAGACTATCTGATAATATTGATCATAAGCTTACATGTGGATAGTAGACTTACCCTAAAAACTTCTAATGTGATAGCAACATAAACATATTATGCACATGGACAGTTTATGTAAAATTTTATCTAGAAATGAAGATCCAAATAGAGGGTGAACATAATCTAAAAATATCTTCAATCACAAATTGATATCTAGAATTTTTAATAATATACACTTAACTATCATTGGGTTAAAACTATTGGTTGAGCTGATTTGAGTCTGTGGAGGGATTTGTGCTCATCAGAAGACTTTAAATTATCTTGCATGAAACTTAGGACAAGTTGTAAAAAAATATTAGTTCACCTATATATTATAGATATAATACTTTGATAAATTATAAATACATAAAGGAATGAAATATCATGTTCAAATTAAAACAACATAGGTGAAATGGACCAAATAGAAATAATATGGCATGGTACACAACATAGTAGAGATAACGACCTCAAGAAGATAAAATGAACATATTAGCTTAAATGTAAAATATTTCATTTATCAATGCTATCATAGATCAATGTTATCATCAATTCTCCTCAAAATATTGATGTCCTATTTTGACATAGGCAAGTATGATGATCGGCATTGATTAGGGAAAGATTCATTCCAAAAGCTAAGACTAGTTAATGCAATGCCAAAGAAGCCTAATTTAAATCTATAATGTATTTAATTAGAGACTATAATCTTTAATTACGCTAATCTTGGATTAATTTAAACACTCCATTTATTACACTAACATTATCTGATACTAGATATTGGTAAAAACCAGAGTTGCACAACAAAGAAAGTTGAACACTAGAAAAAATAAAGAATGAACATAATAATATATTATTATATTTTAATCTATATATTATTCAAATCATTACAATGCTATATAGGAAATACATTTCCTATATTTGGGATGGAGAGATTCCTATAATATCTCACACAAACAATTTCCCAACTAACTAATTGACCATATATGAATATATTATCACGACAATATATTTGAATAATTATAGACTAAATAAACCTAAACGCATACATTATTTTTATTATTCATAATAATAATAATATACCACATAATAATAAAACACTTATTAACATATTATTGTTTAACTAATAATAATTATGTTATTATACACTTAATAATGTGAATACACCTTAACAAATTTAGAGTTGAAGCATAAGATTCTTGTAAAGTTGCATGCAATCCAATTAGGGGACACTCTAAGTTCTTAAAAACTTACCATATAATAAATCAAGAAGTATTTTGGGAAAAAATCAAGGGATAAGAACAAAATTTTGTGGTAGAATGCTTGATATGCCAACAAAACAAAGGTGAGATAGTTAAAACCCTAGGTATGGTACAACCTTTAGTAATTCCTAGTCAAAGGTGGGAGGAGGTTTCCATGGATTTCATCATAAGACTATTTTATTTTGAAGGTAAAAATATTATATTATTAATTGTGGATAGGTTAAAAAAACATTCCCATTTTGTGCCCTTTCACAACTATTTACAAGTATAGTAATGGCTATTTTTTGGAGGCAGTTCTAAAATTACATGGAACCCTAAAAATAAATGTAAGTGATTATGATCCCATTTTCACTAGTAATTTTTGGACTAAACTATTTTCCTATTTGGGTACTCAGCTATCTCATAGCTCATCTTACCACCCCCAATATGATGGATAAATAGAAGTGGTCAATAAATTTTTATAGGGGTATCGTTATTATTTTGTATTAGATAAGCAAGAGCATTGGGTTAAATGGCTACCACTTATAGAATGGTGGTATAACACATATTTCCATACCTCTTCTAAAATTTCCCCATTTTTATCACTATATGGTTACCATCCACCTTCCATCACTTCTTCCTTAAGTGTGAAAACCAAGGTTCGAGATGTGGAGGAGTACATTCAACATCAATAATAGGTTCTAGCTAGTTTGAGAGAGAATTTATCACTGACACAAAATAAGATGAAGAAACAAGAAGATAAACACCGTAGTGAGTGACATTTTGATTTAGGTGACTGGTTCTTTATATATTTTTATCCTTACAAATAGATGTCCTTGAAGTAACAAAAAAAGGACAATAAACTTGCTCCTAAGTATTATGGCCCTTATCAGGGTCTACAAAAAAATTGGAAGTGTGGCTCACAAGCTGGAGTTGCCTCATTCATCTCTCATACACCCAATGTTTCATATTTCCTAATTTAAGGTCATTGGATAGAAATTTTCACCCCAAATAGAGCTACTAGAACTAGATGAGGAAGGATGATTCATTTTGGAACTAGAGAAGATCCTACAAACATGTACTAAGTGGTTGAGAACCTGAGTAGTGAGGATGCAACTTGAGAGGGTGAAGATTTTCTACAATAACATCTAGAGTTGTTCAAAGTTTAGGATAATATTGGTTCAAAAGGAAAGGGCATGCTATGCCCCTAACCTATCTCATGTATCAAGATATGAATAACCAACTTGTGGATTACGTATCCCTCTTTGATGTTATATCACATTTCTCTATGCTTTCATTGGGTTAGTAGATTGGATTATGGAGTAACCACAGCCTAAATATATTATATATAAGAGGTAATGGGTAGTTTTTTATCATCATATTGAAGTATTCATTTCTTATTTAAAGAATTTGGGAGGTTTCCCCCTCGAAGTGGCTTATCTATTATTCATATTTTCTACTATATTTCTATATCATTATGATCTATTACTATTATTTTGATTATTTAGTGAAGTGATATCATTACACAAAATCATAATCAGATAAAAATTCTAACCTTCATCTTTGATGAGCATTTATGTTTGGTTGGGTGAAGATATAATTGAGTTCTATGTTATTAGTCTTCAGCTCAAATGGATTCACCAATAGAGAATGATTCCAAAATTGCAAAGAGTGCACAATTACCACAAGTTCTAGGTCATAAGGGGCATAATTCACCTCACAAGGTTTTAATTTTTTGGACATATAGGCAACCACTGAGCCATCCTACATAAGAAATCCTCCAAGTCCATCCCCAAATGCATCAATGATCACTAATAATTGACCATTAGGATGGGAACTCTTAGCATTGGTATTGAATTAAGCCTCCTTTTCAAATTTTGAAAGGCTATCTCCCACTTATCTGACTAGATGAAAATTTTAATCTTACACTAAAGAGAGGTAATTAAATTAGCTATCTTAGAGAAATTTTGAATGAATTTCCTATAATAACCTGTTAATCCTTTGAAACTCCTTACATCATGCACATTTTTTGGTGTTGGCCACTCCATTATGGCTCTTACCTTTACTAGATCTACTAAAATACCATCTACAAAGATAATATATCCCAAATACTACACTTTATTTTGGAAAAATGCACATTTAGACAACTTGTCATATAAACTATGCCTTCTTAAATGCTACAAAACTAGTTCCATATGTTTCAAGTTCTCTTCCTCATCCTTGGAATAAATAAGGATGTCATCAAGAAAGACAAAAAAATAATAATGTAAGTAGTCTCTGAATACACTGTTCATTATATTCATAAATGTTATTGGAGCATTTGTCAATCCTAATAGTAACACTATGAAATTATAGTGCCCATATCGAGTTTTGAATGTTATTTTTTGAATATCCTCCTCATGGATTCTTAACTAATGATACCCTACTCTAAGATCAATCTTAGAAAAGACTATTTCTCCTCACATTTGATTAAAGAGATCATCAATGCATGGTAATGGATATCTTTTCTTGATTGTTGATCTATTCAACATCTTGTAATTTATACATACGTGAAGAGTGTCATCCTTATTCATAATGAAAACAACTAGTGTACCCCAAGGGGACACACTTGGTAGAATCATCCTTTTAGATAATAATTCTTAAATTTGTGCCTTTACTTCAACCAATTTAGTGGTTGTCATTATATATGACACCTTAGACTATGGTTCTGATCTAGGTATGATATCAATCAAGAAATCAAACTCACGCTTGGGTGGTAATCCTGATAATTCTTCTAAAAACATGTCATGAAAGTTTCTTAGAAAAGGAAAATCTTTGATGGATGGTTCCTTAGACTCTTCCATCTCATTTATCTTAATGATAAATTCTTAACATCTCTTCCTTTGAGCTTTCTTGAGTTGAATTATAGAAACATATTTTAGCTTCAACTCCCTTTTCTCACCTTGAAGTTGTGTCTCATTTCTGGAATCATCTTGACACTCAAATTTATTTAGCTAACAATCAACCTTTGATTTATACTTCTCAAGCCAATCAACTCCTATGATCACACCATATAAACCCAATGGTGCAGTAAATAAATCCACTATTATAGTGAATTTAGGCAACCTAATATCTACTTTGACTAGAAACTTGTCAACTTTAACCTTAGACTCATTCCCATACTGTACCAACCATGCATTTGCCATAACTCTAACTTTTCTAGACAATTTACTAAGCATTATAGGAGCAATGAAACATTCTATAACTCCTGTGTCAATCAAATTAGAAACTAGATGACAAAATAAAATGCCTAATAGTTCTATTGGTGAAATTTGATACTCAACCTAATGACTATTAACAATGGAAAGAATATGTTTCTATAATGTACCCTACTGATAAGTATAACCCTTGTTCTTTAACTTATCCTAAGGAAATTTTTGAGCATAATAGTCACCTTCACATATGAAGTAACCTCCAATTGGTCCTTTCTTGTCAGAATGTTGGTTTCCCTTGAAACTATTAAGTTGTGGAGCTAAAAGCTTCACAGGTATGCAAATGGTGGAGGTTACTGAGTTACAAAGTAACCGACGTCAGTCAGGCCAACCAACGTTGGTCATCTTCAGTGTACAAATTAATCGGCATCAGTTAGTGGTTGGTCAGCATCAGTTAGACAGGAACCGACGTCGGTCACCTATGTGTTTCCAGAATTGGTCTAATTTTAGACGAACAGTGAGTTTGCATGTAAAGACTAATTTTAGTCTTGAGTCTACATTTCTAATTATTGTTTAGTTTAGGATCTATTTAAGAGACCCATGGGATTGTATTGTTATGAAGGACTAAGGATTAGATCCTCAACTTGAAGGCAAGAACAACAATTGGGTTGGTTGTCTCAAGGGGTGTAAGATCAATTGATCTATAGGTAGCAAGATTAGGGAGATCTACGAGGTAAGTAAGATTAGTTAGATCTGCAAGGGTTCAAGATCAAGGAGATCTACTTGGTGGACTAGCAGTAGGCAAAAAAAACCATTAGGTTGATTGTCACTGAGTAGTGGAGGGAACAACTTTGTGTTTGAGTTGATTATAATTGATTGAGAGAGAAATCTTGAGGGATAATTAATGTACGCCCAAGAGGTGTGGGAAGAGTGATATTTCTTCATTGTATTTCCTTCTGGAAGAGTGTTAATATAGATTGTATTGTTTCTCGTATCTCATATTTTGTGTTATTTCTGAATTCTAGTTACATATTACTTCTAGTTTAATTTCGTGTTTAGTTTCTTATACAAAGGTAATCAATTGTACTCTTAAGGAGTAGGATCCTGACATCTGGTATCAGAGCTGTGTTGACAGTTGGTATCAGAGCCTGGTTTAGAGCAGGTTAGTGTTTGTTGATTACAGGTCACTCTCAGGGGTTTCTAATTGAGTGGGAGTAAAGCAATGGCAGAAGAAAGTACACTAAGAATGGAGAAATTCAATGGCAAGAATTATAAATTATGGAGGATGCAAATAGAAGATTATCTATATCAAAAAGATCTGTACTTACCATTGGGTGGGGTTGCATGCAAGCCCACAGATATGAAAGATGAAGAATGGAATGTTCTTGATCAGAAGGCTCTGGGATCTATAAGGTTAAGCTTGGAATCATCTTTGATTTCCAACTTATCACAGGAAAAGACAACGGTAGAGTTAATAGAATATTTGGCAATTTTTTTTTGAAAAAACCTCAGCTTCGAATAAGGTATTTCTTATGAAGCAATTATTTAATTTTCAAATGCAGGAAGGTGGATCAGTACATAGTCATCTTAGTGATTTCCATGGTTTGGTAAACCAATTAAATTCAGTCAAAATAGTTTTTGATGATGAAATTAAGGCTCTCTTAATCTTATGCTCTTTACTTGAAAGTTGGGATAGCTTGGTAATTGCAGTAAGTAATATTGCGTCTGCTTCAAATATCTTGAAAGTTGATGATGTTGTTAGTGTAATCTTGAATGAAGAAATTCATAGGAAAAACACAGGGGAAACATCAAGTAATGCTTTAAGTGTTGAAATCATGGGAAATCAAAGAGAGAAGATCGAGCAAGGGAAATCAAGGTCAAAGATAGGTAGGAGATCCAAAACATAAAATGGAGGTATAACCTGTTGGAATTGTGGAAAGAAAGGGAATGTAAAGAAAGATTGTTGGTTGGTAGAAGATCAGCATGAAGGAAATAAAGAAGCAAATGATGTAAGTATTGTTGCATGGGATGCTCTTATATGTTCCTTGGATAAATTAGAATCTTGGGTTTTAGATTCTGGTGCCTCTTTCCATGCAACCCCAAATAGATAATTTTTCCATGATTATGTCCATGGAGACTTTGGAAAAGTTTATTTAGGGGATGGTGAGCCTTGTCAAATGGTTGGCAAAGGGGAAGTGCAGTTGAAATTGTAGAATGGTAACACTTGGGTGTTGAAGGATGTCATGCATGTCCCAGTCTTAAAGTGGAATTTGATTTCTATAGGAAAGTTGGGTGATGAGGGTTGCATAGTAAATCTCACAACAGAATCTTGGAAAGTTTCAAAGGGTGCACTTGTATTAGCAAGAGGTAAGAAAGTAGGTACACTTTATCTATCTACTTGTATTACTGATTCTCCTTATATTTTATCTATTTTAGATGTAGATGCAAAGATGTGGCACTATAGGCTTGGTCACATGAGTGAGAAGGGAATGGATGTTCTTAAGTCAAAAGGTAAGCTTTCAGATTTGAAAAGCATAGATCAAGATTTCTGTAAGCAATAAAAGAAAGTGAGGTTTCTTGAAACTGGGTCAACAAAGAAGAAGCACAGGTTAGAGCTTATTCACACAGGCGTGTGGAGACCAGCTCAGGGAGCTTCTATTGGAGGATCATAGTATTGCATAAAGAGGAAATTTGATGTTTTTGACACTTCTAAGAACTGGAAAGCCTTGGTTTTCAAGGAGAAGATGATGGACAGAGATCAGCTCAAGAGGCTGAATATTTTTTAGTAGGGTAGTGTTGATTTAGACAAGGTTATGATCTAAAATGAGCTCACGAGTAAAAATCATCACTCACAAGAAAACACAGTTATTGACATCATTCAGGAGAGAATCGACATCAAACAGGTAGGAACCGATGCCAGTCTAGTGGAGACCAAAATTAGTGATGTCAGGCAGGTGGAAATCAATGTCGATCAGCTAGGGACTGATGTCGATCAGGTTGGTCACATGGAACTGACATTGATCAGGTGTAGACTGAGAGATGACCGAGATTGGTCACTATTAGAATGAAATTTGGGTAGACATCAAGTTGTCAAGGTGTCTCAAATGCCCATGAGGAGGTCTGAAAGGGTAGGTAAGCCTCAAATTCGTTATTCCCCTTCTTTATACTACTTGTTGCCCACTGATGGTGGAAAACCAAGAAGTTTTGAAAAGGTAATGTAGGTAAAATACAGGAAATAGTGGGAGCATGGCATGAATGAGGAAATTGATTCCTTGGAATAAAACCAAATGTGGGATTTGGTAGAGTTGCCAGTCAAAAAAAAAGCACTGAAAGATGAATGGATTCACAGGTTAAAGAAAGGAGAGAATGGATAGATGAGATAGAAGGCCAGGTTATATGGTCTTGAGCAAGCTCCAGGATAGTGGTATTTGAGGTTTGACAAGTTTATGACAAAGCATGGATTTAGTCAATGTCAATGTGACCATTGTGTTTATTTTACCAGGTTGGATAATAGTAGCTACATTATCCAGTTACTGTATGTAGTGTATATGCTTGTTGCAGGGTCACACATGCATGGAATTGTTGAGATAAAGGTAAAATTAGCTTAGACATTTGCCATGAGGGATTTAGGAGTGAAAATACTTGGCATGAGTATTTTTAGAGACAGGGAAAATCACAGGTTGATTTTGTCTCAAGAGGATTATGTGAATATGGTAGTGGAGAGGTTTGATATGCAAGATGCAAAACCAGTAAGCACACCTATGGTTGGACAGTTCAAGTTGAGTTATGAATAGTGTCCTGAATCACATGATGAGGTTGGGTACATTATATGTACTAGACCTGATATTGCTCAAGTAGTGGGAGTTGTCAGCAAGTTTATGGCCAATCCAGGAAAGGAGCATTGGAAAGCAGTTTAGTGGATTCTCAGATATCTGAGAGGGACCAGCAACAGGGATTTATGCTATGCAGGGTCAACCATTTCTCTACATGGGTATGTAGATTTGGATATGGTAGGTGACTTGGATGGTAGGAGAAGCACCACAAGATATGTGTTCACTATTGGTGGAACGACAATTAGCTGGGTATCAGAGTTGTGTTTGTTCTAGATCCTGATAAGTGGTATCAGAGCTGTGTGTTCTGGATCTTGATAGAAACCACCCTTAAAACCATTTATAGGTATCCTATTCCTTGAAAAACTATTGAATTTGATGTTTTGATTCTTGAACTAACTCTTGGAGTCTCCAATCTTATGCTTCCAGTTCTTCTTCTTGAAATTTGGTTTTGAACTTCCAAAATTATTTTTGAACTTATCTCTAACTTGGGAAAGATATTTTAGTTTCTATTCCTACTTGACTACCTTCTTAAACACATGATCCATGGTAGATGGACAATGCACATCCACTTCACAACCAATTTGAGGTTTTAATCCCATGATGAATTTTTTGATTTTGAACCTATCATCTACTTGATATTGAAGTACATACTTAAGGAGCTTGGTGAATTTATCCTAGTATTCATTCACTGATAAATCCCCTTGCTTAAGATTCTAAAAATATATAATATTTTTATCAAAGTATAACTATGAAATACATCATGACCTAAATAATGCCATAAACTATTACCAAGTGGAAGTGGTTAAATCAAGGTTCATCTTGAGCTACTTATTTTTCCACCAAGTTGATACTTCACTAAAAAGATGATAAGATCCCCAGACTAATTTTATGTCTTTAAAATAATTTTGAATCTTAAAATATTTATCCATTTCTATCATCCATGCTTCAACTTCATCACCTAATATAGTTCCATCAAACTTGGGTAGATTTACCTTTTTCATATCCCATGCCATCTCTATAGCTACTCGAGCTCTCACATCTTGTGGCACTTCATCTTGCCTCTACTCTTGAGGAGGTTCCTACTCTCACATATTGTGGCACTTCATCTTGACTCTACTCTTGAGGAGGTTCCCTCTCATCAATATGATCTTTAAGTTCCTCTTGATAATTCTCCTCTTCATAGCCATGTACTTCTTGTTCTAGGGCCATAATTTAGTCCCTAATATCTTGCATGGTTACAAGGATTTGGTCCAACTTTATAGCTTGCTTAGTGGAAAACTAATTTGGATCAAAAGGGTGATTGGTATTAGAAGTACCCTCCCCTCCTAGTCTATCCTGTACTTTACATTAGTAAACACATTAATTTATAGAGTTTAAGCCTTAGCTCTAATATCAAAATGTAACAACCCCACTGAGTTTTACTAGGATTTAGTAATTTTTTAAAAATTAATTACACAAATTCATCTTATAGATTTCACCATGAGAAATATAATTAGTGATATTTAACTAATTACCTTCATTTAGTTAACCATAAGGTTGATAGCAAATCCACTTAGCTAAGGATCACCATGAATAGATATAACAATCATGAATAATGCTAAATAAATATTAAATACTGCATCTAAATCATTAATGAAATAATATAAATTTAACCATGACTGATATAACATTCTGACAACTATTGTAGAATTATAATGAATAAATATTACAGTTTTCATCTATAAATAATAATACATGATACAAAGCTCTATGGAGCATAAGTCTCCATGACTCAAGTATCAATCTATAATCTCAAGTGTAGTCTTTAGTGTAGGAATCTAGCTAGGAAGAAGAGAATCATATGAGTGTTTTTACACACCAACCATAGATCATAGATCCCCTACACTATCTATCAATAAAGGGATGGCCCTCCTTTCATGGATTGGTAGATAATGATGATGTAGGAAACCAAAGTGACAAACCAGAACCTGTGTGTTGTAGATATTTAATACATAATGTGTATTATAAAAAATCCATTCTAACATGATATCACAAAAATATTAAAACTATATCAACATATGAAATGAAAATGTTTAATTATAACATTACTTAGGCTAAAGTTTTCAATAAATAATAATCTCTAGGCTCAATCAATTTCATACACACCACTCAATCAAATTACACCTCATCTTGCATTGATGGTGCTAATTAATCTAGTGGAATTTATTAACTATTTATTTAGTATCATAAATGTGAGATTTGGTTGATACAAATATGCTAAATATATAAATATTAATACACACATTTAGTCCATCAAATATAATGCAATGAATCTAATATCATCTATTTTATTACAAAATAATAAACAAAATAAAATATAGTCTTTAATATAACATACCATCCAGGTAATGATCATATCTAAACTATTAGTTACCAAAATCACAAAGTAACTTATAATGCTATTTCATCCTCAAAATAGTCATTATAATATAGGATTATTTAATTTTTCATATTCCACATATATAACAAAAGCCAGTTTAAAGACCATCTTAACATGTTTTATATTTAAACCATTAAATACCTCATTTAAATGCTTTTATGCAATATTAAAATATAAACAAGTACCCTCTTTCACATTGTTATGGTAATAATGTTTTCAAACATAACACAATTGTGTACGTATAATACACACACACACACACAAGTGTGTGTGTGTGTGTGTGTGTGTGTGTGTGTATATATATATGTATTTATATGTATGTATATATATGTATATATGTATATATATGTATATGTATATATACATACATATATATATATATATATGTATATATATATATAAATATATATATATATATATATATATATATATATAACTCTTTTGGTATAATTTCAATACCATATAAATACTTCATTGTATACAATGTACTCTAAGAATACATCCACTATCAATTGTCTTAGAGTATTCCGTATACTCTAAGTATACATCTAGCTAACAAAATAGTCCCAAATCCCTTTTATAAACTAGATAATTCTCAATATACTTGTTTAACTAAAAACCCATAGATTTTCATATGATTTATCATTCATACACACCCATCCATTCATACCAATTTTGTTTATTCAATTTACTCAAATCAATTGATTCATATTAATGTTTGAATCTCTTGCACATAAATATGATCAAAGATATACACACAGTCATTCTATATCAAATATTATGAATTCTATAGTTACATAACTCAATTTTGAAGTTTATACAGTTCACAAAATGGTACACTTGATAACCAATAACCAGTCCATATTTATTATATTATCTAATTTGATTTACATAGAGTCTAAGAACTCATCTAAATTATGAATTAATTCCCATGTCTCATATTTTTGAACTCCTTATATAAGTAAATATACAGTCAAATGTTATAAGCATAACTCAGCCTTAAAGCATACTCAATCCTTGAATATAAAGTTCAATTGATAATGCAATTCAGCCAAGACATCAAATACTAGAAAAATTCCACATATATTAAATAGTATAAGCTACAATATTTTACAAATAATATTGGGTATATATATCCCATACCCATATCAAACCGTGTTAAATCTTTGCTAATAGAATTTGAATGAAACTTAACCTTCCATTTATATATTTATATATATAAATACGTATATAATGTGCACCAAATTGTGTGTGTGTGTGTGTGTGAGTGTGTTCAAGTTAAATACTTGATAATACATACATACATACATACATACATACATACATACATACATATATATATATATATATATCTATATATGTATGTATGTATGTATGTATGTATGTATGTATGTATTCTCAAGTATTTAACTAGAACACACACACACACACACACACACACACATAATTTGGTGCACATATATATTTATATACATAGTCAACCAATTTTAAAAACATATAACACATATACACAGTCAATATGTATTAACAACTCATTATGTATTTCACCCACAATTTCTAACTAAATATGTACATAGTCAAACCCCATGTAGCCCAAATATAATTCACCTAAATCAAGCACTAATATTATGTCCTTAGACTAGTTTGATAACCAAAATGAATCATAGGACCCTATCCAAGATGCCTCAAAAACTTAATAATCAATCAATGAATTTTATAAGACTTATGAATTGAAAAAATATTAAAGATATATATTTTATAGAATTATTTATAAACATGGTGAACACCTACATCCATACCCCTTTTCTTTTTGGGTTACGGGGTTGGATGTAGGGTTTTGTGGATAACTGAGCCATCCATAGGGCCCTACATATAACCCCTTTTATTTTTTTCTATATCATTTAAAAATAAAGGAAACCCATTACCCTTTTAAATTATTTTCCACAAATCCTTCAAACATATCACACAAAAATTCAAATTACATTACCAACCTATAACAGTTGCTTAATATTCCAAGAAATCTAAATATCCTCTTTCATTAGCCCAAATATCTTTTTTTTTTTCCTACTACCTGCTACTCCTTGTATGTGTGCCTCCCATCCCTCCTTCCTCTTTCCTTTATTTATTTATATTACCTTACTCACCATAAAATTATCCTTCCTTCTCATTAGATAAAACCCATTAAAAAAATGCATGCCAGAATAGCTCAATAGAACCCCCACTAAGCTACCATCTGCCACCATTTCTCATGCAGTCCATAACTAAGTCACATCATGTTTTTTGATAATAAAGATGGTTGATTGAAGTCAAAGAGTGATTATAAACCTTAATCATATCAAAACTTCCCATAACCAATTAAAATAATAATTATATATCCTAAATAATATTTGCATGCATTTTGAATTAAACATTAATTTCACTTAGTTTAAACATACTGATTAAATGAAAAGTCATAATCACCAATATTATACCATGTAATGTCAACCATCGACTATTAAATTAACATAATTACTATATAGCATGGGTAAAACAAATGTGTGTTTAAAATACTATTATTAATTGTTACCAAGCCATTCCAAAACAAACACTATGCATTCAACCTCAAAATAATAAGTTAACCCTCTAGGTTTAAACAATAACCATAGGCTTTATCAAACAATTCGATAAACACAATGACATTTATATGATTATTTCATAATTATATTATTATATAACACCCTACATTATGTTAATACTTAACAAAGAGTTTACAATTCATTGTCTTTTACAGGTTTATATTACTATTAAAATCGATCATAGTAATCTTATAAATGTAAATTGTCACTTACAAATTGACTCAACTAAGTAATAACATACATCAACTATTTGTAACAAAGAGTCCAAACAAGCATTTTTAAATAAATATTTAACTATATACAATACCACAATAAATCAAGTTAAACTAGTTAGGTATAGATTTATCAAATCAACTACTAATAAAATCAATAAAAACTAGATTAGTAAAATCACCTAATCACATAAAATGATCTAAGAACACAAAATATAGTAGTATTCATTTATAATAGAAAATAAAACATACCACAACTATTTAAATCAAATAGTTAAACACAAAACATGATATACTATTGTGGTGTGTGCATGGGTTTCTAGTTTCACTCTCTATCATTCCCCAACATCTCCATCTACACCACCCTCTCTGATGATTCTCTCCCTCTGACACACTCTGAGGGATCGATATGTCTTGCATCCACCTCACAACAATGAAGGTATTAGCATGAAACATAATTATATCCATAAAATAATGTTGTATAATTAACAAACATGATCATAATATACATAATAAAAAATACAACTATCTTATAACAAACCATTAATGTAAATTAAGAAACACATATCTATCCCATAATCGACATAAATCTTAATTAAACAATAGTTAATCAACTAAAAACCATAATAATCCATTGATTAAATAGGATTTTTAGCTTAGAGAGAAATCAGGATGTGACACCACTTGTAAGTGATTGTGGTGACTTCAAATCCTTTATAGCATATTTTCCATTCAAATTCAGTCCTTTATAGATTCTCATAGGGGCCTATACCTTTGGCTATATCATTATCCCTCTTTAGGCCTACTATGACCATCATTATCTTATACTAGGTTCTCAAGTTCGTTGATGCCAATGCCTTGAGTAGTCTATGTTTCCTTCTTTCCTTACTACCAAGGAGTTAGAATCCTCATGAAGTTTCCTCCTATATTTTTCAATACCTTATTAGGCTTAGGTATACCTCATCCTGTGCAACCAAACACACTTTAATAACCATACATAAACAGGTCTATGTGTGGGGCTCTAGACTCAACATGCCTTCCAACTTTGCCACCCTTTCTCATTGATTGAAAGTATCACATGGGGCTTATGATAGATCCTTGGAAGATCATTTTCATGTGATTTTATCTTATCTTGCCTCTTTTTATTTAAAATAAGTAGGCCCTTCTTTGTAAATATGAAAACCAATTTAGCTACTAGCCAATCCTGTAGGTGATCATTTGGGATCTTGACTATATACCTTATAGTATTTTAGCATCTTTAGTTCTCTTAGCCCCTACTGAATGTGTGCATAATTATTTATATGAAACCATTATGCCTTAAATATACTTCATAAGATATAAATCCTTTTGAGAAGTTTATATATAGACTAATGTGACACATCAGGCCTAATATGGACCTATAGGTGATCATTTGTTGTGTGAGTGGGTTATTCTATTATTCAAGGCCTTATGCATCTCATTACCCATCATAAATTACTCCTTAAACCAACTTACATTTTTAATCTTCCTTCAAAATTTAAGACTAAATTAAAAACCCAAACAATCTTATAGTCTTTTGAAGTTCTGAGGTTTGAGAGACAAGGCTCACTATAAGATGAAAATGGCTTGATATATCCACTATGAACCGGATTCTTTTGTGAGACATCATATGAAATGATCTTATCTACTCAAGACCACTTATAGATATTAAAACATCCTTTATTTGGGTATCTAATAAGGTAATGAATTTAAATGAGTGAATCAAGCATGTTGATGGAGAAAATGAAACCTACGAATCCTCAAAAACCTTTAAAAATGCTAAGAAACCTTAAACTATGCTAAATAGTCAATGGATTCCTTTGGAGATAGTTTGAGGGTGTTTGTATTGAGGGAAATATGGAAAATTTTTTCATTAGGAAGATTAATTCCTCCACATACTTATATCACCCTTGAAACTTGAAGAAGGCATCATCCATATACTTGCAATCTTAAGATTGGTTGCCATGATAACAAACTAAGTTATCCTTGAAGCTTTTCTCCTTCTCATATGGTGGGAATTGAGTAAATTTTAAGGATACCTCATATGAATATATGGTGACCATGTGGATTGTGTGAGGAAGATGGGGGAAACATATAAACCCTTTACTGATCATCCTTATGCTTTATTTCCTCATGAAACATAAAAATTTTAGCATATGAACATGCAACTTGCTATTCATAGAAGATTTGGTGTTGATTTAACCCTTAAATTACCATAATAACATGCTTAAATGAGTTTAAGACACTTGTCATATATTTAGATATATTCCTTTGTGCTCAAGTTTTAACACCAAGCTTATACTTCTCATAATTTTCCTTGTAACTAAGATTATGGGGTTTGAAAAGGGCTTAAGACCACTTGGGGGTATTAGTGATTGTTCATAAAGCTTAGGGATTTGATCTACAAACTAATTCCACTAATTTTAATCCTATTGGGGGTCTCACATCTGGCCAAGAGCTTAGGTTATAACTCCCCTATATGGACTGTACCATTAAACTCAATTTGGCCCTTATGAGCTTGTCAAGAGCTCGATGGAGATCCTACTATAATTTATACCTTTCTCTCAGCTCTATGAGAATATATTCTTCTCTTTGATGCCTAAAAGGGATCTACCATAATATTTATGACTTGTTATAATCTTGACCTTACCATACAAGTCTATACATGTCTTGAAAACACCTATAAAACATTATTTCTCTACATTTTTTTAGGTTTGATATTTTGAAAAACTATTGGAGAACAAGAGGAGGGAAATGAGAGATCAAGTACATTTTAAAATCAAAGGGTATAGATGGAGGTAATTTGAAAAGTCCCTTTTTCAAGCGTATGGGGACTTTTTTTGGTAAATGAAGGGTGTTTGACTTCTAAAAGACCTTCTTTGCCTCTAAAACCACCTTATAATGATATTATGATGGTCATGAGACCCTTTTGGAGACATTTTACCCATGATGATGACTTAATGATGTCTTAAGGGCCACAATACCATTATTCTCATGGTTTGAACACCCTTTGAAGGTAACACAGACATGATATCAAATGTTAATAACCATTAAAATATTTACGTTAACATTTTCTAAAAAACCTTAAAATATGCTACGGGTTTCAAACATGGTTGCTATTATCTCTTCATACTAGCTCTAATCATTAAAATTTTTACACATTCTATAGGATTTTGGCATGCTTAAATGGTCACATATGACTAGCCATGGGATACAACATCATAGGTCATCTTATCATGTATGATTTTAGACCATAAAGGTCACATTAAGATTTGTTGTAGAATCTTAGATAGAGCCACAAAAGATGAAATATTGATACAAGCTCAAACAAGGTGAAATGGTGACTACCACAACACCTTATGATGTAATCACACTACGTGGACACCCTGATTATGAACCTAAAGACAAGTGACCCTCTCCTATACTATCATGACAAACATAATATTCATGAAATGACTAAGGCATTATCCAAGTGTTTTGAGCAATAGTTGATCCTTTCTAAGTCTAGGGGTAGAAAGATATCAATAGTAATCTACTCTTGTACACTTGGAAATTATCCATCATGGTTGTACATTTTAGTTATAGACTTTCCCTTTATAAAAAGTCTCACATTCACTATCTCTTTGTGCCTAAATTGATTATCTCTTATTCTGACCACTATTATTCTAATGACTAGGTTTTTTATAATGTGAAAAAAGATCCAAACCTATTTATTATCCTTCACTAGCAGTTCTAGACCTATATCTATTTTTTAAGTTCTTGGACACTTACATCTTAAACAAACACATGCATCGATGCAAGTGTCCACTTTTCCTACAAAGTGTCTAATGCCCATATGTCATCTAATTTTAAAATGAAATGCATCTTAAAGGTTTTACTAAATGATTTAGTGGGAGATATTTTTCAAAGGGATTGGTATATATACAAAAGCAACCCTCATTCATACCTCACTTAGAAATCATATACAATTCATAAGGAAATATAAAAAAAATCACTCAATCAACCATTCAAGTGAGAAAACTTTCCCTATTCATCCCTATTTCCATATTTGTCACAAGATAATTATTTACATAGGTTTGAAGAATTAAAGAGTATCCCATGGCTATATTTTTCTAGCTAAAAGCTAGGTCAATGCATTGCTATGTTTATCACAAATTGTATTTTTATGTGCACACAAGACAAAATGTAAGAGATAACTACATAAATTTGAGGCCTTGTTTAGAGTATTAGCTATGTAGGCAGTGCCCATTGATATAAGGGTCATTTGGACAAATTGATGCTATGATCCCACTAACCCATTTTTCTAATAGTCACTTCAAGGGTGAAGAAGATATAGTTTGATCATTTGATAAATAGTGATAGTTTGTGCACATGATTTAAAGACAAAAAAGGTAATAGAAAATCCATAAGGCTCTAGTTGGTTTAATTCAGATCTAGTCAATATTCCATATATAACACCTATGTCAGAATTAGACACATACATTGACATAACTATGTAGATTCAATGCAAACATTTGAAACTATAAAGAGAATATTTCAAGAATTTGATTATTGTTCTAGGATCATCTTCCAATATACTTTCATCCTATTATAGATCAGACTTGCATGAACACAATAAAATAAATATCATTATTCCATATTTATTTCAACATCTATTAATAGTTGTACTTGACTATTTTTATAAAACTCAGTTGTATAGCTTCAAAATATTATTAATTTGTGTTTTTATTAATTGGTCATCTCATTAGGTTAGTTCATCATCCTTGTGCAAAATATAATATAATACTCATTAAACCTAGATATCCCCTTACCTAAATTTAGGTTTAAATAGTCAATTGAAAACAATATTCCAAAGTTTCTTCTATATAAACACATCAAGGTTACTTAATACACACCTATCAGTCACTTGGCAATTCTACTACATATTGAACAAAAGGGAACTAATCTTTCCAATTCTAGTTCTAAGATATTATAAAAATCACATACTAATTCTAAAGTTATTTTATTTTAGGTTAAAGGAATTTATTATCAAGCATTCAAGTTAGTCTACTAGTTTCACTCATATATCAAATATCAAGATTCACACAGTCACTCTATGAAATGAGAACATCATCCTAAGGCTCTTTTGGGTAATGTAGGCAACACTCAAATTACATGGGGATTTATTTTAGGTTATCTCAACTATTCCCCTTACATAATACCCCCTTTACATTTTATTTATTTTTAGTTTATGTGAATGAACTAGGGTTTTTTTATTATAATAATTTAATGCATTACTTCAACACCCAAAAACATTTTATAGACCCTCTTAGATAGGTGAAGGTGCCAAACATAAAAATAAATCACATAGTCAACATAGATGTAACTGTAGTTGATAGACAAGGCCATAATTTGGCTATGTCTTGGTACATCAAAGAATTATTTTTTTAGTTGGGACATAGTTTACATATATTTCCAATCATTTTTATATCATAGATTTACCTACATAGAAAAACATAAATCTAATCCAAGCTAGTTTGCATATTTCATTATTTATTACTATTAATAACTCATTTCAAATTTTTTATTTTACTATATTTTACATATAGTTTCTATATATTATGTAATCTAAATAAATATTTTAATAGTTTAGTGGTTCATAAAATTTCATTGTTAAATAAATATAACCATTAAACATTCTGGTGAACCCATTTTTTTGGAACACTGTTTGTTGTTTGCTTTATTTTTTCCTTAGGATTTCATACAAATATGTAAATTCTTGACACTGAAAGAAATAAGCTTAGAACTTATATATAAATATGACCCCAAAATTAATTATTATTTAACCTTGGATTTAATACAAAAATAAATAAATTATCTTGTCCCTATATACATGTAAAATCAACATTTAAGCTAAAATCGTGCACTTATGACCACTTTTTTACACACTTAGCTATAGACATATCTTAGGTCCCCCTTTGATCAATTTCAACCACCTTACACACTCTTATAAGTTGATATAGGACCCTCATATGAAATTATACAAAACCTTATCAACCTTAAGTACCTTTTAGGCCATACCTAACACTTAACATGATGAAATCACCCACTAGATGAGAGATCCCTAGTGGACTATAGTGCATCGCTCTAGTGTCCTTCCACCCTCTCTTGTCTTTTTACCAAATAATGATTAATTTTAAAAATTCAAAGTTATATGAATGTCATCACATGTCCCTAATGATCCCCATTTGAATGATTTTAAATGATATGACTATATATAAACTTTTAAAACTATTTGGCACATAAGAGGCTTCCACATAAAAAAACACCAGAATCACACTTGCACATTGAGAGTAGAATACCTATTTCTCCTAATTCTATTTGCATACAACCCTAGTATCCTATATTTAAATTATTAATACATTTTATATATCATAAGTCAAAATTAAGGAACTTAATCACATCAGTATTACTCTAATATATATCACATTGCACTATTTATTCACACACCACCATAGCATGGGATAACTACATGAAGTTTGATCCCACTTTGAAGTATTGGTATGTATGTAATGCTTAACACATGGGGTGTTGAAGTCTCACCTAAATTAAATTTTGGACTCCTTTTCCCCCATTTATTTTCATTAGTCTTCAAATGTCAAGAAACTAGGATTTTTGTAGGAAAATTTGTTACATAGTGGTCTTCACAAGTGATTGTAATCTCCCACACAAGATATCAGATCTACATATGAAGGCAATAGAACATAGATACATCAATTTCCTCATTATAAGTGGATAATATTGACATAGGTTGAACAATATCACCACACTTATAGTTTCCTCTTCCAAATGTTGTTATCTAGGCCCAAATCCAGTTCCATAATCCTTTTTCTTGTCACTAGACCTCTCTACACAACAAGTTTTAGACTATGATTCCTCTAAGAGGCATAATTTATAGCTAAGTGTTTATTTTATCCTTATCATGACATTTTTATTAACTTTATAGAATACTATAATTCTAAATTAGTGAATATTATCATTTTTATATTATTCTCCTAATTTTACATAGTAGTGTTATCATTTAAGATTTTTACACAAATCCCAAATTTGATAAAACATATTGGTGAATCCATCACTCATTATTATATTGCAAAACCCTAAACACAAATTTTTCTAGGGTTTATATCCTTATTTTTTCTCTTTCAAGTGGATGTGTTAGGATATTTAGATCTGATATATTACATTATAAGAATAATCTTCCAAGTTTTAGTGTCATATTTTATGGATAAGAAATGACCTTTTCCTCCTCCTAACCTCCAAGATCATGATATATACTTTCCTTCTAACCAATTCCATGAAATCACTCCTTTTATATGTGAGGAAATGCATCCTATAGTATCAAATGAAGATAATCAACATATCCTTCCTCAAACCCCTCCACCTCTCACATATCCCCTTAATGGTGTATGTATGCATGTTCAATCTAAAGCACCTATGGTTTGTGTTTGTGAGGATTTAAAGGATAAAATCATAATTATGGTAAATTTAATAGAATATTTACAAAATAAAATTAAGTTTTTCAATGCAAAGATCACATCAAATGAAATTAAGATCAAATGTGCCAAGAATACAAAATATGCTAATGTTAATCATGTATGTGCATTTCATCTATCAAGATTATGCCTAGAAAGGTTTCATGTCAAAATAAGAAAATAAAATATAATAAATCTACAATAATTTATTCAAAAAGTATGCAAATATATAATAAGAGATCAAGTGAGATATAAGGGTAATGATTCAAAACAATTTGATCAAACTACTCCACTACATCCTCTAAGGAAATCAAAATAATTGTGCATATCATATAATGCATGGGAATCATAAAAATAAATGTTTGGACTTGAAAAATAAAATACAAAATTGATGGTGTTGATCCTATAAATCATACATCAATCAAACAACCCATAGTGGAACAAGAACAAGTATAAAAAGTGGCAAAATTAGAACTAGTACAAAAGTGGTTACCAAAGGACAAATTATAGAAAGAAAAGGTTCAAAAAGATAAGTTAGAATAAGAAAGAGAACAAAAGGAATAAGACCAAAAAGATAATTTACAAAGGGAACAATTTTCAAATCAAAAGTTATAATAAGAAAAAGTGGCATTACAAAAAGAGAAGTTGACAAATCAAATTCAAGATAAGCAAAAAAAACATTTTTAAAAGAGGTTTTATATAAAAAGAGTCTCCAAAGCATGAAATACCTAAAAAAGATATGAAAATCATTCATATTTTATAGATCCTTTGATTTTTAATCCCCCCATAGATGGAAAGCAATGTACCAATATGGTGATCAATAATAACACAATTGAAATTAATTTTTGTAACATGACACTATTACATTTTCTTGGATATGATAAGCAACATTTGTGTAAGATTACTTTATCTAAATCATTGATTGATTCATTGAGTTACCTTGCACAATCAGGACAAAAACATGTTAAGTGGTATTTCATGTATATCCTAGTTTGGCACAATACAACACTGAATTGGAAAGATCATGGATGAAGCAATGGGGGAAAAAATGGGTAAAAATTCCAACCATGTCACATTTGCACACAAAAGTGAAATGATCATAGTTTCAAGAGAAGATACAATTTATTCAAAGTAAGAGCAACATTTTTTAACCATAAAATGATCTAAGTGATATTATGATTATCCCTAGATTTGATTATAAGGGTATATAGAAATGAAATGGTACAAGGGTGATTATTAAATCTATAGTAGGATAATTAGATGTTAAACTAAAATATAGGCATATGCTGAATTCATATAACTAAGATAGTATAAATATATAAAGTATAAATAAGATATGCATGGAAATGACAAGGAAGTAATATAATTAGTTGGTTCTAATGCTAACATAATTTTGGATCTATAATAGGCAGGAAAAAGGCTAGAAGATAGTTCTAAAATAGTTTTTAGATTATATATTTGATGCTTATAGAGCTTTGGACACTGATGTTAGCTTGGGATAGTTACATCGATGTTATTATCTAGGTTTGACATAAGTGTCATGTACATAATACCTATTGGAAAAGGATGTGATGAATTGGATAGTTCTATGTATTTCTTTGCCTTTGCTCTGGTGCATACAGATCTAGGTTATGGACTGTCACTCCTTAAAAAATGATAAAACGCTAGTTATCCATCTTTATTGTGACCTTGGGGAAAAATTGGTTAGTGGGCACATAGTTTTGATCTAAACCCAAAGACCTTGATATTAGTGGGCACTATCTACTTAGATAATAATCTGTAAGAGGGCCTTATACTCATGTAGTTATCCCCTACATGTTGGATTGTGTGTGAATCATAAAATATGTGGAGAGCAAGTACACTAGTGACCTAACTTTTAACCTATAAAATTGGGCTCTTGGGCTACTCCTTTAGTAATTCAGACATATATATGTATTATACCTATGACTAGTGTGGAGATATAGAAACTTTATTCAGTTTAATGCTTGATAGAGTGCTTTAGATAAGTTGCCTTGGTCTCTTTGGAATTTTTATAAGTCTTGTAGATGAGGAATGAATGAGGGTTGATATTGTATTTATATTAATGCATTTAGAGTAATAAGTCACATTAAATCACTTAATCTAACCAATAGGATAGATTTTATTTTAAAATTAGATGAAATTAGGGAATTAAACTCTTGCATTGGGTCAAGACACTAATGTCGATGCTAATGTCTATCTTGAATGTTAGTGTTCAATGATTAAGGAAATAGGAAAGGCTCAAAACTTGAAGATGTGGAATATAAGTACATTTTAAACATTTTAGGTAAGAGAGAAGGTATGTGTCATCAACATAAAACTAGTTGGACTAAGAGATATGCCAAGGGGCACAAAATAGAGTAGATGCAAGACTTGTAGAAGTGAGAAAGGTCCAACACTTAGAGGAACAACCAAGGTTTGAGTTTTTACAAGTGTACAAGAATGGGGTGCTATATAATCCATAAATATCATCTACATTTCCCCCCATTAAATCTAGTAATGAAATTTTTATTTTAAAGGAAAGGAATGTGTACTTGGGTGTGTATATCACACCTTGTTTTTGGGTATACCCAACTTGAGTGCTTTTTTGGTAACTAACCTAAAACTAAGAGAATGTTATAGTGTATATTTAGTGCATATAATTTATAATTAAAAGTAATTTAAATAGATTTAAATTGAAATATTAAGGTTTAAGAGTAAACCTATGTGTCAATATAATTTCCTTGCCTATTAGAAAGTTGATTTGAAAAATATGTATCATCATAAGGATCTGAAACTGAGATTAGGACAAATATAGATAAATATTTAAAGTGAATATATCTAATAATATATATATATATATATATATATATATATATATATAGAGAGAGAGAGAGAGAGAGAGTTATGCCTCCAACCTTGGAGAAAAAGTGAGTTACCACCTGGCAATTGAGATTAGCTCAATCATGCAACCCAATGATACTTATAACCTATTTCCCCTATTATATGTGAAGAAATATGAAAACTAAAATAAGTTTAATATGGAAAACATGTTTCCAAAAAATGCCCCCACTATAATCTAGATGTGTTAAATATTGATTAAGTATGGAGAACATGCTTCCCCAAAATGCTCCCACTGAATTTGAAACTATGAATGTGTGGAAGCCATGCCTCTATGACATTCCCCCACTGAATCTGAGAATTGATATAAGTAACATATATTGAATGAGTTTGGAGAACATGCTTCCAAAGCATGCCCCCACTGAATCTGGTAATTGTGCCAAGTATAAAAAATATGCCTCTGCGACATGCCCCCACTAATATTCCCCCTTTGAGGTGAGGGAAAGATAGGAATTGGTAATTAGCTCACCTCAAAAGGATAATATAACTATATAATCTATGAATGAAACTATGTATCATATAAAAGGAATATGTCTAAGTAGATGCATTATTGAAGCACATAAAACAATATGATCACATCAAGGCCTATATGGGCCACTCTAATATGTACCATAATTAAGATTAAATACATAAATAGTATTAGAGGATAATTTCAAGACCAATGGTGGTTTGTTTTGAATAAATGGTTTGACAATTTGAGTATATGTGTATGAAAAACTAAATACACCATAAGTTGGAGATTCATTTTTGGAAATAGTTTTTTATTATTTATTTTCATCATTAGAATCCTTTGGGATGTAAACTATAAAAACATTACACATCTTCTCTTTCTCATTATAAAAAGATACATTTTTAACATTTTGTAACATTACCATTTGGGATTGTTCTTTCAAAATGATCAAAATGCATATTTTTATCATGATATATATTGTAAGTTGATTAAACTAATCACATTCACCATATAAACCTCATCTAATACTACACACCATACTCAATTATCTAGAGTAATTAAACATGTTTCTATTATTTCTACTTTAGATACAATACATAATAAAAAATGATGGGTTCTATGAATCCCTAATCCTTCTATTACCTCTTTGAGACCATACAATCCTATGACACATAAATAGAGCATTACAAATCCTACAACACTAGATATTACACATACATATTCTTTGATAGTATCACTGATTTGATATACTATATACATTGCTCATAGCATTTATAGATAAACATCCCTTAGATGGGATAATTGGATAAAATTTACATTTTCAAATATAACAAAAAAATAAAATATTCCTAAAATACCAAAAACATTCAAAAAATTCAAAAATACCAAAAAATTTCAACATGTTCCTACTTTTACTATTTATTATGCATATGTTGTTTATTCTATGTTAGTAGATAACATATCATTATTTCATACATACACATGTTTCATGATTCATTTAAGTGTGATATATGCATATCTAGGTACATGATATATGCACATACAAATGTTGGGATTTCCCTCTATTCACGTCCTAAGTACATTGGGGACATCTTCTTTTTTGATCATGAGACACCCATGTTACATTATTATATGATCACTTTCAATTATAATTTTTGAGCTTATATAATTACACATACCTCTATCCATGATTATACCTTTCACAATATACTTGATATGCTATGTATTTAACATTTATTATAAACACATATGTTTAGGAACTAGTATGTTATATTCATGTTGGTTGCCTATTTTCCTTGATTTTTATTGTCTTGCATTTTATTTCCTATTATAGCATTTGAATATGTTGGATTTATTGTGGTACTCATGCTATGATAGCATATATAGACATTTGAATATATCATCATATTATTTGTGGACATTTAACTAAGTCATGTCCCTTCTATTGTGTGACACTTGAGCATGCTCCTTGTATGAGGTGACCTTAGACCACTTTTTATTGCTTTAATTTTGAGTGATCTTATGTGTGTGCTTGTTTTCTTTCTAATCTTTTACTATTACTCTCTAGACATTTCCATGATCTACATCATGCATATTAAGACTTGATGTGATCATATATTACATGCTTAAAATACTATATCTACCTAGACATGTTACCCCTATATGTTACTATTGAGATTTTTGTCCCAAAAATATCATTACATATAACACCCTAAGGGAGACTCCCTTTGGTTTTTAGGAAAAAACCTAAATCCTCAAAAAAACCCATCTTTCCCTTTACCTTACAAAATCCAAAAATATATATGAAATTTTCACTTGTGCAAATTTTTTTATGGGCTTTAGATCCCATGAAACACCAAAAATCCAAAAGTGTGGAACCCAAAACTCACCATGCACTTTCCACTTTCTCGAATGTGAAAAATGCATGGTAGGCTCCAAATCTCATGATGCACCCATTCAATAGAATCTAGAACTTAGCATGCACTTTGTAAGTTTGGAATATACAAAGTACATGATAGGCTCCAGATCTTGGCAAACATATAAACCCCCCTTCCATGAAACCCAAAACCTTAGGTGCATATTGCACATTTACAAATGTGTAAAGTGCACCACAGTCTCTACATTCAACCAAACACTTGCCAATTTATATCCTCATGGGATGAAAAACCTTGAGTATACTTTAAAAATTCCAAACATGCAAAGTTCCCTATGGTTTCCACCTTCCACCAAATCCAATCACCCCATCTTTGAAGAGTGGACCTACTTCAAGCAGGTCCAACCTCTACCAACTCACCAAAACTCCTCCTATGGAATGTAAAACATAAAGTGCACATTGCACATTTTTGAACATGTAAAGTGCAATCAAGTTCATCTTCTCACCAAGCCTAATATTCCCATAGAGAGTGGACTTTATTTAGGTAGGTCTAACCTCCACCACCAACCACCTAAGCTCACATTAATTGAAAGTTTTTCAATAAAAAGTAAGTCATTTTTTTGTAAATCTTTATCATTTATTAAGTTACTAATTGTTATTTAGAGATCCAATCATCTATGCCCTGACTATTAAACCTTGAGCCTCATACATATGGACCTATACTTCAATCCATGACTACAAAAATTTAAAGCACATCATCCTTGCTTGCTACACGGTACTTTCCTCATGTTTTTTTGCCATTTTATTTAGTGTTGAAGATTTTTCCAATCATTTTCATTTCTTGTGAGTTTTTTAGATTGAGGTTCTCTTAGGGTTACTGGTTAGGGATTTGATTTTGGAGGGTTTTTTAATGTTAAATCATGTGTCTAGGGTTGGACCAAGTTTTTAGGGTAATCTAGGGTTTAATTTTCCAAAAGTTGCATCTTGAGGATTTTCCTCCCAAACCCTCATTTTCCCCTCAAAGACTTCACAATAAAAATCTAGACTCTTCCAAAGCTATAAAATATTCACAAGTATATACCTTCAAATTCAAACTAATAAATATTCCCTTCTAAAGATTCCCCTAGCATCCCTAAGGAAACTAGTTTTACCTCAGGCACTTAAGAATCCCACAAGCCTATAAGCCTTTATGGGGAGTGGATGTGATTTGAGCACCTTCCACTTCTATCAGAGGTCTCACGTGCCTCAAGAACCTTTGACCCCCACCAACTCCTAATTCATCATGGATAGTGGACCTACCTCAATCACCTCCCACCTCTACCAGAGATTTCATAGCCTTCAAGCATCATGGATAATGACCATGCTTCCAACACCTCCAAGTTCCACCAGAGAGTTTAGGTGCTTCAAACACTTGTAGGTTCTACCAACTTTCACAATTGGCTTCTCACAAGCATTAAATTTGATTTCCATGCCTCCCAAAGAAATTAAGTTCAATTCTAAGGGCCATAAAGTGACTTCTTATTTAGATTCCAACATAGTAGAAATAATAGATATAGATTTTGGTCACATTAACCTAGGATATTTTTGGGCTAAGATAGGTATAGATTTTTAAAGTGATTAGATCCAAAATATTTATGACTCTAGTTTACCATAAGCTACAACTTTCCCTCTATCGGTTCAAATCCTTGAGTTAATCCTCACAATGGCATAAAATTATGACCCTAATAGAAGACAAGTCTTCACTAAGAAAGGGGAGAAGATTTTTTTATCTAGATCCAGACTTCATCAACATAGTGTTTGCCATTCCTAAGTTTGAGAGTTATTTGGATATAACTCCACAAACATTTGTACAATTTTATGAAGAGAAAAATGATGGATGTCAGAAGATAATAAACAAGCAATGACTTAAGAATCCTAAGCATTCCTCCACACAATTACCCAAGACTATGTATATATCTAATTTCATAAAGGAGGTGGGAGATATTATAACATTGTTACACTGAATCACTAGCAATCATAATGCCAAGTGTTATCAAGATTGGATGTACCAATATATCTAGATCATAAGAGAAAATAAACAAAAATTATACTAGGCCTAATTAATAAGTGATTACTTCCACAACCAGTTGATAGAGGTGCAGATGAAAAGTATATGATATCATATATCATCTATATCCTATCCAAAGGAATATTGTTCCTAGGCCTCAATATAGTTCTTGAGGAAATAACCAAAGTCTATAACTACTAACCTGACCTTACATTACAAGCTAGTAGACAATAATTTAGGAGAGTTAATTATGCTTTCATTTATATCATCACTATTATTCTTGATCAATATTTTGGGAAATAAATATTCTCCTAAGCATTAAAATGTGAGATTGCCAAATGGGGTTCCTTCTTCATACAGTTCCCCACATACTCCTACAACAGGGTAGCTAGATTCAATGGTTATCTTTACACACTTGATATGTGAGTGATAAATAGGTATTATTCGATTTGGTTAGGTAACTTATGTATACACATAAGCTCTTTTTAGATAGACATAAGGTAGGGATACATTTATCTATTTCTATTGGCTATTACACATGCAAATCTCTCTTGAAGGCTATAACTATGAAGGCAAAGATGTACCAACTAACACTAAGGACTCTAGAGTCTAGACATTACTTTGATCCATATAGTAAGGTCACTATCACACTAGAACTAGTAATATATGAACATTTGACATATTATGAGGATTTTCGGGAGGACTATGATGATGAATAAATGGTCAGAATGAGGAACTATTCTAGGATGTCCCTATAACAAATAAAATACTATGATTTGGTAGTAGTCCTTGATGTCTTGGTAGATGAAAAATATATAGTAGATCCAATCTACCTCACATAGATCATTACTAGACCTTTACCACCAGTGAGGTGTCTAGTTTCTAAATCCTTCTCTTTATTTGATAGAATAACCCCTGTTATTAAAGGAATAATCAATTAGCTAATAATCAAGGGTGTGCAAGTTGGAAGAGAGACAATAGGGGTTAAATATAATCTCTTGAAGCTCAAATCAAGAGGTATCACTCCTTCAAAAGAGGGACCTAGTGGAGTTGTAGAGGAACCTGAGAAAGGAAAGAAGAGAAAGAAGATAAAGGCAAAGAAAGAGGAATCAAGTAGACTAAGAGAAGCTACACATGAAATGATTGATCTTTCAACTAAAGACATAGTATCAATAACACAAGGATCCAAAATTATATATCCCATTGCCTTGAATCCTATTTATACTACTCCCTCTTCTCTTACACATATTATATAAGAGGTTTCAACATCGCCACTAGTTGTATCGATTACTCAAGTATCTCAAGTCCCCATTGTTGCAAAAAAATTAGCTCTTCTACCTCTAGTGTCAACCCCCCCACAAGTTTCCACTTCACCTAACATTCCACCCACATTAATAATCCAAGTATAATTAGCATAAATAAGTCAAGTGGACACTCAAGGACCCCCTATAATGGAAGCTCAAGTTTCCACTCCACTTTCCCTTCCTTCTACTTCACCTTCCCTATTTGATGCACTCTTACTTTCCATTCCATTTATAATTCATTCCATTTCATCACCATTAATTCCCAACACCACCCAACAATACATTGCTATGGAATCAATAATCTTGACTACAATTCTATAGGCTATCCTAACCTCTGGGACAAGTATTGTCTCCCCTTCACCTCAACCCACTATTTTCACATCACCAACCCTAAGTGGTCTTACATAATTAATTAACACATTCAATTATTTTGGATTCCACCCTTACACTAGTTCCCAAATTCATAACTCCTATGTCTATCCCATCCTCCACTCCTCTAACAAGCATAGTTGCTTCCATTGCCTCCACTCCCCCCATTTCCACTATTTCAACTTTACCATTAGTAGAGGTTGGAACAACCTAAAAACTTCACACAAATATTGATTTGAAAACCACTGATGAAAGTGGATCCTCACATGCACCTCCTGAGTGAACAATGGTATCATATTCCCATGAGTCTTCTTTAGTCATAGTATTAGCTAGTGTAGCTACTTCAACTGTAGAATATTTGGTGATAGTGTCAGATCAACATAAGGTTACCCCTAGTTGGTTGGCATAATCAGTGAGTATGAAGTGGAAAATAATGATTTATCCCATCACTTTGGACTTTAGCATGTCAAAAGTTAAAAATAAATAAAAACCCACTCCCAAGACCCTCTCAAGGACATTCACTAATGATAAGGGAGAGAGGTATGTTGAAATTATAGTTCCCCCACTAGACAAATCAAAAGAGGATCTTATGATAGAAAATTATTAGGTTTCTCATATACACCTTGGTTATAAAAAAAGAGAGGGGATCAAGCACAATGTGCAGATATGTATCAATTCTCTCTTACAGAGAATTGATCATGATTAAGCCACCAAAGATGAGCTAAAAAGAAAGGTTGATCAGTTGACCAAAGCACTCAACCAATTCATAAATCCTAGTGAAACATCATAACTATAGACAGTGTAACCAATTAGTCTAAATCAAGTTACAATTGATTTTGTATGAGTGATTTCTCACATGGGAAGGGCTACAAAAGAATGGTATGAGGAACTGATCATGAAAGGTAATATAATTATTGAAATAATGATGAAACATTATGGAGAGAAGAAATTTTGAAGGAATAAATTAATAGCTATGAAGGAGAGATTTAGATATTAAATATGTATTATCCCAAATTAACAACCATAAAATCAATTGATATGAATACCCTTGTTTCTAAGAAAATATTAAAGGATTATGTCGAGCATGAGGAACTACATAGGGCTGCTCAATTCTAGATAAGAGTACTGACAAAGTCTATGGAGTGAGCCAAGGAGGCTTATGATAAGGTAATTTATGTGTTATATGATATTAATGGAATGATTAATTTAATGTCATGTTGATCAGTAGATGATGCCAACAATATCCTTCAAGTAGAATAGGTTCAAAATCATTTTAAAGTAATAGTTGAGGAGTCTATAAAGGACACAGTCTTTGTCCTAAGTTCCATCCACATATTCATCAAATATGGAAAATTAATTTATCAAATGAGGACTAAAATTTAGAGCATAAGAACCTTCAAAATAGAACTATTTGATGTCCAAGTAGATTGTGTAGCCTCTAATATCTATTCTTGCAGGCTAGATGTAGATCGAATTCAAAAGATTTTCAAAGCCTTTAATACATATAAAGAGAAGCTATGGGCCAAGAATGATAAGAAAGATGAGGAAATTCTGGACATTAATTAATTTTCCCTCTTTTTAATATTTTCAAATTTTATTATCATGTGTAATTTCATTTTAAAGACATTGGAAATTGTAATTGCAAAAGTACAACTTTTTTTTTTATAACTCTTTTTGAGAAAGAGAAAGATATAATTTTTAAAATTTATATTTTTTGATAATGTGAAAGTTGAAAAAAGCATAAGTACAAACTGCACTTTCCATTTTTATTAATGTGACTTGTTAAAAAGGTGCAAAATCATGAAGTGTAAATTACATGGTTTATTTTGGTAGAAGTGATAAAGACTTAGAAAGTTGTAAAAGTCTCACTTAAATTTTTACATGTTAGGGTTTGCATGAAAATAAACATGGAATTAATTTTCAATGTTATCTTTTATTTAGAAAGGTTAATTTCTATTTTGGGTGCTTTTTTTCCATGAGGAAGCTATTTTTAGCCAGTATCAAATAAGAAATCATTGCATGGAGATTTTTAGTTTCATCCATGCAATACCATGCCATAATACATCTATGATCACTCCCAACTCATGAATGCCATATTACACAAGTTTAGAAATTCCATAAATAGAAAATCTCACCTCTCTTACATGAGGGTTTTTAGATATGCATGATCTTCTTTACTAGGTAGTTGGTTTCAACAACTACATGTCTTCTATGACATATTTTGTATAAAAATGGGTAGACCCTGTGGTCTAATCTATCCTTTGTTTTTAGTTATATTTTTTAACTTTTGAATGTATTTACTACAAGCTATAACCTTTAGAGAGAAATAAAGTTGAATATTTACCTCTCTTATGTTATGTAATTTTTGTGTGTGTACAAGCTATTGATTATTTGTGGAAGAATTATATTTTATTTTAGTCTCAATAAAATTCATCTATGGTATTTTACTCTCTTGATTATATTTTTTGGAATAAATATCCTTCTCCATTTGGTGAAAAATAGCTAAAATACTACCTCTGATTTCCAAATTTACATGATTATGTGCTTAAATAAATGCAATCTATTTTCTATTCTATTGTGTTTGTCAAGAAAGCATTTAGATACACTATAAAATATTTAGTACAATCACCATATTTTCATTTTTATAAAAATTTCAATTCTTAAACCCTTTTCCCCATCAAAACCCTAGTTTAGGATTAAAAAAATCACTAAAGAGCGAGATTTCCACAAAATTGGTATTTTATCATTTTGCATTAGATTTAGTGAAAGGAAGTTGGCCTCCTCTAGAGATTAGCCTCAAATTACCAAGGTCCCATAACTTTGAACGTTTTTCCATTGTATCATTAGGCACTTGCATAATAATCTATAGAATCAAGATAGGTGCAATCCTATGTGATAATAGTTTTTAGCACACCTGGTGGGATGCAAAATTGCAAAGAGATCGATGTTATTCTTAGCAATCATTGTATGAGTTTCATGTAAATATCAAAGAACCTAGTGACTCCAATGACTTACCAACTCGTGATTTCAAGGTGACATATGCCAAGAAAATATACAAGATCATCCACTAAAGGTAAGAGGGCTGATTTTTTAGAATTGTCATTTCCATCTAAAAAAAGATTGAAAGCAGTCACCCCTTAGCCTAAGGTATACCCTATAGTTTTATTTACATACCCATTGGTAACTCTAATCAATGTTATACCATCCCTAATGGCTAGAAATCAAAAAAAATTAGCTTTCAATATAGTCAATCCACTCATTTTGGCCCAACATGATGATATACCAGTCTCGACCCTAAAAATCCTACCATATTTTACTGGTGAAACCTCTACCACTACTTCAAAACACATATAAAATATTTACAACCTCTATTCAATCTATAACATGGTCCAGATAATGTTTCAATTAGACTTCTAGTCTCCTCTTTCAAGGGGAAAGATTTATAATGGCATAGAGACCTTATGCCTACCTCAATCCAAATTTGGGATGAGTTAGGCATTGTGATGTGCAGCCATTTTGAGGACACAAGTGACCACCTTTCCTTGGTTAAATAGTTAAATACTATTCAATGACCTCCTTATGAGTAAATTATTGAATTTAATTACCATTTATAGAAGACCTGTAATGCAATCTCAATCTTAGTTAAACCCACTGCAAATAATGTTTTTATTATATTATCTAAAGGCCCTCAATAGAGATATAGATATAATGATTCAGTCAATGAGTGGTACCACACTTCTTGAAGCTTATGATATTATAATAAGGGTAGAAAATTATTTAATCCAAGATAGGAAAATTACATTAAGGCTGCTAATGCCTCTATTTCTAGAAATAGCCCCTCTTCCCCCACCTACACTTGATCCAATTCCCACTATGAGAAAGATACTTGCTTTGACTCCTATACATTTAGATGATCTATATGAGGTAAAATAATTACTTAAGAGCTTTAGAAATGAGTTAGTGGCAATGAAAAGGTAGAAAGCCTAAAACTACAAACTGTTTCAGCCTTCTAACCATGTATACCAAGGGAATAAGCAGCCATATCAATTCAAAAACTAGTAACAAGGACATAATTCATAGTCAAGACCTTCAAAAATTTGTGTTTTACCAACATCAAGGGTTTCCAAATCTATTTTCCCTATTTAAAATAATTTGGCTCAAGAGTAAGAGTGGTGATATCCTTGCAATCAGCCCCATAATTAGAACACTTGCCCCAATGGTGTAATCAGTTAAGCCTTGATGGTACAAGGCATATCAAACATGCAAGGATAATAATAAGAATCTACTTCCCAATAAGGAGGCACACAAGAACATACTCAAAGTGAAGCAACTCTTCTAAACTAGAAAGAGGATGATTTTAGTGGGATAAGTCAAGATGAAGCATTTTTTAATGGTGGAGGTCTTATAGAAAATAATACACATTTTAAGAAAAGAGCAATAGAAAATGATCAGCCCCCCAAGGTAGAGAAAGCTTCAACTTCGAAAGATACAATAGAACCAACAAAGAGCAACACAATACAAAGTCCACCCTTTATATCTATAAATCAATTCAAAGCAAATGTGCCAACTCCAAATCTTGTAAAAAAGGATACAACCCTTGAAAAAACACCAACAAAGGTTGTTAATATCCCTTTTAGCATAGTTGATCAAATGAAAAAGACTAATTTGAACATCACTATGTGGGAAACACTATCTATACTAGCATAAAGGTACTTAATACAAGAGGCTTTTAAGAATTTCTAGATATCATAAAAGGTTCCAACCAAGGGGCCTACACCTATGATAAATCTATTTTAGCCTCAAGCTAATAATAAAATAGGAAAAAATGGTAAGCCTCCCCCATTCTATCTTTCACTTATAATAGGAAAGCATCTGGTACACAATTACATGGTAGATTCAAGGGCTAGTAGTTCAGTAATGCCCAAGAAAATAACTAATGCTTTGGGGATAAAATATACACCTATTAATAAGGGAGTAGTGTAACTAGATGGAACTGCTATTCAAATAGTAGGAACCATAAAGGGACTAAACCTCACTATTCATGCTTACCCAAGCCTATCAATTACTCAATATATTTTAGTCATAGATCTTCCACCCTACTTTTCCATTTATCTTTCAAGATATATCACTATAAATATGGGAGGATATCTATATGCAGATTGGTCTCACATGATACTTAGAATGAGATATAGAACTAGAGAAATAATAAGATCCATGACAATTACAAAAGATTATATAAATACATACAATCATATTCCTCCCACAGAAATGAATTGTAAATTTCAAGATCAATAAGAGGAAGAGATGGATCAAGAGAATGAAACACATATAGAATAAATTCTAGATACTCATTTGGATGAATGGGGATCATCCCTACAATTTTATCCTTATGGAAATGTTTAGGAAATAGGGTTAGGGGCATATTGCATTCATGAAAAAGATGCAATTATCCTGAATTTAGTCAAACTAGTTAAAGATCTTCAAGGGATATGGTAGTTATTTTTTGATGGATCAAGAATTAGAAATGGTGTAGGTGTGGGAATTATATTGATCTCCCTCCAAAAAGAGAGTTACATCTACTCATTCAGACTTCAATTCAACTATAATAACAATGTAGCTAAATATGAAGCCTTGATTTGAGGCCTCCAATTGGACAAAGATAGAGGAATCAAGATATTTTAGATATTTAGTGATATCAAACTCATCATTCACCAAGTTATATCAAAAAGTGTAACCAAGAACAATTTAATAAGGTCTTACAAATATAGGGTTTGGGACCTATTAAAAGATTTCACTGCTTTAAATATTTAAGTGGTACCAAGGGTACAGAATAAAGATGCTAACCATATGTCCTTAGTGGCATCCAAATATACCCTAATGGTCAAAATAAAGAAGAATAGCCAACATGTGAGGCTGATTGTAAGGCCTTTTGTCCTTGATAATGCAACTAATTGACAAGTCTTTGATAGTGACAAGTAGATTTTAAATTTTTTGAGAGAAGAGGTCAAGTTTTTAGAAAAGAATCAACCAAGGCTACAAGACCAATATGGTGATTAGATTATTCAACTAAAAATGAACAAGCTACCTATAAGTCTAGTTACACTATAAAACATATTTAATTTGGATGACTGGCTGAGAGGTGAAAAGAAGAACATTACAGTCAATGAAGAAGATTGTGAACCCATCATCATCTTAAAAGGTAAGTCTCTTAAGATAGGCAAGGTATACAATATTTCAGAAAAGCATGGTTTTGTTAAATTATGTCAAGAGTTTGATGATAACTTCACTTAGAGTTATCATGAATCAAGAGGATTTGATCCAAGTTTAGCACAACACACTATAGAATTGGATCCAAATATAAAACTTATCAGGTAAACATAGAGACCCATCAATCCTAAGATTAAACCCTTGATGAAAAATGAGCTCTCTAAGTTGATAAAGGTTAATATAATATCTACGATCAAACACTCATCTTGGGTAGCAAATTTAGTCCCTATCAGAAATAAAAATGGTGAAATGTAGCTATGTGTGGACTTTAGAGACCTAAACAAAGCATCATTGAAATATCACTATCCTCTTCCCCCTATGGAACAAATTTTGTAGATAGTATCAAGATCTAAAAGATTCTCTCTTCTAGATGGTTATTTGGGTTATAACCAAATCTTGGTACAAAAATTAGATCAATTTAAAACTACCATCACCAACAAATAGGGCACATATGCATACATGAAGATTTCATTTGGTCTAACAAATACAGGCATGACTTTTCAAAGAGCCATGGATATGGCATTCAAGGGTCTGATAAATGATATAATTATAGTATATATATATGATATTATAGTCTACTTAAAGCATACTGATGCACATATAGACTACCTAAAAAATATTTTTAAAAGGTGTAGAGAGTTTAGGGTTTTCCTTAACCTGAAGAAGTGCACATTTGCAGTACATGAGGGGAAACTAGTGGGACACATAGTGTCAAAAGAGGGTATTTTAGTAGACCCTAAATGAGATATAGCCATATTTGTATAAGCACCATTGAGTCACAAAAAGGGCATACAAATATTTCTTGGGAAGATCAACTTTGTGAGAAGATTTGTACCAATTTTTGCCTTTTTAGCAAAACCCCTTACTCTAATGCTAAATAAGGGAAATCTTTTCAGCTAGACATAGGAGGGGAAAAAAAGATTCAAAACCATCAAATAGGCCATCTCCTAAGCCCCTACCATGGCTAACCCAAAATATGAGAAGGATTTTATCCTTTATCATTTGGAGGGGAAGCAAGTGTCTCAACAATCTTGACTCAACACAATTAAGAAGATTTGGAGCAACCAATATCTTTCTTCATCCAATCTTTGAAAGGTTATGAAGATGATTATAATTTTATGTATAATTAGGTATATGTGGTGATCAAATCACTCAATAAATTTAGGTATATGCTCTCCAACAACAAGATACATATGATGGTGAGTCATTAAAGTGTTAAAGAATTTTTATTAGGCAGGGAGATAAATGAAAAAAGAGTAGTATGGATCACTAAGGTCATAGAGTATGATGTGGATATCATAATCATAAAGCTTGTAAGAGGAAAAGGATTGTGTGAAAAACTAGCCACCAATATCAAGGTTATTGATTTAGTATCTAAAATAGTGTATGCTCAAACTACACCTCTGCCAAACAATCCACCTTATTTCAATAGCTAAATTCAAGACATGACTCATTTTTGATAGACTAACTAATACCCCTATAAATTATAATAGTCAAAGAAAAGGTATTTTTAACTCTAATAAATACCATATGTTCTTATTGATGTAATTTTATTTCAAAATGACATGAATGTAGTCTTGTTAAGAAGTATTGAGCATGAGCAAGTTCCCAAAGTACTCAAGCAATTTCATGATGGACCATCAGGAAGACATTTTTTTGCAAGGACTATGACCATTAAGATAATAAGAGGAGGTTAGTATTGGAATAAATTATTAAAATATTCCCATTAATGGATAATAATTGTGAAAAGTGTGCTTGTTTCATTGGTAAGCAAAAGCTATTAGCCCTTCATCTCAGACCAATTCAAGCACATTAGCCATTTGCCCAATGGGGATTAGATTTCATCGGCATGATCAATCAACCATCAAACATGGGTCATAAATGGGTTCTCATAGTAATGGATTATTTTACATTATGGATTGAAGTATTTGATCTAAAATATGCCATTAAAACATCTATTCTAGAATTTATGGACAATATAGTTTCAAAGTTTGGTATTACTCACACCATAATATCAGATAATACTAAGGTATTTATGGAAACTCAGGTTAGTGAATGGGATGTCTAACATAATGTGTACTTGATCACTTCTTTAAATTATTACCCCCAAGGTAATGGACTAGCTAAGTTAACCAACAAGAAATTAATTAGAATTATTAAACAAGCAATGGAGGACAACCAAAGGATGTGTTATATGAAACTAAAATCATCATTGTGGGCTGATAGATTTACACCAAAAAGATCCATTGGTAACTCACCTTTCATGATGGTATATGGAAGAGAATCACAAGTACCACTATTAATTGAACTTCCATATTTAAATCTCAATCATGAATTGGACTTGATCAATAATGATGAAATGATGGTGAGACTTGTTAAACTCATGGAGCTTAAAGAAATCAGACATAAATTAATGAAAGTATTGGAAGAAAATTAGGCATAAACCAAGAATAATTTTGATAAAAATGCTACTAAAAGAAGCTTCAATGAAGGACACATGGTTCTCAAGTGAGATGTAGATAAAGAAAAACTAGGTAGGCACACTAAATTTGATGCAATATAGAGTGGTTCATATATCATCACTCAATGTAAAGGATCCAACACATTATATCTCTGCAAGATTGATGGAGTAGAGATGTCAATCCAAGTTAATGGGATACACCTTAAAGCTTGATTTTTAGGTAAGGAACTTATTCTAAAAAGATTAAAGTTTATAAATGATAGGGTTAGTTGTATTTTTTAATAAGTTTTTATGCACAAGTTAGACTCATTAGGAGTTGTTTCCTTAGGTTGTGTTATTTTTCCCTATTTTATTTGTCTTTTTTATTTGTTTTTTTCATTTCTAGAAAAATTCTAGTTTATTCTTCCCTAGGTTAGAGTTTTGTCAAAGCAAAGTTGACTCTATGTACACTGTCTTAGAAAGGCTACTAGATTGAAAATGATTAGTAGGTAATCATACGAAAGAGGTCACCAAAAATGTTGATAATTTTGTCCCAAAAATCTCATTACATCTAACACCCTAAGGGAGACCCCCTTTTTTTTATGAAAAACCTTGAATCTTTCAAAAAACCTATCTTTCTTATTACTTTGTAGAATCTATAACTCTAGATGTAATTTTCACTTGTGAAAATTTCTTTATGGGCTTCGGATCCCATGAAACACCAAAAATCCAAAATTAAAAAATCCAAAACTCACGATGCACTTTGCATGCTCTTGAACGTGAAAAATGCATGGTGGGATATAGATCCTACCATGCACCCATCTAGTATAATCCATAACTTTACATGCACTTTGCATGTTTGTAACATGCAAAGTAAATGATAGGATCTATATCCTACCAAATCTTGGTTGCACATTACATATTTGTAAATGTGTAAAGTACACCATAGTCTCTATGTTCTGCCAAACACTTACTAGTTTATATCATCATGGGACACATAAACTCAAGTGCAATTTTCACATTATAAATGTGCAAAGTTCCCCATGGGTTCTACCTTCCACCAAATCCAATCACCCCATCCACAAAGAGTGGACTTGCTTTAAGCAAGTCAAACCTCCACCAACTCACCAAAACTCCTCCCATGGAATGTGGAACCTAAAGTGCACATTGCACATTTTTAAATGTGCAAAGTGTATTTCAAGTCTCACTTATTTACAAACCCAATATTCTCATGTGAGTGCAACTACTTCAAGTTGGTCCAACCTCCACCACCAACCATCTGATCTCACATTAATTGCAAGTTTTCCTATAAAAAGTAAGTCATTTTTTTGCAAAGTGTTATCATTTGTTAAGTTTCTAATTATGATTTAGATCTCAAGTCATCTATGCCCTTGTTTTTAAACCTTGAGATTCATACATATGAACCTATACTTCAATCCATAACTACAAAAATTTAAGCCACATCATCCTCGCTTGCTACATGGTACTTTCCTCATGTTTTTTTGCCATTGTCTTTCATGTTGAAGCTTTTTTTAATCATGTTCATTTCTTATCAGTTTTTGAGATTGAGGTTCTCTTAGGGTTACTAGTTAGGTATTTTCTTTGGGATGGTTTTTTTGTGTTAAATCACGTGTCTAAGGTCAATCTGAGTTTCTAGGGTAATCTAGGGCAATCTAGGGTTTCATTTTCTAAAAGCTGCATCTCAAGTATTTTCTTCCCAAACCCTTGTTTCCCCCTCAAATACTTTATAATAAAAATCTCAAATTTTATAAAGCTAACAAATATTCACAAGAATATACCTTCAAATTCAAACTAGTGAATATTCCCTTCTAAAGATTCCCCCAACATCCCCATAGACACTAGACTTGCCTTAGGCACTTAATAATCTTGCAAGCCTCTAAGCCTTCATGGAGAGTGCACGTGCTCTGAGCACCTTCCACTTCCATTAGAGGTCTCACATTCCTTAAGTAAATTTTACCCCCACTAACTCCCAATGCACCATGGAGAGTGGTCTTGCCTCAAGTACCTCCCACCTCTATCAGATATCTCACAACCTTCAAGCACCATAGATAGTAAACATGCTTCCAACACCTCTAAGTTTTATCAGAGAGTTTAGGTGCTCCAGAAACCTGTAGGTTCTACCAACTTTCATAGTTGGTTTCTCATAAGTCGTAACTTTAGTTTCCATATCTCCCAATGAAATTAAGTTTAAATCTATGGGCCCCAAAGTGACTTCTTATTTAGAGTCCAATATGGAAAAAATAATAGATTTAGATTTAGATCACATTGACCTAGGAGATTTTTGGGCTAGGATATGTGTAGATTTGAAAAGTGACTAGATCTAAAGTATCTATGACTTTATTTTACCACAAGTTTCAACCTTACCTCTATCTATTCAAAGCCTTGATTTGATCCTCATAATGGCCCAACATTATGACCTTGATAGAAGACAAGTCTTCACTGAGAAAGGGGATAAGGTTCTTTATCTAGATACTAACTTCATCAACATAGTGTTTTCCATTCCTAAGTTTGAGAGTTATTTGGATATAACTCCATAAAAATTTACATAATTTTATGAAGAGAAAAAGTATGGATGTCAAAATATAATAAATGAACAATAGCTCATAAATCCCAAGTATTCCTTCACTATATTACCCTAGACTATATATAGATCTGATTTCATAGAAGAGGTGGGAGATATTATAACACTGCCGCACTGAGTCACTAATAATCCTGATGTCAAGTGTTATTAGGAGTGGATGTACTATTATATCTAGATCATTAGATAAATAAACAATAAATAGATTGGGCCCAATTAATAAGTGTTCCCTCCAAAACTAGTTAATGGAAATGCAAATGATAAATAAGTTTTATATGACATCATATATCATCTATATCCTAGCCAAAGGAAGATTGTTCAAAGGCCTCAATACAGTTCCTAAGGAAATAACTATAGTCTATAACTACTACCTTGACCTCACATTATAGGCTAGTAGAAAATAATTTAGGAGAGTTAATGATGTTTTCATTTATATAATAATTATTATGTTTGATCAGGAGCTTGGGAAAATAAGGTTCTCTCAAGAAACAAAAGATGAGATTGCCAAATGGGGTTCCTTATTCATATATTTCCCTACCTACTCCTACATTAAGAAAGCTAGATTTAGTGGTTGTCCTTACACACTTCCCTAGTATACAAGTGATAGATGGGTATTGTTGGAGTTGGTTAGGTAACTTGTGGATACACATAAGTTATATTCAAATAGACACAAGGTAGGGATATGTTTCCCTATTTCTATTGGTTGTTACACGTGCCAATCTCTCTTGAAGGTCATAACTATGGAGATTAAGATGTGCCAAGTAACATTGAGGACTTTGGAGTCTAAAACTTATTTTTGATCCATACAGTAAGGTCACTACTACACTAGAACTAGAAACATATGAACATGTGCCATATTATGAGGATTTTTAGGAGGACTATGATGATGAAGAAATGGTCAGAATGAGGGACTATTCTAAGATATCCCTACAACAAATAAAAGAATATGATATAGCACTAGTCCCTAATAACTTAGTGGATGAAAACTCTAGAGTAGATCCAATCTACTCACATAGATCATTGCCAGACCTTTACCACTAGTGAGGTGGTTATTTATTGAATCCTTATCTTTATTTGATAGAATAGCCCTTGTTATTAACATAACAATCAATTGGCTAAGAATAAAGGGTGTACAAGTCACAAAAGAGATAATAAGGGTTAAAGAGAAGCTCTTAAGGCTCAAAGAAGGAAGTATCACTCCTTTAGAAGAGGGCCCTAGTGGAGCTATAGAGGAACTTGATGCAGGAAAGAAGAAGAATAGAAAGGAAAATAAAGGGGAATCAAGCAAACATAGAGAATTTATAGATGAATTGATTGATCTTTCAACTGAAGACACATCAGTAGCATAATAAGGGTCCATAGTTTTAGATCCCATTTCCTTGAATCCTATTTCCACTACTCCCCCTTCTCCTACACATATTTTATAAAAGGTTTCAACAACTCCACCATCTATCTTGATTCCTCAAGTATCTCAAGTCCCCATTGCTCCACAAGTTTCAAATCCTCCACCTCCATTATTAATCCCTCCATAATTTTCCACTTCACCTAAAATTTCACCCATATAAATAATCTAAGTGTAATCAACACAAATAAGTCAAGTGGACACTCAAGGTCCCCCTATAGTGGAAGCTCAAGTTTTAACTCCACTTTTCCTTCCTTCCACTTCACCTTCCCTATTCAATCCACTCCTACTTTCCATTCCATTTACAATTTCTTCCATTTCATCACCATTAATTCCCAACACCACCTAACAGTACATTTTTATGGAATCAGTCATCTTGACTATAGTTCTATAGGCTACCCCAACCTACGGGATAAGTACCATCTCCCCTTCACCTCAACCCAATATTTTCACATCACCAATATTGAGTGGTCCTACACACTTAATTAACACATTCAATGATTTATCTTCCACCCTTCCATTGATTCTAAAATTAACAACTCATATTTCCATTCCATCTTCTAATCCCCTAATAGACACAACTACTTCTATTGCCTCTACTCCCCTTATTTCCAATGTTTCAACTATACCATCAGTAGAGGTTGGAGTAACCCAGACACTTAGTACAAATATTGATTTTCAAACCATTAATGATATTGGATCCTCACATATACCTCTTAAGTGACCAATGGTATCATCTTCCTAGGAGTCTACCTTAGTAAAAATATCATCTAGTGCAGCTATTTTAGCCACAGATTCTTTGGTGACATTGTTAGATCAACAAAATTCTACCCCCAGTTGGTTGGACAATCAGTGAGTAAGAAGTGGAAAATAATGATTTATCCCAACACTTTAGAATTTGACATGTTAGAAGTCAATAAGAAATCAAAAACCACTCCTAGGACCCTCTCAAGGACATTCACTAATGATAAGGGAGAGAGGTATGTTGAAATTGTAGTTCCCTTGCTAGACAAATAAAAAGAGGATCTTGTGGTAAAAGATTATCAAGTTTCTCATATACACCTTGGTGAAAAAAAAAGACAAGGGATCAAGAATAATGTGTAGAAAGGTATCAATTCTCTCTTCCATATAATTGATTATGATAAAGCCACCAAGGATGAGCTGAAAAGAAAGGTTGATCAGTTGATTAAAGCACTTAACTAATTAATAAATCTTGGTGAAACATCACAATAACTATAGGTAGTTTAACCAATCAATCTAAATTAAGCTATATTTGATTAAATATGAGAGATTACTCACATGGGAAGGTCTAAAAAATAATGGTATGAGGAACTGATCATGAAAGGTAATAGAATTCTTATAGCAATGATGGAACCTTATGGAGTCATCATAGAGATAAAATAAATTTTGAAGGAACAGATCAATAGCTATGAGGGAGAAATTCAAATCTTAAATATTTATTATCCAAAATTAATAACCATAAAATCAAATATGAATACCCTCATTATTGAGGAAATATTGAAGGATGATGTCGAGCATGAAGAACTACATAGGGTTACTCAATTATAGATAAGAGTATTGATAGAGTTTGTGGAGTGAGCCAAGGAGGCTCATGACAAGGCAATTGATGGCTTATAAAAGATTAATGACATGGTGAATTCAATGTCATGCCAACTAGTAGATGATGCCAACAATCTCCTTTAGGTAAAATAGGTTTAGAATCATTTTAAAGCAATAGTTGAGAAGGAGTCTACAAAAGACATAGTCTTTGTCTTAAGTTACATCCATAGGTTCATCAAATATGAGAAAAAAATTGATCAAATGAGGACTAAAATGTAGGGAATAATAACCTTTAAAATAGAACTATTTGATGTCCAAGTAGATTGTGCAAGCTCCAACATCTATTCTTATGGGCCAAATGTAGAGAAAATTCAATAGATTTTCGAAACCTTTGATACATATACAGAGAAGTTATGGGCCAAGAATGATAAGAAAATTGAGGAAATTCTAGACATTAATTAATTTTCCCTCTTTTTAATATTTTCAAATGTTATTATCATGTGTAATTTCATTTCAAAGACATTAAAAATTGTAATTACAAAAGTATAACTTTATTTTTTATAACTCTTTTTGAGAAAGAGAAAGACATTTTTTACACTTTATATTTTTTGATAATGTGAAAGTTTCAAAAACCACAAGGGCAAATTGCATTTTTCATTTTTATGAATGTGAATTGTTAAAATGGTGCAAAATCATGAAGTGTAAATTACACAGTTTATTTTGGTAGAAGTGATTAAGACTTAGAAAGTTGTAAAAGTCTTACTTAAAGTTTTGCACACTAGGTTTTACATGAAAATAAACTTTGAATTAATTTTCAATGTTATCTTTTATTTAGAAAGGTCAAGTTCTATTTTGGGTTCCTCTTTTTGCATGAAGAAGCTATTTTCATCCACTATCAGATAAGAAATCATTACATGGAGATTTTTAGTTCCATCCATGCCATACCATGCCATGATATGCCCAAGATCACTCTTATCTCATGAATGCCATGTTCCAACTATTCCACAAGTTTAGAAATGCTAGAAATAGAAAAGCTCACATTTATTGCATGAGGGTTTTTACATCTACATGATCTTCTTTATTAACATTTGGTTTCAAAAACTACATGTCTTATATGACATATTTTGTATAAAAATGGGTATACCCCATGTCCCAATATATATTTTTGATGTTAGTTATATTTTCTACATTTTGAATGTATTTACTACAAGATGTAACCTTTAGAGGGAAATAAAGCTGAAGATTTTCCTCTCTTGTGTTGTGCAATATTTGTGTGTGAAAGTTGTTTGATTTTTTATGAAAGTTTTGTCTTTTATTTTAGTCTCAATAAAATTCATTTATGGTATTTCACCCTCTTGATAATATTGTTTATAATAAATATCATTTTCCCTTTCGTGAAAAATAGCTGAAATACTACCTCTGATTTCCAAATTTGCATGAGTCTATGCTTAAATAAATTCAATCTATTTTCTATTCTATTATGATTATCAAGCAAGTATTTAAATCCACTATAAAATATTTTGTGCAATCACCATATTTTCAATTTCTTTCAAATTTTAATTCTTCAACCCTTTTCCCTGTCAAAGCCCTAGTTTAGGATTTAAAAAAGCACTAAAAATCAAGATTTACACAAAACTTGTATTTTATCATTTTGCATCAGATCTAGTGAAAGGAAGCCAGCCCCCTCTATTTATTAGACTATAATTACCAAGGTCCCATGACTTTGGAGGTTTTTTCACTGTATCATTAGGCACTTGCATAATAAGCTACATAATCAAGATAGGTGCAATCCTATGTGATAAAAATTACATATACATACACAACTTATATAATTATCTTATCCTTTTGAGGTAAGGTAGAGACAATATTATACTTCCCATTACTTCAAAGGGTGGGGGAAGATATCAGTGGTGGCATGCCATAGAAACATGGCTTTGATATTATCACAATTTTAGACTATAGTGGGGGTATGTTAAAAAGGTATGACCTCTACACTTATTCAGTACTCAACATCTCCAGATTATAGTGGGGGCATGTTATGTAAAAATGTTTTCCACATTTACACTAGTTCTTAGATTATCTAGATTACAGAGGGGCAATGTTATGTAAACATGTTCTCCACATTTTACACTAGTTCTCATATTCTCTACATTCATCAAGGGCATGTCATAGAAACATGTTCTCCACACTTACACCACTTTTAGATTCACCATATTTCATAGTTATATGATTCAAATATGTCTTTGTGGCAACATTCTATACATTAATATTGTTACTACACCCAAATTTTAGCTTGAGACATATATGAGGTGCATATGCCATGTAAATGGAACCTAAAATTACAAAATCAAATCATGTCCAAATTTTAAATATTATTATGGACTATTATTATACTCAAGGTTGGAATTTTATTGAGCCAATCTACTAAAAATTTTGGTTCACTTTTGGAAGATTGAGGTATAAAAAATCACTCAATCTTACCAAGCTTAAAGTTAGACTTGATTAAATCATATAAATTTACTAGAATCATAGGTCATATTTGATAAAATCATCCACCTTCACTAGATGTATATTATGTGTTGATTAAATTTCTCACACTCACCATATCATGCACATGTTTTGGTTACATGAATGAGATTAGACAAGCTCAATGGACATGTTTTAACTCACATTTACATTAAGATTAGGGGCATGTGTCCTCAAATCCCTCTCTATATATATGCACTTATAGGTTAAGATTTTTCCTAATCTTAGATTCAATGCTTCATTATGAGGCATCCTTTCAAATCAAATTATCACAAGGCAAGATGGTTTCATCAACACACATGTTTACTCCTAACATTGATCTTTATAATTTCAATAATTTAAACTTATTTCAATTTCAGATTTTATACAATAATTATATACTATAACATCATCTTGGTTGTTGGTTAGTCACCAATAAAATGCAAAAGCAAGGTGTGTTATACATAACCAAGTATTCATTTATTTACTTTAAACTACAAATTTCATTACTCTATTAAAGGGGGGGGGGGGGAATGTAGACACTAAAATTTAATTTATGTAGTACTCTAGTCTTGTACACTTGTAAAATATCCATAATGGTTCTACTTTTCAATTATAGAATTACCCCTATCGAAAGGATCACATTCACTATCTCTTTATGCCTAATTTTCTTATATCTTATTTTGACCACTATTATGCTGATGACTAGGCCTTCTATACTATGCAAAATAGTTATAAACTTGATTATTATCACTTCACTTCTAGCTCTGGATCTGTACATATTTTTTAGGCTCCTAGACACTTGCATCCCAAATAAACACATACATTGACACAAGTGTCCACTTTTCCTACAAAGTTTCTAATGCCCATAAGTCATCCAATATGCAAATGAAATATATCCTAAAGGTTTTCCTACATGATTTAGCATGAGATATTTTATAAAAGGGATTGGTACATATACAAGATCAATTCTGATTCATACCTCGCCTAGAAATCATGTACAATTCATAGGGGAATATATCAAGAAGCACTCAATCAAGCGTTCAAGTGAGCAAACTTACCCTATTCATACCTACTTCCATATCAATCATCGAATCATTATTTCCATGTCTAAATCATTCAAAGAGTAGCCCATGGTCCATATTTACCAAGCTGCAAGTTAGTTCACTACATGTCTATGATTATCACACATTAAATTTTTGTGCACACACACTTCCAACACATAGGTAAGAACTATATAAGTCTAAGGACCTCTTTAGAGTATTAGATATGTAGGTAGTTCCCATTGATAGAGGGGTCCTTTTGGTAACTCAAAGTTATGAGACCATTAACCTATTTTCCCCATAATCACTCCAAGGGTGAAGAATATAGGGTTTGATCATTTGACAAAGAGTGTCAACTCATGCATGTGATTTAAATACATTAGAAGAAAGGAGATAAAAAAACCTAAAAATCTTTAATTAATCACATATAGATCTAGCCAGTATTCCATAAAGGATACCTAGAAAGTGTTGAAAGTCATAAGGCAAGATTAGTTGCCTTATGAGGTTATAGTATTCCATAAAGGTGATCATTTACCTTTTTGTATTAGGCACATATTGTTGACTAGTTTGTGTTTTCTTTTGTGATTTAAATACATCAGAAGAAAGGAGATAAAAAACCTAAAAAGCTCTAATTAATCACATGTTGATCACCCTATGAGTAAATGCTAAAATAAAGGTTGAATAACATGAAAGTACTAGATATAAATAAGTAAATACTTTGTAAAAAAATTTACGTATTCCAAAAAAATAACATTAAGGTAAATGCTAAATTGTATACAAAGAAGTTAGAGAGTCTACCTAAATCACATACAAGTCATAAGGGAATATTTTTCCACACATTTATGAAGGTGAAATTAATGCCTACATACTTAAATATAATTATTGTAAGTGATTATGCCCTAATTTCATAGTGTAGATTGGAGCAAGATTTCATAATGTAGATCATGTAATTTCCTATCATGATATGCTTTCTTGAATATCAAGTGGTGTTTTTTTTGTATACCCTAATGTTATCATAGTTTATCATGTCCTATTTCAAATTTAATCATGTTACATGTGATGTATTAATTAAAATATAATATTTTAGACACGTTCATCTAGTTCAAAAATACTCATGAGTATTTTCTAGTAGAGTTGTCATTTGTTTTTACATGCCCTATTTCCTTTAGAGCCATGGTGACCTTATAAATTATCTTCAATGATAATGATCAAAAGAAGAATTAAAAAGTAATTATGTCTACAAAAGAGGAGAACAATAGAATCATGTCTTCCATAGCTATCTATATTTAATGTAAGCATCTAAATCCATAAAGACAATATTCCTAGAATCTGATGACTATTCCAGGTCATCTTCCAGTCTACTTCCATCATGTTCCAGATCACACTTACATGTACATAATAAAATAGTTAAACATATATCAATAGTTTTAGTTTAATATTTTTATAAATATTATTTGTATAACTTCATAATATTATTTATTTGAGTTTTTATTAATTGTCTATCTCATTAGGTTAGTTCATCATCCTTGTGCAAAATTTAATCTAATCCTTCTTAACCCTAGATATACCCTTATCTAAATATAGGGTTAAATAATTAGTTAACATAAATATTCCAAAGTTTATGGTATATAATCACATAAAGGTCATCCAATACACACCTATAAATCACTTGGTAATTCTATTGCATATTGAACAAAAGGGAACTAATCTTTCCAATTCTAGTTTTAATGTTTTCTAACAATCACATGCTAATTTTGAACCTATTTTATTATAGGTTAAAGGAATTAATTATCAAGAATTCAATTTAGTCTACTAGTTTCACTCATATATCAAATATAAATATTCACACACTCACTCTAATAAGGATAACAACATTGTCTTGAGGCCCTTTTGGGCAATGTAGGCAACACTCATATTATATGAGGTTTTTTGAGGATAGCTTGAATATTACCCTTACATAATTCCCCCCTTTGAATTTAATTTATATTTGTTTGTGTCTAATAACTAGGGTTTTGTTATTTTAATAATTTAATACATCACATCAACACCCAAAAATAGTTTACATATCCTCTCAGATAGGTGAAGGTGTTAAATATAAAAATCATTCACACAGACAACACATATGCGAATGTAGTTGACAGACAAGGCCATAATTTAGCCATGTCCTAGTAAAAAGAATTCTATTTTCAGCTAGGACATATTTTAAAAATCTTTCCAGTCATTTTTATATTATATATTTACCTACACAGTCAACATAAATATGATCCAAGCTAGGTTTGCATATTTCATTATTTATTAATATTAAAAGCTCATTTCAAATTTTGTATTTTATTACATTTTACATCTAGATTCTATATATTATGTAGTCTAAATTAACATTTCAATAATTTATTGGTTCATATAATTTAATTTTTAAATTAAAATAAACATTAAACATTCTGGTGAACCCATTTTTTTTGGAACACTACTTTTTGTTTGCTTTATTTTTGTCTGAAGATTTCATACAAATATGTAAATTCCTGATAGTGAAAGAAATGAACTTTGACCTTGTATATAAATATGACACTACAAGTCTATTTTATTAAACCTTGTATTTAATCTAACACCAAATAAATTATCTTGTCATGTTTAGACACATAAAAAAAAACATTTAAGCTAAAATCATGCACTTGTGACCACTTTTTTACACACTTGGCTTTAGAACTATCTTAGGGCCCCTTTTGATCCCTTTTGATCACTTTACACACTATTTTAAGTTGATATATGACCATCGTATGAACTTACCCCCATCCTTCTCAACCTTAAACACTTTTTAGGCCCTGCTTAACAATCAACATGATGAAATCACCCATTGGATAAGAATGCCCTAGGGGACTATAGTGAAATGCTCTAGTGTCCTTCCCCAATCTCTTATCTTCATACTAAATAATGACTAATTTTCCAAATTCAAAGCTATAAGAAGGTCAAAACATGTCCCTAATGAGCCCTATTTGAAGGATTTTCAATGATATGACTATATAAAGACTTTTCAAACCACTTGACATACAATAGGATTCCCCATAAAAAACACTAGAATCACACTTGCACATTGAAAGAAGAATACCAATTACTCTTAATTTTGATTGCATACATCTCTAGTAGCACATAGCTCAAGTATGAATACATTTTATAGGTCACAAGTCAAAGTTAAGGGGCTTAATCACATCATTATTTCACTAACATCTATCACAATATATTGGCTATTCACACATCATCATAACATGGGAGAACTATAAGAAGTTTGATCCCTCTTCAGAGTATTGGTATGTATACAACACTCAACACATGGGGTGTTGAGGTCTTGTCCAAATTTAATTGTTTAATCCTTTGCACCCATTGATTTTCATTAATCTTAAAATGTGAAAGAGCTAGATTTTTTGAAGGAAAATCAATTACACATTAGTCTTTACAAGTGAGTGTAAACTCCTGCACTAGATATAGGTTTTATAGATGAAGGCACAAAGAACTTAAAAACCCTAAGTTGTTAATTAAAAGTTGACAAAATTTCCCTAAGATGGATTAGAACACCACTCCTCTAATTTACTCTTCTAAACACTATTATCTAACCCCAGATTTAGTTTTATAATCCTTATTCTAGTCACCAGACCTTTCCACACAATAAGTTTCAGACCCTGATTCCTACCACAAGAATAATTTCCATCTAAGTATTTATTTTATCCTTGTATTTTTCTATTTTTAGTAATTTTATAGAATATTATAGTTCTAAATTAGTGAATTTTATCATTGTTATATTATTCTCTTTATTTTGCATAGTAGTGTTGTCATTTAGGGGTTTTACATAAATCCCAAATCTAATAAAACATATTGGTGAACCCATCTCTTATTAGAATATTTCTAAACCATAACCATATATGTTGTTAGGGTTTGTATCCTTATTTTTCCTATTTTTAGTGGCTATGTCAAGATTTTTAGATTTGATATATTCTACTATAGTAGCAATATTTTAAGTTTCAATGTTATATTTTAAGGATAAGAAAGAATATCTTCCTCTTCCTAACCTCTAAGAGCATGATACATACTTTCCATCTAACCAATTCCATGATATCACTCCTAAAAGAGGTGAGGCAACCTATCCTATAGTACCAAATGAAGCTAATAAATCTATCCTTACTAAAACCCCTCCACATCCCACATATCCCCTTGATGGTATGCATGTTCAATCTTAAGCACCTATGATTTGTGTTTGTGAGGATTTAAAGGATAAAATCATAATTATGTGAAGTTTAATTAAGAGTTAAAAAACAAAAATAATTCTTTCAATGCAAATATCACATCAAATGAAACTAAGATCAAATATGCTAAGAATCCAAAACAGGCTGATGTTAATCATGTATGTGCATCTTCATCTAGCAAGATTGTGCCTAGTAAGATTTCATGTAAAAATTATAAAATACAATATAATACATATAAAATAAGTGATTAAAAAATTATGCAAATATATAATAAGATTTTAATCAATATTATAAGGGAGATGATTTGAAATAAGTTGATCAAGCTACCCACTCTACATACTCTAGGGATATAAAAATTCTATTGTGCATATAATAGAATGCATGGGCATCATACATATCATTATTTGTATTTTAAAAATAAAATAAAAAATATAATTTATTGTGGTGATCCTATAATTGATACATCAATAAAATAACCCACAAAGGAATGAGAGCAATATAAAAAGTGGCAAAATCAGAACTAGTACAAAAGTGGTTACCAAAGGAAAAATCAGAGCAAGAAAAGGTTAAACAAGATAAGTTAGAAAAATAAAGAGAAAAAAAGGAAAAATATAAAAAATAGAAATTAAAAATGGGACAATTTTCAAAGAAAAGGTTACAATAACAAAAAGTGGCATTTAAAAAAGAGAAGTTGACAAATCAAATTCTAGATAAGCAAAATAGCACACTTAAAATATTTTTATAGAAAAAGAGTCTCCAAAGTATGAAATACCTAAAAAAGATACAATTTAAAGTGTGGTTAAAAAGTATTTAACTAAAAATAATTCATCTTTTTTATATCCTTTGATTATTAATCCCCCCATAGATGGAAAGTTATGTACCAATGTGGTGATCAATAACACTATTGAAATGAATCTTTGTAGCATGATACTCTTACATTTTCTTGGATATGATAAGAAAAATTTGGGTAAAAGTAATTTACCTAAATAATTTATTGGATCCATTTAGTTATTTTCCATAGTTAGGCCAAAAACATGTTTAGTGGTTGAGTTATTTACCATAGTTATGTTCAGTGGTATTTCATGTATGTCATAGTTTGGCATAATATAACACTAAATTGGGAAGATCATGCATGATAGAAATAGGGTAAACAATGGGTAAAGATTCCAACCATGTCACATGCACACAAAAGTGAAATGATCATATTTTCAAGAGAAGATACCATTTCTTCAAAGCAAGATCAACATTATCTAACCTTAAAATGATATAGGTGATCTTATGGTTAGCTCTAGATTTGATTAAAGGAATATATATATATATATATATATATATATATATATGAAATGACACAAGGGTGATAATTAGATATATATCGAGACAATTAGATGCTAAAGTAAGATATAGGCATATGCTAAATTCATGAAATTGAGATAGTTTAAATATGAAAAGTACAACTAATTTATGTATGGAAATGACAATGAATTAATAAACTTATCTAATTTTGATGTTGATATAGTGTTAGATATATAAAATGTAATAAGAAGTATGGAAGATAGTTTTGAAATGATCATCAAATTATATAATTTATGCTTATAAAGCTCTAAAAACTAATGTCAGCATGAGATGATTGCGTCGGTGCTACTATTTAGGTTTAATGCAATTGTCTTGTATGTAATACCTATTGGAAAAGGATGTGACCACCTAGATGCTTTTGGGTTTTGCTTCACCTTCACTATGGTGCATTCATATGTAGGTTATGGACTATCACTCCTCATGAAATGGAAAAACCCTAGTTCTCCATTTTCATTATGACCTTGGGGAAAAATGGGTTGGTGGGTACATAGTGTCGAGATAACCCCAAAGACCCCACTATCATTAGGTGCTGCCTATATATACAATACTCTAAAAGAGGGCCTCACACTCATGCATTTCTCTCTTACATGTTGGATTGTGTGTGAATCATGCAATATGTGCAAATAAATTTTAATAGGAATAATTAAGTTTTGAGTTTTTCCATGTGGAAAATAATTAGGTGTTATATAATCCATAAATATCATCTACATTCCCCACCCTTTAATCTAGTAATAAAATTTCTAGTTTAAAGGAAAGGAATGCGTACTTGGGTGTGTATAACACAACTTATATTTAGGTGTGCCCAGATTGAGTGATATTATGGTGACTAACCTATAACCAAAATCATGTTACAGTATATAATCAATTCATATAATCTAGAATTTAAAGTAATTGAAATAGATTTAAATTTAAAGAGAAAGGTTTAAGAATATACCTGTGTGTTGATGTAACCATGTTGACTATTAGTAAGTTGATTTGAAAAAGATGTATCATTTATAAGGATCTAAAATTGAGATTGAGACAAATATAGAGAATTTAAACACTCTTTTTTGACCACTTAGATGTCTAAATGGACTTCATACCAATTCTAGAAAACTATGCATAATTAAGCCTAGAAATAATTGAACATCCCAAATTTATATGCACATTGGACATAACTACCTAGAATTATATTAAGGCTTCTTTATTTGGGGTAATACCCTGTATGAAATGATAACCTCTAGAAAATTCATCCCCAATCAGGTTGTGACATAGAAAATTGATATTTTAACTAATTAAATAGGGCACTTAACTAAATTCTTGGAATGACCAAAAGAATAAACAAGATTGATTAACAAATCAAATCAAGTTAAATTATTATGTGAAAAATCCATGTTAAATTAATGAATATATAATTTTTGAAAATAAAAATTCAAAAAATATCAACAAATATGATGTCATCAGCCTCAAAGTCAATAATTACAAAATATTATCATAAATGAAATAAAAATCAAAAATGTTGAGTCATGCCTCCATAAAACATAATTAAAACCATAATTAATAACATTTGGAATCCAACCCTTAACCCTAGTTTAACTACACATGGGTTAGAGTTATCTAAAAAACTATAAATACAAGTGCCATGACCATTCCTCAACAAGCTTTTGTTTGAAAATAAATAATGCCAAGTTATTGCTAGAAAGCTTCATTGCTAACACAAGCCAAGAGCTAATTTCCAAAGGAAAAAGAGGAGGTGATACCCAAAAATAATTAGCATCATTAAATACTAGTTATTCATAATATTGAGCATAATCCTTCTCTCATGTCGATTTCAAAATGGAGTCATTTTAAGAAGTGAATCTAGGAAGGAACATTAGCAAAATTATTACTGGAAATTATGAAATCATCCCAAAAAAATTCAAAATTATGTCTATTTTAGATCTTCTCTACATAATCATGAATTCAAAGCTCTATTTTATGAAATAGATAGGGTAAATTGTGAATTCATTTTATGATTTTTATTGTTTTTTGGATTTTTCTACAAAATCATGAATTTGGATCATATTACTGAGAAGTCATATAATAGAATTGCAAAACCCCCTATTATTTTTGTGTAATTATGTAGGTTTTTATAAATTATGAAATCATCATCTAAAACCATGAAATCAGAGCCTAACAATATGAAATAAAAGCCTAAAATCATGAAATCATCACCTATCATCATGAAATTATGCATTAAAACTATGAATTTATTATACTCTATTTCTTTGTTTCCATGCAGGTTTAAGATGATCATGAAATCATCCCTTTGAGTTTAGAATTCATGACAAAAATATGAAATCATCTATCTCAGTTGAAAAATTATATAATGTAATAGCGAAATTACAAATTAAAGTCATGAAATTATTGTATGAAATAATGAAATCATTTGACATAATAAAAAAATCATTCCAAAACTATGAAATTGTCTCTAAGTTTTCTATGTTTTTTCCATTTCCTAATTTTCATTAACTTGCAATTTCACATTTTACCTTGACTGTGTAACTACCAAATTATTCTAGAGAGTAATATTTTCATGCTTTTTGAGCTAATTTTATAGGTTGCCTTAATTCTCTTGGCCTAATAAAATTACTAACAAGTTTTTGTAGGCTTTCTCAAGCGAAGAGAAAATAATTTGCATCTCAAAAGAACTCCATCACATTTGAAATTTGGTGTTTTAAAAACATAATCACACTTACATTTAGGGTTCAAAACATTGGAAAATTTCTTTTTTTTATTTCAATATTTTTTGAAAGGCTTCAAACATTTCCATTTTAATGTTTAAAAATAAATTACTTTCGCACTTTCAAATTCACATTTTGCTTTTTAGCATTGTTAAAAGTTGTGCATGTGCTCTTTCCTATTTAGGGTGACTCAAAAATGTGACTAAGATAGTTATTAATTATAGCCTAGAGTTCAAGTCATGTATGCTCTCCCCTTATTTTCTTGAATGTAGGTGACTCATAATTGACTTTATCCCTTTTTATGTTTTATTAGCTTCAAAAATAAGATTTTATCACCTCTTCATAAGTTATTTAGGGGTGCATTGTCCTAGGGTTTCATCTCCTATCATCGTACCATCCCCACTTATCTAGTGGGGTATACAAATTAAGCATACTATTCACTAGGATAGTGGTTGAATGGTTAACCTGACTAGTCAAATAGGGTCTTAGAGAATGTGGTAGTATAAACATCACACTCTACTAAGTAATTGAAGAATGGAGTAGTTGTAAAAGGGACAAGACCTTTTCATAACAATATATATGGTTTTTCATCCACTTGATAGATGTTTTATTATGCCCAAGAGTTCTTAAGCACTTGTGGAACATATATAAAGCTAATGTAAAAAATTTAGATCAATTAATCCCACTTGTTTCGAATTATCCTAATGATGGTGAGTTGATTTTATGCTCTAAGTTCCATGCCATGTACAAGTTCTTGAGAGATAGAGGTGGGGGGGGTGGGGGGGGTGGTGGGGGTAGAAACTCTACCTTCATGCACTTTTATTTATTAGATTAATACTTAATTCTTCTCAAGAACTATTATATTGATAAAAGTTTGGTTGATACTATACAAACCTTGTGTTAATTATTAAGATAGGAATTTATGCTTGTATGACTCATATTTTATATAATTAAGATCAAAATCATTCATGTAAACAAACAAGTCTAATACCAAAACATTTGATACTTACACCATTCACATTAAAAAAAGTAATGCTGCCCAAATTTGAAGAAACCATTTGCCTTAGACCAAAGACTTGAAGAATCATTTGTGTCTTAATTTTGAAAAAGATTATTATGCTACCCATTTTGGCCTAGACCATTACAATTTTAAAATCTAAGTCTCTCAAACCAAGTTCAAAATTCATATTTTAAATTTTAGATCTAAAAACAATAGGTTTACATTTGAGTCTTGCCTATAACTTAGGCTTGAGTTGTTCACCTTTTTGGACATAGATTGTGTAACTTAGATCAGTTTTTAGTTTGGTTTAATACCTTTGCCTAGACCAATTTCACACCATCCATTTTAGAAAATTCAAGTTCATTTTTAGACCAAGACCACATTTTTCCTTATTTTCAAGTTTTAAATAGACCAAGTGTGCCTTTTATTTTAAATTAGTATCCTTAGACCAAGACCTAGTTAAAATTTCACATACCAAGACCAAGTTCTCATTTGCATAGACCTAGTTTGTTTTTCATGCATACACCAAGTTATTTGCCTAGATAAAGTTGTTTTCAAGACCTAATTTCAAGATTTCATGAGCCTAGAACTAGACCTTAGTTTTTTTTATTTAGTTTCAATATCTCATCTTCCTAGACCAAGACCTAGTTTATTTTTTGATTTCATTTGCCTAGACCAAGTTTGTTGCCAAGACCTAGTTAAAAATTTCACATGCTAAGACCTAGTTCTCATTTGATTAGACCAAGTTTGTTTCCAAGACCTAGTTTACATTCAATTTACCTAGACCTAGTTCAAATTTCACATGCCAAGGCTAGTTTCATTTGCCTAGATCAAGTTTGTTTCTAAGACCAAGTTCTTTTGCCTAGACCTAGTTTATTTTTCATTTGGTTTCAAATTTAATGTGCCTAGACTAAGACCTAGTTTGTTTTCTATTTAGTTTCAATATTTCATGTTCTTAGACCTAGTTTAAATTTTTGAAATTTGAGTTTGCTTAGAACTTTTTCCAAAACCAAGTCCAAGTTTTCCTCTTTTAACCATTTATTCCAAAGACCTAGAGTGTTTTTGTGATAAGTTTAGACCAAGTTCTAGTTCTTCAAAGAAAGATCATTTTAAGCAAAGTTCAAACAAGTTTTAAATATTATACCAACCTTTCCCAAGGCAAGCAACATATATTTAACCATGCCTTGATATACACATAGTGGATCTATGTATAATCTAGATTATGAAAACATTATTACAAATGACTCCTTTGATTATGAGCCTCAAGGTGATAATTTAGAGTATGATATAGATCTATATCACACATATGAATCCACATACATAAGGTAGGGGCATGAAAAACTCACACAATACCTCAAAAAAATACCTCCTTATCCAAGAGAAGAGCAATACCCATTTGAATAATACCATACCAACATGTTTCCTAGTACAAAAATAATTCAACAATAATAACCATATTATGTGAACACATCGTCTAGTGCTAGTTACAATCCATACTTATTTGATCACCATATTTTAGATAATAAAGATGAGATTATTGTTAGAGTGGTGGAAATAGATGTAAAATTCCCATTAGATTTCCCACGTGAAAGTTTGACTTGACTAGTTAGGGCACTAGTTGCACACCTCTCATCTAAACATTTAAGCAGGCCTCTACTAGTCAAAATTAGGTTAATATATCAATGCCTAACCAATAAATTATTAAATTTTATAAGGGAAAAGGTCAAAGTGTTGACCAAGTTATGCAAGAACAATAGGCTTACCAAACCTAGTTTGATTTAGTGAGAAAATTTAATGCCATGATTATTCTAAATATGCCACTTATAGAGATGGATCCATGAAGTAAACTACAAACTAGTGTGGTAGGCTCTTACAATTTAAACATGTATTTGTTTGTTCAAACCACGTCATTTTTATACATGTTCAATGTTCCTATAAATAAATAAAAATTGGTAGATTTTTTAGGAATCCCTTTCCAAATTATAACAAATAACACATAGGTGTTACCTAATCCACACCAAGTTAAATCCAATGTACTAGGGAATGCCCCACCAAATAGTTTGAAATAGATCCCTGATTCATGTACATCAATTAGATCATAATAATATGGGATATGTAAATATAGCTCACAATAGGTGACTATCACTCCATGACCATTTTCTTCCTAAAATGTATAGTAAGGAGTACACAATCAACCACTATTGAATACCCCAGCATAATAGGGGGTAACAAACATTCTACCTCATCAGGTTCATACCAACATGCCATAATAATAATTGGTAAATCATCCACCTCAAACACTATATAATCAACAACATCTTGGGGAAAATAAAAAATAAGTGTCTAACCAACAATAAGCACCTAACCAATAACAAGTTCCTAATCTACAATAAGAGCATAACCAGTAATAAATAACTAGCCAACAATACGTACCTATCCAATAACAAGTTTTCAACTAATAACAAGTGTCTAACATCAAATGAATACTAAGTAAGCAATATTTACCTCACAAACAACATATACCTTATCCATAACACATGCCTAATATGTAATAATTTATGAAACAATCCTTTGATTAATAACATGTAAAACATGGTTCAACTATCCACCAATAATTTCCCTTCTAAACCCATCACATGTAATCCATTCCATAAAACCAAACACCTCCATGTAGGCCATATTTCCCTCTAATAAAATCCACACTACTAATCCCAACTCTAATGTTTACCAATAATAAATACCACACCAACAATATAACCCTAACTAATGAATGTGTATTCCTAGTTAGGTGACTAACCAAATGAACATTGCCTAGTCTTCCATTCCTCCATTATACCCTAGTTAGACTAATCCACCTTGGACCACCTAACCCCAACTATAACCATCCATACTATCAACATTCCTAGCCCAAAAACTACAACAGGTAAAGGATGCAAATTCAGCTCTTTAGATAAATATGTAAGGAAATAAGTTTAAATTGAATGAAATATGCTCATATCCTTTCAACATGGAATATATTTAGATATAATTTAATCTAAGTTTTAAGCTACCAAAGTTTAAAAAATACAAATGAAAAGGTAACTTGAAGGAACATCTAAAGGAATTCTATGTTACTTTTTAATCTGTGGCCTTTAGCAATATCTATTTGCTTCTTCTTTTTCCTTGTAGTTTAGTTAGATAGGCCTTCGAGTGGATACTCCAACTTTAAAAAAACTCTATGCTTAATATTGATGAGCTATCAAATAATTTTATGAAACACTTATCTTATAATATCGAGCATGAGGTTAATATGGTGGATTTAGGTCAATATCAACAAAGACTTGGTAAGAGTTTCTTGACCTATTATGGTAATGAAGGGAACTTGATAGCTATTTTCCATATACTTTACCAAACAAATAATTGGTAATATTGTTTACTTTTAATATGCAAAGTGATATATCCTATCACTTAGAGATTCAATATGCCCACACTTTTGAAGAGATTATTGATAAAGGCTTATAAATTAAGAAAGCCCTTATTAATAAATGGGTAGTCAAGTTATATAATCCTAACTAGATCCAAAACTAGTACCATGGCCCAAACTAGAGCCATAACCCAATTTATATGCAAGCTCATATACCAACCCAAGCTAGTAATTCTAAGAAGCCCAAAGTATACAACCATAACAAGAATGTTGTGGGTAATGGAGTTACTAAATAACTCCATGTAAAAATAATGCAAACATTATCTATATAACCAAATCCACTTATGTATCCAACACTAATTATGAATTCACTCCCACCACCTTATTTGTAAATTCCTTACTGAAGAAGAGGGCCACCTATAAAAAGATTTTTTAGTGACTTGGGAGATCCCATTGAATCAGTGTTTCAAAAATTATTTGATGCCAATCTGATTAGTTGGCCATTTCAAAACCATTCCTTAAGGGTGTTCCTTTCCTTGACTGACTATCACTAAGTCAAGGGGCATTCCATATACCTATTTATACAATTAAGGTACCTCATTAAGAATATGCTAGAAAATGAAGAAATAGAGTTGGATAACATGGCCCCTACTTCTAATCAAAACCTTGGAATTTATCATAACACCTTCCCATAACATAATGCCAATAATTATAATAAAAAATAATATCAATAAAATACACCACTACCATAACAATAATAACATTGGCAACAATGACAACCAAAACCATATAATAGTAGGAATGAAGGTCAAAATTATCCATCTAACCAAGCAACTTATCATGCAATCACACATGACTATAACAAGGTTGTATGACATATTGAGTGTGGTCATATATCCATTATTACCATTAACCCTAGACCAAGAACTAATTACCAAATAATAGTACCAAATAATACTCAACCCCCTCTTTATCCCAATAATGCTCTTATGGTCTATGTTGGCAACCAAGCATACCAATACCCAAGAATCACCATCCTAGACCCTTATCCCCCTCTTTATAATTATAGTGGTGCTTTATCTAGTTTATATTATGTAATCATAATTTAACATACTAAAGTAACCATTCTAGGTCCACAAACTTCTACCAATGAGCCTATCCAAGCACCCATGCTAATTAGAAGTAAGTTGATTACTAATGCTAGGGATAAAATATATGATATTTTGGAGTAATATTAAAAAAATTTGCACAAATATATATCTTAGATTTGTTGTGTACCTCCACTATCTACAAGAACATCCTTACCAAACTTCTAAGCTAATACCAAATGCCAAATGGTAATACACCAAATAAATTTCAAGCCTTAATAGGACATTAAGCTCCAAGCCAACAATTTACCTTCGACTATAGTGCCATGTCATCCCTTATACCTCTCCATAATAACCCATTATATATTAAAGTTGTCATAGCTTGACACAAGGTTAAACATGTCCTCATAGATAATGGATCAGGCCTCAACATTATGTCTCTAAGGTTAGTCAAATATATTAGATACACAATAGCTAACCTTTAACCAAAGACCAATTATATCAAGGCCTCTAATAAAAAAGAAAAATAATCATAGGGAATAATTTGTATTATAGTGGTCATCAAGCCCTTGAACCATGACAAACCTTATCATGTTTTATATTTATATTTATCATATAACTTTCTCCTGGGCCAACCATGAATACATGAGATTCAGGTAATACCTTTCACATTGCACCAATGTATTAAGTTCCCCCATTCTATAATGGAAGTGACTATTTTTGTAGACCTATAGTTATATCAGTTCTACAAGTATTTATAAGCTTAATATAAGTGTTACAATTACTGCTTTGGCCTAGACCCTATACCAAATAAGGAAAAAGATGTACTTGTTGAATTTAAAGAATATAATTATAAAGACCCAAAAATCCTTGCCTCTACTCTGATCATTCCCCCTCTTAAGATATCCAATAATTTTACCATCTCTAATAAATGTCTAGGTGAATACCTCATGTGTAATACATTCTACATAGCCAAGCTTACATAGGCCCCTAAATCTTATGGAAGACCCAAAGCCAAAGTCAATTATATGAAATGGTGACATAAAGTAAATTTTAATGCCTAAGAGCCTATTATTTTCACACCAACCACTAGCTAGAAACAAGACCCAATTGATGAAGCTAATTCATGGCTTTATAATGATGATCTAGTTGATTGTTACCAAAGTAAAAAGTATCCCCATCCCTAAATAGATCATGGATAATCAAGATTATGATGGTAAAGGATTGAGAGAAAATAATTAAGGCACCCTTGATATTATATCCATGACCAAACAAAAATAAACTTATAGTATTGGATTTAAATAACCTAGGGGTAACCCTACATATCTTATCCATGTTCATACACCAAGGAATAGTGATGATGATGTTGACAATGACACATAGTCTGATTATAGTGTATATAAGGACTTATCTAATATGAAACTATTTAACCCTCATGCCATATATAACATTACACTTTTCATTCATCCTTCCCCAATTTTCCTCCATCATCCTCAACTCATAGACTGGGACCAAAAAGAATCCACAGTATCACTCAATGAGTTCAAAAATGATGAGGCCATTTGTGACTTCATGGGACAAAGAGACCATATTCCTCTAGACCATATTCCTCTAGGAGATCATAAGAAATAGTTTTATATCACATTAGATCCTACCACCTATTTTTGAGAATATGTGAACTTCCTTATCCAAAAAATAAGAAAATCAAACGTTAAGGTCCCAAGGTGAAAACCTCTTCGAGGCACTTTTGAACTAGGGTAATAGTACAACTAGTCTCTTACTGAAAATTTGTTTTAGGTGTCATTAGACAATGATGTTCACCCTTAAATGAATCTCAATATGTCACCAATACCACAATCATATTTGGGTTAGAAATTAGTGCTGAATAGTAATGAGATTTTGACTAGATTGTCTAATAGTGAAAAGAAGTGTTTATTGCATGGCCCTTGACACTGTTTGGTGATTTCAATTCATCTTGTCTAGGTGAACTTGATGAGCTAATTAGACCATAGGAATTTTATATTTACAAAGATTTTACTTCTTTGTTGACTCTCCTTGAAGATGATTCTACACAAATTATGGAGGACACTTATGAAGTCAATATTAGAACATCAGATGACCCAAAGTGGATAAAACTAGGCACGTCACTAAGGAGGAATGTGAAGTTATTAATACTCTCTTTAGGGATTTTAGTGATATTTTTTCATGGGCCTATTCTAATATGAAAGGTTTGCATCCTTCGTTAGTTGTGAATCATATTGTAGTATATCCTAACACCAAGCCAATAAATCAAAAGCTAAGGAAAATGCATCCTTATGTATGACAAGGGAAAGTGAAGCTAATATATAAATCAATCCTAACTCAAAGAAGATAAATCACACTAGCCCTTTTACATGTTGGTACATTTAAATAATTGGGGTCATGACAAATATGTATCATATATACCTAACTAAGGGGTCTCTTACCACACAATATTGGATATATGTGATAACATAGCGATAAAAATGTAGCGGTAAAAAATTTAACGATAAAAATGTAGTATGACAAAAATGTAGTATGATAAAACATCACATGGATAAAATGTAGTAAGGAAAAAATGTAGCAGTATTAGTAATGTCACAAAAATTATATCAAAGAGCATAATTAGGAGATTTTAGTGATTAGAACATTATTTATTTGTTTTCTAGTTTATTTTGGTGATAGTAGTTAATATTTCATGGTGGAAAAGTAATGCACCAAATTTACAAACAAAATAAAAGAGGAAAATGTTATTTCATGAGTTTTGACCTTTAGTTGAAAGTTATGTCATAGTCTATGTGAGTACATCCTTTACTATGTTTTTTTCCTTTGATATTTTATCCTTGCTACATGTTATCCTCACTACATTTTATCCTATCTATGTTTTTTATGCTACATTTTTAACCACTATGTTTTTATCTGCACAATAATGCTAGCTAGGTCATATGGTTTGTATTAAATTAAATGACAAAGTAAAGTAAATATAATCTAGTGATCATTAAAGAATGTGGCACAAATGGGGATAATAAACATAAAGTAAACATGCAAAAAATAACTCTACTTAAGTCAATGTAGAGGTAATCCTAATGCATGGAAAAAGAAATACATTCATAATCCATTATTTATACTACTTATATCTATGAAAATAGAGGAATAAGAGTTAGGAATACTTACCTTGAAGATGAACCCATCGAGGTTGGTTATTTTCAAGAGGTTGTTGTGGTTTGTAAGGATCACAAAGATAGGCCAACTCTAGGCTATATGACTTCCCTTATGCATCCATGACTTTTCCATAAGACAAGATTCTTATCTCCAAGTTTAAACCCTAAGAAATGATTCCTAAATTAGAATGGTGGAAGAGAAGATTGTAAATAAGTTAAAATTAATGATTATCTCTATCTCTCTCTAATGAAAATAGTGAAAATGATGTGTTTATATAGCTGGATCTAATCCTAAACCTTTCTAAATTTTTTGTTGACATAATTGGCCTACTTGACTTATATATTTAATAAATAAACTAGTAAGGTCCTGAACTAGGTTGGTTGGGTTGATGTAGTCCTGTAATATTCTCATTTATAAGAACAAGGTTGGCCCATGTGACTGTGTTCAGTAGGTGATAAAAAGAGGTTTTCTCATAGGGATGGGTTGTTTGAGGTAGTGAATTACTTGGAGGACTGTGTAAGGGAGGTGTCAAAGCTTAGGGAAACATATAGGAGAGGTTTATTTTGGTTTTAAGTGGTGGTATAGGGAACAATAGTCTTGTAAAGCACCAATGGTCTACCCACCCCTTTCCCATTTCACCCTTTAAGGCGTGCACTTAGAGAGATTCAAAATCAATGGGTTTCTACAAGAGAAAAAGAATAAATAATTGATAAAGTTTAAAATTATTATGTATACATATGGCATAATCAAATGTCATCATGTGTCACATAGTTGTAACATAGGATTCTGATTTGGGAAAATAAAACATCAACACACAACCTTGAGATAAGTAAATTATAGTATTTTAAAGCATAAAATAATTGAAAGTAAATGAAGGAAAGAAAACAACTAAAATAAACAATTAATATATGCGTACCTTGGCCTACCTTTATCACTAAATGGTTGTCTATTATGTTTTTCATTTTGATCATAGAGGGTGAAAAGACTATTTTGGACAAACCCTAAGGATACAAAACTTAGAAAAAACAAACACAAGAAAGTCAAGATAATTGAAATGTGTAGGCATGATGTACTTGTAAATTTGGTAAGCTAGGCTGATAAATGTTAAGTTATGACCAAATGACCAAGCCACTATTTAGAGAAAATTAGTTAACTAAAAAGTGAAGGCTACTAAATGATCAAAAACCTCAAATGAGTATACCTTAAGTAAGAAAGGATAACAAACCAAATCAAATTAAGGATACAAGTAAAAAAATGAAAATCTAACATCAATGTGAAAGTTGTAACAATCCTTAAACAAATATGGAAAATAAATGGTAAAATAATAATGATGAGTGAGCACTAATAATCCTTACTAAATCATCAATGTAAAAATTACATGAAAGGGAAAACAACATTGGTGAGTGAGAAGTAACAACCCAAAATAACTCAATAATGGAAAAAGTATGGAAAAATAGAAATGGATGTAGTTGTCCAAAAAAAATGAATGGTAATAAAAAAATTTCAAATAAAACCAAGGCAATTCTATAATTCTAAAGCAATGGTGTAAAGATAATAATCCATAGTCACTCAAGCATACTATTTTGTTCTAAAGATAGTTAAAACCAAAAAAAAGTAGTTATAGAATGTTTTAAGATGTGAAGAAGAGGCAATATATAATTGGGATAATAAATTTAGAATCAAAATTTTCAATCAAGGGGGAATGAAATGGGTAGTGGGGGAAATGAAGGTAGAGAAACTCTTTATTAAAGTCAAGACACTTAGAATTAGGTTTGTCAAAACAAGAAGAATTTTAACATTAAGGACTCTGAAGAACTTCTCCTAACCACAAAAATATTTGGTTATCAAATGAAATATGAATATCATCCCATGAAGTCTATATGCTAGAAAATAAAAATAAACCTAACATGTTCCTTGTTCCTTAAGACCCCTTACAGAGATGTCAGTCTACTATGAAGATTGGGTACTTGCATGAGAGAGTAGGTCGTACTATATAATATTTTTTAATTATCCTATCCCAATCTACTACCATACTACACCCTAATGGACCTTGGCTCTATGATGAGACCAAATGTGGAGTTTTATATTTGATTGGAGATTAGAGATGTGTTATGAATCATGTATTTTGGTGTGATGTTGACTTTTGGATTTTATACTTTGCCTTTTGATAATTACCTTTTATTTAAATGATTTGGATTTTAAACTTTTGATAGATTTTTCTATTCCTCCTCCATATGGATTCAAAGAATCAAATATGGGTGCTAAAAATGACTATCATTTGAAAACTTTGGACTTGGTAGCTAATAAAGAGGATTTAGAGAGCATGGTTTCTAAGAGTCTTATTTATTCATGTGAAATAAAAGTGTTATCTTGACTTTGACCTTATTTTATCCAAATTGGAATGAAAAGAAGGGAAATAAAGGGAAAATAAACATGAAACAATTTAATTGATTCAAATCGTAAAAAATGTGATAATGTGAAAAGGGATATAGTGACAATTAATTATGATTATTTATCATAAGAATATATGTAAGTGTAGGGAAACATGCTAATATAGTTTTTTGTGCAAGTTTTATCTACAAAAAAGATAAAAACTAAGGCTAAGAATATGGGATCACAAACTTGTAACCATGTCTTAACATTCTAAAAAGAACACTCGATTTGCAAAATGATTTGAAAGAATATGTATATTTTATGAGGAGAGACTATTCCTATACATGGCATTACACCATAACTCATAAAATAAAAACCCAAGTGGATGAAAAATTAAAAACATGGTATTTTTGAGGATTGTCTGGTCATATCCATGGTCTTACACTATAAATCAAAAAATAAAAACCCAAGTGGGTGAAAAATGGTATTTGTGAGGATAAAATAAGTATGAAAAATCAATGTATGAAATAAAAAGGTATTCATGAGGAAAATTGGGTCTTATTAACGGTATTACGATGCAACTCACAAATTAAAGAAACCAAATGACCAAAGGAAGGAACTAAGGTTTGTGTATAATATAGACTTGTTGCAAAGGGTGAGATCATTACATAAGTCTTGAAAGAAGTGTTAATAGGATAGTATATATAATTATGAAAATAAGGGATATATTTAAGCAAAATATTTCTTCAAAAATTGTGCATTAGTGGGTTTTTTGAAAACATGGACTTCACTAGTTTATAGATGGTAAGTGTTAGGACCAAGAATGTCTTTAACTAAATAGGGTCCCCACCATTTTGGGCATATTTTCCTTATTTATCATGGGTGTAGTCTAATTTTAGGAATAGATTACGAACATTAAATATGTGGGTTTTGACCTTTTTATTATGTTTTTTGGCAACATGAGCCTTGTATTGATGGTTATATTAAAAAGTGGCTAAATGGTGTTCATCAAGAAGGTTTAAGGCATGAAGGCAAGTTTCACATAATTATTCATCATGAATGATACCATGAAGATATATACATAAAAAAGGGAGTTCAAATTCTAATTATAAGATGGATTTAGAACCATATACTAGTGAGAACGGTGTTGTCCCAGTGGTAGTACATATGCTAGTATGCTAGTCCTAAAGTGTAGGGTATAAGTGAAGATGCCAATCATTCTAGGTTCACCAGATGATATTTTATAATATTTTGTTGAAAATTTTGTTAGTGTCTTTATCTTGAACATTGCATAGTGGATGGTAAGGTGTGAAAAATTTATGGGAAATTTTAAATTTGGCACATAATTATTTCATGTCTTTATTTTTGAAATTACCACCATAATCAAAATTGATAGTATGGGGAAATCCAAAGTGAAAAATGATTTAGTTAAGGATAAATTTATAAATAGTGGTTCTTGTGACATTGAAAATAGGCATGGCTTCTACCCATTTAGTAAAATATTTAGTACTAGTAATGATAAAAATATGACCATCTTGTGACTGAGGTATTTTACCAATGAGATTTAATCCCCATTTAATTGGAGGTAGAAAAGTTATTAATCACCCAATGCATGTAGATATGGGATATATAAATTGAGGGATGGTTTCATGTAGAATATTATAGATTCATATTTATCCATGTTTCTAGTGACATAAAAGGTTAATGTAAATGTCAAGGGGGTGATCTTACCATGTGGTTTTATTAGAATACAACTTGTCCTAGCTCCTTGGAGGCATTTAGCACCATCAAAGTGGAGGGTCCATGTGTATTCATTCAAATCAATGGTAACTTTAGGGAGATCTTTGATAACTACTTTGGATTTAGTAGTATCATGAATGATATTGGTATCTTCTTAATTATTTGCCTCTAAATCAGTAGTGAAGTTATGGAAATAATCTTTAAGGGATATATCTTGGTTAAGAAATTTAATATAAATAATTTTTTCATCAGTGAGATTATCTTGAAGGTGATTTTTATCTGGTATATATGTTGATACAAGTTGGTCGGTGATGACTTGCCCTTTGACAGATTATTATGTAATAATTCAAAGGTCAAATTCCATTAAAAGGGCCATAAATTTACTAATTCTATCTCTAGGTATAAATGCTTTGGAGAATAAATGATGAATTAGATCAAAGTGGAGAATGACATAAGTAGTTTGATAAAACATATAATGATGAAGCTTTTTAGTTGTGAAGTAGATATCAAGGCAATCACATTCTACTTTAATGTAAAGTATTTTCATAGTTAATGAGGCCTTGACTAATGTAGTAAATAAAATACTCTCTACTAGTATCATCTTCTTGGGAAAGCATTACCCTAATTTATATGGGGGTAGAGGAGGTATATAAGATTAAATGATCATAGTTTGAAGGTGGTCAAAGAGTGGGAGGATAGAACAAAGATTCCTTCATGTTAGCAAAATATTTTTGGCATGAATCTATCCATTATAGAGCATTACTTTTTATGAGAAGGGAATTAATAAAGTAGATAAAATAAGCCATTTTTGGGATGAATTATCGAATTACCCTAACTTTTTTAGGTAAGTGCAAATGTTAATAATGGAGTGAGGAACGGGCATGATGAATATAACATTGATTTTAGTTTTACAAACATCAATACCTAGAAGAGATACTAGGAACCCTAAAAGTTTACTATATGTGAATACAAAAACACATTTGTATGGGTTAAGTATAACTTTGTATTTGATTAGTTGATCAAAAATGATAGCTAGGTCAGTTAGGTATGTTGTGTGACTCTTAAATTTGGAATGAGGTCATCAACCTAGGTTTTCACTATCTTGTGTATAACATCATATAAATTGCAAGTCATTGCATATTGATAGGTGGCTCTATATTTTTTAATACAGAAGGGAATTTTGATATAACAATAGGTGCCCAATTATGTAGTGAATGTTATTTTGAATTGGTCTTTGGGGGCTATGTGAATTTTATTATAACCTAAAAATCCATCTATAAGTGATAATATTTCATATTTAGAAGTGAAATCTATGATAACATATATTGAAGGTAATGGGAAATTATCTTTTGGACATGTGAGGTTAAGATTAAAAAAAATAATGCATATATGAATAACCATGGTGAATTTTTTACAAATAGGAACAATGTTTGATACTCATTCAAAATAGTTAATAATTTTGATAAACTTGGCATCCAAAAGTTTAATAATTACTTTATGACATAATGTGGATTTTTTTTGGAAATTTTTGTCTAATGGGTTTGCATATGGGAAAGTGATGATGTTATGTATAGGGATACTAGGATCAATACATGGCATATCCTCATATGACCAAGCAAATGTTTTATGATACATACTAAATAATAATCTAAAGTTATCATGCTCTGTTGGTGTGATTTATTTAGAGACAGTGATGGGTCTAGGACATGATGGTGCACCATATTCTATTCTTGTTTTTTCTTCAATGAGCATAGAATTTTCATCTTGGAAATGATATGGAGCATTAGTAAGAAAAGAAATCGGATTTTTTTTAGGATCCACACTAGTAATGAAATTATTAAAATGAGGAGTTTTTCATTTTAAGTTTCCAAGTTTATAATGTTTTTGTAGAAATTGAGGTTCTCTGGCATGGAGTAACTCAAGTATAGCTTCATCACTAGGGAGCATGGGTAGGGGTAAATTTAATTTGAGATAAATGATTTTATTACCATGAAGATCATATTCAAATTATATTTGTCATACATGTATGGATTTAGCATCAAGGGTAATTTTAGGTGTAGGTTGGATTGTAGGTTGAGGTTGAATGGAGTCAACTAGTTTGGTAGTAGGTGTGTTAGGTTGTATTTTATATGGAGGTTCAATTGAAGTGAGTTGGGTAGCCTTAGTGTTATTTAGATGCTCATGGGAAGGAAGGAAAGTTGGTAGATTGGTTGGTGGTGTAGAAGGTATAGATGGTTTAATATTTTTTGAATTTTCTATAGTTGAGATTTGTTCAACTACCTAAGGGGTATCAAGAAGTAGAGGGTTAATGGGAGACACATGACCTTCAATTTATGATTCACTATCAATTTATATATGAATAATATGGACATCATGGTTGAAGGTATGTATTTTGTCTAATGTTTGTTGATAGTGTTATATGTCCATGTATCATTAGTAACCCTAAGCCATAATATAGTTACCATCATAGGTGTGGGAAATAGTGTGTGCATTTGTATTTAAGGGACAATTAGAAGGGAATGTACATATGTTACTAAATTTTTGGGTTGACATTGGTAAAGGATCTTGAAATAATCTTGTTACTCCATATTTATTACATGTGAAGTCATCTTCTATGTAAGAAACTTCTTGTGCATTACATAGAGGAGGAATTTCAATGATCTTATAGACTAGAGGGATGGTAAAATCATGTTGAATAAAAGATATGGAAGCCACTTCAAAATGTAAGGAGGTAGCTTAGTGGTATTATAATTTTTTTGTAAGTAATTTTGTTCAACATCATCAAAATTGGTAAGAGTGACATGTAAATCTAGATTCATTATAACGAATTTAGGTAGAGGTTCACTATTACTTCTTAGAATGGTTGGAATCTGATATTGAGATTTGGGTTTGGGTAGTTGAATAATTCATGGATTAGGATTGACCTCATGTTTATAATGTTTTCCATTATGGATAAATTTGATACATTAACTACCTGAGGAGGAAATAGCCCTCATATGATGTGTCAATGTGTGACCTAGGACTATATTATGGGATACTGGTAAGTTAAGGACCATGACTTTTTTATGTATGGTCTTGGGCCCAATAGTGAGGGGGATCCAAATATAATCAAGTGGTTTTTTATTTGTCTTATCAAACCCTTGACATGTGAGATGAGTTTGCTTAAGGTGATATTTGGTATACCCAAGTTAAGGTGATCATTTATTAATACTTTTCAAATAAGGTTGGTATTAATTGTAATTTTAATGAAGAGAGGTGGATCATCAACTCAAAAAATAATTTCATCATTAATCATATCTTATTCAAAGAATTACATATAAAGTTTGGAATAAGTACAAATAGTTTTAATAATATGTACTTCTATCAATGAAGGATATTGAGGGGGTTGTTCCACGTCAAGGGAAGGTGGCTATTCAATGTCTTATGATTGTTCCATTAAGAACTTACATTGATATGAAGAAGTACAAAATAAATCCATGAGGGGTATTTTTCAAGGCATTGAGTTAAGATCTTATAATAAATTCCAATGAGATTTAGAAGATGAAGAACCAATAAGAGTCTTGAAAGGTAAAATGTTTTTGGTAAGAAGAGAAGTAGATTGAGGTTCTGGTAGTGGGAATGTTTCTCATTTTTGTAAGAAGGTATGGTAGTGGTAGTGGTGTATTTGAGAAGTTATTCATCAAGTGATGGTTTTATTGGGTTAGTGATAGGATCTTTGTGGGTGATTTTACATCGATAATTGACTTATCTGCATTCACATAATGAGAATTGGTATAATATTGGTCATAATCATCATCAATTTCACATATATCTTCATTTGAGTATTGTGGGTTGTAATTAGAATTTTTTTTTGGATGTTTAGATGAGGAAGGCTTGGTAACTTATTTCTTTTGAGAGGTATTAACACAATCATGATGATGTATTTTGATCACAACATAATGATTGAATGTATCTCATAACATTAAAAAAATAGCAAATTTGGTGAGCCCATGACATGTTTCATGGAAATAACCCACGTCAGCATGAAACCAATTTTTTTTTTTAGGATCATACCATGTAGGTGGATTATTAGTGTAAGTGAAGGTTTATAAAGAGTTAATGATTGCTTCATTTATTGAACAGTTAATGGTGCATGGGAAGCTTTGGGATTATCCACTTTGGCTACTACTAGTTTTGTTTGAGGAGGATTTCTAGTGATTGCATTAGTGGAGTTTTGGAAACATCCCTTGATGGTTTTAATGTTGGGATCAAACTGTTTCATAAGAAAGTCTTGTCTTTTAACTTGATCAATTTCATCATTTAGAGTTTGGGGAGAAAAAGTTCAAACCTTATTTAAGGGAAGGTTTTAAGGTAGTTATGAATAGTTTAAATAAGTTATCATCCATCATGTTATGATCTAAGGGAAGGTTTTAAGGTAGTTATGAATAGTTTAAATAAGTTATAATCAATCATGTTATGATCATCTTTGTGAGCCAAATATTTCCATCATGTAATGAAATCATAAGGTGATCTAGAAGGAGATTGTTTAGCATTGATGAAATGGCTAAGAAATTTTTAGGAAGATAATTTTGTTGAAATTCCTTAACTAAAAGATTGACTAAATCCTTGAATTTACATATAAAATGTTGAGGGAGTTGATTATACCATTATAATACATCTCCTTGAATGTTTTGACTAAAATTTTGGTAGTGGAAAAATTATTTTGAATAAACTCTTTGTAAATATTACCAAATGTTGTAAGGAAAGATGCAAGGTATTTAGTCTCATCATATTTAATAGTTGGAGAGATATTTCTAATATCAATAGAAACAATGGAGGTAAAGGTTAATTTTTAATATTTTAGAGCATAGTATTGTGCATAATGGGTTGGAGAATGATATTAACCATGGCATCTCTAAGAGGTAGAGGGATAAAATTTTAGCTATTATGAGGTAGGAGAATAGGAGGTTGATTAGCCATGTTTAATAAATGATGTTGCATTTTTTAGAAGTATTAGATGTTTACATAATATTCATTTTTTACATTATTTGTGATAGAATTTGAGTGGTATTAATTGGTGGATTGGGGTTGTTAGTGTGAAAAGATGGATTATTAGGATTGGTAGGAGGAGCATTCCCTATATTGGTATTACGGGATGGGTTTTTGGGTGGAGGATTGTTAGGTGATGGGTTGTTGGTGTTTAAAATATTTCTTATAGGGTTATTGGTTAAGCTTATTTCAATTGTAGCTACAGTATAATAAGGTAATTTAGAGAGAAAATTGTCTTGAGAAGTGTGAAATGGATATGATCCATCAGTGTCATTGATTGGGGTAATTTGGACCATATTTTAGTCTAAAGATGAAGGGTGAGAGAAGGTGCACCAAGAGTGAGTATTCTCTTGGGTAACATGGGTAGGAAGGAAAGAATGCTTAATATATCATATAAATGGATTGAGGATGTCTAAAAATATTCTAAAAGGGAATTTCATGATGCTTGGAATGAGAATCTAAGATCAAAAAGTAAAGGTGAAAATTAGGATAAAATTCAACTAGATATATAACATGATTGACCAAGATATACAAGTTGATCGTGTCAATTGAGTGTGGAAGGAAGATCAATAGAAAAATATAGGAAAAGACAGTCAAATCAGTCAACTATTTTCTATGGGGAAGCATTGGAGACCAACATATGAGAGACTATATTAAACATAATGATTGTGTTACGTGGAAGAGAAAAACTATATGAGATACAATTGAGTGGGTCAATCATGTTTAGAGGGTAAAGATAGGTTTTGATAGATATAAATCTAGACAATCTAGTGTTATTTTATAGAATACTTGAAATAAACAAAAAGCTAATTGGGCTAAAGTAGTTGATCCAATTTTGGCACACAACACAAACCTTATATCAACATTGGCCAATATAAATTTTGAAATACAACATACAATTATCAGAGAGAAAGTAGTAAAAATAGAAATGATAATATATGCAATCATTCTTAAATATTTTAAGTTATAATTTTATAAATATATGTGATAGGGAGTTGGCTATAAAAGTTAACTAGAAAGGTAATCTAAGGATGGTTTCAGGTAGTTAAGGCTAAAAGGGATTTATATTGGTGATGGTACTAGCTTGGTATTGGGGCCCACCCCCTTCATAATCTCGTAATGATAAGGGTGTTGGGTGCTTTACTAATATATACGATCAAAAACATATTTATACTTGGATAGAATAATGAGTCAGTTTTCTCCTTGGTGATGAAATCCATGTAGATAGACCTTGGGTAGAATTTGTTTAATGATTTTTGATATTATGTGGTTTGTAAGTGTGTGAATAAAATAAAAATGGTGTGACTAAATTGATAAATTAAAATGTCCTATTTAGTCTATATGTGCTACTCTAATCAATCAAGTAGTAAAATGAAATATGAGTTAATTACTAGAAATATGAGTTAATTCCTTTATTTGAAGAGTATAGGGTTGGCTTAGACAATCAAGTATGCAAATAATACAAAATAGAATTATTTAGGCAGATTCTATTTGTTGAATCAAGTGCCATAGAAACATGGTTGAATAAGTTGACTAAGTCTCCTAGTCAAGAAGCAACTACAAAACTCAATCAACCTAGTTGACTAATTTTATTTTAGGGTTATAATTTAGTAGACTAAAAACTATAAAAAATAGTACTAGAATGAAGGAAAATAAATGACTAAGATGGTAAGAATGAACCTAATGATTTTAAAGATGTTTAATTTTCTATTTTTATACTGTCATTTAGATGAATATTTTTAACCCACTAACAAATTCAACTGGGTTGATTGAGTTTGAAAACTTATATGTGAAGAAGCTAATTGATTTGAATGGATCAATCTAGTTACATGTGTTTGAAGATGACATGCTTGAATAAAAATAGAGTTAATTAGATTGACTATGTTAAACTTGCACACAAAGAGTTAGATCGAGTCAATAGAGTTGATCTAATCATGTAAAAGTGAAATAAAAAATAAATGAATGTGTGAAAGAAAACCTTCAAGGGTTAGTTCACATCAGGTTCACTAGAATTTATGATAAGGGAAAGTGAATCTGATATATAAATCAATCCTAGATTGAAGAAGATAAATCACACTAGCTCTTCTACTTATTCATAGATTTAGACAATCAAGGTTATGACCAATATGGATCTAATAGACCTAACTAAGAGGTATCTTACCACACAATATCACTAGAGAGGGTTATAAAGCCTCTAGTCAAGCAATAACACACAATAACACTAGCTAGGTCCTATGGTTTTTAACAAAGTAAATGTCAAAGTAAAGTAAATCTAATCTAGTGCTCACTAAAACATGTGGCACAAATGGGGATAATAAACATAAAAGTAAACATGAAAATAATAATCCTACTCATGTCAATGTAGAGGTAATCCTAATACATGGAGAGATAAATACATTCACAAGCCATTACTTATGCTACTTCTATCTACCAAAATAGAGGAATACGAGTTAAGAATACTTACCTTGAAGATGAAACCATGGAGACTCAATATCTCAATTGACCAATGGTGATTTGCAAGAGGATATCATATTATGTGATGATTTTTATGATATCAACAAGGCCTTCCTAAAGGATGACTTTCTTTTGCCAAATATTGACATGATTATGGACTCCATGGCTAGATATGAGATGCTTTCTTGCATGGATGGTTTTTTAGGGTACAATTAGATTTAGATCACACCATAATACCAACACAAGATAAAATTCACCACTCTTTAGGTAACATTTTTTTATCAAGTAATGCCTTTTAGCCTCAAGAATTTTGGTGCCACATGCCAATGAGCAATGACCATTATTTTCCATGATATGATGCATGACATTATTGAGGACTATGTTGCTAACATCCTGGGTAAATTTAAGAGTAGAGAAGGACATCTGTAGGTGTTTCATATAATATTTTAATGCCTCCATGAGTACAAAGTAAGACTTAACCCTAAAAAGTGTGTCTTTGGCATCACTTCACATAAATTTATAGGCTTCATTATCTCTCACAGGGGCATTGAATTTGATTCAACCAAGGTTAGGGCCATTATTGAGATGTTACCTCCATCTAATTTGAAGTAACTCTATAATTTTTAAGGCAAGATACAATCTATCAGGTGCTTCATTTCTTAACTAGCCAATAAATGCCATCAATTTACTCATTGAAGAAGGGCACTGATTTATCATGGAATTCTAATTTCTATAATGCCTTTAAATACTTGAATGATAAATTGTCCAATCCACCTATTTTATTATTGCCTACACCAAAAAAATTGTTACTTATCTACCACTAAAAATGACTTGGGGGTACCTTTGGCCCACCATGATGAGTAAGGAAAAGAACATGTTGTATATTACCTGAGCTACACATTAGTCATGTATGAGAAAAATTATATGCCAATAGAGAAATCTTATTTATCCATGATATTCATACTTTAGAATTTGTGGCACTACATGCTTAATAATAAGACCATTGTCATCACCAAAATTGATTTGCTCAATTATATACTATAAAAAATAGCTTTACAAGGCCACATGGCTAAATGGATCATTATTCTAAGTGAATTAAAGATTGAGTGTGTTAATCACAAAGCCTTCAAGAGATAAGTACTTGTACACCAACTTGTCAAATCTCCCCTTTTTTACACTCAGCCACTCACTATTAGGTTTTTAGATGAGTCCATCATGACCATAAAAGAAGCACCTCTTGAAGATCAGTAGTGGAAACTTTATTTTTGTCATTCCTTCATGTCTCATGGATTGGGAGTGGGACTTTTGTTTATCATGCATCAAGGGGATATCATTCCCAATTCCTTTTGTATCAGCTTTCCTTGTACTAATAACATAGATGAATATGAAAATCTAATTATAGAACTTCATTTAGTGATACAATAGAATATCCAACATATAATAGTTCATTGGGATTCTTAGCTTATCATCAATCAGGTTATAGACTAATTTTAGACCAAGGATGAGAATCTCATACCTTACAAGGCCATGGTGGACACCCTCAAATAAAATATTTCTCATCTTCAATTTGAGAAGATACCTCAGGCTAAAAATAGAAAAATAGATGTCATGGCCATGATTTTTATATGATTCATACCATAGATAAGGCTAGAGATTATCAGTTCCTTATTGAAAATATTCTTGCACCCACCCACAAACATTTTATAGTTGAGATGATTTGAGATATTATTGGTCTTAATTATTATTGGTATGATTAATTATATGATTACCTTCATGACCAAACCATTCCACCTAAACTATTTCATAAAAAACAAAAATCCTTCATCCACCAAACTTCTCATTATACATTACTTAGACCCACCCTTTATTATAGAAGCTTTGTTGTAAATCTACTTTGTTGGTTAACCTTGGTAGGATTTGGATTGGCATTGAGGGAAGTTCACAAAGTGTTTTTCAAGGCCCACACTAGTGGGTTCATCCTTGCTAAAAAGTTACTACATACTAGTTATTATTGGCCAACCATAGAAGTCGATGTTGTTGCATATGTTAAAAGGTGTGTACAATGTCAGAATCATGCTAATATAATACATGATCTAAATAAAAAACTCAAACCACTGATCATGACATGGCAATTTTCAATGTGGGGACTTGACCTCATAGGAAATATTAACCCTTCCTCTTCAAATGACCATAAACATATCCTTACCACCATAGAATACTTCACTAAGTGAATGGAATCCATTCCCCTCATTTACATGACCAAAAAATAGATATCCAAATTCATTTTTATCACCTTATTTATCATTATGGTATTCCCTCCAACATTTTATAATATAATGGTGTTTTATTCAAGAATAAATATGTAAAACACTTTATGCTAAATATAATATTACCCAACATTTTTCAAATCTATATTACCCGTATGGCAATAACCAAGTAGAGGCATCTAAAAAAACCATTGTCAAGATCCTCAAGAAGATCATAAATGACACTCATTGTGATTGGCACTTGTAATGTTTCCATGCCTTCTGATCTTACCAAACTAATTTCTGCACTCCAATAGGAGCCACACCCTATTCCCTAATTCATGGTATTGAGGTCGTTCTTCTTGTCAATGTTGAGTTACCTGCTCTATGCATTTCAATGAAGCATATCCTTGATGATGAGGATTATAGAGTAGCTCATATGTAATATCTATAATTACTAGATGAAAAATAAATGGTAGCCTTGAATAGCCTTCAAACATATCAAAACTTGTTGCATGGTCAATACAAAAGGCACATTCAAAACATATAATTTGAGCTTGGTGATCTTGTACTTAAATAAAACTATAAAAACACCAATGTTGAACATAAGAAAAAGGGAAATTTTAATCCTAATTAGATAGTTCCCTATATCATTAATACTAACTATGGTTTTGAGGCATATATATTGGATACACCAGAAGGAGAAGAGCTTGACAACTCAATGAACATAATGTACCTCAAGCACTTTTTTTCTTGAGTGACCTGGAGTATTATCTATGAGGATCATTTAATATATGTTTTGACCATTCTTTCAATACTATATCATATCATATCCTTTTCCTACTATGCCTTTCCCATTTACCTCAAGTTATAATCTCATCTCCCTCTTTTGACATTGCTTTCGATCCATTGGTACTTTAGAAATTATCAGTGGTTAGGTTTAGATGCAGTTTTAATAGATAGTTTAGACTTGAGATTATTGATGTATTCTTTGAAATGGTAGTCCTCTTTTAGTATTATGACAATGAGCATGGAAATTTCATCCTTCACTTTTGCCAAGGTTTTATACCATTATACCTTGCTATATCTCATAATTTTACATCAAGTTAAGATACCCCAAAACCCTAAAATTTTGAAAAAAATCCAAAACATGGAAATAAGCCAAGAAGATCCTAAACAAGCCTTAAACCTTAGATCATTTAGATTGTATCCATGCTACTCAGGATGTGTATCTCCTAGTCAACTGGTATAACTAAATATTTCACATGGATCACATCATGACCATTTCCATTCCCTTTACCATTTATTGATGGTATTCCCTCCCATTTTTGGGAGAGCTATATCAGCCTAAGGTTCATACAAACTATGTAGGAAGTGATTAGATGCATGGAGCTTCCTGGGTCAACTCTACTAGTCTCGACGATTGAGTTCATTTTCCAATTTCATTGAAAACTTATTCTTATAGGTTTGTCTCAAAATTCTCTCACTATTTTGTGAGCTTATTCTTGTTTCAAGCCTTAGACGTAGTGGATGATATGAATTATCAACCTATTTCATTTGTGACCACTCACCTTTTGTTTTTTAGTGTGGTTTTAGCCTAAACCATGCTCTCATAGTTTCACAAGTTCATATACCTAAAGTTCTCATAATTATGATAAATAACCCATTTTGTTTCATGTTATCATCATTTTTCAAGCCCATTCCTATTTTCCTCTACAATAAATCTCTTTTCCTTGTCATCAATTTTCTTTTTCTTCCTAATTCCTAGGAGAACTACATTTAACCTGAAGTCCATGTTGGAACTCATGTCCATGAGACTATGTAGGCAAAGTCTATTTGCCTAGGGAATTTAGATTTAGCTCAACCACCCCTTACTTATTCTTCTATTCCCCCTTCCCATTCATGTGTTGTTGTTCCCTATAGTCTAGGGGCAACCTTTTTACAAGCATAACACTTCTATTACACATCCACAAACAATGTCAGTAACTAGTTTATGTTCATTATTTTTTTGTATTCTATTTATTTATTACATTTGCCTTAGATTATTATTTTTATTACATTTACCTTGGCTTAGTTTATTTATTGTATTGTACCATAAGTAGTTTTTATTTTATCACCCTTTAGTTGGATGTTTTATGTTTATTTATTTTGAGTGTTGTGTGTCTAAGGACAATTATTTTACACTTGAGTATTGATTACTAATTCAAATTGAGTTGTTGATTTTTTTAATTTATATTATGTTCTTGTACCTCCCTTCCCCTCAATTTTTGTAGGTTTATTAAATTATGTTTACAATTAAGTCTTGATTTATCATATCTTGTACTTGACTTGTGAGTATTTTTATTCACTTTTATGCTTAGTTCATCACATTATCTTTACACTTTGGATTTGATTAATCATATCTCAAACCTAAGTTGATTATATTTACATTTAAATTAATTTTTTACATGTATATATAACACATTTTTATTATGGTTTGTCTATAACTATGATGCATAATGTCACATGCTATAATAAAATTAGGCCAAAAGATCTTTCAAGTAATGGTGCGAGTTCTATCTCATCTTATTCATAATAGACCTACCCAAAAAACACCCAAAATCATAGTAACCCACTCACAATAAATAGTAATCACTTTTAGTTAGGGCGTGCATCTTTGTATTATAAGTAACCTAGATTCATACCATTCCCCTATGATAGCGCATTGTTAATCTATGTTCTAGATTTATTACATGAGCTCCCTTTTCCAATTTGCCCATAATAACGAGAATTTTTCAGACTAATCAATGATCAAAACTAACCTATTGGGGTAAATAAATAAATAAAAATTAATTGTATCGCGCTCATATCTACTCTACTAGGGTAGATCACTGTATCAATGATTAAAGCCACCTTGTTGGTGAAAATAATTATTTATATATCTATTAAAAATAGACTATGTTATTTCCTCTTTTCAAAATTCCATTAAATGATACTATTTTCCACCTACTCCCTCAAGGGGAATCTAGGGCTCATTAACTACCCTCTTAGGCATTAGCCTATACTTGTTAACTCATAATAACGTATAGTTATCAATACACCATTCTAACATTAAAATTTTTGACTTAATGATTTTTTCATTCTCTAAGAAGATGTTACTATTCTTGTCTTGAAACACCTACTCAAATAGGGGGAAAATGTAGACATCATTTTAGACCACTTCTATGACTAAATAGACTTCAAACTAATATTTAACAAACTATACATAATTAAGCCTAAAATCATTGTACATCCCAAATTCATCCACACATTGAATGTAAATATCTAAAATTGTGTTAAAGATTTAATTAGGGTAATAACCTATAAAAATGATAAACTCTCATAGATTCATCCCTGATTAGGTTGTGACTTAGAAAATTGATATTTTTGACTAATTGAGTGGGGCACTTAACCAAATTATTGAATTGACCAAAAAACTAAGCAAGATTGATTAACTAGGTAAATCAAGCTAAATGACTACGTGAAAATTCCATGTTGAATTAATAAATATCTAATTTTTGAAAATCAAAATAAAATAAATATCAAATAATATGATGTCATGATGATATCATCAACCTCAAAGTCAAGAATTATAAAATATCAAAATAAATGCCATAAAAATTAGAATTATTGAGCCATGCCTCCGTAAATGCATAATTAAATCCATCACTAATTGCATTTGAACTCACAAACTTAACCCTAGATTAACTACACATGGATTAGAGTTAGTTAAAAAATTATAAATACAAGTGCCATGACTATTCCTCAGCAAGATTTTATGTGCAAGAAAATAATTCCAAATTATTGCTAGAAAAATTCATTACCAACACAAGCCAAAAGATAATTACCAAGGGAAAAAGAGGAGGTGCTACCCAAAAATAATTAGAATTACCAAATACCTTTTATTCACAATGTCAATCATAAGCTTTCTCTCATGCTAATTATAAAATAGTGTCATTCTAGGAAGGTAAATGGTGTTTTTGTCTTCAATTTGTAGATTTCTTTATTTTGCTATCAGTGCTTACCCTGGTACTTAGGATTAGAATGTTAGTTATCATTGAATTTTTTTGGTTTTATCCACTAACAAGATATTTATAACATTCTATTCATAATCTTATGCTATAGATAAATATTTAACACACACACACACACATATAAGGGGGGAGGGGGGGGGAGAGAGAGAGAGAGAGAGAGAGGACCATGCCCCCAACCTTAGATTAAAATTAAGTTACCACTTGGAAAATGAAATCAGCTCAGCTATGTAACCCAATGATATTTGTAACTTGGTGCCTCCATTATATGAAAAGAAAAGAAATTTAAAATAAGTGAAAATATGGAGAACATGTTTCCAAAACATACCCCCATTGTAATATAGAGATGTCAAATACTGAATAATTATGAAGAACATGCTTCCTTATCATTCCCCCACTAAATTTGAGAGCTGATACAAATACCATACATTAAATGAGTGTGGAGAACAAACTTTCAAATCATGACCCCGTTGATTTTGGGAACTATTCCAAGTGTCAAGAATATGCCTCTATGACATGCCCCTATAAATATACCCCCTTAAAGTGATGGAAAGATAGGAACTGGTAGTTACCTCACCTTAAAAGGATAAGACAATTGTGTAATCTATGAATGAAACCATGTGGCATATATATGGAATATTTATAAGTAGATGTATTATTGAAGTGTATAGAACAATGTGATCACATCAAGGCCTATGAGTGCCACTCCAATGTGTATCATCATTAAGATCAAATATGTAATTAGTATTAGAAAATAAGATCAAGACCAGTGGTGGTTTATTTTAATTAAATTGCTTTTGAATAAATGGTTTGATAATTTGAGTATTTATGTGATAAAAACCAACCACACCATAGGTTGGAGCTTCATTATTGGAAATATTTTTTTCTTGTTCATTTTCATCATTGGCAACCCATGGGATATAAACTGGAAAAAAAATACACATATTATCTTTCTCATTATAAAAAGATACATTATAAACATTCTATAACATTACCATTTGGGATTATTCTTTCAAAATGATCAAAATGCATCTTTTTATAATGATATATTGTGAGCTGATTAAATTTATCACACTCACCATATAATCCTCATCTAATACTACACAACATACTCAGTTATCCAGATTAATTAAACACATTCTTATTATTTCTACTTCAGATATAATACATAACAAAATATGATGGGTTCCACCTACCCCTAATCCGTCTATTGCCTCTTCAATGCCATATATTCTTATGACACATAAATAGAGAATTTAAGATCCTAAAACACGATATATTATACCTATACATGCTCTTTAACATTACCACCAATTTGATATACTATATATAATATTCATAGAATTTTCATATGAGCATCCCTTAGATGGTATAATTGGATAGAATTTTCATTTTCAAATATACCAAAAAAATTCAAAAATTTATAAAATACCAAACACATTCAAAAAATTCAAAAATACCAAAAAAAATCAACATGTTCCTGATTATACTATTTATTATACATGTGTTGTTTTTTCCATGTTAGTAGATAACGTACATGATATATGCACATATGGATGTTGGGACTTCCCTCTACTCACACCATAAGTACGTTGGGGGAGTCTACTTCTTTGATCATGATACACCAAAGTTACATTATTATATGATCACTTTACATTATAATGTTCTAACTTATATATACTTACACATTCATCCATCCTTGTTTATACCTTTCAAAATGTACTTTATATGATATGTACTTAACATTTTTCAAACCCATATGTTTGTGAAATAGTATGCTAGGTTCATGTTTCTTTCTTATGTTTGTCCTAATTTACCATTTTATCACTTCCTTTAGTGTTTTCCTTTATTCTTATTATCTTGTATTGTGTTTCTTGTTTGATAATTTGAATATTCCCCATTTATTATGGCCCCCATGCCTTTTATTTCCTATTTTGACATTTAAATATGTCATTATTTTTTGTACAAAAATTTGAATATGCAATTCTATGCTTTATGGAAATTTGACTAGATCATGTCTCTTTGATTGTGTAGCATTTGAACATGCCCCTTGTATGAGGTCTCCTTGCATCATTTCTTGTTGCTTTAATTTTGAGTGTTCTTGTGTGTGTGCTTGATTTATTTTTGAGCTTTTATTTTTACTCTTTAAATGTTTCCATGATCTATATAATGATTTTTAGGACTTAATTTTATTACATACCAGATGCTTCAATGTTATATCAAATGAAACATATTACCCTTATATGTTAAATGACCCATACACAATTTATATTATTATCTTATAATTTTTAGGTAAGGTAACTACCATATTCTAATTCCCCTCACCTCAAAATGGGGGGAATACCATTGGAAGCATGAAAAAAATGCATGACTTCACCACTTATTTATTACTCAACATTTCCATATTATAGTGGGGGTATGTTATGGAAACATATTATCCACATTTTACACTAGTTCTCAAATTCTCTAGATTTAGTGTAGGGTATGTCATAGAAATAAGTCCTCGACACTTACACTAATTTTAGATTCACCAAATTTCATAATTATATGATTCAAATACATATTTATGGCATCATTATATACATTGGTACCACTATTATACCTAGATTTTAGCTTGAGACATACTTTAAATTAAGGTTGAGGACATGCATCCTCAAATAAATATCTATCTACTCTCTCTATATGTGTGTGTGTGTGTGTGTGTACACACACACACACACACACACACACATACATGTATATGTGTGTGTGTACACACACACACACACACACACACATATATACATGTATATATATATATATATATATATATACATGTATATATATATATATATATATGCACTTGTAGGTTCAAATTTGTCCTAATCTTAGATTCAATTCTTCATTATGAGGCATATTTTCAAATCAAATTATTAAAAGGCAATATGGTTGCATCAACACACACATACTCATAACCTTGTTATTTCTACTTTCAATAATTTCAATTTATTTCAATTTTATATTTAATACAAAAATTATATAATATAAAATCATCTTGGTTGTAGGTCAGTCATGAACAAATCACTTAAGTTGGGTTCACAAAAAGATATGTGCATTATACACAATTAGGTATTCATTTCTTTCCTTTAAATTAGAAATTTCATTGCTAGATTAAAGGGGGGGAATGTAGATATTAAAATCTGATTTATGTAGTACTCTAGTCTTGTACACATAAAATATCCATCATGGTTGTACCTTTTTAGTTATAGACTTTCCTTCTATTGAAAGGATAACATTCACTACCTCTTTGTGTCTAAATTGCTTATATATTAGTTTTACCACTGTTATTATGATGATCAAGCCTTATATACTGTGAAAAAATATCTAAACCTAATTATTATCCTTCATTGCCAATTGTGGACATGTACCTATTTACTAGGTTCCTAGACACTTGTGTCCCAAATAGACACATGCATCAATGCAAGTGTCCACTTTTCTTACAAAGTGTCCAATGCCTAGAAGTCATCCAATTTGCAAATAAAATGTATCCTAAAGGATTTCATAAGTGATTTAGTGAGATATATTTTCAAAAGTGATTGGTATATATACAATATCAACCCTCATTTATACCTCATCTATAAATCACATACAAATCATAAATAAATATATGGTTGATCAACTCAAAAGCACAAACCCTAGGTACTTGAGATTGATTACCTTCATTTTAAAATATAATATTGGTCACCTTACCCCTTAGATAAATGATAGCCTAGACCTAGTTAGAGGGATGAGAGATATCACCCTCCTTAGTTTTAATAGGATCAAGAGGTTCTTTTGTATCGATTTGAAATGTTCTAAAAATTGATATGTGAACATGATAAGAAAAGCTTACAAATTCTAAGGAGTAGATGATCTTTATATAGTAATGATATAGAAATTTCATAATTTTTTTACATTCACATTAAATTGGCTTCACCAAATGTTGAACCCTAAAATGAATCTAGGTGATCATATGGTTAGCCTTGGATTTTATTAAAGGGGTATTTAGAAATGAAATGGAATAAAGGTGATAATCAGATCTATAGCAGGAAAATTAGATGGTAAACTAAAATATGGGCATATGTTGAATTCATGAAACTAAGATAGTATAAATATGGATAGTATAATTAAGATATATATGGAAATGAAAAGGAAGTAATATACTTAACTAATTCTAATGCTGACATAATGCTAGATCTAGAATATGTAGAAATAAGGCTAGAAGATAGTTATATAATAGTTTTCAAATTCTGGATATGACACTTTTGGATCTTTGGACACTAATGCCTGCTTAAGATAATTACATTGATGCTAATTTTTAGGTTAGATGTAAGTGTCTCATATAGAATACCTATTGGAAAAGGATATAATCACTAGGATGCTTCTAGGTTTTACTTTTCCTTCACTTTAGTGCACTAATATCTAGGTCATGGACTATCACTCCTTGTGAAATTAAAAAACCCTAGTTCTCTATATTTATTAGATCTTATGGAAAAATTCATTAGTGGGTATAAGTGTCAACATGACCCAAAATATCCCATTATCAATGGTAACTACCTACATAGCCAATACTCTAGAAGAAGGTCTCATACTCATGTATTTCTTCCCTGCATATTGGCTTGTGTGTGAATCATGCAATATGTGGAAATCAAGAACAATAGTGACCTAGCTTGTGACTTGGAAAATTAGGTTCTTAAGCTACTCCTTTAGTATTTTAGACTTTTATATGTGTTATACCTATGATTGTTGTTGAAATAGCTTTGTTGAATTTAATGCTTGATAGAGTGATTTTGATAAGTTGCCTTAGTCTCTTTGGTCTTTTGTTAGGTCTTGTAAGTGAGGAATGAATGAGAGTCAATCTTGTATTTATATAAATCCCTTTTGAGTAATAACTTGCATTAAATCACTTAGGTGAATCATTATAATATGTTTCATTTGAAAATTAGATGACTTTAGGGCATTTGACACTTGCATCGAGTTAAGACACTAACATAAATGGTAGTGTCTATCCCAAATTTTAGTGTTTAGGGAACAAGGAAATAAGTAAAAGTGTTTCAGAGAAATTTTGATTATATTTTTGGAAGAAAGAGAAAATAAATTTGAGAAGGGTATGGTAGAAAAAATTGATATGTTGTGCATGCATTGATCTAGACAGTTGTAGACACTCCTTTTTGGCTTGGGAAGAATAACCTATAGATAATAAATCACTCAAATAAATGGTTGATTAGATAGATAGTAGGATGGATTGCCTAGAAAGCTAGACCCAAGAAGTATGAGCTTCCTTAGAGGCTATCAATCCATGCTTTTAAATAATCAAGTTTTGAAAGATAAAGTACATGCATAAACAATAGAAGATACTAAAATCAAATGCAAGAAGTGATTGATAGAAAAATAAAAGAAATTGACTAATTATAGCAATAAGTGGGTCAATAATAGTGCTAAATAGGTTAGGTATGGTTCAAAAAATAGGTCAAGGCTCTATGGTCAGGTAGAGGGTCTAAAAGTTGGATTTGGTTAAGGCCTAGTAGGTGAAAATAACTTATTATTTTGTCACAAAGTAACCATCAGTGGTTAGGGTGACCATTTATGGTTAAGGTAACCATTATCAGTTAAGGTAACCATCGATGGTTAGGATAGACCATCAGTGGTAAGAGTGACTATTGTAAATTATTGTGGGTTGGGTCTAGTCAAGAAAAAGCTTGTTTGGATGAGGTTACAAAATAGAATTTTGAGAGTTGGGTTTGGGCTAGGTTGATTGTGAAATAGAAACAAAGTAATTAAATGATTAAAAATAGATACTTAGCTTGTCAGTTATTGATATGATGAATATTTTAGGTGGTTGGATAACAAATTCATTGATAGACTTTGGGGAAATTTCATTAGAGTAATAGTACTAGGCTATTGGCTGATAGATGACAACACTTTAGATCTTTGTCACACTTGCTGGCTCATTGGATCGCTAGAAGAACACCTAAAAAATAAAATGTTGATACAAGAAGCTCTAACACTAGATGTTTGATTGATTCCAAATCCTCATTCACCCTCTCCTCATCTCTCTTTATAGGAAAGAATGAGAGGTGCAAAAATATGTTGACAAGAGGTTGAACTAGCTTTTCTAATTTTAACTTGGACATGCACTGACTCACAAATAGATAATGGATAAGTTAATTATAAAAAATTAAGGTTGATTAATGTGGTATTTTATTGGTTTAGGTGGTGGAAACCTAACCATCGGTGGTCAGGCCTAACCATTGATGGTTAGGATAATCATCAATGCCAAGGTCAAGTTGGGTTAAAAGTTGGGTTAGTGAATAGGTCAATCTTGACTTGAGTTAGGTTTAATTTGTGATCAAATGATCAAGGTTTGTCCCTAGAGGGTCTTAAGGTGGTTTAGGGGGTTTCAACACTTGGAACCATGGTGTATAGAATTTTAGTGTCTACATTTGCCCCTTTTTGTTATGTGATTTGTATTAACAAGCTTCAAAATAAAAATGGATTACAGGTCAAAGGTTTGGTTAAACTAAACATGGGGGGAGGTGTTCCCCCTAAAACTAGGGATTGATGAGGTGAAATAGAATTGGTTATGGGCTTGATAAGTGATAAATTTGGTGTTGAGTTGGTGGTTGATAAGTTGGTCACTAAAATGCAAACATGTACACAAAGTGTGACTAAGTATGATAGTCAAGATTGTACAATGACTAAGTTTCCATAATTAGAAAAAATTAAGTTTGGTTCTAGAAGGACAAGTGATAAGTGAACCACTGACCATATATGACAGTTGGGATACACTCATAAAATCAAGTCTCCTAGATAAGGGTAGTATTTTTATGGGTATCCAAGGTAAGAAGTGCTCTCGTGACGACATAAATTGGTCAAGTGTGCACAAAGTAGCGTAATTTCAAAATGTTTAACTTGGAAATTTAGTTGGTGTGATCAAAAGGACTAAGGCAAGATTGTTACAAAAGTATTTGATAGTTTAGGCCAAAATGGATAGTGGTAGGGTAATGTGGTGGTTATCGAGGTGGGTGGAGAAGGTAATCTCCATGAGTGGCCACTCAATGTGGGATTATGTGTCAAAAATTTATAGGTGAAAAGTTGGTTGGAGGTAAGGGAAAGAATCCAATATTTTGACCATCAATGATCATGGTTCTTAAGGTTGACCATCAGCAATCACCCTGACTATCAATGGTCAGGTGAAAACCCTAAAAGGGTGGAGAGAAAAATTGACTCTATGGGTTCTATTTGGTCATTGTGAATTTTTAATTTTGATAGTGATATCTTGGAAATTTTGCTAAGTGGGATACTAGTTGAGTTAGATTATTGATTGAGTGGGCCAGAGGTTAGATCAACAAGGATACAACGTAGGCAAAGATGTGACCAGGGAGTGGGTCCTAGGGTTCTTCCTTAATGATAGTCAAGGAATGAGGTAGGGTTTGTTTTTAATTGATAGAGTAGAGTTTATTTTACAAATACATTTGGTTTGGAATGGTATGGTTTGATTGATTGGTGGGTATAGATTAGGTTTGGTTTGGTTCTGCCCTAGGTTTAGGGTTTATTTGATTTTTGGTTAAATTTGTTGATGAAGGTGAAATTAGAAGGGTAGGGTTTGATTGAGTAGGGTGGGGGTAGGTATAGGTGAAAAATGTTTAGTTGGTAATGGTGTTTGTTTGGGTAGGTTATTAAGAGTTTAGGTTTGGGGTGTTTCACTGAAAGAACACCCACAATGATCATCAACAGTCACTATCAATCATTGATAGTTGATAATCATTAACAATTGGTCACCTAACCATTAGTAGTCACTATGACCATCTATGGTCGAGCTAATGGTGATTTATGTTTGTAAAAGTTAAGGTTTTGTTTTTGTTATGTTAGATGGTGGATAGGTAATGGGTAATGGGGTTAATTGCTAATGGCTAAGTTTGGATGTTGAAGGCCAATTTATAGGTTTTAAGATGATGTTTAAGGTGTCAAGGGTTGATTTATTAGGGTGAAAATAAGGTAGTATAATGTTTTTAGGTTGAATTAGGTAAAAAATAAGATAGAGAACTATGCCTATTTACTATTAAACCATGCAAACATAGGAGTAGATCTAGATGTGAGATTAGGTGCCTCAGATATTTGATGAGATTCATCGAGGGATAACTTTTATTGACTAAGCTCACATGGAGGAGGTAAGGCTTGGTATGATGTTGAATTACTAGCATTTTTGGTGGTATATGATGATAATCAGGGTGATGATTGAGAGATGGGATCTCACCATGAACACCTTTTTGCTACCTATAGGTGAGATGACCATCTTACTTGAAGATGTCTATAGGATTACACAGCTACCCATATGAGGTCAGATGATTTATCATATTGAGAGGGAGGAGAGAGATGATATTATGGAGCTATTATATGGAGATGACCTCAACTTTATAAGGTGTCATACAATGGGCTTCAACTATACTCCACTATACCACATGGCTAGAGATGATATGTAGCTACTAATGATGATGATGATGGTAGTTCATGCTTTATTGTACCAGATTTGAGTAGTGGGAGGTTCCCTTATTTATTGTTTGGGGTCTTGGTTGAGATATCGTTAGGCCACATAGTGTTTGGTTAGGTTCTTCTGTTGTTATTTTAGATATATAGGGAGATGTGGATATTTAGAGCTCATAAGAGGTATGGTATTAGCATAGGATTTATTTTACATGATTGGGCTTATGAGCACATTTGAGTGCTAAGTCCATTGGGGTTGCCATGGGAAGTGTATGCTCAAATGGAATTTTGAGTTGGATTCATGTAATGGAGATCTAATTTTTACCTTTCAAGACTAGGTGGAGGGGTTCATGACATTGATTGGTTTAGAGGTGTACTAGATGCCTTGGTTGTTAGAGACATCATCTAGAAACCTTATGTCAGGTTTATAGAGTGCGATCATTACAAGAGACAAACACTATCATTACAAAGATATTGATGGATATTTAGTATGAGTGATGGTAAAATAGAGCTCATTCCTTTTGATAGGGTGTAGTGATAGTTTGGTCTGGTCCAGGATGTCCCAAGTCCATTCTTGAGATATATGTGAGAGGATGTAGAATTCATACTACCTAATCCATAACTAGTTTAGATATTTATTGATCATGAGGAGTTACATACGAGGAGAGAGATAGATGATGAAAATGTTCCATAAGATTACCCTACATGGTACTAGGCACTCTATGTGGTAGTTAATTTTGGAGGTAATGATGGTGGTCAATAGGCTATAGATGTTGACCTGGTTAGTGGAGGTCGCTAGTAGGTATAGGGACAAAGGGTTTCCCCATATATGTAGTTAGTGATTGGTTAGAGGGACCATGCATGAGTGGATCAAGCTAGAGTAATGCTATCTATAGTGACATAGGAGAGAGATTCTCTCCAGTAGGTAAGAGGTAGAGTACCAACAATAATAGCACCAACTGGGACCATCCCTATGTAGAGGTACATAGTGACTATAGAGGAACTACAATATTATGAGGCCATAGTCTTTAAGTATTGTCTAGATGAGCTCTGATGGGGTGAGGACAAGGCTAGGATTATAGTGGTGTAGGTATAATAACACTAGGTTAGTGGGCCACATATATATGTGGCTAGGTAGGTATAGGAAGATAGACTCCAAGGGGCAGTGGTACACTAGGAGGTAGTGGTATCTTAAGTTCTTAGTTTGATATGAGACATGGATAATTTCTGATGTATATGATTTTTGATATTAGCCTACAAGCTAATGCAGTGAGATGTATATTTTGAGAGAGATATGTTTATTATTATACACATGATGATGATTATGGTTATAGACTTATTATTTATAGATATTATCATTGTTTATGGTTTGTGGTTGATGTATATGATGTTCACATTGAGTATTTTTAATTATGGTTATGTTCATGATGATGTGAATATGGAATCACCTAGCTAGGCATGTGATGATATGTCTCTTTATTCATGTTTATGATAATGTTTGGTTATGGATTTGATGTTATCTCATAAGATTATGATGAGAATGTGATATTTTTGATGACTAGGATGATGTTTATGACATTTATGATTATGGTTCTTGATGATGTTATGTATGGATGTGATGATTTAATTTCATGTTTGAGATGATCGTATTTACGATATTGATATGATTATGGTGTTCATGCTGAAATGTAATGAGTATATGCTTCCTCATTTAGATTTAGACATGTGGTGAAAAAGGGTTTATTGTTTTTTGTTCATGGATTTTATGATGTTGATGGTTATGATTATGTTCATGTATATGGTTTATGCTAACAATGTCTATTTTTTTAATCATATAATAATGATGTTGAAATTATGATTTTGTTGTGCATTTTGATGATGATAGTATGCGATGTGGTTATGATTATGGTCATTTTATTTAAAGTGAATCACATAAAGCAAGTTAAATAACAAAACTAGATGAGAGAAAGAGAAGATAATTATGAGACAAATGTCTAAGTGAATATATCAACCAGTTATGAGAGGATAAGAAGAGGGAATGATGCTTCTTCTTTGGCAAGGACTAAAACAAGACCAAAGTTAGATTGACTTAAGGAAAATAAGCCCTTTGAATGCTTTGTATTAGCATTCGTTAGTTGGTTAAAAAGGTGTTTTGATCATATTTTGTCAAGTAAGCTCATAAATCCCTTGATTATAGTGTATAAAGGAGAGATGGATGAAGATGAAACCTTCATGTGAGACTAGCATGCCTCTTATAGAGGTTACTAAAGAGTTAGTATAAATAGGTCTATGTCATATAAGGTATATACTAATCAATGCAAGAAGTATACCTATGAGAACTGATTGTGACTTTCAAAATTATCTTGATTATGAGAGCTGATTACAACTTTTGCTTTTTTTTATGCTTGATAATGGGTATTTTACTTATTTTATTATTTCTTGGGAGGGTTAGGGAAGCTGATCAATGTGAGAAGCTTCCAAAAAAATTCTATGCTTTGACAAATGATTTACTTAACCATCCTTCAAGGGAGTGTTCTAAGCTTATGAATTTGTTTAATGTTTTTTTATAGTTGTCCTTCAAAGGAGCAGTCTACCTTATTTTTAGCAATTTTGATATGTTTTGGGTAGCTATCTTTTAAGGGATCAATTTTTGAATGTTAGGAATGACCCATGATTATTTTTTGCTATGAATTTTATTTTGATTTTGATTATCATAAACTTTCTTATATAGGCTTAAAGGGTCTCCTTGTATGAAGTCAAAGCTAAAATCATAAGAAGATTGAGTAGATGTGAAAGAGGTTTAGGTGAAAATGACCATGGGAATCTATCCTAGAAAAAGGGGAAAAAGTACCATGAGAATCATTCCATGGTTATAGCTATGGTACCCTTTGTTCAACATTAGGCTATGATTATGATGGATAATCACATGATTTAGTTTTAATTAGTTACCCCAAAAATAGGGAGATGAATGTGGTGTGAATGTAGGGGATGAGCTTAAGTTAGTCAAAAGATGTGTTTGATCCTTTTTAAAAAAATAAAGGATGCAGATGTGAAGCATTGATGGGATCAGGATCCAATTTTCCCTCAAGAGAGTATAATTGGTAGGCTCCTAATCCATACTTGTACATTATGATATAAGGTCCAAGACAATTAAAAGGAAATTCATCTCACTTACTTTTCTCCATAATTATGACATGTTGGTTTTATTTTAGGATAAGGTCTCTGATATTGAATCCTTAAACTTTAAGGTTTTTTTTATAAGTGCATTTGATTCACTCTTGATAGACATGAAGGTGGGTAAGGGGGATAAATAATGCTCATCAAGTAGCACAAGTTTGGCTAAAAAGTGCTGATGATAATCATCTTTAGAAATGATATCCTATAGGGATATGCAAAGTGAAGGAATTTGGAATTCAAGAGGTAAAATGGCCTCTACTTCAAACATAAGAGAGAATGGGGTATCACCCATAGGGGTTTTAATGGTAGTATAATATTCCCATAAGGTGAAAGGGATGTGCAAATGCCAATCTCGACTAGATGAATTGACCATTTTAGTTAACATGTTGTTGAGAGTTTTGTTAGAGCCTCTAACTATCCATTTGCTTGAGGATGATAGGGTGATGAGAAACTTAACTTGATACCAAATTCATCATAAAGACCTTAGACTTGTTTATTTTTAAAATATTTACCATTGTCAGTTATAATTTTATGAGGAACACCAAAATGATAGATGATGTGATGATTGATAAAGTCAAAAATATTTTCTATTTTGGTTGAGACAAGAGGAATAGCCTCTACCCATTTGGTGAAATATTCAATTTTAGTGATGATAGAATGATGTCATTGTGAATAATGGGGGTTAATTTAACCAATAATGTCTAGACCCCATTGTGAGAAGGGTCAAAAATTTATGGATACACAAAGACTATGGATGGATTCATGATGTAAATTGGTGTGTCGTTGACACTTAACACCCTTTTTATAATAATCACAGTAGTCTTGGTTAAGGGTAGGACATTCATATCCAAGGTGAAGGATGCATTTAGCAATGGTGAGGCCACTAAAGTATCCCCCACATATCCCATCATGCATTTCCCTGATGGCATGAGAGGCTTCATTACTATGTAGGCAACAAAAGAGAATACCATCAAAGCCATATTTATAAAGAATCCCCCCTAGAAAGGTATAATGTGAGGTACTGTGGATAAATGCTCTTCAAGTATTCCTAAAAAAATTGAAGGAATGATGGCATGGTTGAGATAGTCAAAGGTCTATTGATACCAAAGGTCAGGTTGGGTCTCATCCACATTAAAGATAGTGGGAGAGTTTGGTTTGACATAATAAGGTTGGGTAAGTTGGTGGATAATGATAGATAGTGTAGATTTAGTGGGTGAAAATGGGATCTAGGAGGTGAGGGAAGACATGGTATTGGCAAACTTGTTTGTTGATTATGGGGTGGTTTAGATACGGTAGTGTTTAAATGAAGCTAAGAGTATGTTAGCTAACTGTTTATACTATTACAAAACATCATTCTTAAAATACTAAGATCCATTAATCTAATTGAACATTAGTTGAGAGTCACCTAAAATGTTGATCATTTTGACTCCCAAGGCTAACATAGTTTAAAGGCCTATTACTAAGGCTTTATACTAAGCCATATTGTTAGTACATTAAAAATATAGCTTGAAGGATAAAGGAAGTGGTTCACCATGAAGGGTGATAAGGATGATGCCAACTCCCCCACCATGTTGACACTTTGATCCATCGAAGAACATGGTTACTTGATAGGTGAAGTCTGCCTGAGAGAGGGTTGCAATGGACTCATATGGGAACTCAAAAGTTTGAGGTTGTTTATCTATTAATGGTGACTTAGACAATTGATTAGTGATAACTTACCCTTTAATTGAATTTTACTGAAGAAAATCAAGGTCAAATTCAGCTGAAAGCATGATCTACTTGGACATATGTTAGTTTTGGTATGGATTGGAGTATATATATTTGAGTGGGTCAATGTTGGTTATGACATATTTTTTTTGGTTGAGAAGATAGTGGAAAATCTTGGTGGCCATGAAGACCAAGGCTATGTAAAGTTTGTCAGTATGGGAGTACCAAGTCTTATACTCTATAATCATGTGGCTAATGTAGTATATGGATTTATCTTTGTGTTGTTCATCCTGATGAGTGAGCATTGCCTTTAAGAATTGGTCTATGGTGGAGATATAAAGGTAAAAAGGTTGATCATCCTTGGGAGGAGTGAGATAGGTGGAGGAAAAATGTACTTTTTAAGTGAATCAAAGGCCTTTTGACAATGTTTATTTCACTTAGAAGAGACATCCTTCTTTAGAAGGTGATGGAAAGGTTGACATCGATCTGAGAGCTAGGAGATAAAGTAACAAATGGATTGGAGCTTCCTCTACAAGCTATAGAGTTGATTGAGGTTTATTAGAGGAAATATGTTGAGGATTTCTTTGATTTTGGAGGGATTGAATTTGATTCCTTGAAGGGATATGATGAATCCAAGGAGATTTCCTAATAAAAGCCCAAAAATACACTTCTTGGGATTAAGGTGGACATGGTAATGGATGAGGCGCTCAAAGATGATCTTAAGAATGGATAAATGATCCTTATAAAATTTGGATTTTCCAAGAAGGTCATCAACATAGTCTTCTATGGCTTTGTGAATAAGGTCATGGAATATGTAGGTCATAGCATGTTGGTAGGTTATACCAGTGTTCTTCAGTCCAAAAGTTATGACCCTATAGTATAAGGTACCCCATGGGGTGATGAAGGAAGTTTTATGTTGATCTTTGGGGGAAATTAGGATTTGATTGTAACCTGAGAATTATTCCATGAAAGATAACATCTCATGGTTGGCTATAAGATCAACTAGCTATTCAATGCTTGGTAGAATAAAGTTGTCCTTTGGGAAAGAAAGGTTGAGGTCACGAAAGTCTACAAAAATGCATATCCCCCCTATGGTTTTGGTGATAAGTAAGACATTCAAGACCCATTGGGGATAATTAATGGGTTGAATGAAACTGATAGATAGGAGACATTGGAGCTCTTCTTTGACAAGAAGGGATATGCGAGGGTGCATTCACCAAAGTCTCTATCTAATGAGCTTGGCATCATGGTTGGTGACTATGTTTTGGGTGGCAATAGAAGGGTTGATTCTAAGAATATCAATGTAAGACCAAAAAAATGCTATTTTACGATCTTGTAGGAAAGATGGGAAGTCCCAAAGTTACATAGAATTTATTAATATGCTAATTTTGATAATTTAGGGGTTATCTAGAGTGCCCACATTAATATCCATGGTGTATTCATTCAAAATGGTTAAAGTCTCTAGAGGAATGGATTTTTGGATAAAGGAATTTGGTGTACCAAGGTAGGTGAGAATGAAATCATAATCCTAACACTAAATGTAATTAATGATAAGTGAGTCATCTCCTATCATCTTAGGATGGTTAAAATCTCCCTATCTTTTTGATAAGTCAGGGGTTTGAGGCTGATCATGTTGATGAAAAAAAGTTAGGGGGGATGATATTGAAATCCTCAACTATTGATAGAGAAGGGGTTGGTGAGGAAGGGATATCTTCATTAATGATGGTAATAAGAGGTGGGTCAGTTTATTATTTGAGTGGTATGAAACCAACGCCATGATTTTTATGAGGTTTTTGGGTTTTTATTAGAAGCAACTCATGTGGCCCATGTTCATACCGACCTAGGCCAAATCCCTTCAATCACACCTATAGAGGTATGCTTTAGCAAATTATGGTTTATATAGATAGGAGAAGCTATAGATGAATGGTTGAGGTGAAAAAGAGGTGGTAGAAGTGCAAAGGAGTTTTTCAGGTCCCTTATAGATGAAATTGGTTTGATAAATTAAGGGTTTGAAATTTAAAAAAATGGTTTTGATATTGGGGTTATAACCGGGTTGGTGGTTAAGTTTCCCATACTCTTGAGGAGTAAGGAAAGCATCAAGGGTGAGAAGGTGATACTCCCTCAATGAAATATGTTGGAAGGTTGACTCCAAAGGATCTATTATGGAGATTTGGGTGGAAGGGATGGAAGAACTGGTGGATGTTTCATTGGTAGAAAAAGATGGGGTTTCATATTTTACTAATGAGGGTTGGTTGGATGGGGGAAGGAGGACATCTTTGGGTTAGTATGTCATGTTACATGATGTGAAAGGGTTTAGGTTAGCTTGTATGGTAACAACTTAACCTTCATGCTCAAATTTGATGCACCAATGTAGGGCAGATGGTACACAACCCATGTAATGAATCTAGGGGCATCCTAACAAGATGTATTAGAACTCACCTTCCACTACATGTAAGATCTCAGGAAGGGTGTAGGGTCCTAGGTGAATATGAAGGATGATAGTTTCTAAAGTCATGGCCATGTTATCATTGAATGATCAGAGCACCATTGAGGTTTTTGAATGATGTTCTTAGGTAATTTGATTTGGTTGTAGGCATGGGAGGAGATGATGTTAATACTAGCTCCCCCATTAATGATAACCCTCTTAATATGGGTTTGGTTGATATAGGTGGTAATGAAGAGGGGAGGATATAGGTCATTTAGGTGGATGAAAGGTATTTCTAAATCTTTGAAGGTATCAAGGATGGAAATGTGAAGGGATCTGATAAAATCTACTAAAGGCTATGGGTCTTCCACTCTAACCTCTATAGATTATAATGCTTCTATCATTTTATAGAGATGATGGGGTGAGGTGTTGATTAGTTCATATAAACTCATCTTCACCAAGGTTTGGTGAAGTTATTTAAAAACTACTCATTGGATTGATTTAGATGGATTGGAGTGGGAGGGCCCCAAAATGGACACTTTAGGTTTGGTTGAAGGTAAGGGTGCTTGGTTTTGGCTGGGTTGTTAGGTGGAGGAAGAGGGATATTTCCATGGAATGGACACCTTTGTCTTCCCCTTATCCTTTGGTTGATCATGTGATCATGTGACCACATAGATGGTATGGATTGGGGAAGGATTCAGGTTAGAGAGTTGGTTCAGTTCCTCTTCACTCTAAGGTGAGAGTGGAGGGGTAAGTAGGTGTTGGTCAATGGATGTTGGTTCATAGATCGATGTTTAGCTCACAAGGGGCTCATCTGATAATAGGTCATCCTTGTGATATAGTTGATGGGCTATCACTTGGAGAGATTTGAATTTCTCTATGTCATGTCCAAGTGTCTTATCGTATGAACATATTAGTTTATCATTATACCAAGATGGGTTAGGATTGTGTAGGTCAAATGGTCTTATATGTGGAAAGGTTAAATAAGATGTTTGTAATAGCCTCTATAAGATGGTGGAGTAAGATTAAAATAATGGTGGTAGAGGCATGGGAGGCTTAGGCTTAGTAGTGGGGGTGGAAGCCTTTTTAGGAGTGGTCTTGATGGTCAAAGATTTGGGTGAAGAGGTTTCCTTGGTGAATGGTTTGGATTTTAGTAGAGAGGTTGAGAACTTGGGGTTATAAAGTCTTAGGGTAGACATTTGGGAGATAAGAAATTTATTTATAGCTAGTTAGGAGATAGGAGGTATATCTATGGGTGGTTCAATGAAAATAGGTGTGGATGAAAGGAGTGATGGTTTAACCAAGAGTGGTGGTCGGGTATTGATTGGTATGGTTGGTTTACCAATTAATGTGGAGGGATGAGGTCCCAAAATAGAGGGCAAAGTGGAAAGGGGAGGTAGAGTTTTGATTTTTTTGCTCCTAGGTGTTTTTACCTTCTTTATTATCTTAGTTTGGGGTTTATTTGATAGGTTTGGTGGGTTTAGGTCTAAATTTATTGATGGGTGAGTAATGTTATGAGTAGGTAATATGCCAAGGTTCTTGGTGGGGTTGGTTAGAATGGTATAAGGTGATTTTATGATTTTGGTTGAGTTTGATTTTGGTGGTGCTATTATGGTTTGATGGGCAGAGGTGTTTAATGGTTGGGTTATGGTGATAGTGGGTTTTATAGTGGGAAGGGTAGGTTGTTTTGGCAAAGAAGACTCATGTTTGGTTTTATATGAGAGCCCAAGCTATTTCCAAAAGGTGGCCTAATCCAAGTTAGGATTGGATATGAATTCTAAGTTTTTAACTAGTCTAGAAAAAGGTTTATCAATGGGTCTGAATCTATTGGTAATGAATTTAAACGATAAACCTAGGGGTTAAGGAGGAGGAATGATTATCTCTTCCTTTTCCTATTAAAGAGGTTCCAACATCTAAGAGGGTGACTCATTGATGGGAGCTATATTCAGAGTGGTCTCTTCCTTAGGCATGATTGCTAGAGAAAGAGTGGATTGTTATATGATTGAGGAAAATGATAAAGTGGGAAGGGTTTCCTCTTCTGATGTGCACATTAAGGGAGAGGTTGGTGACTCCACTACCTCAATAAGTGAAGTATGGGAAGAGGTGACTTGGTCAGTGGTTTCCTTAGGAGTAAGTTCACCAAGAACCATATTTATAGTATGGGCCTTGTGAGCATGAGTAGATTCTACTTTGTTTTCACTATTGGTAGAAAGGGCATGGTTGGGAAAATGTTATCTAAAGATGTCATGTGATTAGTTTAGGGGTGCATTGGGGTTATCCAAAAAAATATCCCCCTTGTCAATGAGGGTTTAGACAACACTCTTGAAGGTATTATGTCTACTAACGTCATGTCCAATGACTCAATGGAAGGCACACAATTCACTCTCTTTGTACCAATTAGGTGAATGATGAGAATAATCAAACTTATATGGAGGTTTGATCAAGGGAAGCTACATGATATTAGACTTTAAAAATTTCTCTAATACCTAAGCATATGACTCCCAAAGTGGATTAAATTACTTCTATGTGTTACGGTTTGGATTCCTATTATTTTGTTTGGTGGAACTAGAAGAGTTAGATTGGTTGGCAATGGGTGGAGGGGCAGTCTTAAGGAAAACCACATTTGAAGTTCCCTTGTTCTTAGAATTAGTATTGGTTTGGTTGTTGGGTTTAGAGGAGGAAGCCTCATTTGACTTGAAAGTGGAATTATTGTTTCTCAATTTCAACTTCCTTTCATCAATGGTTCTATTCTCTAGTTTTCATGACATGGTGAAAGCTTCATCAAAGGTCCTGAAGCTTTGGACCAATAAAGTAGAATGACTATGTTTAGTATAAGCTTGGGCAAAGAGTTCAATCATTTTAGGTTGGGTTATAGAGAATCAGATCTAGTTTATGAGACTTCTCCAATGGGCCACGAAGTCAGTAATGGATTCATCATCAAATTTCCAAATAGAGTAAATATTAGTGATGGAGACTTTCTTAAAGATGTTTATGGAAAAATGATCTAAGAAAATTTGGGCTAGTTGGTAAAAATAAAGAGGAAGTGATTTGTAATATCACTATACCAATCTAGTTTCAGACCTAATAGAGATATGGGGAAGGTACAGAGAAGGAAAGCATCATATAGGCAATCACATAACATGAATGCCTAAATGCTCTTAGGTGTTGTTGAGGGTCCTCCTTATTCTAAAACTTTGAAAACTTTAAAATTTAACATTAAGGAGGGTATGGTTGAATAGGGATGGATGGGTTAATTAGTTCATTATAGATTTGATCATATGACAAGATATTATGAGCTCCAAAAATGGATGACTCGAGAGTAGTCATTTTATCCATCAACATTTTGACAAGGTTAGTTTTGGGTTGTGTACCCTCATAGTTATATGGCAAGTTGTGTTGGGTTTGGGTAGGTGTGATATATGTATAGTTGGTAGAGGGTTGAGAGGCTACCACATATTGTTATTTGGTCATGGGCGGTTGGGATGATGCCACATATGAATACATGGAGATAGGTGGTTGGGTGGAAGGTAGAGGTACATAACCTTGTGTGTTAGGGATGTAGCTCAAGTTTTGTGTAATGGGTGCTTGTTGAGACATTAACATAGGTTAAGTAGGAGGAATGGTTGGGTTAATAGGTAGAGGGTAGGTGGTTTATTTGGTATTGATGGGTGGAAGGGTGGAAGGTATGGGAACCACCAAGCTCTGTAATGGAGTGGAGGTAGGTGGGTTGAAAGTGAGAGGAATGATGGTGGTACTAGAAAAGGTTACTCATATAGTAAGGGAAGTACCAGTGCCTAAAGTTTAGGTTGATCCTATGTCAGGAGAGTTATTAGTTTGGAAAGAAGGTATTTGGGTCTTGGTTGGTTGCATGGGTTGGTTCTAAATGATAGTATCAATGGGGTTATTGGTAGAGGATAATGCCTGGGTGACTAAAGGTTGGGTAGAGATGGTTAAAATAGAAGTATCACCCATAAGGTGGGATGGCATGCCATAGGGAAAGTCAACAGGTGAAACTAAAGTAGGGGTATGGTGGGATATGGTGTTAAGATAATGCTAAAGAGCTATGGGGTTGTTATCTATAAATGTGGTAATGTTTGCATCACCTTGAGAAACCATCTGAGGTATGGTAGGACTCCCTAAAGGATGAGGAGAATTCTCTACATCTAAGATGTACTTCATGGATAAGGGAGAAGAGTAAGATGGATGATTAGCAGGTGGGTTTTGATTTATTTGGTTTCTTAATTATTGCCTAGTTAAAACCATGCAAGTAAGGAAAAGAAAAGGATATAAATAATCTCACAACTCAAATAGAGAAAATACAAGAAAAGTCAAGGAAACAAAATGCACACTAGAGCATGTTAAGTCCTAAGATTATTTTTATTCTCTCTTATGGTTTATGCCTTAAGCTTTAAGAATTGTGTGACTAAACTTGGTTTATAGAGCAGGTATTAGAAAATATGTATATGGTTGGTTTTAAGTTGTATTTTAGGCTCTCAAAGGGACCTATATTAGAAATCAGTATGTGGCTTGATATTGAGGCCTACTCCATCACTTTACACACCAAAATGATAAGGGTGTTAAGTGTTTATCCAAGATATATTGATTACTAGAGATTATACTCAGCTAGAGAGTTGAGTTGGTTCTCCCCTTGGTGATGAAATCCAAGTAGGATAGCTAGGAAAGGTGACCACTAGGTAATGAAATCCTAGTCGAGCCTTATGTCAATTGTTTGATGCTTATTTAGATATAGGTGGTTTGTTCTTGTGTGTGTGACAAGAGTGAAACTACAATTGATTAGTTTAGTTTAATTAAGATCTATGATCTAAAATAAGTAAGCAGATAATGGATGCAATAAATTTTAAGCCCAAAAATAAAATTTGACTTCATTGTATGAGTAGAGAGGTAAGAAGAAGAAATCACCTAGATACAAATATAACCCCAAGAAAAGACTCAAGGTCCCACCAGACATGCCAGAATGTTTCAAAGAAATTTTGCTTATGTTCTTGGAATAAATAGAAAAGAAACTTGAGAAGGGTATGGTATAAAACCTTGATATATTATGCACACATTGATCTAGATGGTTTTAAATACTCCTCTTTGGCTAGGGAGTAATAACTTGCATATAAGAAAACACTCAAAGAAATGGTTGATTAGATATATAGTAGGGTGGATTGCCTAGCAAACTAGATCCAAGAAGCATGAGATTATTTTGAGGATATCAATCCATGATTTTAAAAAATCAAGTTTTGAAATATAAAGTACTTGCATAAATGAAAAATGATACTAAAATTGAATGCAAGAAGTGCTTGATAGAAGTATACATGAAATTGACTAATTATAGCAATGAGTGGGTCAATACTAGTGGTAAATAGGTTGGGTATGGTTCAGAAAATAAGTTAAAGCTCTATGGTTAGGTAGAGGTTCTAAAAGTTGGATTTGGTTAAGGCCTGGTGGGTGAAAATAGCTTGATATTATTTTTTCACATAGTGATTGTTGGTGGTCGGGGTGATCATTGGTGGTTAAGGTAACTGTCAGCGGTTAAGGTAACCATCAATAGTTGGGATAAATCATCGGTGGTTAGAGTGACCATCGATAGTTATCATGGGTTGGGTTTCGTCAAGAAAAAGGATATTTGGATGAGGTTATAAAATAAAATTCTAAGAATGGGTTTGGGTTGGTTTGATTTCAAAATAGAAACAAAGTAACTAAATGATTAAAAAAATACCTGGCTTGCTAGTTATTGATCTGATGAAGGGTTGATGTAGTTAGATGACAAACTTGTTGATGGAGTCTAGGGAAATTTTGGTAGAATAATAGTACTTGGTTATTGGCTGATGGACAATAACATTTCAAAACTTTATTTCACTTGCTAGCTTATTGGATCACTGGAAGAACACCTACAAAATAAAATGTTGATGTAAGAAGCTCTGGCTCTAGATGATTGATTGATTCTAAATCTTCATTCACCCTTTCCTCCTCTCTCTTTATAGGAAGGAAGGAGAGGTGAAAAAATATGTTAACAAGAGGTTTAACTAGATTTTCTAATTTTAACTCAAACATGCACTAACCCACACATGGATAATGGACAAGTTAATTTTTTAAAAAGGTGGAGTGATGTGGTAGTTTAGTGGTTTAGGTGGTGAAAACTTGATAGTTGGTGATCAGGCCTAACCATTGATGGTTAGGATGACCATCGATGGTCAAGAGTCAAAGGTCAGGTTGGGTTAAAAAGTGGGTTAGTTAGTAATTCAATCCTAACTTGAGTTAGGTTTGGTTTATGATCAAAACATTAGGGTTGGTCCCTAGGGGGTCCTAAGGTGGTCTAGGGGTGTTTTGACACTTGGAACCATGGTGTGTAAATTTTTCGTGTCTACAACAAGCTTATAACTTGCAGAGGTAGACGATAAGTACATTTTAAGCATTCTAAGTAAGAGATAAGGTTTGTGTCATCAACATAATACTAGTTAGACTAAGGTATAAGTCAAGGGACACAAGATAGAGTAGATGTGAGACTTGTGGAAGTGGGAAAGGTCTAGAACTGAGAAGAATAGCCCACATATAAGTCTTTCTAAGTATACAAGACTGAGGTGATATATAATCCATAAATATCCCAAATATAAGTTTTTCCAAGTGTACAAGACTGAGGTGTTATATAATCCATGAATATCATATACAAACATAAAACATACTTTCAACTAGCATAAAAACATATACAAGTAATGGCATGTCGATAGAGTCACATGAGACTATATATTAAAAAAGATAAATTAGAAAGTTCAATACCATAATATGGGGTAGTTCATTTTTCATATGCATATGTGAATGAAGATAAGAGTGGAATTTCACAAGTTTCAAATTTAGAAAATTATTATAACAATCTTGATTGGTATGATCATGATGATACTGATTATACAAAATATGAATATGGTAATCATATAAATTATACATAGTTACATGATACTTTTCATGTGCAAGAGATCACCATTCCTTTTTTCAATGTAGAATATATTGATGGTAAGACTCATAAGGGTGTTATTGGTTAGTTTAATTCTTCCCTTGTACATAGTCCTTTAAAATTATTTCAAAAATACAAAATTAGTAAAATATACAAAAATACCAAAATCACAACTTATGCATGTTTATATGGACTTTTTCATGCATTAGTTTAGTTATGCATAGTATTATATATATGTTTAAATAGTTTTATATCATACTGCTTCACCACTTTATATAAGTGATCATAGATTACACATGCCATCATTCTTAGAATGAATTATAATTACTTTTACTGTTACATACTCAAAAACTATCTTTAGATAGGAGCATTGTGGAGGAAAAGAGCATAGTGTTCTAATTTCCCTCACCCTGATCTTGTCCTATTGAACTTAGACTGTCACTACTCAATTCTAAATTTTACATAGGCTTCTTACAACATGTAGATTCATTAGCTAGCTCACTAGAGACATTGAAATCATAGGTGTTATCTTTCTTTTCCCACCTTATCTTACTCACATGCTCAATAATTTACATTGTATTACATATTATGATATTTCTCACTCACTAACATTGTGATTTACTATTGCCTATTTTAGTTACTAAATATTATTTATATTATAACTTAGTTCTTGTTTATCTAAATACATAATCAACCATGAATTTTATATTACTTTTCCTAGCTTCATATTTTGTATGCACTTCTCTCTTTGCTTTGAGGACATTTAAATATGTCATTTACAAGTGGCTCTAAGCCTTTGTATCTCTAATCATATATTTGCAAACACATTTGAACATGTGTTTGTGTGTGTCTTTTATCCATGCATGCATACATTTGAACATGTCCTTCTATGTGTCTCTAAGCCTCCATTATTTATTTGTATACATATGAGGACATTTGAGCATGCCTTTGTATGCATTTTCTATTCGAGTGAGTGAAATTTTAACATGTCCCTTATTTGTGGCCCCTTTGAATTCTATTATGTGTTTTATGTGTTATGCATGTACTCTTTGTTTGTGTGCATCATGACGATGACACTTTGCTTGTTTCTTTGCTCATATTTGGATGCCATGATGGACATCATGAAACTAACCCATTATAATGCCATGATGGATATCATGCATTCCTCCTTAAGTAACTCCATTTAACATTATATACATAGTTGATCAAATTATCTACATGTTTCATTATCACATATATATAGACATAGTTACTATGGATCCTTATGTTCACATGCATCTTACATTATTATTATGATCAATTTACATACATAATGATGCCATACTCTTCCATGATGTCATTATTAATCCGATTTACATTTTTTACACAATAACAACCTACTACATAACCTTTTATTTTGAGTTAAGTTCCTTATGCAGGCTCAACAACTCACCTCAAAAGAGGGGGAATTCATATAGGTTTGCCTTAGATACCTGACCTTCTTAGATTAATACAAAATGGGATTTAATAGTGGTTATACAATTGACATAGTTTTAAGCTCAAAAAAAGTATAAAAAATCAATTTGGACAGGGGCACTACATTAGATAAGAGAGTACTACTCTGGTGTCATTATCAGTGTTATTCTCCAAATGCTTTAAAAACATGCATTTCCAAACTTTATCAAAATATCAATTTACTTAGACCAGTACTCAATAGTTTCATAGTTTTAGTTTCCTAAATTACTCAAAATTACACAATTTATCTTAGATTTTCTTAGTTTGGGGGAAATCATGCATGATAGGTTATTCTAGTTTGTCACACAAGTTTCTTTTTTAGAATCATGATTATTTTAATTAGTCTTAGAATCTATATGCACCAGATATTAGTTGGACGCATGACACATTGCTTCCTCTTGCACCAGTTTTTGCACTAGTTTCATGTATGGAATGACAATTCATGTCATTCTCCATGTTGTATACACTAGACCTAGATTATGCTTAGTATTTTCACTAGTTTTACATTAAAATTGAAAATTACTCCATCTACAGTGGTTGGTTCACTATTTTCATTAGTTTTTGCACTAGATATATTTATTAGGATTCATATAGGGATTACAAGCTACTCCACTAATTTGGGATGATGATGATGGAGTAAAGTACACTTTATTTCTTGAGCATACCCAATTATTGATGAGGATTGAGTCATGAAAAATCCAATCCAAGTTATTTAATGTTAATACAAACACACAACACACCACAATTACCATTTGCTTTTGCACCATAAAAGGCACAATGGTTCACATACTCAATCAGGTGTATTAAATCCTTATCACTCTCTAGTTTTTTTATATTTTGCTTCTTGATATTCATCTTAAGTAAATATTGATATTACATGTTTCACTATAGGTCTTGCATGAAGTATAGTTTAACATTATGGCCTACATCTAGGACTCAATCCCATAAGTAAGTTTAGGTATGCACTCTTTTTCCTTTTACTTTAGTACTTTCAGTTTGATGCATTACTATAATTAAAGGGGGGGGATTTAGACACATAAAATTAATATTTAATCTAAAAGCATGCATTTGTGACCACTCTTTTACACACTTAGATCTAGACCTATCTTAGGGTTCCTTTTTATCAATTTAGACCACCTTACACACTCTTCTAAGCTAATATCTAACCCCTAAATGAACTTATCCCTATCCTTATCAACCTTAGACACCTTTTAAGCCCTACTTAACACTCAACATGATGAAATCACCCATTAGACAAGAGCTCCCTAGGGGACTATACCACATTGATATACTATCCTTCCCCCCTTTCCTATCTTCCCATAAAATAATGGTTAATTTTCCAAATTCAAAGTTATCATAAGGTCATCCCATGTACATGATGAGCCCCATTCAAATTATTTTTAGTGATATGACTATATAAACACTTTTCAAACCATTTGGCACACAAGAGGCTTCCACACCGAAAAACACCATAATCACACTTCACATTGAGATAAAAATCCCCATTTCTCCTAATTTTTATTATGTACAACCCTATTAGATAAGAACTCAAGTTTGAATACATTTTATAGGTCACAATTCATGGTAAAATCACTTAATCATAATATTATTTCACCAACATCTAGAATATTTCACTATCTATTCACACACCACCATAGTAAGGGATAACTACATGAAGTTTCATCCCTCTTTAAAGTATTGGTATATAGGTAATGCTCAACACATAGGGTGTTGAGGTCTTTCCCATCTTCAGCCATTAATTTTCACTGGTCTTAACATGTTAAGGATTTAGGTTTTTGGAGTAAAATAAGTTACATAATGGTCTTTTCAAGTGATCATAATCTCCCACACCAAATACAAGTTCTACAAACGAAGGCATAGAGAACTTGAAAACCATGATTTCTTCAATACAAGTGGATAAAAGTGTCCTAGGTTATATAGGAGTTCCACTCCTCTAGTGTCTTCTTCCCAATATTGTTTTCTAGGCCTAGATGTAGTTCTAGAACCCTAATTCTACTCACCAGACCTCTTTACATAACAAGTTTCAGACCTTGATTCTTCTTAGAGGCATAGTTTCTAGCTAAGTCTTTATTTTCTCCTTATACTTTGATATTTATAGTAACTTTATCAAATAATATAGTTCCAAATCATTGAATTTTATCATTGATATATTATTTTCCTAGTTTTTCACAATAGTGTTATCATTTAGGGTCTTTACACAAATCCTAATTTTGATAAAACATCACCTTGGATAACATCTGACACTGAATCATTTCTTTCAAGCTTGTTTTGAAATTTTTTGATCTTTATACATAAATATTTGGAATTTTCTAAAAAATAAACAATTGTTTTAGCAAATGTGTTTCAATAGTTATAAAACTAAATAGAGAGTTACCATTTTCAATTAAGCAATGACCTATTTTACCAACACCATGAAGTGAGATACACACTCCAAATACTTAGGACCTAGACATTGCTATACATGAAGTTTAGTTTCCTTGTACCTCACAGTATATTTGAAACACCTAGGGTCCCTTGTTCACACCAAGGAACCCTTTATAGCCATTTGATTTGTGGTGCACCTAAGAGGAATGTATTGCTTATGGAAGTTACTATCACCTCAGAGATGAGAGAGTGGGATAAAGGTACTATTTAGTCTCTATAGTTAGTGACCTAAAATATTGGGTTGACACTAATTTATGAATGAGAAAGTATAATTAAGATCCCACATAATCATTCAAACCCTTTCCTAAATCACCCTTCATACCTTGATTTTTGTTTGTATTATATTTTTAGTCATTAAGTTTTTTTGTATATGTAATATTATTATGGGATGGAGCTTCTCATTTAAGGAGTGGTGAGAGTTCAATCCAAGGCATGAGTTGTGGGTGTTAGTTTTGTAAATAAAACATGATGAGATAGTGGTGAGTATAGTGGTTATTTACCTTATATGGTTTGGATATGATGAGTGTATAATAATTTATTATAAATATCTAAAAGATAACCTATGGTGAATGAATGGATCTAAAGTAAGGTGGATTTGATAAAAAGAAAATAAAAAGAGGGAATTGTATGGAAAAAAGAAATATTATGTTATTCAACTGAATATTAGACCCTTCAAAGTTGACTGACTATAATAATACTAGACACCTATCACTAACTAATGTCTTTTGTAATATTTCTTCAATTACAAAACAAAACAAACATAATGAAGATTCTGAGGAATCAATTACAATATGATCTAATGATCATAACTAAACATATTTTTAGTACTGAATTTATAAGCATAATCACTCTCTCACAAGATAAAATTATGATCTAAAATCAAAATAACGAAATTACTAGTGTGTAGTTTAATCCAATCATTGTAATAAAATAGATGCACAAAACTTCATACAATATGTCAACCTAATGGAAATTATTCAAGTAGACAAAAAAAATTGGAAGAGACAACACAATAAAAAAAACTTACAAAAAAGTTATATAAAAATTTCTTTGCTTTTGTTAATTACCAAAATTTATGAAATTTATAATTAATATGATTCAAACATATATAAATATGGATGGGCACTACCTCATCTTTAAATCTTATTGCATATTTACAAGGTCAAAATAATACCAGATCTTAATTTAGCATGCATGCTTTACATGATTATAGTGTTTATAAATAAACAAGTCAAGGTTTACCTTTAAAACTCACATGTGTAAAAAAATCCAAGAAAATTTATAAATAATATGCCTAAAAATAAATGAAAACTACTTTACAATGCATGCATTGTAGTATTAATTCCACTTGAATTAGACTAAACTCTAGTTGAAACTGCTTGGTTGGGAAAACAAAAAATAGAGGAGGCTAATGTAACTAAAATTGTGGAAGTAATGGACATTGTCATATTGGAATAAACATTAGTGATAAATACCATGTGATAGTGACCATATAAAGGGACTAAGGTAGATTCAATATGAGAATATACAGAGCTTGATGTATTGTGCACTAAAGTGTATGTAAGAGAAGATGATGTTGTTACGATGTTTGAGATTAAAATGACAAAAATCCTACCTTATTAACCAACTAATTCTACTAATCTACATTTATTGATATTTTATTCTTTTATATGCAACCATTCATGCCATGAAATCTAACTCTATGACTTAAAAATTGATGAAAGGATGTTTAAACAATATTTGAATCTTACTCATCAATTTTTTATGTAGACCAATGAAGTTTTGAAGGATGCACCTAATGCATGTACTTGGGATACTTTATCTTTAAGAAATTTTATCAATTGAATATCTTGGTCACTACCCCCCAAAATTATATTATCAACTTCTCTTTAAAATCACCAATGAAAATATAGAGTTGATTATCAAATAATGGGTTTACCACCATTTTCCTTAGTGGTGTGCAAGGTTAATTTTAAGATACCATATCAAAAACCCACTTAGGTTTATTTAGGTGAATCTAATTTGTATCCTTTGTGAATATAAAAAATTCAAAAAAAAATTGCCATCTTAAATTTTTCCTACACTCGTTCATCTACATAGTTAAAACATATAGGTTGTGGGATAATTTTTTTTTAAAAAATAAACTTTAATATTATTTAATATTTGAATTCCTCTTGAAGAGCTATGAAATTTCAAAAAAAAATCATCTCAAACCAAGTTCATATGCAAAATATGGCCTCCAAAATTTGGTGCTTAGTTACATCGCATCATGCCATCAAATGATATCACTATGTCACGAGCTGGAACTATTTCGGATGAGTGCATTATAAAATTTGGATTCCTCTTGAAGATATATATAACTTCAAAAAAATCATCTCAAACTGAGTTCATATGTAAAAGTTATGGCCTTTAGAATTTGGTACTTAGTTTCATCGCATCATGCCATCACATGACAACACTATGTCTCTAAGTAGAACTATGTTACATTAAGGTACTATTTCATGAAACATCATGATAAAAAATTTATTCCTATTGAATATCTATATAATTTCAAAAAAAAAATCTCAAATTGAGTCTATATACAAAATTTATGGCCTCCAAAAGTTGGTGCTTAGTTGCATTGCAGCATGCCATCGGGTGGCAACACTATGTCACCCAAAAACACTATGTCACCTAGTATCATGATAAAATTTGGATTCTTCTCAAAAAAAATACAATTTAAAAAAATAATTCCTCAAATTGAGTCTGTATGTAAAATTTAAGGCCTCTAGAAGTTATTCAGTTGCATCATAACATGCCACCAAGTGACAACATGCTATCAAGAAAAAACATGTTGAGCGGTAGCATGCTTCCAAGTGGTAACATGCTATCAAGCGATAACATGTTGTCAAGCAATAATAACATGTTGTTATCAGGTGACAACACCATGATGTAGTTAGGCGGTACCGTATGCCAACTTTCGAAGGCCATAATTTTTGTATACAAACTCATATTGAGATGATTTTTTTTTAAATTGCATATATCTTCAAGATGAATTCAAATATTAAATAATATTAAAGTTTAGTAAATTTTTTGAAACTCTTTTTTATTTAACCCACAACCTATCTATCAAGTAGCCTCAATATTCAACATAGTAAAGAGGTAAAAAATAAGACTTAGATAGTAACCCCTATGAACATATGTACTATATATATAAGAAAAATAATATGGATGAACCCATAATTATTATAAACTATTGGTTATCCAACCCCTAAAATAATTTACATCCCAAAAATTTAGGTGAATGGGTCTTATGTACTATTCCCAAAAAATTGCCAAATATAATTTACCAAAAAGTGAATCTTCATGAATTAATGAATATTCACCATTAAAATTTACCCTAGTGGTGTGTATATGTTATATATATGCATAACTCTAAGTATATTTGTTTCCTTTTATTATTGACTAGTCAATTTCCAAACTAATTCTTGCATTTGATTATGACACTCCATGAGATGAATCCTCTTGTTATTCAAATAATTTTATGCTAAAGTTATGTTTGGAAGTTGCAGTAGATTGAGGTCTGTGTAGGATTTATTCCTTAATGATTTAGTAATGAAATTTAATTTAGCATATACACTTTTTATATATTCATAAAATTTCTCCATATTTCCCCACTATGGTTAAGACTTTGCACTTGCTCTGTGTATGGAGCCACAATATCAAAAAGTATGTTGGATGAACCCTGGCCATTGTCTAATATGTTTTGCGGGGCCTCTATACTGCCTTATGACTCTAGTCTCTTATTTTTATATTTTATTCCATGAAATATTTTATTTAATAATCCCCCAAGTATATCAACCATTTATATTAGATATTATTAAATTACATCATCTTCTCCAAGCAGGGTTATCCTTTCCTTAGTCAATGAGAAGAATTATTGTCTTCTAAATTTGATTTATTTTACTCCACTAATATCTATTATTTTTATAACCCTTTTTAGTTTATTATAAGCCTCATCAAATTCTATATTTAATTTAAGCTCTTCAATAATAATTAATTCTTGTCTAGATAATTGCTTAGCTTGCATCTATTATATCCATGGAGCTATCACTAGTAGGTTGTAATTGGAAGTTTGGCCAAAAGATGAGATGGTAGGAGATGGAGAGATATATGGAGGTGGAATTATAATGGAGGGGTAAATTTATGGAGATGAACTAGAATATGTGGAAAGTGGAGATGAAAAAAATGGTGTAATAACCATTTCTCTTTATAAATCTTAGTCTGAGGGGGAACCCTGATGACATACTTTATCAGATCAAGAGACTCACAAACTATAACCACTAGTGACTCTATTTGAAGGTTTTTAGTCATTAAAAACAATAACTAAGTGGAAATGTATATCTTCAAAGGATACGTGGAAAAATTGGATGGAGACACTAAGTCTTCAAAATGTGGACTTCTCAAAGTAGTATCTATACTAGTTTTTAAAAAAAGCATTGTGTAATGACAAATTATGTTATACTTTAAATAAATTGATAAATTGGTACTAATGTAGTAGAATAAATATTAATATTCATAATAGTGTTATTAGTGCTGACTAAAGAATCAAATGAATTAGTATAAACTATAGTTATTGAAGTAGTATAAACATTAGACAAATTTGAAAAATACCAACTAAATCCAATGGGGTTGTGACTTCTAAAGTAGTAATGGGAGGGATAACTAAATAAATTAATACAAAGGTATTAAAAATGTTTGAAACCACTATAATATCAATATTAATGGTAGAGGTACCCATGGGACTATCTTCCCTTTTATCTCTTTGGTGTTAATAGGATTTGGGTCTTTTGTACTTATTGCTTGCTTTGTATCATAAGTATGATGAGGATTAGGGATATGAGTTCTAAAAATAGCCTAGGAAGGATCCTTTTGTAAGAAATAAAATTTATTATCTTCCTTTACATCTTCTTAATATATTCCTTATAATTTCCCCTCTTTTATAGATTCATCTAGATGCTCCTCTACAAAGTCTTTTTGTGCATACTCATCTTTTATGTCTGAGTAGGTGAGGCCTAATGTGTCCCTAAGTACTAAGGTTTTCTCTCTTATTATCATTTGACCTTAGGGACATATATGGTGGTAGTAAAAATAATCCTCACTTGAGTTTTCACAAGAGGGTAATTATAATTTGCACCAGATGAGGAGAAGGTAAATGATTTAAAATTGGTGCTTGAACTATTTTAACTGTGGCAACTGTTGGTGTAAATGAAAAAGTGAATTTTGGAATAAAGTTTAATCCTATATAAATATAAAGTGACTATTTATATGTATTTTTTGGATTTGGGAAGCTCCTAAGGACCCTTGTCTTCAGTTGCTCATCAATTTCTTCTTTTGGATCATCCTATTTCTAAGGTTTTTATGTTACTTATGGGGTTTTACCCTTATCATCTTGATTTATATTATCTACATCATATTTTGTGATGGATAGGTCATATTTGATCATTTTTTAAATCCTCATTGACATCCTTGTACCTCTCATCCTAGTTTACACCTAGGAGACATCCTCAATGTTTAAAATTATATAGTCATGACCATATTATTTGTAGACAATTATATTTGAATCTACCTTGGAAAATATTTATGTGTTTGACTACCACCCAAAAGTTTCACAAAATCTAAATTAAACTAATTTGAATTATAAGGATCCCTTCTGATGTGAGGTATTTCCTACTTGTTCCCAAATTTGGATATGTTTTCTTCCTATACTAAGGGATGTCTTGTGTAATCTTCCTAGATTGGTCTTTCTCAAATTTTCATCAACAATGTTGAATAATTAATATGATACTTATCATTTATCTATATTATTTGGGACTACTATAAAGTTCATATTTATATGTATATTGTGGATTTGGGAGGCTCCTAAGGACCCTTGATTTTAGTTTCTCTTCAATTTCTTCTTCTGGCTCATCCTATTTCTAAGGTTTTTATGTTACTTATGGGGTTTTACCCTTGTCATATTGATTTATCCTATCTACATCATATTTTGTGATGGAGTGGCCATATTGGATCATTTGGGAAATGCTCATCGACATCCCTACACCTCTCATCCTAGTGTACACCTCAGAGACATCCTCAATGTTTAGAAAGATATAGTCATGACCATATTATTTGTAGATAGTTATATTTAAATCTACTTTGGAAAATATTTATGTGTTGGACTACCACCCCTATATGGTTATAAAATATAAATTCAATTAATTAGAATTGGAATAATCCCCTATGATGTGAGGTATTTCCTAGTTGTTCCCAAATTTGGATATGTTGTCTTCTTATACTAAGGGGTGTCTTATGTAATCTTCTCAGCTTGGTCCTTCTCAAATTTTCATCAAAAATTTTGGAAAATTGATAATATACTTCTCATTTAGCTAGATTATTTGGGACTAGAATAGGAAAATATAATATATCTACCAATGTCCCTTGAAGTTTCATAACTTTATGATTTGGATAGAACCAGTAATATCCTAGTGTTTTAAGTGATATTGGGATTTTTACAGATAATCTTGGCATTGGTATTTTATTAATTTCCTTATACACCATTGGAAAGAAGGTGTATGATATATTTTTCATATGACTAATAAGTATTTGGATGGGATAAAAATCAAAATCATCACAAATTTTATTTTTACATCTTGGTTCTCAGGGAATGTACCAATAGAACTGAGAGTGCCACAAATAGCATCCACTAAATATGAGAGCATGTACAAATTATTGTCAAACCTATTATGTGTGACCTTATAAGCTTTAAATTTGTAGCTTATTATCTCTCCCAATTATAGGATAGCTTGGTCATCTAAAATGATGGATAACAAGGGGACCTAAGCTTCATTAACATATGTTATGGATGGGGATCCATGTAGTATATTTCTTAAGGCCATGGAAATATTGACACCTAACCTGAATTTATAAATTGGGACCTTCTTCTTCATGGAAAAATTGTTGGATTTTTCAACCCAATTCTTCAAAATGGCCCTAACCTTATTTTCCTTAAACCATTCCTTCATTATTTGTTTACTTTAGCGAATATCTAGTTTAGGCAATTTATATTATTTATCAATTGTTAAATTAGATACATAGGATACTTGTTATTTTCTATTGTTATTGTTTAATATTTCATTTGGTCATGTGATTATTATAAATAAATTAAATACTAAATTTGCATAATGAAATACCTCAGGCTTAGTTGTTGCTTGGTGCAGTCAAAGGGCTTTAGTGAAGAACAAGTCATATCTATATTTCCTCCCAGTAAGAGTCATATTATCTTCATCAGTATATGGTTGGATAGAATCCAACTCTACATATATGGCCAAATAGTGATAAAAATCACTATGTAGAGTGATGATATTGAACTCTAAATCTTTAAATTATTGTTTAGTACCAAATTAAAATAATGGAGTTGGTTCCTAGTTCTCAATCTCAATTAAAATATTTAGTAAGCTCTATGTTTGATTTGAATATTGGGGATTTTATAATACTAAATATCTCTAGATAATAATTTTCAAGCTAGCTAATTCACAAATGTAATTTGATTTAAATTAGTGCATAACACATATTTTAGTTGTAAGTGGAGAATTCATTATTAAGATATTCCATTCATGAAAATTAATTGTAGAATAATGGTCCTTGTCAATTGTATTTCTAATTTGAATTTTATTTTATGTTAAAAGCTTTCATAGGGTTTTGTTTAACACATGTCACTTTGTCACTTATTTTGATTATTTAGTCATTGTTTTAAGTTTTAATGTGTTCATCTATTTATTTTATAATTGTCACTATGTTAGTTATTATATGTCTATCTTATATTTTATATCTGAATTTGTTCATAAGACACATGGAAGAATTTTTCCTCATTACTTAGCTTATGCATTTAAATTAGTTTCTAAATTCTGTTAGTTTATGGAGTAAGGAGGTGATGCCACATGGAATGACACATGGTGACTAACTATGATAGAATGGATATGTGGATAAATCAATGAGTGACACTTGGTAGATGACTATGAAAATTATGACATGTGGTAGTCTATCAATTAATCAGTTGGTCATGGTATTTATATTATATTATTTTGGATACATGTTTTTGTGTAGTGAGATGATGACACATGGAGTGATCTCGCTCAATCCACTATTCACCTATATTTATTAATTAATTTTTAGATTAAAGTCTAGGATAAATGGATATGATGATGTGTTTAATGATATCTCTTAGTCACTTATCACTATATTTGAAGACTTACAACATTAATCAAAGAGTTGTAATGAATCAAGATGGTGATGTGTGGCATGATCTCATTTAGTCAAGAAATCACTAGTCTTTAATATTGGTAACTTTGAACTGTTTATCTAGATGCAATAAAGAGATAACATATGGAACAATACCATTCAATTAGGATACCAAATTTATTAAAATATTGATAAATGTTTTATGTGAGTGCCAAATAGAAGTGGTCTCAATGTCTAGTTAGTGATGGGGAATATCATTGTTTAAAGCTCAAATAGGCATCAATAATCTACAAAATTTTGATGAGAACATGTCATGTGGGAAATTCAATGTTGATATATAAAAAAAACATGACATGTAAATATAAAACCTAATAAATTGGATAATAAAAATGATTAGCTCAATTATTCAAATAAATTTAATTAAAAATAAAAAAGAACCTTTAAATTAATTATTGCCTCAATTCTAAGCTAAAATTTATAAAATAAAAAGTGAATGATGAAACTTAGGCTTTGGTATGTTTGGGTCTAAGATAATTTTATGTCATGATGGGGACCAAATATAAGTTTTTTATAACATATAGTCCCTATTTAAATTTTTTAAAATAGGGTGTGTTTGTCACAACAAATGATGACTCAATGGAGAAATACTCCTAAGTATTTAAGAACCCAAAATTCTTGGTTTAACTATCATAGACAAGTTTTAAAATTTATAATAAAGAAATAAAAATAAAAAATCATTTGAAAGAGATTTAAAAATAATCATGAAACATACTAACCCTTCTCAGTTTTTAAGATCTTGTTTGTGATTATGTGAAGGTTGGATACCTTTTCTATTAGAGTTTTAACAAATATGGGATGAAATTGAGGTCTCTTTACCTTTAAATTCATAGGTTATTTTATTTTTTAAGAACACAAATATGGGAATATAATCATTTCTCTACTTCCAGATAGATGTCTATAACCCTGATAGAGATTACTTGGATCACCTTCCTCCCACAAGTTAGGATTTTTTTGGTATTAATTTTCTAGTCTCTTAGGAGAAGGGTTTGGAACCACCATTGGATGGGTATATGTGATTAACCTTTTAAATAAAAAAATTAACTATTTTTGTCTTTCTAAATGTTTATAATCTCTCAAGCAAGTTTTAAGAATGTAAATGTGAAATTGGTCAAATGAGACGTCTTTCTAAAATTTTCATAAAAATATCAAAGTAACAACAATTTGATAAACCTATTTGATTCAAATAAAATCCTCCATTAGTTTTATGATGCGTTCCTTAATTCCAAGTCTTAAATACCACAATTGTAATCCATAAATATCCTTAAGTGCGTTTGATCATCTTCTGTGATAAATTTTGGCATACTGTCTACAAGTGGTCACAAGGACCTTATTTTTAACCTAGGAAAGTATGGAAACTAATATAATAAAGTATGAAATATTGTCTAATAAAATAATAAATATAGCATAAGAAATTAGGAAATTTAATCTAAGAAAGTAGGAAATATAATCTAGGAATGCATGAAATCTAATCTAGGAAAACAAGAAATATAGTATACTCTTATTAATAGACTAGAACTCATAGTCATTCCCAGATGTGCTCAATTTGAGAAGCTATAAAATAGTGTTTTAATAACTTCCCATTAACTTAAAAATTATATTATTACCTTAGAGATATTTCAAATAAAAATCTTTGTTACCCAGAATTTCAAAATTTTGATATGGTCCAATTCATAATGGAGTGAACTTGTCATCTTTTCCTTTCTTCTCATGTACTTTATCCTAGAGGAGGAATAAGTCTAAAATTAGAAAAAAAATTGATTTTATATATTTTTTCAAACCATATATTTATAATGGCTTAATGTTTACTGAAATCATATAAGGCCTCTATTCGTGCATCTTCCATTTGGATAATGTCTAGTAGTCTTGACCAAGTTCTTGCATCAACTTCCATATAATCTTACATGAATTGGTAGGCTGATAACTTAAGAGTAATAGGGAAAATATTTTTTTCCTATATACTAATAGAAATGAAAAAAAATTGAGGGCTTGTTTATGTTTGGTTCTAGCTGCCCAAAATGCATACTTCAATGGCATGTGACATTCTCTAGGTTTGATTTCCATAAATTTAGTTATAGCATCAATACAATTCTTATTGGTATATTTTGTAACTCCATTACATTGTGGATAAAAATTGATAGTAATTTTTTTTGTTATAGGCCCATTATGTTTATTCATCTGATTTAAAATTAAGACCATTATCACAAACCAAGGAGATTAGTGTTCCAAATCTGGTCAAGATATTTTATTCAAGAAGTTTGATTACATCTTGTGCTTTAGAATTATTTTTAATAAATGATTTAGTCTATGTATTAAAATAATATGTTACTAAAAATATAAAATTATGTCTAGATAATGAATTGGGATTAATAACTCCTACAAAATATATACCCCATTGTGCAAAAAGGAGTCCTTCAATCATGGGTTACAGAGGCCTAACTACATGTATTTCTCTTTTCCCAAATACTTGACATTGACAAAAAGTTTTAACATGATTGTATGCATATTTTAAAATACTAGATTAGTAGCATCTCGTTATTAGGATCTTGTGAACTGTAGCATCTCCTAAAATATGTCCACTACTTATGATGAAAATTATTGAGGATATTTATAGCTTCTTCTTTAAAAATACATCTCAAGTAGATAATTTCATATTTTTTCCAATATAACACTCTCTTTTTTATCATGTAATTTGATGATTTGAGTATAAGTGATCTCATTTAATATCTATTCAATTTATGGGGACATGTTCCTATAAATAAATAGTGAATAATCTAGCCATACCAATCACAACCAACTATTTGTGAATGGTTTACTTGTTCAATGGATATGCGTGGGTAAATATATGTGATAAGGTTAATAATTCCTTGTAATTTTATCATTTTGGTATGTCTAATTTCAATATCAAAATCTTAAAAATTCACCATCCACTTGCCTCTTCATTCCCCTAATTAATTTTGCCCAAGTGTAAGCTTAATAGATGGGTCTAAGATAATAACATATATCTTATCATGTATAATGTAGAGCTTAAATTTATTCATGGCCTTGATAAAAACATGGATTTTTTTGTTGATACTATAATATTTTAATTATACATATTTTATATTGGTACTCATGAAGGTGAGAGGATGTTCACTATCTTCAACCTTTTGAGTAAATAGTGTTTCTATAGTATGTTCTAATGCAAATGAATACATGAATAAGTCCTTGGTGATGTCTGGGATAATTAGAACTAGAGCTTTGGAGATGGTGTTTTGATGTATTGAAATTATTTCTTAGATTATTTTATCCATTGTACCTTTTCATCATGTTTCAACATTGCATTCAATGGCTTTATAATTTATGCAAATCTAAAAATTAATTTTAGAACAAACTTTATTTTACCAAATAAATATTTGAGTTTATTTTTACTATTAAAATAGGGAATTTTTGAAATATCTTGAAATATTTTAGCATCAATATAAATACCTTCCTTGGTGATAACATGGCCCAATAACTTACCTTCTATGACTTCATATATATATATATATATATATATATATATATATATATATATATATGGATTCAATGATATTCCATACCTTCTGCATTTATCCAACACTCTTTGTAAGCATGAAATAAGATATGTCTTAGCCTTGGAAAAGATAAGCAAGTCATCCATGTAGATAATGATGCACTTATAATGAGTCTTTGAAACATTAAACGCATGGAATGCTGAAAAGTAGCACCTATATTGATTATTCCAAAAGGCATCCTCTTGTATGTAAAATTTCCCATTTAGTAGTGAAATTAGTTTTCATTTTATCATCATTTTCTACTAATACCTAGTTGTAGCATAAATTTCCATCTAGAAAATACATTTTCAACTCACTAATTAAATCACTTCATCTAAGTAAGGTATGGGTATTTATATTTCTATAAATCCCTATTGAGGTTTTTAAAATATATGCATAATCTATTTTCATCTATATTTTTTCATAGAGGGACTAGATTAGACACCCAAGTAGAACATCTAATTGGAAATATGATTTTGGCATCTAGTAGTTTCTAAACTTCCTTCATAGTGAGAGGTTATAGAATGGGATTAAATGATATTTATTTTTTGTCTAAAAATTTTGTGACCCTCTTTGAGTGGTATAATATGTGTTATGACTCTGAGGTATAATATGTGTTATGACTCTGAGGTCAAACAATTTCAAATCTCCATAAGACCAAAAAATCACATATTTGTATTCTATCAATATCTATTTCAATTTTTATTTCTCTTGTTCAAAAAAACTCAATATAATATTGACATGTTGAGGATGTTCATCTATTCCTAAGTTTACCTTGGAAAAATTAGATTCACTTATTTTGGATTGATTTTTATTTATATCTTGGTGATTATGTGACTCATTCTAATGATACCATCCCTTTAGGTATTCTATTTTATTTTAGTTGAATGATACCACCATCTCCAATATCTTCTTTGTTCATTGGATCAAAATATTTATTATCAATAGTTTAGGACTTGAAATCACCTGAATATTCATAAACTATATAATTTAATGATCATCATAAAATACCTATAAATTATCAACATTATTAGGGAATGAATGACAAAGAACTGATTCTACCAAAAACTTCTACAATTATAACTCCTGAAGAGGGCCAATTTATTTTAGAAGCAACTAAATAATCTATGGTATGGTTTTGTTCTCTTGGGATTAATTTTATATTAATGGCTTTAGATGATTTAATCAAATTTAAATATTTATAATTATATTTATTTAGATATAACAGTTTTCATTAGTATCAAATCTTAACTTAGTTGATAACCAAATTTGAATCTCTAAACATCAACAATTATTTCATGTTGTGTTTTAATGTGAATTGCAAACCTAAGATCAAGGCTTCATATTCTATATGTTTTTTAGTACATGGGAGTCACAATATGTAAGCAATAAGGTATTTATTCCCATCAAGGTGATTCAAGGTTTTCCTACACTAAAACCTTGTTTGGATTGAGCACCATCAAAATATAAAGTCCATGATTGTGAAGGACCTTCAAATTCTCATTCATCCTTCTCAGGGTTCATTGTGAAAGTGTAAACTCATGTGTAAAAAATAAAAAATAACCTTTTAATTTTTGGAATTGTATTATATAATTTCATATATCATTTTTTGGATCTCTATAAACCATAATTTGATTGGCTACTCCTTTCCAAGGTTGTCAGATGTGTGAAAAGTTTGTCACCATATATCCATTCAATGTTTTTGACTAATCACTACTCAAGAGTAAACCTCAAGCCTCAAGGATGTCAACTAGAAGGATGTTGATATGCTATTATAAATGTTTCTTAGAATAAAGTTTCATGTGGACATTTAATAATTCTCCAACTATTAAAAAGTAAGACTTGTCTAGCTATATGACCACTCTTTTGGACTTGTCTAGGGCTAGACTTGAATTTTTATAGATTCCCATAGGCATCACACTGGCTGAAGTGCCTAAATCAACTAAAATATTATGAAAAAAAATCTCAAATATTCTAAAAAATAATTTAAAATGTGGGACCTCAGGTTTATCTTTATATATCACCATATTAACATGTGCAACCTTTAAATTTTTAGTAGGTGGTTTATTAGCCAAGCCTTTTAACAATAATTCATTTTGTTCTATAATTTGGGCCAAATCATGGAGGGTGATGATTTATTTGATTTTATTCATATCCTTAACTATATTTTATCCACTCTTTTTAGGTGGATCAACATCTTGATACTAATCATTTTTTTTTGGAGGTGGATTTTTATTGGCTTTTATATTAGGAGTAATTCCATTGTTATTTGGAGGTGTAGAGGTAGTGGTAAGATATCGATTCTTATTTCTTAGATTAAATTTATTTCTTTAAAATTGATGAAAAACATGAATATTATATGTTTTATCTTTTGGATCATTCTCATCCTCAATTGGGAATAGGAAATCATATGTTTCAAACACCATTATAGTAATAAAGGAATTGGGTGCACTAGATATGGATGAATCAGGTTGATAGGGGACAATATCATACCCATACATATCATTTTAGAATGTTTAATAAGAAATACATAAATATTTACATTATAGCTCACCATGTGTTTTAGTATTGTGAACCCTACACTAGTTGGGTAGAGTTATGTCATAGATGTTTATTTCATGTAGTTTCTTGGGAGATGGTTTTGGATTACTATTTGGACTATTGAATGGTCTATTATACCTATGAAATATAAAATTATTATTGGACAATTCCATACTATGTTTTTCAAGAATTTATGCATACTAAGAAATTAATTGCTAAGTTTTTGCACCATGTGTTGAATGGGGTCTAACTCTATTTTAGTGGAATCAGAGGTTGCACTCTACGTAGTTGTGGTATTAATTAGAACTAGAGCTTGGTTTTGATTTTGTTGATTAGACAAGGGTATATAAATATTAAGAAAGCCTAATTTTTAGTTTTTTGAAACATGAGATAGTGGCAATTGATTAAAAACTTGATTTTAATTGTTGGCCATGACATTTTGATTGGCATTCAAAATATGATTAAATGCTAAGAAATTTGGATTGATGTTGGGTATAACCAAAACTTAAAGTTGAGGATTCAATCGATGGTCAATATTAATGGCTTAAACATAGGCATATGATAGGATATGAACATTAAAGGCTTTAATAAGAATAATGTATCCATTAAATCTAGGGTATTTGTGTACATCTCTAGGGATAACATAACATCAGGTCTATATATAACATCTACACGGGTATACATATTTTAGAATCTTGCATTCATGTTATAATTGGCTCATTAGGTTCCCTTATCATATTGGAAAAATGTTGATATACCACACTAGGACTAGTAAATTATCCAAATTTTGTAATAAATGTATTGTGGCATTGGTTCCATGAGGTAATTAAGTTTTTTGGAAGATTTAGGAACTAGTCATATGCAACATCTTGCAAGGTGAAAGGAAATAGTCTGCATGCAACATATTCATGAGTTTAATTATTTTATCAATGAAGTCTTAAAGTCTTAAAATTTTCCTCAATAGTTCATCCTATATAAAAAATATAATAAAGGAATATACTTTTCAATCCTGGGTAAATCATGGAAACACTAGCTATAGTGATGGCATAACCAGCTAGCTAATCCATAGTGAAATGTTGAGGTTGGTTCCCTTAGACTAATGAATTTGTTTGGGTTATGGATCTCTTAGGGATACCACTATCTTATCTTTATCTTTGATGAATATTTCAAGGTTAAAATAACAATAAAAAAATCTTAAGTGGACCTTGTTAACCTTACTAGAGGATCCAATGTATACAACTCGAGTAATATCAATGGTAAAGTGTGGTGGGCCCTCATTTTAGCACTAGATAAATCCTATTGGTTTGGGTTTTATGCACACCAGATATTATTTTGGGATAGACCCTCTCATTTTAAAATTGGTGAAAATTCATTCCAAGGCATGAGTTGTGGGTATCAGTGTTGTACATAGCATGTGGTGGAATAGCGGTGAACATAGTGGTTATTTATCTTAGATGGTTCATAAATGAAGAGTGTCTAATTATTTATCCTAAATATATAAGAGATAACCTATAGTGAATGGATGGATCTAAACTAAGGTTAATCTGGTAAAATAAAGATAAAAGGAGGGAAGGGTATGGAAAAAAAGAAAGACTATTATTCAACTGAATATTAGACCCTTCCAAGATGATTGAATGTAATAATACTAGGCACACATCATTGACTAATGTCTATTGTAAGATTTTTGCCATCGCAAAACACAACATAGTGAATATTTTGAGGAATCAATTATAATCTAATCTAATGATCATAACAAAATATGTTGTTAGTATTGAATTACTAAGCATAATCACTCTACTAACAAGATAAAAGTATGATCTAGAATCAAAAGACTAAAAGGACTAACATGTGTTTAAATCCAATCATTAAAATAAAATAGATGCAAAAAACTTCATAAATTAAATCAAATTATTGGAAATTATTCAAGTAAACATATAAATTTGGAAGAGACAACACATTAAAACAAACTCAAATAAAAATTATAGAAAAAATTCTTGGATTGTGTTAATTGCCAAACTTCTCCTTAATTTATAATGAATGTTATTAAAACATAAATAAATTTGGTGTGGCATTACCTCATCTTTAAATCTTGTTACATATTTAAAATGTCTTAAATAATACCAAATCTTAATTTAACATATAGGCTTTGCATGATTATAATGCTTATAAATAAATAAGCAATATTTATATTTAGAAATCACATGTATAAAAAAGGCCAGGAAAATATATAAATGATATGCCCAAAAATAGATCAAAACCACTTTACAACACATGAGTTGAACTACTAGTAGTAAACTATACTTGAACTAGATTGAAATTTAGTTGAAACTACTTGGATGGGAGAACCAACAATAAGGGATGATAATGTAACTAAAAATGTGGAAGCAATGGACATTATTGTAGTGGAAGAAACATCAGTGATAAATACCATGAAATTGTGGTGGCCATGTAAAGGGGCTAAGGTAGAATCAATATAAGAATATATAGAGCTCACCTTAGTGTGCACTAAAGTATGTATGGGAGAAGATGATGCACTTATCGATGTTTGAGATTGAGATGATGAAACTCCTACTTAGGTAAGCAACTAATTCTACTTATATAGATTCTCTTGATCTTTTATTATTTGATATACAACCATGCATGTTATGAAGTCTAACTCTATGACTTCAAAATTTATGACTGGGAGTTTAAATAATATCTGAATGTTACTCATCAATTTTATGTGTAGACCATTAAATTCTTGAAGGATGCATCTAATCCCTATACTTGGGATACTTTATCTTTATCAAAGGTGACCAATTGAATATCTTGGTCACTACCCCCAAAAACTGCATTGTCAACTTTCTCTTTGAATTTACCAATGGAAATCTAGAGTTAATTATAAAATATTGGTTTGGTCACCACTTACCCTAGTGGTATGTATATGTTGGATATATACATATCTATAAGTATCTATATTTCCTTTTGTTCCTGACTAGTCAATTTCCTAAATAATTCTTGCATCTTATTATGCCACTCCATGAGATGAATCATCTTGTTATTAACATAATTTTGTGCCAAAGTTATGTTTAGTAGTTCTATTAGATTGAGATATGGTAAGATTTATGATTTAATACTTTAAAAAATAACTATAATTTTGAATGTAATATTTTTGGATATTCATGAAAATCTACCACATCACCCCACTATGGTTGAGACTCTACTCTTGCTCTACATATAAATCACATAATATCAAAAAGTTTCTTGGTTGAGCCCTACACATTATCTAATATGTATTTTAGGGCATATATTATTCCCTATAACTCTATTATATTATTTATATTTTTTAGGCCATAAAACATTTCCTTCAATACTCCCCTAGTGTCTTAACCACAAATATTGGATCTTCTTTAATTTCATTATCTTTTCCAGGTAGGGTTCTCCTTTTCATAGTCAATGAGAAGTGTTCTTCTTCTCTTATGAATTTTATTTGTTTTCCTCCACTAGTCATTGTTATTTTCTTGGCCCTTTTTAGTTTATTATAAGCCTCATCAAATTCTAGAATTAATTTAGGCTCTTCAGTAATAAACAAGTCTTGTTTAGACAATTTCTCAGTTTACATATATTAAATCCATGACATTGTCACCAATGGGACCTAAGAGTAGGTCTAGAAAGAAGATGAGATGGAAGGAGATGGAAAGGTCTATGGAGGTGACATAATAATGAAAGGGTCAAGTGAGGGAGATGAACTAATAGATATGGAAGGTGAGGTGTAGGAAATGGTGGAATGATCATTTTATCTTTAGAGATATTAGTCTAAGGTGGAGTACTGATGACATACTTTATGAGATTAAGAGATTCATGGACTTGAATGACCACTACTAAATCTATTTGAAGGATTTTTATCATTGACACCCTAACTAAATGGAAATAAGTGTTTATAAATGATATGTGGCAAAAATTTATGGAGATACTAAGTCTTCAAAATGTAGACTTATTGATTTATATTTTAAGGGATTATGGAATGTAAATCCTAGGTTGTTAAAGGGTCTAATTATAGTAAATTAAGGTAGAAATATGCAATAAATATAACCAATAATTTTTTCAATAATTGACCTAATTTGATATTTCTAAAAATAATAATGAATGACACAAATAATTACTTAGATGGAAACTAACTAAGATAGATAATATGGAGGTTGAAAATTGGTGTGTAAGCAAATATGTGTGTTGCAAACAAGGTCTGGGTGTTAGAAAACCTCCTAGATAGTAGTGATATACCTTGGACAATAACATGGGGTTGATAGTGTCCTAATTTTAGTGTTAAATTCCTTTGTGCAGAAAGCTATCTGATATTTTGGGTGCACCTCTGAATGAGTTTGACCTTATTTTACCTATGTGGATGAGTTTTGATTCATTATTTTGAGCTAATTTATTATCAAACCTTAAACCTTCATGTTGTTAGGGTATTTGAGTAGCATAAGTATTAAAATTATGATGTTAACTAGGTAGGGTGAACATCCTCAACACCTCATTATGTTGAGAGTTGCCTACATACAAATACTCAAAAGAGGGATTAAACTTAATGTAGTTCTTATGCCTAAGTATTTGGTGTAAGTGAAAGTGAATGCTAGTATGAGTATCAAATTGATTGATTTGAATGAGGCATGAGATTATAAATCTATTTATTCTTGGCTTAAGATCAGTGTAGATGATTGTATACATAAGTAGGGTAGAATAGGGATCAATAACCTTGATTGTGCACAACTTGTTATAAGTTTTTTTATGTCTTTTACATCTAATTTTGATCTAGTGGATAAAGTGATAAAATTAATGTATTTATAATGATTGATTTCTTGTAAAAAGTGTGAAATGGGTCTAAGTTGACCCTCAATGTCTTAAGAATTTAAAATATATCCATTAGGGTTGAAATTTAGAAAAGGACATTAGCATTATACCTTGGTCACTAACACAAGGTTCTATTATCCAAAGTATATTACTAGTATCTAGGTGGTATAACCTAAGGCATTCTAGGCCTAGATCCCTATGGGAGATTTTGGGATTGATTTTAAGATGTCTAAGCCTAAGCTAGGGATGGGTTGTCTCAAGTGACACTCATTTCACTCAAGTGGCATTTTATATGATTACATTCACCCCTAAACTTACCTAGACTTACCTAAAAGGTGAAGCCCTTAAATCTAGGTTTGAATATCCAAAGTGTGCTCCATTATATATACTAAAAATGAAACATGGATGAATTAATACTTATTTAGGTAATATCAAAATCAAATAAAAAACCAAGTAAAGAGATAAAAGAGAGAGGAAATGAATGAATACACCTTAATAGGTACACAAAATAATGTAAAAACCTAGTGACCTCCTCTGTGTGTGTAACTAATTAGTAAATTAATGAATAGCTTGGATTGAGCTAATGGATTATTGAATCCACATGTGTGGGTGGATCAATAACTCATTCCACTTTTGACTCCATTATTTCCCACCCCTACTCAGTGGATCATACACTATGAATAACTTGGATTGGACTGTTAACTTATCCAACCCTCCTATGTAGGTGGATCAAGAGCTCAAGTAGGCTATGAATCCATCATTTCCTACCCATGTGTAGTATATGAACCTATGATTGAAAATTTATATGATGATAACCACTCAAAAACTTTGAAATGTAAAATGACCAAGGGGCCTCTCAGGCACTCAGGAATGTAACTTAGGAACTACATGGAAATGCCAACTATTTTAGATGGAATAATGCATCAATATATTGTGAAACCTAGTGTAAATTGTGTCTAAAGTATTTAACATAGAGAATGACATGTATTTGTCATTCCATCCAAGATGAGTTGGTGTAAAACTAATCATGTGGAAATAATGTGCCACACACATGCCCCCAATCTAATATCAATGCATATGGATTCTAGACTAATTTGTAACAATTTATGTTTATGTATATTTGAAATTGAAATGGGAGTAATTACATCTTACATGATTCCCTTAATCTAAGAAAACTTGGTATGATTCTATTTAAAATTGTGCATAATTTGATCAAATTTGATAACTTGTGATTGAAACTATGCAAATCTATACTAAAATTATTGTGTTCTTTTATCAAATTTGGATTTTCCTATTTATGGGATACTTGACATTAGTGAGGTTCCTTAGACTGCAAAGCACTGTGATAGTTTCCTCTATGTCATTCTAGTGTCTTTTATGCTATTTTTCTACCAAACTGACTCTAATCTTTGTTTGATTATTTTACACTATATTTTTGTAATTTTGAGCTCTATAACTCTATGTATGTGTGTTGAAAATTGTACTTTAAGTGAAGTCAAATGGCTTAATCTTTGTGGTAAACCCATGTAAATTCCCCCTCTTTTGAGTGGAATTGTTATACCTATGAAATATCTATCCTCAAAATAAAATATTGGCATGATGTGTGTTAGACTGAGCATATATGATATCTACATAATAAACCAATATAATGTGTATAAATGACATTAGAATGTAAGATAATATGAGCATAAGTTGGTAATGCATAATGTATGTTAGGTATAATATTAACAAGGTTTTTAAGATAGATATAACAATGTAAACATGTGTATGAATTGTATAATCTGAGAATAATATATATAAATTAGCTAGGGGGATGGGGAATGATGTCCACCCAGGCACCCAAGGAGGAAGGGGAGATGCATGAGTTCCCTCATGGCATCTAAAAATGACTTTAAGTGTAATAATTAATATCCAAGTGTTATGGCCATTATGCATACATAAAACACACATGAGGCACATGAAGTAGGCCAAGGGGATATAATATAAGGGATATGGTAACATGCCACTAAATCTGAGAAATAAATACATACAAGGACATATTCAAATATCAACATATGTAAATAACAAGCAAGTTGGCTTAGAGCCACATGGAAGGATATGTTCAAATGTCCACATACACAATCAAGAAGGCACACACAAGGACATGGGCACATGTCCAAAATATACACATAATGAAAGGAAGTGGCATAGATTCAAAGCACAATGGCATATTCAAATTCCCTCAAATAGATGTAGAAGCAAAGAGACACAATCAAATAAAAACTAGGAAAGCTAGAAATGAAAAAATGCATGAACATGTGGTATAAATATGTATAATAGAAAATATGTACATAAATTGAGTCTATAATAGTATTAATCAACAAAAAATCTTAGTATAAGATGATCAATATCAAGATATAATTAATTCTAAATCTATGATATAGAGTATAGAAATATGTAACCAATCTATGTATAATATTTCCCCAATAGGAGAATGTGTCAATGATGAATCTATGTATGTGCTTCCATTGGGTAGATGGTAAAAAATTTGGATCCATGTGTTGGGCCTGAGTCCTATAAGGATCTGTGAGCACTTGAAGAGAATAAGTGAAACATGTATGTATTATAAAAATTGACTATACTAAGATATCTAACATATGTAATATTTGACTAGTATATAAATAATGTAAGCATAGATGTGAAAAAAATATAAATTTCGTGATTTTTTAGAAATACATGATTTTTTTGTGTTTTGAACATATTATATATTTTTCATGTTTTTTGAGTATATAAGCTATATACAAGCAATCATGAAAATGAAATTATATACAAGGAGCAAGGTAAGAGGAGAGATACTATTAACCAATGAGTCTTGTGAGACTCATAACAAACATGTCCTATATCAAATAGATGGATGATGATTATGCATGCTTTATGATGAGGTATCTTGGATTTGAGAATCTAATGCACTGAGTTATTTATAACTGAAACTATCTATGGAGTAGGGTTATGAATATGAGAATTTGATTGAACTAGCATGTGAGTTGTATAGCTTTGAATTTATGAAGCTAAATAAAATGGCATATAAAATGTGGTGTATTTTAGAACCCATATAGTATAAGAAACTATAACTAGAATGGATGTTATCTACTATATCATTGATCTATGTGGTGGTGGAGAGAAAGGCCCTCTATAATCCACCACATGTCTTTATTTAGGGGTCTCCCTAATAAAGGTATATGTGGGAAAGTATGAATACATGGTATTTATATAGGACTAGACCTCACCTACACTAGTATCTCAACTAATATTATATGTGTGCTAATAGACTTTGTGTGCTAAATAGGAACTAGTGTCTACTATATAACTAGATTTGGAATAGGTAAAGGATACTCATATGTAAGGCCCTCAATTGTAACCACCTAATTAACATGTATATATTTGAGACATATGTGTATGATGGATGGAATGGATCAAATCTGATGTAACTAAGGTCTACCCAATAACATGTCAAATGTGCTTACACTAGGTATTATTATGAATTTGGTGGCCATATGTGTGGGCCCAACCTATAATGGTAGTATTATCTCCCTGATGGAGCTCTAAACATGGCCACTAAAACCATGAATAATTTTATCTATTTGAGAAATGTCCTACTTAAAATAACCCAAGTGTTTTATAAGTGTGATAGTACATATGTTGACACTTGACCCATTGTCAACCATGGCACTCTAAATAAGATGATGATTGATGTAGGCTCATAAAAAGAGTGCATAAAAATATGTGTCATCATCAAATATGCCTTGTTCCAAAAAAATGATAAGAGGTATATAAGGCACTATAGTATGATGCAAATTAATGATATTATTTATAGGGTGTGTGTGTCTATCATTTGAGTATGATAGGATGCTAGTGGTGTATGTGCCTAATAAGTATAATAAACAACTGAAGTGCTTGTTATCTCATTAGCAATATGTTTTTGAAATGAATGTAAAAATATTTTCAATGCTTTTGATTTTTTCTGTTATGGTTTATGTGCCTCTATAGGAGTGTTAAGATCAATGATATTAGCTTTTATTAAATCTTGTATCTTATGATATAAGTTAATGCATTTGTTTGTAGTATGGATAGTGCCATGTGATAATCATAAAATGCATTGGAATTATAGTTCTTTGGAATAATCCTAGTTGTATCAACCTATTTCATGGGAGGGAGAAATATGACATTGGACTCTAAAATCTACTATAGAACCTATGATAGAGACCAAGGAAGAGTCATGAAAGGTCTCCTTGGAAGAGATGATAAAACCAAGTGAGGAGGTGGATCTAAAGCTACATTAACTGTCATTTTTGGATCATTCTTATTATCACTAGATTTTGCCTTGTATGGAGGCCTATTAAAACTCTTAGTAGTTGAATATGATCCAATTATGTACTTTAGTTTTTCCATTGAGATAATATTGACTTCCCATTCTTTAATTCTATGTAAAATATCTATAAATGATGGAAACTTATTGAATAGGATAGCTTCATGCAATTCTAGTAATAAATAGTGCTTGAATATGTCTTGGAGTTCTTTATGTGCCATGGGGTTAGTCATGTTTGCTAATATAGTTTTATATTGCAAGACACAAGTAGTTATTGGATCATTGAAATTTTATTTGGTTTGTGCCACTTAAGCATAGGAAACCTTATCACTGATGTTGATTGAAAAGGATATAAACCTTAAGAGCAACTAGGTATAGTGTTTTGGGTAGTATTTGAAGTAAGTCAAGTTCACTAAATGATTTAACTTCTAAGGGATTACAGAATGTAAACCCTAGGTTTTTAAAGGGTCTAAGTACAATAAATCAAGGTAAAAATATGCAATAAATATAACCATTAATTTGTGTAAGAATTGACCTAATTTGATATTTCTAAAAATAATAATGAATGACATAAATAAGTATTTAGTTGGAAACTGACTAAGATGGATAATCTAGAGGATAAAATTAGTGTGTAAGTGGAGCTAAGTGTCAAAAATAGGGTCCAAGTGTTAGAAACCCTCCTAGATAATAGCATTATAACTTGGATGGTAGTGTAAGGTATTAGTATCCTACTTTTAGTGCTAACATTCTTTATGCAAAAAGTTGTTTGATCTTGTGGGTGTATCTCCAGTTGAGTCTAACCTACATATACCTATGTGGATGAGCTCTGATTCATTATTTGTGAACTTTTTTGAGAAAAATTAGGATCAAACCATAAACCTCCATATTGGTATGGTATTTAAGTGGCACAATTAGTAAAAGTTTGATGTTAACTAAGCAGGTTGGACATCCTCAAAACCCTATTGCATTGAGAGTTGCATATATACCAATACTCTAAGGAGGGATCAAGCCTGATGTAGTTCTCCCACTTAAGTGCATGGTGCAAGTAAAAGTGAATACTAGTATGAGTATCAACTTGAGTGCTTTGAATAAGGCTTAAGACTATAAATCTATGTATTCTAGGCTTGGGATAGATGTAGATGTTTGTATGCAAAAGTAGGGAAGATTAGGGATCAATAACCTTGATTGTGCACAACTTATGCTACGTATGTTTGTGTCTTTTTCATCTAATTTCCATCTAGTGGATAAAAAGCTAAAATTCATATTTTATACTAATATGTTGCTCACGAAGAGTGTGAAATAGGTCTAGGCCAACCTATGTGTGTTATTAATCAGAAAAATATTTTTTGGGGTTAAAATTTATCAAAGGACATTAGCACTATACCTTAGTCACTAGTGTGGGGTGATAGTGTCCAAGTGGTAGAATCTAAGGCACTAGGGGCCTGAATCCCTAAGGGAGTGTCTAAGATTAATTTTGAGATGTCTAGGGATGTGTAAGGCCCACATAAAATTTGGATAAGTGTCAAAAGAATTTGTAAGATAGGTTTAGGGCTAAGCTAGCGATGGGTTGTCTCAAGTGACACTCATTACACTCAGGTGACATTTTATATGACTACACTTATCAATGTAGTATTTATGATTGTTGTAAAAAGAATGGGCTATGTAATAGCAACCTATGTTAGACTTTGAAAAAACTGAGAAATTAGTCTTGATGTAGTAGAATCAATGTTAGTATTCATAGAAATGGTAGTAAATCTAAATAAAAAATCAAATGAATGAGTATAAACTATAGCAATTAAAGTAGTAGAAACATTAGAAAAGTAATAGAAATACCAACTGAATCTAGTGGGGTCATGACCTATGAAGTAGTAATGGGAGGGGAAACTGAAGTAATTGAGATAAAAGTAGGAATAATGAGTAAAACCAATGGAATATCATAAAGAGTGTTAAACATACCCATGGGACTATCTTTTTTGCTTATTTCTTTGGTGTTACTAGGAATTGGGTCCTTTGTACTAACTACTACTTTCTCTATATCATAGGTATAAGGAGGACTCAGGGTATGATTTTCAAAGGTTACATGTGAAGGATCATTTTAGAAGAAACAAAATGTATTCTTTTCCTTTGGGTATTATTCATAGATTCCTTAAAACTTCCCTTGTTCTAAAAAATCATCTAGATGCTTCTCTACTAAGTCCTTTTCTACATACTCATCTTCTATGTCTAAGGACTTATGATGTCCTTGAGTACTAAGGTGGATTATTTTATTCTTGTGTGACCTTAGGGGTTATATGGTGGTATGCAAAGTATTACTCACGTGATATTCAACATGATGGTTAGTTTTAATGTGCATTGGAGGAGGAGAATGTGAATGGCTTACCATTGATGCTTGAGATGGTTGATCTATGGAAACTAATGGTGTGAATACAAAAGTGGATTTTGAAAATAAGGGTGCCCCTATATCAATAAATGTTTATTATTGATATGTATATTTTAGATTTGGGGGGGGCTCTTGAGGACCCTTTCCTTCAGTTGATCATCAGTTTCTTCTTTTGGCTCATCTTATTTTTGAGGTCTTTTGTTACTTTTGGAGTTTTACCATTATCATCTTACTCTATCTTAGATACATTATATTTTCTATGGAGTAGTTATATTGGATATATTAGGCAATCCACATAGACATCCATTCATCTCTCATCCTAGTGTACACATGGGTATGATCCTTAATGTTTAGAAATATACAATCATGATGATATTCCTTATGTACATAACTATATTTGAATTTTCTTTGGAAATTATTTATGTTTTGAACTACCACATCTCTAGGGTCCCAAAATATGAATTTAATTAATTAGAATAGGAAGGATCACGTATGACATGAGGACTTTCTTAGTTGTTCCCAATTTTTGAATTGTTGTCTCCCTATATTAAGGGGTGTTTTTTATAATATTCCTAGCTTGGCCCTTTATATATTTTCATAAAAACTATTGGATAATTGATAACCTATTTTTGTTCAACTAGCTTACCTAGGACTAGCCTTGGAAAATAGAATGGGGCTACCAATGTGCCTTTAGATTTGATAACTTTAAGATATGGATAATGCTAGTAATTTCCTAGTGACCTAAGTGAACTTTTGATTTTTGCCAATAATCTTGGTATTGGTTATTGATTTATTTCCTTATTCATCATTGAATAGAAGGTGTGTGTTATATTTTGCATATGATTTATGAATTTTTGGATGTGATAAAAATGAAAATCATCACAAATTATATTTTTCCCTATTGGTCCCTAGGGAGATGTACCAATAGAGTTTAGAGTATCACAAATAGCATCCACCAAATATAAGAGCATTGAAAAATTATTGCCAGGCCTATTGTATGTGACCTCTAAGCTTTCAAGTTGTAACTTGTGATCTCTCCCAATGTTTGGATACATTGGCCATCTAAAATTATGGATAATAAGGGGACCTATATTTCATCAACATAAGTTATAGATGGGGATCCATGTAGTCTTTTTAATAAGACCATGTCAATCTTGATCTTGAATTGGGAAATTGAGACCCTCTTCCTCATGGAAAAATTATTGGGGTTTTCATCCCAATTATTCAAAATTTCCATAACCTTATTTTACTTAAACCATTCCTTCAATATTTGTTGATTGTAGGGCATGTTTGGTTTAGGCAATTAATAGTATTTCTTAAATTCTACACCTAATACATAGGCTACTAGTTATTTTTTATTTTTATTGTGAAAAATGTTGTTTATGCATGTGCTTTCTGTAAACAAATTAAATACTAAGCTAGTGTAGGGAAATAATTTAGGCTTAGTTATTGCTTGGTTTAGTTCAACAAATTTAATAGAGAGCAGTCATCTTTATGTTCTATCTTGTCAAGAGCCAGATTATATTTGTTAATATATGGTTGGATGAATTCCACCTTTGCATATATGGTTTAATAGAGATGAAAATAATTATGTGGAGTGATGGGTTCAAAGACTATATATTTAAATTATTATTTAGTGCTTAAGTAGAACAATGAGGAAGTTGGTTCGTAGTTCTCAATATCCATTGAAATACTTACCAATCTATGTGTTGGATTTAAAGATTGTGTATTTTATAATAATTCAAAAATCTAGATAATAATTTAGAATCTAATTATAAATGTAATTTTATTTGACTTTGAGCATAACATATAGTCCAATTTTAAGTGGTGAATTCATTGTTACGATATTCCATTTGTGAGAATTAAATGTAGTATAATGTTCCTTATAAACTATATTTTATGATTTGATTTGATATTTTTGTCATAATATTTTATGGGGATTTGTTTGACACATGTCACTCAATCACTTCTTTTGATTTCTTAGTCATCTTTTTAAGTTTTAATGTGTTCATCTACTTTTTTTACAATTATCACTATGTCACTTAGTCACTATATTTTTATATTATATTTTGTATATGATTATGTCAATAGGATAAATGGTGGACTTTCACCTCATCATGTAGGTTATGAATTTAAATAATTATTTGAGTTATGTCAGTGTATAAAGCAATGGGGTGATTCTATGTGATAGCTGGCTATGCTAGAATGGACGTCAAGAACAATAAATCAGTGACACATGACAACTAACTGTGAAAATGTTGACATGTGGTAGTCTATCACCTCATCACTTAGTTAAGTTATTTTTATAATTTTATTTTGGATAAGGCTTATGTGTAGTGAGATGAGTCATGTGGAGAGATCTTGCTCAGTCGGCCAATTGCTTAACTTTATAACTTAACTTTTAGATTAAAGTTTATGATAAAGTGAGATGATGGAATATGGATTGATATCAATCAGTTAATTTATAACTAGATTAGAATACTTGGGACCTTGAGAAAAAAATTGTGATGAATCAAGATGGTGATTTGTATTTGTTTAGTTAGGAAAATTGCAAGTCTTTAGAACTGATAAATCTGAATTATTTCTCAAGATGCAATAAAGAGATAACATGTGGAATAATCTATTTCAATTGGTATATCAAAGATATTATAATATTGATAATTTTTTTATGTGAGTGCCAAATATAGGGGCCTCAATATTTGGTTTTTGATGGGTTGTATCATTTTTTAAAGCCTGAATAGGCATCGATAGTCTACAAAAATTTGACAAGAATGTGACATGTGGAAAATCAAATGTTTATTTGTAAAACAAACATGACTTGTAAATAAAAAACCTGATAACTTGCACAATAAAAATTATTAACTTGTTTAGTCAAATTAATTGAATTAAAAACAAAATCCAACCTTTTAATTAATTATTGCCTTGATTTTAAGCCAAAATTTATAAAATAAAAAGTGACTGATGAAACTTAAGCTTTGGTATGTTTGAGTCTAAGATTATTTTATGTCCTAATAGGGACTAAATATAATATTTTTATAACATATGGGTACCTATATGAATTTTTGGAAATGGGGCATGTTCATTACAAAAATTACTTTATAGCACCAAGTGTTTTATTTTTTATACTTATTATGTTCAAATTCATTATATATATCATGGATAGTCAAAGTAAATATTTTAATGATGTTCATACTCTAGATAAGTTACTCTGTACTCATGCTATGCATTTTAATTATGATTATGAATGGATAAATCATAATAATAATAAAATTACGGAAGAAACATATGTGGATGCTTATGATTTTGATGATATATTGATGAATAGACAATTTGATTTTGATGAAACTTGGGAACATGAGTCCATAGAAACAAATTCACCTCTAGACTCTTCTTATGATTCACCTTTAGATCCTACTTTGGATCTTCCTTTATCTTCTACCATAACTAATATTTTTTATCAAAAAGAGAACTCTATAAATGAACATCTTCTCTCTCTTAAATTGTTTCCTACCATGAAAAAGGAGGAACCTTATCCTTCCACACCTAAATTATCTTTCCACCTTGCTAATTCACTTTATTGTTTTCATTCCTATAAAATAAATACATATAAAATAATCTTAAATAGGGGTGATATTAATCATGAACTAAATCTTACTTATCCTTCATTTTAAGTGCAAGTGACTTCTACTAATAATGATGTTATCTCTTCTCCTATACAAATAGTGGATATTTAGGTTACATGTCATATCTCTTTCCCCTTTCCAACCAATGAGGATGAAATTATTTCCTCTTCCCTTACAAAATCATAAGGTATAATTGAAAGCCATGACATTACTTTCAAAACTTATTATTATGTTGCCTTTACTTCTACCTCATGTTTATCTTCACATGATGTTACTATTACACCAAAATGTCATAATCTTAGCATTTATTAACCACATGATAACAATGCATCTTTCTATTGTGATAATTATTTCAATCAACAAGAAACAAGTAACTCATATATACCCAATGAATCTCCCAAACCAAAGTGAGAGCCTATCCCTCCACCTCCAACACCTCATATTAATAGTGTTTTAATGCATATTAAATTAGATAAACCTATGGTTTATGATTATGAATCCCTTCAAGATCAAATTCACTATTTTAGTTTAAAGACCATAACACTTGAAAATAACAAAAAAATTATAAATAATCCAAATTATGCTAGTGTCAATCATGTATATTCATTTAGCTATCTTGTGCCTCACAATAAACATACATTTACAATTAATGATAATAAAATTACATGTGAGATTCTAAGTGAAATGCTTTGAAACAAGTTGATTATTATACCTTTAATGCCCCCTCTAAAAATATCCATATACTATTATGTATATCATACACTACATGGCCATCATAACAATAGTTGTTTGGATTTACATTAAAAGATACAAAGTATAATTGATAGTGGTGATCTTATAATAGATAAATCAATTCAACAACACATTTACATTACATCTCCTAAACAACAAATATAAAAAGAACACAAAGAAAATATAGATACCAAAGGACAAATTAGAACAAGAAAATATTCAAAAATTTAAATTATAACAAGAAATAATACAAAAATAATAATAATAAAAAATAAGATTTCAAAAGGAATAATTACCAAAATAAAAGTTATAATAAAAAATTCAAGATAGGCAAGAAAACACTTTTTTGAAAAGGTTTCTCATGAAGAAATTTATAAAGCAAAATAGTCCTACAAAGTCTAATTATTATAGTGATTTATCTAATTCATGCATAAAAAAACAAGATAATGCAAAATTTATTATTACATCTTCCACTCAATAAGTCAAAATGGATAATACTTTCTTCCCTAGTATTCAAATAATGATACATGATCATTCTCTAGTTCAGAATAAAATGCAAGATCCTAACAATGTGTAGACACTATTTATGAATTAATAGCACCTCAGTCTTGTACACTTGGAAAATACATATCATGGATGTACCTTTAGCTTCTATATCTTTTCCACTACCAAAAGGCTCACATAAATTATCTCTTTGTGCCTAATTTCTTATCTCTTAGTCCAACCAATTTAATTATGATGACCCAAGCCTTTTATCTTGCATAGAATGTTTAAACCTACTTATCTTCTATCTCTTTAAGTTCTAGACCTGCACATGTTTTCCAACTGCCCAAACATATATTTCCCAGGAAGATTCCTACATCAATGCAAGTGTCTTATTCCAACATAAGTGTCAAGTGTCCTAAATTCATCCAATTTACAAAATAAACATATTCTTATGGTTGGCCTAAGTGTTTTAATATGAGATATTATTCAAAGGGATTGGTATAAATATAAGATCAACCTTTATTCAGTCCACACCTAGCATAGACCAAAAAGCACTCAATCAGACACTTAATTAATTAAAGCTTACCTATTTTCTTCTATTTACACATTAGTCATAGGGATAACACATATATAGGTTTGAATTACTAAAGGATTAGCCCAAGAGATATATTTTCCAAGTTACAAACTAGGTCATTGTTATACTTACTTATCACACATTGCATGATTCACACACAAGCCAACACATAGGGGAGAATTACATAAGTTTGATGCCCTATTCAAAGTATTGTCTATGTAGGTAACACCATTGACTAAGGGGTATTTGGATCAGCTTAAAATTGTGTTCCCACTAACCCATTTTTCCCATAGCCACTATGAAGATGAATAACTAGGTTTTTACTATTTGATAAGGAGTGACAATCCATGACCCAGATCTGAATACACCATAGTGAAGGCAATACAAAACCCAAAATCACCAAGGTGGTTGCATCTAGTTTCAATAAATATTTTGTATTTGACACCTACGTCTAAGTCAAACAATAATGCTAATGTAATTGTCTCAGGTCAATGTAAGTGTCCAAGGCTACATAGGAAAAATTTCAAAAACTAGGCAATTGTCCAAGAATCCTAATCCAATCCACTTCTTGCATGTTTTGGATCTAGATCTATATTATTATCATAATCAACTAAGTATCTTGTTTTCATTATCATTAAAATATATAACATAGTTGTACTTTCCATTTTTATCATATATCAACATAATAAATTTAGTATATGTTTTAACTGAGTTTTGAAAATAATTGGCCTACTTTAGAGATAGTCTACCATCCTTATGCCCTAGGATATCTCTACCCCTTTGACCCTAGATTCCCTTTAATCTATATATGTTATGATTGATATGGTAAAAGTGAGAACATTTATACCATGACATTACTTATGCATTTGGGTTATACATACATCCTTTGACCAAATTAGTTAGAACATTTGATAGGACCTCACAATAGGTTATTTGTGAGATTGACTTATCTTTACAGGTGGGTCCTACCCATGTGGTTAATACATTATCAGTTATACCTTCCATGGGTGTCTTTGATATGTTATTATGACAACCTTGACTACATACACTTTGAGTAGTATTATTTACAGTGCATGGGTTATTAAATACATCCATGCTAATTGGGTAATTATAGTTTCTAAAACTCCATTTGAACATCCTCTTGAGTAAGAAAAATTTATACCTAGGAAATTAATTATAAAACCTCCTATAGTTAATCCTCCATAAAAGGGTAAAAAATAGGTAATTCCCTTTACCATATGACCAATACTTAAGAGACCATTATGTTAGATATCCATAGTGGGTTCCATAAAATCCTTATCTACTATGCACCATATTTAGATATTTAGAACACCTACACATGTTCCTATTAATATTATTCCAAACAAATTGTAGACTAGTCAATAATGGGTTCCATGAACCCCTACTCCTATAATTTTTATTTCATGACCATAAAGTCCTATTTTACATACATAGATTATCATAAATACAGTAATGATAAATATTGCACCTATAAAAGATCCTCATTAATACCAACAATTTATTACACTAGGTTCATAATGGAGAATCTTCTATGAGCATCCTTTGGATGTGATCATAAGATAGTCTTTTCCTTTCACATAATTCTAAAAATACCAAAAAAATCATAAAAGCTTTGAAAAATCTAAAAATATGTTCAATGTTTACATATCCTATTAGATCCTTGGAATATATGTTGTTGGTTCCATGTTGGTAGATGACATATCAATATTTTTGTATATACACATGTATTTCACACATCTTTTGAGTGTGAAACAGGCATACACATATACATGATTTATACACTTTTAGATGTTAGGCCTTTCCTCTACTCATGTCATATGTACAATAGGGGCATCTACTTATTTGATCACAATACATCTAAGTTATATCATTCTATGGTCATTTTACATTATCATGTTTAAGCTTATATACTTACACATGCCTTTATCCATGTTTATATCTATCACAGTGTACTTGATATGCTATGTACTTAACATTTTTTTCTAACACATATGATCCATGGACTAATATGCTATTGTTATGTTGGTTTTTTATGCTTTCGTTTGTGTGCTTCCTTAATGTCTTACCTTGAAATTATCTTAATTATTTTAAGAATTTGAATATGCTCCATTGTTTGCAGCCCCTGTCCCTTTGTTTGCCTCTTTGACATTTGAATATGTCATGGTTTATTGTATGTTGACATTTTATTATGTCATTATTGTTTTTGTTAGTGTAGATTTGTTCCCACTATATGGTTTTACCTACATAGTCTAGTTAGCTTTCTTATGTGTCACTTACATGTGTAATAAAGGTCATTGTGGAAGGTAATCCCACATTCATGAGGATGTGATAACATGTATATATTCTATCTATATAATGAACCTTTCTATGTAATTTTGGCTAATTAATCTAGAATACTTATGAATACGAGTTTTGTTTGTGAATACAAGATTATTCCTTTGTGTTGTTTTTTATATCTTAATATTCCATACATTTTTTCTTCATCCATTTGATCCTATCCAAATGGATCTTTGATTGTGACCCACGCCAACATGATATCAGAGCTTTACTAGTAGCCAAATGTCATTGTTCATGTTGTGATATCTATCATTGTAACTCCTTGGTGTTCTTTGTGATTTTAGTTTTCAAAGATTTGGTGGGGTTTATAAAAAATCCATGTAGATATGTATCACCTGGGTATCCAAAAAAAAAAGACGTCATTGGATTCAAAGTGTTAAAACCCTAAGATTGGTTGTAAACATGACTTAGTTTTGTGATAGGTTGGTTTTTACCATTTTTAAGGGTTTGAAGACAATTTTATAGATTTTACGCATATCCATACCATTTGATGGTATATGAGAAAAAAATTAGGTTTACTAGGTTTTTCCAAAAAACCAATCGATCTTTACTGCTTTAGGAGTAAACCCTACCATTTTTTGTAGATCTAAGGTTTTATGTGCCTTAACTTTTTGGGGGGCTTAGCTTTTCAATGAAAACTTGAGTCAAATATTTTTCAAACCATTTTTTAATTTTGAAAGGCATTTTTTTAATTTGAAACACACATAATTTTTAGCCCATAGCTCCATTTTAGGTGCAATTCTTTTAGAAAGTGTAATTTTTTTTAGCTCTATGCATTTATGCTATTATTAAGCCTTGTAAACTTGATCTAGTGTAGTTTCATGGGGGTTGAATTTATAATTCTATTTTGCATACTTATATTGAATTTGTATATGTGTTGATTGTATATACACTCAAATATGCTAATTATATATGCACTCAATTATAAAGTGCCAATATATGCAATATCAATGGAAATTTGGTGACTATTGCATAGATTATTCATTTGGATGCATTTTTGACTGAGTCTAATGTCCATCACATTAAGTGTTGACCAAATTTGACTTTATAAGTCAAATTGGGGCCCCTATAGGTAAAAAATTGATTTTTAGATGTTTTAGGGGTCTAAAATTATATCATAGGGTGTATTTTACGTCTTTTTGTGTAATTTAATGTCATATTATCCTTGGTCATTAGTCATTTTAGTCCTTAGATCATTTTGAGTCATTTTGAAGGTCATATAAGAGCATTTAATGACTTATACAACCTCCTTGGGAAATGTGAATGTTTTAATGGGTGATGTCACATTCCATGTGTCTTATTATGCATTATTCATCTATTTCTAACTGAAAAGTGGTAGGTTCCTCTAAAAAAAGGGTAGTTTTAATGGAGAAAATGAGTATTTAATGAGGTATATAAACTTTTACAAACTCTTGTAGCTGAGGAAATTTCAAGAGTGTCCCTTGGTCTTCCATACACTCATTACAATGATCATAAGCTCAAATAAATGAATAAAATCACTTCTCTCTCCTTCCACTAGGTTTGGCAAGCAAAAATGGTCTTCAAGTTTGTACTTGGTATGGTCAGCAAGAGAGATTTCAAGAAAAATACTCTAGGGGGTGTCTTCTACACTTAGTTAGCTTCTATTTAATGTTTTAAAGGAATAGTGGTCTATGCTTTATTAACCATTCCTACGAAGTTAGACTATCTAATTTGCTTGCTAATCTATGCACCCTATAGGTTTTACCTTGGTTTGGATGAGTCCATACAATTCACTTACTGATATCATTTCCAAATTATGTTGGATCCCTCCTTAAATGATCCCCATTCTTGGTTTTATGTTTTAAAATGTTTTTATGGGCCAATTATCTTAGGTTTCAAGAGAAGACACTTTCTATGTTACTAGTAGTTTCCCATCACTTCCAACACCTTCAGGTCTTGGTAATGGTTTCAAAGGATAGTGATGGATTATGTCCATGTTTAAAGTGTTGTTTCCTTTAATTATAACTTCATTCCCTAAATCATCTTCATGTTTTCTAGTCATATGCTACACATACACACAGTCTACCATTGGAGTGTGCACCTACAAATGCTTGAAAAGGAAAACCACATTTAAATCAAGATATCTTGACTTGATCCAAGCCTTCACAAGTTAGAGAGGATCCATGTTAACGTTGGAACAAGGTAAAATGGTTATTTATGTTCCATACACCATACATGGTTCCAACTCATTATCTGTCTATAGATATGAAAATGACCACCTACAGGTGTTAACAGAGATCTAAGGAGTTGTTTTGAGGCATTAAAACAAGTGATGAAACCTTCATTTGAAGCACTAACATGTGTTATTGACCATGATAGGCATTTTTGAGGGTTAAGTTGGCCAATGGAAGTTATAAACCATGTTCAAGGTTATAATGACTAATTCAAGGATCAAATCCCTAAAAGTGCAAAATAAAGGCCTAAGGCATTTTGTTGAGGATCATATAGTAGGGATACTAAAGCTTTTGATGCATATAATGACCTTGTCTTGTATCCTCTACATAGGAAAAGTTATGCAAAGTTTTAAAGGTGGAATATTAGTGTAATTCAATTTTTATAAGTCCTAAAGATACCCCTTGAACCACTATTTCTAGGTAGTAGTACCTATAGGTTTAGGCTATATTAAAGGTCTCTAACACCCAAAGTGGCAAGTGGAGAATATATTCATAATATATGATCATGATAAGATAAAAATTAAATTTTTTCCTCAAAAATGTGCCAAAAATGATTGAAGATCAAGGTGGTAAGCTCATAAACACCTACAGGTTATTCATCTATAACCCGCATATAGATGCTCATAGAGCTCTCAAAATGAACTTGGGGAATGATGGTCTCATAGAGTTCATAAAAACTACCTGTAGAAGGTTGATTGAGGTATTATAAGGGTTTATAAATATATATTATAATATATAATGGAAACCAACACCCATGAGGCTCCATGTTGCCATAACATAGTTAATTATAGTTAATGGTGACATAGGCAGTAAGCATAAAGGAGTAATGCTTAAGAATTGATAGTGCATGAGATATAAAAATGAGTCAAAACAAATTAAAAATAAACTTAAGGGATTATATATAGGTTTTAAACATTTTTTTTCAAATCTTAATCATGCATTTCCACCTATAGGTATAGTACCTTGGGGTAGAACAAAGTCAAAAGGCACACTCAAACTTGACCAGTCAAAGTGTGAGGAGAAAGCATAGGAGGTTGAAACTATTTTCAATCTCCAAAAAACTTCAACATGAATAAAATATTCTCATGTAACTCTAATAGTGGATATAGAGTAGGGATAAGGTTCTAATGATGCATCATATATTTCACATAATAGAAGCCTACACATAATGTCTTTTCTCATAGTCTATTTTGGTTTCTAATGATTTGAAAGGTATAATCATATAACTAGATGCTAAATTTTTGTACATAATTTCCTAATTTTTAAAAAAAATAATCTCCAATATCTAAGTGGTTTGAGATAATAGGAGAAGTTCCCTCTCTTTTGTCTCAGATAGAGGGCACTTCCCTAGGTGCACAAACTGGTAGTTTTGGAGAAGGGTGATAAAAGTATGACCAAGAGATATTTGAAAATTGATAAAGGGTGTGGGAAGATTAGGGACATAAAAAAAAACATGATAAATATCCCATATAAATATGAATCCCATCTTGGAGGTCTAAACCCTGAAACTTGTAAGCATGCCTACTAGGCATGGCTAGGCCTAAAAGCCAAATAGAGAGTCACTTTTAATTTTCACATGAGGTGAGAATTATAATGTATTATAGAATGAATATGTGGGTAAAATATATGTTTATGAGATATTGAGATTCAAATAAATGCATGAAAATTCAATTTTGGACTTTAAAACAACTCAATCTTGTGCAAAGTGGAGAAAAGGCTTGATAGACCAACTTTAAGTGCTCACATCTCCTTTGAGAATGTGTATGGGGGCCAATGTAGTTTATAGAGGATAATAGGGTCATTTAAAATCATTATTTTTAAATTTTTTTGAATTTTCAATGTTTCATCTTTATGAACAAAGATTAAGAGTTAAAACTACCTAAAACCCTTACAAACCCTTAGTCAAGACCCAATAAAGGAAATGAAGATGGTAAGCTACCCAAATTTCATAGTTTTCCTATAATTATGATTTAAATAGGTATAAAATTAAGTTAGGATCTATACCATCAAGATGATTTGTATGAAATTTGTACAAACAAGGTATAAATAGGGTTTTCTTGACTATTTTATGTATTGTGCAGGTTATAGGAGGTTTCAAGAGATGCCAATCACATGGAAGGGAAGATTAATAATTAATATAACTCACAATGTTAATTTAATGAGTAGAAATAACTCTTAAGTTACTCAAACAACCAATTCATCTTGGCCACTTAGAATTAGCAAAGCGAACATGGTGGTGAGAAGTGTGAAAAATTTAAGTGGAAGTGATTTTAACATGTGCCTGATGCCTCTAAGGCCATGGAGGGTCTTTAAAAGTGTAATACAATACACTTTATAAAATTTTATGGAAAATTTATTCCTTTTTTAAGCCAAGTGTGAGGGGTGACTGAAAGAGGAATTTTTTTAAGTGCAGGTAGTGATACCTCATTTCCAGGTGATTCTAGATGACCAGGACTACAACAAATGCCTGGATAAGCATGTATGCAACCATACCATCTAATTAAAATAATTATAAATATTACTAATTATTTTTTGGATGTTCAAATAGGAGTGAATGATGAAGGTAGTTTACCTATTTAAAATGAAAACTTCTGCACAACATTTCAAGAGCTTCATGACTTGGGGTGATACTTGTGCTTCCTAAATTTGCATGATAAATTTCACATTCCCTTTTTATGCACAAGTAACTAACTTTATAAACTTTAAAATTTTCCTTGTGACCTTTGGACTTATCTCTTCTCTTCTCTCTCTCAAGTTCTATAAGAACTAGCCATTTTGGCCTTTGTAATCTAATACCACACCATGTATGGCTAATCCCTATTGGTTTTGACATTGTACTTTCCTTAGAGAGTAAATTAAATATAGTTTGAATTCATACATAAAATTTTCAAAGTGTGTAAAGAGATGTATAGTGAATGGTTAAGAGATATTCATCTATCTTTACTTTCTCTCAATCCTTCCATGTTTGGTGCAAGTGATTCCATGCCTAGTAGGCCATATGAAGTGTTGTTAAGTATATGGATATGTTCTTAAGTGTAAAAAGAATATTTAGTATATTCAACTAATATATGGTTCCACTTACCTTGGATATTCTTCATGCATGTCGCCTTCATATTGAAATACTAATGTTAGTGAATTCTAGAACTCTTAGACTAGTATTGTATACCTTGTCTCTTTGTGATAGAGTATGATAGTGTTGTGGTAAACATCTTGGTGCATCACCCCATAGAATAGGTTTCATTTCATGCAAAATTTAACCCTTTTCCCCCATAAATAATTAGTTAGTATAGGTGAAATCATTTCAAGACACATTCAAGGATCTAGACATTAAATCTACAGATTCATCCCACCTATTGGTTACCCACAGTAAGTGGGATGTTTCAATTGTGCCACTTGGATGAGGAGAGATAAGATATCTTATCAAAGGGTGAAAATCCAAGTGAAAACATTAATCATGTATGGTTAATTATGGTCATGTTGACTTACCTATATCCACTTAAGAGATATTAGATAGGGATAGTTGATTATACTCCAATGGTTCTTATTGGAAAGACCAACTATGCTTCATGGAAGATCTATATGGAATTCTTTCTCATGTAACATGAAATTATTATATTTATATATGGGGAGGTTCTTTCTCCCATTGATCCAAGTAAATACAATGACTGGGCTAACTCTTGTGATTGTGTCTATGGTCACTTATTGATGCATGTTTCATGGGATATACTCCACCATGTGGAGCACATAGAGTGTCCTTACACTATTTGGAGCACTATTTAGACTCTTTTCATAGATCTTGATGATATTCATATCACGCTTCCTCCTAATTTATATCTTAGAGTCACTTCATCAAGATCTTCTAGTGATTCTTCACATTAAGATATTTTATAGGATGTGTAGTGTAGTCACATGATATGCACTGAGATTTCACCTTCCCCTATTGCTAGTACAAAGTTTAAAGTTACTCCTTTGAGATATTTTAGTGATTATTTTTAGCATGATTACATATTTATTATGTACGCAACTTATTGGGACATGTTTCTACCAAACATCTCTTATTTTTTTGTAGAGTCTCACATTTTAGATCTAGATGACACCATTGAGGACATTTATCTTCTCTTTGATGACATATCTATTAGATTTACATCTTTTCATTTGGATGTAATGAGGATACTTATAAAATCTCTCATTATTTCACCTTTATTATATGCTTTCTTATTTATATCTTTTATAGTTAGGTTTGTGATTCTTGATCAAAGTTTGGCACCTTTGGGCATGAGATTGGAAATATTTGAGAATTTTCTAGAGATTTACATCTTGATTCCTACCTATATTCCACTTGAGTGGGAATTGAATAGTTTGATATCTTAGGGTCTCTTTATTTTTAAAGGAAGATAAATCATTTATTACATAGGGACCTACTATAACATTCACCATGTGACATTATATGCATATCTTCTCTTTCCTTTTTTTATAAGCACACATTTACCATATATTATAAGATATAAGGTGGCTACAATGAGTTGTAGCTTCTAGTGAGGTTTTTTTATCCCACTCTTACTCATTTCTCTCTTTTGGGAGGATTTTTTCCTCTGGATTTTATAATTTTCTATACTTTATAAAAGATTTCTATGTACTTGGGTACCTCGTCAAGCCTCATTGCTGAGACCTAATTTTACTATCCACTTAAGCGATGCTTAAGGGGGTATTAGTGTATATTTTTTCCCACTATGTGGTTTTACCTACATGGTTTAGTTAGCTTTTTTAGGTGTCACTTAGGTGTGTAATAAAGGTTATTGGGAAAGATAATCTCACATTCATGAGCATGTGAAGACATGTTATCTTTCATCTATATAATGAACCTTCCAATGTAATTTTTGCTAATCAATCTAAAATGCTTATTAATGCAATTTTTGTTTTTGAAGATAATCGTATTCCTTTGTTTTGTTTTTTTTATCTTACTACTCCATAGAGGTTTTATTTATATATTTTATTCTATTTAAATAGATCCTTGATTATGGCCCACTCTAATAATTTTTGTGGACATTTGACTAAGTCATGCCCCTTTGATTATGTGACACTTAAACATGCAACTTGTTTAAGGTCTCCTTGGACCATTGACTTTTGATTTGATTTTGAGTGTTCTTATGTGTGTGTGTTTGATTTTTTGTTGATCTTTTAGTGTTACTATCTATACATTTACATGATATACATTATGCATCTTAGGACTTAGTGTGATCACATTATTCATGATTCAATGATATATCTATCTAGACATGTTCCTTATATGTATTACATGGTACATTCTATCACATCTCAGTTTCTCTCTAAGTTTAATAACCTGCTTGATCCATGGATTATCATGGTTTATTAGTTGATTAACAAATATTTGATTAAACTTTATGTCATATGTTGATTATGGGATAGTTATATGTTGCTTAATTACATGATTAGTTTTATATGATTTAGCAGTACTTTTATATTCTATAAATTATGATAATGTTTGTTAATTATATAACATTATTTTATAGATATAATGATGTTTTAGGTTAACTGCCTTCATTTTTTTGAGGTGGATGTAGGATAGATTCTTCCATTAGAGTGTGATGGAGGGAGAGATCATTGAATAGGGTTGTTTATATGGAGACATTGGGGGATGAAAAAGAACGTACCCAAAAACCCATGCACACACCACATTAGTAATTAGTGTTTCATGATTAATTGTTTGATAGATAGTTATAATACACTTTGTTTTCTATTTGAATGTTTGTTGTGATATTTTGTATTCTTAGATCATTTTATATGATTATGTGATTTCACTAATCTAGTTGATTTTTATAACCATCTTGGTTTATTTGTCAACTAGTCAAATAATGCACACTACTCAAATAAAATTAAAAAGTAGGACCAAGATGATCACACAATCTTCTTGGACTCATCAAAGAACAATATCATTTTTTTGTTTATTGTTATCAAAATACTTTCAATCCCCCTAAAAATAAATATTCTTACTAGATTTTTATTTTAAAGACATACTTTCATAGCTAAAAATACACAAAATTTACTCGACATACAAGGTTACTTTTAGAGGACTATCATGATAATCAAAGAAAAATCCTCTCAGATAATGGGTCTTAATAGGGAACATCAAGGGAATATAAACTTTTTAATATGTTTGGATCAAATTCTCTAAGAGTTTAGGACTGAAATAAAATAAACCTTTTATATTCTTATGCCATCGACTATTTATGTTTTTTTGTTAATAATTACAAGATCCCATCATCTTGCAACTATTTCATGACAAATGTGTGTTTATTAAAAAAATGATAGTGATGTGTTGATAAATATAAAATATTATGATCATAAATATCAATACTAGAAATATTTAATTTGTCATATTTGAAATAATCACACAATAATTACTTTAAGAGAATGAGTAGTAAAATAACAATATTTCTATTGCTTTACTTTTTTTATGATAAAAAACTAAATTTTGTGGTCGTACATAGGTTATCTTGTATGATTTGATTGAATGAATCTCGTATATGTTTTACTTAACTTGGTACCTTATTGGGTATAGTTGTGTAGTATAATGATATGATGTTATGTATGCATTATTGTAATAAATACATATGGATTCCATTGTTGTTATTTGATATATAAGATTAAAGTAATAATAATTAAATATTATTATTATAATATATGTATATCCTAATGTCAAAAGATATCGATAACATTGTTTTAAAATGTCTTTGTATTTTATTAAATGTTGGTCAAAGGTTTAATATTCATAATACATTAGACATTGATTATATTGATTAAATGATTAAGGGAAATCATTGTGTTAGCAAAGTGATTTTTATGGATGGCTTGGTAACGTAAAAAAATAGTCTTTGAAATACATATTAGCATTGCCCATGCTATATAGTCATTATTTTATTTAGTCAATAGTTGACTTTACATGGAAATATAATGCTTATTATCTAGTCAATATTTGACTTTACATGAAATAAATGTAGTTTATTGTGACTATCATTTATTTAGTTTGGTTAGTCAATTTTTTGAAGTCGATGAGGGAAGTGTGTTAAGTCAATTTCATGCATATTTTATTTTTGGGTTAACGTCATTCTGAAAAAATCATGATGGAATTTTGGTTATGGGATACATGGTGGTTAACTGTAGCATAGTCAAAGTTATGTTAAGCTATTTTTGCATGCATAAATTTTAGTCAGTTTAATCAGCCATTAATAGAGGAGAAGGTGGTGGCAAGTAAGTTAATGGAGAAGGATAAAATAAAGGAGAAGGTGAGTTGTGAGCATGAATATGACACACAACATATAGAGAGTAGGAGACAAAAAGAGAATAACTAGTGAAGGAAGAAGGAATATATTTGGCCTCCTTGGTATAATCATATTCATAGGTTAGTTTTATACTTAAATTTCTATGTGTGTAAGTATTGATGGATTTTAGAATTGGATTGGTTATTGGGTTTTTCATTGTCTGAAACATTGTATAAATGAGATTCTATGAATGAGTGAAGGAAGAAGGAATATATTTAGCTTCCTTGGTATAATCATATTCACAGTTTAGTTTTGCACTCAAAATTTCTGTGTGTAATGATTTATGGATTATAAATTTGGATTGGTTACTAGGTTTTTCATTGTTTGAAACATTGTATAAATGTGCTATATGTAGGGCCATATGGAAGGATCCACCTCCATAAACCCTACATATAACCCAAGGTACCCTGAGGGGATTAGCTAGAGCCATATACAATGGCCATGGTTATTTGAGGCTATGATTAATCTTTATCTTAAACTCCTCTTTGAATTCAAAAACCTTTGTTAATTATGATTATTTTTTATGGGTATATTTGATTTTGTTTGAACTAGTTTGTTGTTAAACCAGTTTGGTATATATTCATTGGGGTATTTAATATATTAAATTGAAATTATGGGATTGTATGACGGCTTGACTATGCAAACCTATTTGGATGTTTAGTTTTAAAGTAAGGGTTATTTATACAAAATGGACACACACACACACACACACACACACACATAGGTATTTAGAAACCTAGGGATTTTGAAGTTAGATGTATGTATGACCAGCTATAGGATGCCTGTATAAATAAACTTAAAGTGTCAATTTCAAAAGGATTTGATGCTTCAATTTTGAAACTAATTATGTTCATTTTAAAAACTTTGATCATACTATTCATTAAGGACTTTATTGTGAATCTCATAACCTACATATTTGTTTATATATGGATATGATAGCAAAATGGTTAAAATCCATAAACCAAGGTATGGGTAGGTGGATGAGTGAATGGTTTATTTTTTCACTACACACACACACACACACACACACACACACACACACATAGACATAGACACACACACACACACACACACATGTATGTATGTATGTATGTATATGTGTGTGTGTGTGTGTGTACACAAAGGCTAATGAGGATATAATAGTTAAGATTTCATTGAATTCACTTTATGTGAATTACCTAATTGTTTAGCTTAATTATGTATTATTATTTCATATTTGGATTAATTTATCATTTGAAAAAGATTTTTGCATAGTTGATAGCATGACTAGGTATGCATTTTTTATTTTACTATGCATGAAAGATTTTATATGGCCAAAACTAAGTTATTATATTAAAAAACCTGATTTGGGTATAGATGGTTGGATGTATGTATTTGATCAGATGCTTTTAAATTTAAATGTCAATTTAAATAGATTGAAATGTTGTATTTGATTAAAAGGATTTAATATAAATAAGTTGGTTGTGTGTATAGTGTGAATCACATGAAATTGTGTGTGTTTATAGTTATACAAGTATATGGGATTTATCTATTTTATAAAAGGGTTATGGGGCTTTTATTTGTTAGTTGGATGTATACTTAGAGTATACAGAATACGCTAAGACAAATGATAGTGGATGTCATCTTAGGGTATATTGTATACAATGAAGTATTTATATTGTATTAAATACATACTTGTGAATTCTATATATATATATATATATATAAGTGGTATAATTTAAACATTGATTGAATTTGTATTCAATATGGGAATATTTATATCATTTATGTATTTATACATATATGTATAGATTTATGTTATGTAAACAAGTGTGAAAGTAGGTACTTGTATATATCTTAACATTATTTAAAGTATTAAGTAATGTATTTATGAGTTTAAATACAAAACATATTAATAAGTTTTGGATTCGATTTTATTTTATATGTGGAGTATGAACAAATATATAAGCCTATGTTATAAATATTATTTAGGGGATGAAATAGCATTCTAAGTTACTTTGTGATTTAGGTAACTAACAATTTTTGATATGATCATTATGCAGATGGTATGGTATATTGAGGATTGTTTATGATTCTATTTATTATTTTGTAATAAACCAGATGTTATGGATTCATTACATTTCATTTGATGAACTAAATAAATGTATTTGATATTTTTATGCTTAGCATATTTTTATTATCTAAAGGGAAATATTTTTAATGAATCTATTGGTTTTTATATTATTATATATTTTTACCAAATATCACATTTATGACCCTATATAAGTAGTAGATGGATTTCAATGGATTAAGTAGTTCCATCAACGCAAGATGAGGTGTAATCCAATTGAGTGGTTTGTATGAATTTGGTAGATCCTAGAGATCATTCATTATTGAAAACTTTGGCCAAACTGATGTTTTAATTAAACATTATCATTTCATATGTTTATATAGTTTTCATATTTATGCGATATCATATTAGAAAAAATTTGTTTATGGTACACATTACGTATCATATATCTTTAACACATGAGTTTTGGTTTGTTGCTCTAGATTCCTGCACTATCATTATCTACCCATCCGTGAAGGGAGGGCCATCCCCTTATTTAGGAAATAGTGTGGGGAATATATGGTCTATGGTTAGTGTGAAAAAGTGCTTGAATGATGTTCTCCTTCTAGCTAGATTATTATACTAGGGATTACACTTGAGATTATAGATTAATACTTGAGTTGTGGAGACTCTGCTCTATGGAGCTTTATTTCATGTTTTAATATTTTAGATATTATTATGTATTGCTAAAAACTATAACATTTATACATTATATTTATACATTAGTGGCTATAATGTTGTATCCATCATGGTTGAAATTTCACTATTTCATTTATGTTTAGATGAAGTATTTAATGGTTAATTATATTGTTCATGATTATTATATTTGTTCATGGTGATCCTTAGCTAAGTGAATTAGCTATAAAACTTTTGTTTAACTAAATTAATGTAGTTAGTTAAATATCACTAATTAGATTTATTGTGGTGAAATTTTTATAATGAATATGTGTAATAAATATTTTTTTAAATTACTATATTCTGATAAAACTAAGTGGGATTGTTACATTTTGGTATCAGAGCTAAGGCTCAAACTCTAAGACTTATATGTACACTAATGCAAAATTATTCTCTTGATAAGAAGGAAGAATAATGGTGCATGATATACCAAGAGGTGAGGGTACTTAAAATACTAAACCCCCTTTTTATCAAAATCAATTTATTGTTGAGTAAGCTACAAAGTTGGACCAAATCCTTGCAACCATTCAAGAGACTAGGGACCAAATCATGACCCTAAAGTAGGAAGTGCATGGCCATGAAGAGGAGAATGCTCAAGAGGAACCTAAAGAGCATCCTAATGATTAGGATTATCTTCAAGAGAAGATGCATGAGGAAGTACCATAGGATGCGAGAGCTTGAGTAGCTACAAAGTTCAAATGAGACATGAAAAAGTTAAACCCATAAAATTTTGATGGAACTATTTTGGGGGATGGAGTTGAAGCATGGCTAATAGAAATAGAGAAGAATTTCAAGATTCAAAATTATTCTAAAGTTATGAAAGTGATATGGTAAGCTTATTTACTTATTGGTGAAGTAAAAATTTAGTGGGAAAACAAGAAGATTGAGATGAACCTTGACTCAACCACCATCACTTGGGAATAATTTTTGATACTATTTAGGTCATGATGGCTTTCACAGTTGTACTTTGATCAAAAGCTTACAAAATTTTAAAATCTTAAGCAAGAAAATTTATCTATAAATGATTATTGGGAGAAATTCACCAAGATCCTTAAATATGTACTTCTTTATTAGGCAAATGAGAGGTTTAGAATTTATAAATTCATCATGGGATTAAAACCCCAATTTGGCTGTGAAGTAGATATGCATGGTCCATTTACTATGGATCAGGTGTTCAAGAAGTTGGTCAAGTAGGAACATAAACTAAAATATTTTGCCCAAGTTAGAGATAAGTTTAAAATTTTTGAAAGTTCCAAACTAGCATTTAAAAAGAAAAATTGGAAGCATAGGAGTGGAGACTAGAAGGGTCAATTCAAAAATTAGAATGCCAAGTTTAATAGTGGTTTAGGAAATAAGAAACCTAGTAATGGTTTCAAGGGTGGTGTTGACAAAATTTTGACCTCAAGTCAAAATTGGTCACCCCCTTTAGGTTGAAAATTCATAGGGTTGTTAAATTATTTTCATGGTCTTGTCATGGTATTAAATGATCTTAAATAATTCCATATGGTCATATTTGTCCTTGTCTAGTCTTGTCCAAGTTTTGGTCTTATGTTCACTTGTCTAGCCTATGGGTCAATTACAAGGTCTTAATATTTTCAAACATGGTCAAAGGTTTATTATGGTCTAAGGTCATTAAAAAATGTTATTTGGGTGTCATTAATATCATAATATCATGCACTAACCTTTTATTGAAATCTCATATGCAAAAATCACATTTTGGCTACCTTGTGGCCTATTTGGAGGAGTTGCACATACCATTATAAGAATAAAACATTTCAAGAAGATTAACAATGCACCTAATTCCATAATTGGGTCAAATAATATTTAAGGATAGTCAGAGTCTAATAACATTTGGTGTCCAATGTCTAAACTAAGCAAAAAGACACTTTACAAGCACTTTTAGGCACTTGTATGACCTTGTAAGATCATATTTTAATTATAAATGGTTTATAAGTGTCCCTTGGGATCCCTCAAATAATGTTATATATTTGGAACAAGTTTTAGGTATAAATGACACTTTAGTCACTCTTTCTCCTCCATCACTACCTTCATAATATTATGAAGATAAATTTAAACTGAATGGTATGGCTAGGAGAGAGAGTTAGGAGCTAAAACTTTGGAAATTGTTATGGGTATTAGTAATATTAAAATTAGTGAAATTAGTTTGCATATTGATGTCCACTTATTTATTAACAATCACTAAGAGTGACAATAGGTTACTATGTCCTATCCATCCAAGAGGGGTATGTTCTTGCATATATTTCTCCACCTCAAAATTAGATGGAGAGGGATGTTATAATAGGTCAATTAACTCATTTTAATGGTGGTTTCATCAGATAACTCATCTCTATGAAGTGTATTCACTTGAAGTAAAGTGGTCTTGATGTACAAAGTGTTTTACCCACTCCTGCGACAAGTTTTATTTTGCTTGAGATATTTGTCATCTTCATAGGTTCTATATGCTTCATCACTCATGGAATATCACTCAACTTTATGGATCTCATGAAATCTCTCTTATAAGGTGTTTCTTGTATTCATTATTCAATTGTTTGCTCTTTAAGAACATGGTTTATATTTAAATAGTCTAATACATGTTTGATTAACCATTTGGCTCAAGTATCGATGGTATATCATAGTATAAGGTAGTCATATTAAATTATTCCATAAAAATATCATTAACCTAGTGATAAACCACATTCCCCATCTCATAAAAATTTCACTTAAGTTGATTGCATGTACAGACCTATATGAACTGTAGAGGTAGGTTGAAGATGTCATAATGCTAGGACAAAAATCATAAGCTATGAAGAGAGATGATTTTGATCCATAAAAACTTGTATAAGTTTTCACAATATTATTAAGGAATGAATGAGATCATGAGATACTCTAAGGCTACACACAAACCTTATGCATTGGTTGAATATGTATACAGCCTGTATATAATAGTTAAGTAGCTTGAAGGTAACATGATGCTTGTCATCAACTCTATAGATCATTGAAGGAGTGATATAAAAATGTGGTGAAGTTAATAGGTTTGAAAAGTTTAAGAACTCAAATAATTGGATCTTTATAACCCTAAACAAACAATTAGAAACCTACATGCCCTAAGCCTATAAGTCCTTATTTTAAATCCAATCAATATAAAATCAACACAAAAGAAAAGCTTTAGATAAGAAAACCTTACTTCAAGGCATATGAAGATAGAATACCAACCATAGAAGATCTATACCACTTGAAAATAATGAGACTAAGTCCATAGTCCTAGAAGGCTACCTACAAGAATATGCATATAATGAATAAGGCATATGTTGTTAGATGCAAGGGTTTGAGAATGGCATTAGGTAGATTATGGGACATGCTTAAAGAGAGAGTTTAGGCCTTGAAAAATAAATGAAAAAAATCCATTAGTTGTTTGTAAGTCACATGAGCAAAGAGGGAAGGTTTAGAAGAGATGATCATGTCAACATATCAAATACCCATATATGCAACCCTCTAGCACTTACAAGTTACTAATTGAACAACTATCAGGATTAAGGAGAGGAGGCAAAGTATAATGAAGAAATGCTCTAAGACTAATTTGGGATATTAAAAAAAGTTTGGGAGCCAAGATAAGTGATATTAATTTGTCTTATCAAGGTCAAATTACTACCACTATTATCCAAAACATTCCCAAAAATGGTTAATTTCCCAATATAGCTAGTTAGACTAGTCAATTATGGCCTAAAAATGCAAATTTGGGTCAAAACACTAAAAATGGGGTTAAAAATCATCAAAAATGATATCAAAAGTTATCAAATTATCTCAAAAGAGATTTATTCATGTTCATAAGGGTGAAAATAACCTAATTCCAAAGTTTCAAATCATAAAAAGGTCATTTGATATGTTAAGTAGCCAAAAATAGCTCCCACATGCCAAATTTGAAAATTAAAACATAAAAAATATGTAATTTTGAATTTTATCCACTAGATTTTTTGAAACATTCCATTCTAAGTGGTGGAGAGGGAGAATTAGCTTTTAAAAGGAGAAAAAAGCTTCATTTTACTCATTTTATAAGCAATAGTATAAAATCTATATGGTTATGTAAAATCTAGGGTATGAGAGATCATTTAAAAGACATATTAAAGCTTCAAAAGGAGTTTTATGGTCATATAGGCCCTTAACTAGCTTCCTTTTGGTTTTTTGTTTGTTGGCACTAAGAGACCTACGTGTAGGTTTTCTGATGGTATCACTTACTAGAGGAGGGTACAAATCTCAAAATTTGGTGAATAAATTAGGATAATATGGATTCCTAATGGTCTAAATGGTTTCTAAATTTGATTATCTAGGCTTATAAACCATTCAGTTGAAATCAAGGCAAATTTTGCTACCTAGCAACCAGAAAGGAAGTTGTTTTTCTTCAATTTCTCTTCAATTGGGTAGAGTTTTGGGAAAATTCAACTTGTTCCAAAATATTTAGGACTTGATCTACCATTACATGGTCTCTTTTAGGTGTTATTAATCTATTTCAAGTTCAAATATAGGTCACAAACTCAGTCATTCCAAGTCTACAGTTGGCAAGTTTACAAAGAGAATTTGTACGGTCTAAGAAGAAGAAAATAGTCTTAAATTGTCAATTTTTTATGTTTTTCAAGGTTTTATATCAAATTTTAATGATTTTCAATCATTTTTATTAGAATATATCTAATATTAATAGAAAAAAACCATCTCCATGCTCAAGTAAAGTGTCTCAGTGAGGCTAGTTTAGCATAAGTTAAGGAATTTTTGCATTTTTTGAGGTTTTTGGAAAAAACCATGTTTCATTCTCAGACTATAGCTCTCTTTAAATGGTCACCATTTTGATATGTAATGATGATAATGTGATAAAAAAAAATTATAATTCCTTCCCTTGATCATATCATGCTTCTAAATGCTTATTTTCTCCTCCATTTCTTATCACCTCATTCCACTACCTTAATCTACCTTTTCATTGTGTTTTCATTTGATCTCCACCTTCCTTTCATGATTCCCAAAATATTTCCACCTTCATTCATCTTATCACCCTTCATCCCATCTCTATCACTAAAGAATCAAGATTTGAAGAGAAGAAAGCCATCAAAATCATGACAAAGGGGTATATAGATGGTCAAAGTATCAAATATAGTCATTGAAAGAGCCAATCAATAGGGTTGTGTGATCAAGTGTGGCTATAGGGCTCAATGATTTTTCAAGAGGAGAGAGACCTTCCTCAAGTTCTAATGGGACGAAAATTTTCATCAAGATAATTAGGTGGGCTAAGTTGGGTAATTGAACTTTCTTTTTTGACACCATGGCACTAATTTAGGCACTTACTATAGATGCATACAATCAAGGAAATCAATTGAAATCATGCAAGTCTTAGGGGTATCATCTTAAGATGACTAAATTCATGGTTTTAGTAAGTATTAAATTAGTCTTAAAAATTATGATAAGTGGATCAGGGGTCATATTCATACTAAATGGACCCTCCAAGCACCTTATAGTTGATAATCCATATAATGAGCTCATGATACACATTGAAGTCAAGGTGGCAGTGAGATGTCTCACATGGTTCATGTTTGCCCATGACCTAATCAATAAATTAAGAGAAATTATAAATGATTTAGTCCATCATAATGACCTATTTAAAACCTATTTCAGTCACATTCCATACATTTATAGACCTACAGGCAAGAGGAGGTACAATCAATCACTTATTTTAGTTGACATCAAAAGGAAGTGACAATATGCATTGAGGAATGTATCATTATTTTTTGGGGTTAGCGTTTACTTTCAAATAAAACATGGAATGAAAGGAATATAAAAAATGTATAAAGGCAACCTAAAGCCACACAAGAGGACAACTTTTCCAACCTCAAGAACTAAGGTACAATGTTCATCATGCTTGAAAATAAGAGTTATTGAGTGTTTCATGACAATCTAGGGTTTAAAACTTAATGAAAATGATGATCATGGGGGATAAGATTTTAAAATTTAAAACAAGACTAAATTAGGGTAAAGGAAACCTATATCCACCAAGATAAAACCCTATATTTATCCTAATGCACCTATAGTCCCCTATCTGTACAAAAGTAAGATACCTTCAAGTACAACCAAGAAGTGATTTCATGAAGGTAAGGAAGATCAAGGACAAAATCCTTCATTGGTGAGTGAAGTTTGTTAATAAATAGGTTATGATATTAAAAGGACACCAAAAACTCTTGTTTGAGGTTTCAAAATGCATAATATATTTGTTTTATTTTGTACATTCCACATAAAGTCAATCCAAGGACAAGATGGAATCCTATAAGCTTGTGTTTGACCTCATCTATTGTTGGTCAAGGTGTTGGCCACTAAGGGTATAAAGGAAGGTAAAATGGAAGAGGGTATACCTAGTATCAATGAGGTTTTAAAGAGATAAAACTAACTTATAGTCTTAATTAAACTCTACAGGCCTATGTGTGAGGACCTATCTGACAGGTTAAAGGGACCTTCAAGAATCATTGAGTCTTAGAAAGGCATGAGGATTGCTTGGTTTTCATGTGTATATATATTGAAAATGAAATACCACCTTGAGATGATTAAGTGACATAGATGTAACCTATAGTTATTATAGAGGAATATTCACTTACAGATAGTGTTAGGATTGTGGAGCTAAAAGCTTCACTGATGCAAACAGGAGAGGAGGTTGCTGAAGGTTGCTGAGTTGCAGAAGAAGTTGGGGTCGGTCTGATCAGCCGACGTCGGCGGGAGAGCATAGAGAAGCAATCGACGTCGGTCATATATCGACCGATGTCGGTCACCTCTAGGCGGACAGGGACCGGCGTCGGTCGCCTGTGTGGTTCGACTGCGAGCTATTTACGGGCAGTTAGCTAATGAACCAAGTGTTTGCATGATGAGTGCTAATTTTAGACTCATAGATGCGGATCTAATTATGGTAATTAGATGTCTAATCATTGTTTGGATGAGATCTATATAATAGACTCATGGTTGTATTGGAAAAGCGTGCTAGGGAGTAAGAGAGCATAATTATAAGCTCCTTCTGTGTGTGAGGTAGAGCAATGGTGCGTTCCTCCTAGTGCCTCAGTACCAGGTGTGTTGGTGCTGGATTGGAGAGCCAGCTGGGTTCTTCAAGAGTGTAGGATCTTGGTCACAGTTGCATGGCCTATATAGGAGATCTACATGGTAAGTAAGATCGTTGATCTGCAAGTGTATGTGTGTGCAAGGTCGAGGTTCACAGGTGAGCAGAACCGTTGTTTGATTTGCAGGTGTGCAAGGTCATACAGACAGCAACACAACAGGGAGCAGTATCAGGCAGGATCTACTTGGAGTACAGGTGTGTACTCGGATAGAGCAAGAGGAAGGCAAGGGAGTTCCTTCCATAATTATGGTCTATTGAATTGCAGGTTGTTGCAGATTCATGGGAGATCTACTTGAAGTACCTTGAGTACTTGTGGAGCACGTGGAGTGCTTGTGGAGTGCGTGGAGCACTTGTGGTGTGCGTGGAGCACGGGAGGTGAACACCAACTCTGTATTTGAGTTGGGTGTTGGGACCTGTGAGAGGGAGAGCTTTGGGGAGGAGAATTACTGTTCACTTGAGGTGTGGGAAACCTCTGTAAGGTGGTGGAGAAGAAGTGGCATCTTCTTTATTGTATTCTTTTCTGTATAAAGTGTTAATACAAGTTGTGTATTGTCTCTCATATTATGTGTTATTCTGAATTCTAGTTACTTGGTGAATCTGGTTAATTTCCGCATATTAAGTTGCTTGGTTTGGTAATCAAATTGTGTGCTTCCGGTTTTATACTCCTCCCAACAGATAGCTCCCTTTGAGCAAGCTACAATTAAGTAGGTTTTGAATGTTCTAGTATGACAAAGGAGCATAACTTGTTGCTAAAGTGACTTAATGGTGGTTTGAAAACACATTGGAATAAAAATGATTTTATCATAAATATCTTGGTTTCAAGGACTTAATTGGAGAAAAATTTAGCTACAACCATTTGTATAAGCACCTACAGCCAAGGCAAATTGTAACCTACAGCCTCATATCAAGTCTAAGCCATCCAACAATAGGGGAGTTTAAGAAGTGATCATGGTCATTAGAGAAGATTTATTATGAGGGTTTTTTAGATACTCAAGAGATATCATGAAAGGATAAATTCAATAGCACCTTATTATGATGAAATATACTTTAATGCAACTATAGCCCTAAAACCTAAAAATGGACTACCTATAGCTATCAAATATCAAAAAACATAGTCAAATGCTAATGGAGGTTTTTTGAAGATTTGAGCTATCAAAACATGAAAATAAAAAGGGGTTATGGGTTATGATAATGTAAAATGTATAAAAGGGTTACTCTAAAAGGTGCACATAACCAATTTGATCTCCAAACTTCACCTACGGGCCTTAATGAACCCTACCTATAGCACATAAAGGTGATTACAATCATGCAGTGACATAGTACTAAGGAGGAAGCTTCTTTAGGTTTGAAAATTTATAAGTATGAATTGAATGAGGATGATATATTTTTAATGAAGATTAATTAACAAGAGATAAAAATTTTCATGTGGGACCTAAGTCTAAATTATGACCTACAGGCAATAAGAGGTTACCTACAGGCCTATATGGTCATCTACAGGGATAGGAGCTTTTGAAAAGTCTTAGGATCCTTTGGAACTAGAGGAAGACATAATAATTTCATTGTGACTTTAATATTATCATGGAGATATTATTGCATTCAGTCAGAGCTTTTGAAGGGGTTTAAGAGGCTTGATAATACACCTACAATGCTAAACACAGTCCTAGGCTATGAGGTAAAAAAGATAGAGACCATCCCTTCAAGTGAAGTAAGGTATATGTGTTATTAGAGAAAATAAAAGAGATCAATTGGTAACTTAAATTTTTTACTAAGTTCATATATATTACTATCAATCCTTTAAAGTACTATGCAGGCCTGTTGTACAGATTATGCTCAGTATAGAGGCCTAGAAGCTTGGTTTTTGGTCAAATTACTTTGAAGAAGTTATGTTGAAGGTTTTCATTTTATATGACTAGTTAAAATAAAATAATTAGGATTAATTTTCCACTATTATTATCATAACATCAATATCGATCTCTAAAAGTAAAACATAGTCATTTTGAAGCCTAATTGCCTTGTTTCAAGGTCTTGATGTGCTTAAAAACAAGGGTAAAAGAGTTTTCTAAAATCTTGAAAGGATTTTTGAGATAAATTAAGATTATTTTGACCTTATAACCTCTATAATAAATGAAATTCACCTTCAAAACATGAAAAATCAATCAATTTTATAGGCAATCCATGCACAGAGGTCAAAATTGAGAGAAAATTGAAGCTTTTGGGAGCTACAGGTGGAGTTAAGACCTCAAATTTTGTACACATCATTATCATGAGTTGGAAAACCTACTAAAAAAATTAAATTCCATTTTAAAATTTCACATATTTTCTATTTTATCTTATACCTTAGCCTATTTGTTTGAAGTCACCATTGGAGCATGCTTCGTTCTGGAGTGCCCCAAAAGATTCTAAGCCCAAGTGATAGTTTGAAAAGAATGGGATGATGTTTTTAAATCATAATAAGACCTATATATATATATTTTAAAAACTCCAAATTTTATGTAAACCATGATTATAAAGTGTTTTTCAAGCAAACAAGCACTTAGGCCAAAAAGGCATTTTTCAACTTTTCATGGAAAAATGACTTTTAGAATGTTTTTATTACATGGTACAGATACCATAATGAGTTTTTAAATATTTTTGAAGCTTGGAAGGACTATTTTAATCATAATGGATTTTTTTAATTTTTGTAGTTCTAAGCACCTTTCCAAGCCACCTATTCAGATGCTCATTTGAAGTCAAAATGGCTTATTAGTTCATGCAAGACTGTGTGAGATAAGTTCAAAAGATTGGTCTACAAGACTAGTGTTTGATATTAGATCTTGTGGTTTTTATGATTGATATTGTTATGAATATATTATATAATATTTTTAATTTATTTATAATAACTTAAATTATCCTTTTAGGTGTTATATTTTAAGTAGTTTCATGATTGGATTTTGATAGTCTTGGCAGTTTTGAGTGAGCATACTGAAGAGATCAGTTTAAGCCTTTTTTACCTGAGTTGAAGTGTTTAAATCATATAGTGATGAACTTGAGTTAATATATAATCCATATATGTAATTTTTTTATCATTTTTTAGTGGCTTAGGTGAGTTTGATCTTATGTATTGAAAGACATATTGTTGGTGTACACAGGCCTAATAGGGCTGAGTACTAATGAGGGGTTTTAAGTAGTGATTTGATGTAAAATGTATTGTTGAGCCTAGAAGACATTAGTGGTGGTATATTTTATTATTATATGATATGTTATTTCCATTTATGTATTTTTAAATTATTCCAAAGAAGGCAAAGTATAATGTGACCTAAAGTAGACCTAATGGAATTAAGTCTCCATGAGACCTAAAAGTGAAATGAGGTTTAATAGAATTATGATAGACCAAAAGGGACTAAATATTAATTTTAATAATGTTTATGATATGTATCAATGCCTATTACATGGTATAACTAAGATTTTAAGGGTGAGTAGCTAGCTAAGTGGCATATGAACAAAGAATTATGTATAAGGCAATTTTAGGCCTATTTATGTAAGTAGAGTATATGTTAATGAAATTTCATGTTGTTGAGAATAAGGAGGTATTTTAGGCCATAATATGAGTGTATAGGATATATATTGAAGATTTTATAGTTTTTATACATATTAAGATCAAGTTCATATGACCTAATCAATCTTGAAGACACCTAGTTGAGTGAAGAAGCCTAAAAGGTAGGTTGAGAAGGCTAAAGAGTGTAAAGGGATAAATAAGGTGATAATAATATACTATATAAGAAAAAATATGTTTTGAAGGTGATAAAATAAATCAAGTGGCTTATTTGGCATTGAGTCATCTAGGGGGTTAGTGCCTCCTTGCAAGTGGGTGCTTGTTAAAGCCTAGTCAAGTGGGTGATTGACTAGTTGTAGTTGGTGATCCATGTGAATTTAGTGCTTCACTAAACTTGGATTTTGTATTATATAACTATAATCCATTTTTATATATCTATGGGTTTTCTTCCCCTTGAGGGTTTCCCACATATGTGATGTGTTTTTATGTTTCATGTTTATGTGGATAAGAGTTATGCTTGCTAAATATATATGTTTACTTGAATAATGCATGATTGTTTAAGTGAACTTAAAGGAAAGGTTTTAAATATTGATTAAAACCCCATCATATTATTAATGTTTCCAATAATTGGTATCAGAGCTAGGTCTTGAGGTCGAGACTCATGAAATTTGGTGGGCATGATTCACATCCCTTCTCAGGGATACGCCTCCAAAGGCAGTCAGCGCTTGCCATGTGTCCGACCAGGAATCACCTCGAGTGCTTCAGTGGCTGGCCATATAAGGATCTGAAAGAGGACCCAGATCACTCTAGAGGTTTTGGTGTGATGGCCAGTCCTTCTAGTGGTATCAGAGTAGTTTGTCTTGAGAGTGTATGATCCCAAGGATGAGGTTAGGCTATAAGAAGCTTAGGTGGGAAACAACAGAGCTTCCAAATTTTCCACCTATTCACTCCAAATGACTTCAAATGGTGGATGACACTGAGACATCCAATCCTTTCAAGGAAATGGTGAATGAAGCCCTCTAACAACAATAATCATAGATGCTACAATATTTTGCCCAAATTCTTCAAACACTTCTGATGGGAAATCTTGGCTCCACAGCTCCACTTCCTGGCTCCTCAACCAAGGAATGTCCTTTCAGTGCCCCAACACCCTTCAAGGTCCAAGTAAATTTTGATATTCCTACATTTGAAGGCAAAATCAATGTCAATGCAGTAGAAAATTGGTTGGATCAATTGTCTTCCTACTTCTCTATAAATAAGTTCACCGATGGAGAAAAGATTACTTTTGCTCTTTTGAAATCAACATTGCTTGTGAAAAACTACTGGAAGTGTACAAAAAGAGGTTCAGTATAGATGACATTGGCCTTGAGGTGGAACCTACCTGGGATAATTTTTTGGAAGTGGTAAAGGAAGAATACTACCCCATTGGAGCATATGATGATCTATATATAGAGTGGCAACAACTTCGCCAAGGTAAGGAAAAATCTGTTCAAGATTACATTGACATTTTTCATTCTCTATCTGCAAGATTAGGCATCCAAGAAAGTGAGAAACACAAGGTTCTCAAGTATCGTGGTGGACTACAATGGTACATATGGGGAGAAATGGAACTCTTCAATTTGGAAACCATCGGTAAGGCATACAAATTCACAGTGAAGATTGAGCAGAAGCATGGAAGAATGAATATAAAGAATCAGTCTTCAAAATGGAAAAGTGACAAAGAAGGTCAAACACGAGGCCAAAATTGGAAGCAAAAGGAAGGAAAGACTGGGAAGTGGTGTGATTATCACAAATCTGGAACTCACTCCAAAGAATAATGTCAAGCTATCAAATCACTACTTTCTGAGTCACAATCCTCTACTCTACCTCATACAGACCCTACAGTCAAAGAGGTTGAAGAAGAAATTATAGATGTTGATCCTGAAGCCAGTGTTGCTTCATCACAGACACATGACAAGATGCTAGATGACAAGGAAAGGTTACTTCACTCTAAGTTATGGGTGAAATGTAATCCTCTACATTTCATTCTTGATAGTGGAAGTCAAAATAATTTAATCTCTACTAATGTTGTGAAAAGCCTAAATATGTCTATGAAGCCTCACCCAAAACCATACAATATTGGATGGTTGAGTCTAGGGAAAAACCTCTGTGTCACCCATCAATGTCTTCTTTCATATGCAATACAACCTTCCAAGATGAGGTCTTATGTGATGTGGTCAATCTAGATGTTTGTGATGTACTCTTTGGTCAGCCATTCATGTATGATCGACATGGTATATATAAATCAAGAACTAGAAGGATCACTCTCACTCTTGGAACACAGCGCTACAGGGTACCAGAAGTACCACCTTCTACATTTGTCTCTCTGATTAGTGCCAAGAAATTTGTTCTCATGGTGGTCAAGCCATAGGAATCTAAAAGGGCTGATATTACAGCCCTGACTACATAAACAACACAACAATAGAAGTAAATAGATATCGAGCTGAAGAAGTTCACAACCTTCCATCCACAGACTGATGGTCAGACAGAAATGGTGAACAATCAAGTATGCAACAATAATCAAATCAAAGTAAAACTACCACACTTGATGAAAAATATTGATGCAATGGGGACCATTGCTTTTCAAGGAGGGAGGAATGATCTGGACAACAATTCAGATGATAATTCGGGTGATGGGTCCACCCCATTTGATGGCAGAACTTTTGGGAGCCATAACTTTTGCATCGTAGCTCCAATTGACTCATCGTTTGAACCGTTGGAAAGCTAATAATGAGGGGAAAATCATGAGATGGCATGGATATTTTATTGAATAATTTTGACCCCTTGAAACCCAATGGAATTTTCCCAAATTTCAATTTTACTAGTCCAGTCTAAAAATAGTAAGTTTCTAAAAATAGTAATTCCTCGAATTCTATATTGTTGTAAATCATGGAAGTCAAACCAATTCATCTCCATCGAGATTGGTGACCTTACATATCCTCCTCACACCTTAAAAACATGTATAAATGAAGATGTAACCTGAAATGGAAATCAGACATCTCTTCTCAGAGATAAGCATTTGTTTGGGTCTATAATTTTTGATAAATAAAACATCTCTTTTCAGAGATAGCATTATTTGAATTGTGTTGTTCTTAATTTTGAATTATATTTCAACCAAATTTTTTTGAGTTTTGGATCAAGGTTTTAAATATTGATTCAAACCCCATCATATTATTAATGTTTCTAATAATTGGTATCAAATCCTAGTCCTTTGAAGCAAGCCTTACAACCTAAATGAGATCCTAGAAGTAAGGATGGCTAGTATTCAAGTTTAAGGAGGTTTATCTACCAGTAAGGATCCATTATTTAATGGGACCAATTATTCATTTTGGAGAATCAAAATCTAGATATATATAATGTCAATGGGCCATGACATATGGTAGTCATTTGTATATGGATACACTCCACCTCCTATACCACCAACTAATGCAATAGGCAAGAAGGAAAATGAGAGAAATTCCAAGGTAATGAATGACATTCTATGTGGTCTATCAGAGGTAGATTTTTTGAAGGTGATGCATTATGATTTAGCCAAGGTGATATGGGATAAGTTAAATACTATCTATGAAGGATACACCAAGGTAAAGATGGCTAAATTACAGATTCACAAAAGGTAGTTTGAAAGTCTAAGTATGAAGGAAGATGAGAGCATTGCATCCTACATGTTAAGGGTTTATGAAGTTGTCAATGTCATTAGAAGATTAGGATAAGAATTGAAATAATATACAATTGTTCAAAAGTTATTAAGATCAATAACTCCTAAGTTTGATTCTAAGGTGTTTGTAATAAAGAGATGTAAGAATTGGACAAGATAGAGATGGATGGGCTTAATGGCATCTTGACTACCTATGATATGAGAACAAATGAAGGAAGACCTCCCAAGAAATAAATAACATTCAATGCTAAAAATAAGTCAAAATAAAAATAAGGTTAAGGATGCAGTTTGTTCATATATTTATGATGATGAATTGATAGCCATGTTTTCTAGGAAATTGATTTTTGGATCTGGTAAGTAAAAGGGTAAGTTACCTTTCAAATGTTTCAACTACAATAATATTAGTCAATTTTCATCTAAGTTTCCTAATAATAATAATAATACTAAGAATGATGAACATTATGGTGATGATAAGAAGGTATATAAGCCTGACAAAAATAATAGAGATTTCAATAAGTATGAAGATAGGAAAGGGTCATTCAAGAACAAGATAAGTTTCTATACCAAAGATAATACCTCATCTGATGTAAGTGACTTAAGTACATCTGGTAGTGATGATGACAATAATGAACATAAACATGACAAAAATGAAACATTATTTATGGATATAAAAATAAACAATGAGGGTTACTCAAAAAGTAAAAGCCTTGTGGATGATGAATAATTAGATGAAGAAGATGTTTAAGTGAACCTTAAGGAAAAATTGGTGAGTGATCTAGAGAATTTGAATTTTTAAATAAGTAATAATCATAAACTAAGATCATTAGTTTAGGAATATGAAGATAAAATTGGTTTATTTGAAGAGAGACTGAGTAACACATCCAAGGAACATGATGAGATCATCAATCATGTTGAAAATTAGGTGGAGATAGTCACTGCTAGCCTAAAGGCTAAGGAAGAAGAATGTAGTAGGTATGAATTATAAATAGAGTCCTTAAATTCTAAATTGGATCAATAAAATAGAAATATAAAGACCTATGAGATTTTTGTAAAGAGCACTGAGGCTATAGATGACATCTTGAGTAGTCAAAAGTTTGCAAGTGATAAGCCAGGTGTTAGTTTTAAAGAAGACTAAAAGGAGGCAACTCAAGTCAAGGAGAAGGATAATGAAGATAAGAATTTCAACATAAAGAGACAAATTAAATATCCTAATGCTATGAGGTATTCTAATTCATTCAATGATTACTATTTTTCATGTAATTAATTTGGTCATAGAGTAAGAGAGTGTAGAAGACCCTATAAAAATGAATATGCATGGGATTATAAAAGTAATTATTAGTCAAGAGGTATGAATGAGGTTATTTATTACAATTGTCATAATGTGGGACACGTTTCAAGATTATGTCCTAATATATTTATAAGTCCATCAAGTCAAAAAAAGGGTTTGAATCCCCTAGAGTAAAAGAGAGAAGACAAATGAATGTGTGGAAACTAAAGATAGTAAAGGTGAGTCATGATCAATCTAAAATCCTAAGTGGACCATTTTCTATGGTAGATCATACTTCAAATGTGAAATCAAGTTAGGAATTTCTATTATCATCTCATATTACTTATCAAATGGTTGATGAAGAGGTAAATCCCAAGGTGCCAATCAAGCCTAAAAGGATCTTGTAGGATATTTAGTCTTGTGATATCATGGAAATTTGGGAATATCCTGAGTTTGTGTTTTTTTGGTACCCTATGGAAAGGGTTGACTCAATCAAACTTCATGGAGACACTCTTCTATTAGCACAAGCATGGTGGATGTTTGGCTTGAGGGGGAGCTACTCAGGTTTTTTGTACCCAACACCCCCCTTTTTCCACAAGAAAATGGGGACCCACCTTTTCTTTTGAAATATGATCTTTCATATGTTTATGAAAATTTTGAGAAATATAGGAAATTTCACTTTTCTAGTGGGATGATATTGGTAGTGTGTTTATTGTGTTTGTGAGACTAACTCAAGTATTGAAGATGAATTCTTCGAGTTCATAATCTTTGGGTTTATTTTTTTGGTATTCATGTAAAATTATCTTTTAGATGTTATGTTTTGAGAAATTTTTAGTCCTATTCTCTTTTGGGCTTATTCTTTTAGGAAGCCTTATTTTTTTGGAGAAATTATTGCTAACTCCTTGTCCAAAACAATTCTCCCAAAAGAATTCAACCTATGAAATTTTGGCCTTAAGACCACATACACTTTCCAAAAAAAAATTCCCTAATGGATAATTCCTTTGGCCTTATCTAACATTTCCTTTAGATCTTTTAGAATGACCTTTAGCCATATGAGACTACCCTTCAGGAATTTTAGAAGTTCCCTTCATCTTTTACAAAGTAGATCCTTCAATACTTTTGTTATGGATAAACTCCCTATGAATTTGACCCTTTAGACTATTACCAAAGCACCCTTTAACATTTTTAAATTGCCCTTCAAATATTTTGAAATTCCCTTTTTGCCTTACCATCCTACCCTTCCACCTTTCCAATGTAGACCATTTAATTTATTTCTACCTACCCTTCAGAACCCTTCGAACTAGCCCTTTAACCTTTCCAAATTTACCATTTAACCCTTTTTTGAACACTTCTTTTAGGGTATATACCCTTTGAGTTTTGTGTTGCATACCCTTCAAAAAAAAATTAGAACCCTTCACCCTACAGGACTTATCCTTCGAGATATTTATTTTGACCTTTATTGCCCTATGAAAATTTCCCTTCAATCTTTGTGAATGAACCTTTTCACAATGGATAGGCCCTTTAGGATTTTCATCCTACACCTTTAGCCTAGACCATTTCCTTTGGACTTTTTGTTTTAGACATTTTGTCTGATGTAAAATCCCTGAAATAATTCCTTCAAAGGGCACATGCCCTTTGGACTTACTAAACCAACCTTTCAACCCTTTTAAAATGGCCATTTACCCTTTGGGATTTCATCCTAAACCTTTTTTTCCATATCCAAATTCTTTAGAACATAATTTTTGAGAGAATCTGACCCTTTGAGTTAAAGGCACATACCCTTTGGGTTTTGTGAAACCTATCCTTTGGGATCTATGAAGTGACCCTTAGTCATACAAAAGTGCCCTTTAGAGATAAAAATTGCCCTTCATCCCTCCAAAACTACCCTTCAAGATATTTGAAGTGACCCATAGATGTATAAATTTTCCCTTTGGGAATTTTAGAAATTCCCTTCAATATTTGAGAAGTAGACCCTTTGAGACTTTTTGTCATGGATAAAATGCACTATGAAGTGGACCCTTCAGACCAAAAGTACCCTTTGAGGAGTTTGGAAATACCCTTTAGCCATGAACTATCCCTCAAAAATAATTGTTTTAGGACTTTTACCTAATAAAAAGACTCCTTTGGAATAATTACTGTAGACACTTTATCTGAAATAATCCCCTCGAGGGAATTATCTATGGATATTGACTTGAAAGCACCTTTTCAACATTATACTCCTAAGTGCTTTATTACAGAGAATAATATTAAATTTTTTCCATACTTAGCCAAGTAAAGATAAAATATTTCATATTTGATAAACACTAAGGTCCCCCCACCAACCCAAGATAACAAATTTGAAAAGTGAACATTTCATATTTATATCACATGAACTGATATTCAATGCAAGATTTTATATAGACAATACACAAAATTGAAGCTATCATTTACATCTAAGTTAACTTTTAATCAATGAATACTCATTTCTAATAGTGATTAAGATCCCTAATTCATTTCTTAAAGAATTTTTTGAGTCTAATAGTGACTAAGCTAAGAGCCAAAGTGATTACATAGTATCTAGCATATCGAAGGAAATTGTAACAATCCAGAATATGTAGATATGGCTTCCTCATCTAGGATGTTCTAAGGAATAAATACCTCATCTGCATTCTCAATCAAGGATTCTATATAGTTCAAAGACACTATCTTTGATTTAGATATATTCCAAGATAAGTATCATAACTATTCACAACTCTGGGATGATATTGATTCAATGGAAATGTTTTCCTTAGATGATGAAATGATACTAAAATAAAGGTTATTCATTTAGGAAATTCTAGCCTATAAATTTCAAATATTTAATTTCATAAAGGCCAAACCAGAAGTTATGTCGTGCATAGACATTCTTAGAGATTTGTTATTTTTTGACAAAATATCATAGGATGTTTATCTCCTACATGCTTGTGGTGATACAGTGGTCGTGTGTATCTCTAGAAGAAATTTTCAAAGGTATCTATCTCTTAGAATACCAAACATCTACTATGATAATCATACTTGGGTGAAATTCAAATCATAAACCTCAATCCCAAAGGTGTTCTCCTCATGGCTAATCCTAGACTAGTCTATCACCTAGCAAGGGATGAAGCTGAAGGGAGCAATTCCAATCAACAAACTTAGGATGTGAATATATATAGGTATGGCTTTGCTTAAAAGATTATATGGTATTTTTATCATCCATTTTGTAAATTTAGATTGGGTACCATTGCTACTTATTATGATATCATATGATGTCACCTATGCCCTAGGGGAAGTAACTAGTTTGAGATTGAGAGAGCATATTCTACATAAGAATAAACATCCCACCCCCATGGGAGATTTTTATATGATGTCATATTTGGTAGATGAAATAATGGGAACCTATTATAAGGACTTCGGCAATCTATGGGCTCTGACCATAAATTTCATAAAAAATAGAATCTATGACCATTACCAATTCTTGCATGTATACGTTTACCACAAGCATATGGTTAGGATATGAAAAGACATTTACCCACATGTATGGAAAGCCATTAATGGCTCACTTATGCCTCAACTTAGATAAAACATCCTAAATAATTTGAGTAGAAAATGAGACTTTCTCCTATACCCAAACTATACTATCATCATGGTCTAAGGAAATAAGGTTGAGCCCCTATATCTCCCAAAGTATGTACCAAATAAGTTTTCCAAACAAGAGATTGATTTCCAACTATGGAATAGCATTGAGGAGGATTTGGACTAGTATAAAAAGGGCTTATACTTTGGAAGCTTAATTTCAATTGATATAATGGTATATACTAGAAGGAAAGATCTTAGAGTTGTTGGAACAAATCAAAATCATTATGGCTTCCCCACAATAGAACATAGAGACTAGAACCTTCATGTACAAATCCAACAACATATCCATGGGTTTAACATTCCTTACTACCACTAGCCTTATTTTTATAAGTTTATTTTTATGAATGCCAAGTTAGATGAAGAAGTGATAAAATGAGCACAAATTTTTAGGCTACAAGAGGATAATTTGAGAATGATCCAAACTGAACCTAATATCTCCACTAGGGAATTAGATAGATAAAGAGCTTTCTTTGAAGGATGGTAGCATTCAAACTTTTGGATGGTCCAATCTATCAAATAGGAATCTTATTCATCCCAAGGAATTTTAATAAAATTGAAATTGAAATCAAGAAAAGAGAGAACCCTACATCCCTGAGCCTAGTTCATAGAGAAGAGGAGTAAGAGGAGATCCTATCAACTTAGACTCTAATGAGGAGGAGGAAAATATGCAATAAATGCTTACTATCATCACTAATTAAGTTCCTATGGCTACCCCATGTATCTATTATTTCATCTATTGGTGTAGCTACTTCACAAGTAGCAGCATCCACCTCCCAAGGGTCTCCCATTCAATAAAGGACCCTTTTGGTCTATTCTAAGAATCCTAAGACTCCCACAGGTAGCCCTATAGTGCATACATCTCAATGCTTTCCTATTCCACCTCCAATGTCACATCCATCAAGACAAGATGAAGTTGTCATCAAAGATATATAAGACAATTCAAATGAAGAGGTTGAGTTGGAGACAACTAAGGTTATGAGCCTTCAAGTTGACCCCATTGAGATTAATCTCCAAGGTATATAGACCTTTTCTAATTTTATTTTGATTTTAATTTTCATTATTGATAAGATACCCATCTCTTCTATGAAATCTCCCATTCCCTTTTCTACATCCACACTTTTTTTACCTTCCACCTCTGCATTCATTCCTTTCATTTCCATAACCATCATTGATCCTTATGTTATCACTACCACACCATTTCCCATGGCTATTCCCTCTATACCTATTGTTACTTCTACTATGAGAGTTCAAAAAAATAAGGAAACTAATAAAGTGCAAATTACTCTACCCAGCCCCCAACTTCATGTTTAGTCTACACAAATCTCCCTTCCACTCCCCACTTTCACTTCTACATATGAAACCATAGTAACTATCATAAGCAAGGGAATAAATTCTAAGCCTCATATAGTTATATTCCACCCACTCCCTCAAGTTAGAGGATTGTAATAGTCAAAAATAATATGGCCTTCCTTTTCTAATGTCTTGACAAAGGCCAGTAAGAAATAAAAGAAAAATGAAGAGGAGGTTGAGAAAAAAATTATTGTTACAACTGTTGATACACCCCTCAACATTGTACCTTAGACCATGGATTTGAGAAGTCAAATGTTGATCTATAAGGTCATAGATCTCCCCTATATGATTACCTTGTTTGACCCCCCAACCAGTTTAATACAAAGAGTAAAAAAGAGAAAATTCAAAGATGACCAGGGTACAAGCATCATCCTTAAAGAATGATAACCGTTTTTCTCCCTCACTAAGAGGCAGATCAGGTAGCCAGGGTAGTCTATGTATGAATATAATATTTTATACCTAGCTCAATCACACAAGGATTTTATGGTGGCCATCCATGAAGGCACAAATTTAGCTTAGTAGGAGATAGAAGAGGAGGTATAGGAATTATGAGCATAGATTGAGCAACTCAGAGAACAATATTATACAATGCATATTCATACAAGTATCAAAGTTGAGGTTCATGAGGCCACTTCTAAATGTTACAATTCCTTATAAGCCATGGAATTTATGAATTATAAGAAGGAACCTCACATGAACCAATAAAATCAAATTTATAGTTCTTTGGTTCAGGACATTGTCAATCTTAAAATGCTAGTTGTCTACATAGGCAACTCATTATATAGCCATTTTGACTTAATGACCACATTTGAGGAATATAATGCCTTAGATATATTTTTAATTAGGCATGAGGAGGTAAAATAGTGGTTAAAATAAATTACAACTTTAATTCTAGAGTACCAAAAACATGAGGCTCAGCTCCTCCAAATTTTGAGTGAGCTAAAATTGTCTAAGGCAAGGGATTCTACAAGAAAATTGATTAGTAAAATAAATTTTGATAAAATTTTCTAGGATGCCACTAAGAAATTCAAGTAGAGCATATAAGGCTTGTTTGTGAAAATGATAGAATCAAAGTTAAGCAAAGTTAGAAGGAAGGTGAAGGAAGTTGAGATTTTTAGGAGTAAGGTCTAGCTGACTAAAGATGAACATGCATGACTCCTCAAGAAAACCAAGAGATTATACTGACCTTTATTATTTAACTTAGACATCATTTACCAACAACATGAGGTAGTACACAAATTCTATCAGGATAATGAGGTGAAAAATAAACATGCTTCTGGTAATGTTGCTACATCTTTAGCTTCTACTTCAACTTCCACTCCTACTAAAGCCCATGCAAGATTTTGGACCACACAACCTTAGCCTTATGCATGTGCAAATCTTGTGGTAGTACATATATTTAAATTATCCTTGTAAATTACATAAATCATTGTAAAATTGACTTTGTATTTCTTGTACATGCACATGTTTCATGCTTTTGTAAAGTCAATTTGTCTATTTTTAGCTTTTTTAGCTTTTCTTAAATGGTTTTAAACCATAGTTAGAACTACACATTCTAAATACCATGTGCAAAAATCATGCATAAATACTGGAGGATGAGGCACCCCCTTCCCCAAGATCTATAAATATAATTTTATCCCCCAAAATTAATTTTTTTTTTTAGAAAATTTTGGAATATAGAGAAACAAGCCACTTTGGTCATCAAGCAAAGTGTTTGAGTATTTTATTTCCAATGTTGTGTTATTAGTTGTTATTTTATGGTTGTTTACTTCAATAATATTTAGTGTGATAAATCTATGAATAGGTTCTTGCTTTCTTTGATTAATATGCTAATCTTAGATGTGCAATAACTATTAAAGATTGGTGAATGTATTGACTGAAATAGTCAAGTTAGATTGAATCATATTTCTAGATATGTATTGGTTTTTTCTTGGTGTAGTTTTATGAGTATGTTTTGTAGATACCTTAGATAATTCATTATCTTGAGCCATAATCTTATGATTTAAGGGTGTGAAATAGTTGACCTGATAGGAGCAACCTTTGTCTGAGGCTAGTGAACCTCCTATATCTCTTTTTCCTTAGATACCTTAGCTACATATTTTTACATGTGTCCAATTACTACTAGCAACATGAATTGGTTTTAATAAAATACAGGTCTATCCAAAAACCAACCAAGGAAGTAATTATTGAGATCCACAGAGATTCCTTTTCTACCCTACCTTACACTCTTTTTGTATTTTCTTATTAAATTCTACCCACTCTATATTAAAGGCTAATCATCCATCCAACTAACATAGGAATTCACCATGTTATAAAGCCACACCTCCAACCAAAAAACCTTGTTAATAACCTACATACCCTACCAACTATTTCAACAATAGGTTGTCAAAGATCGCATACCTATAATGCATGCCTTGAAATGAAGTTTACCTCTATTGAGATCCTAAAATATTAAAGGCTACCTTGTTATGGTTGTGGTGTGCATAAAATCCACATCAATAGTTTCACTAGCACTAGAAGGAGGGCCCTGAGTTTCCTCCCAATAATGAAGGTTAGTCCTTGCCTATAGTTGTACTAGAGTCACATAGGAGAGTGACCAAATCTAATTCCTAAACTAGTTTACTATCATCACCCTTGGGAATCCATAAGAGACTTAGAGCTATGTCAACAACTCCAGTTCAGAACAATCCACCTCTACGAGGGCACTCTTTACCCATAAGGAACCCTTTGACTTTTAATCAATCAATGGCTTAGCAACAACCTTAGTTAGTTGGACCTTCCATTTCCATCCCAAGACACATACATGATTTACCTTGGAACCCACAAAAATATCTATCATCCTTTTCTCCTTTAAGGATAAGGATCATAAAAGAGAATATTAAATATACTAAAGCTTATTTAAGGTTAATGAATTTAGTTGATGAGGATGTTGCATGTTGGTTATTCCATTTTAATTTAATGGATGCGTCTTATGATTAGTATTTGAATCTAATGAAAAATTTCATCACCAATTGGGGGATTGTCAAATGGATTTTCTTACATAGTTTGGATAGGTCACCAATCCTAGATTGGTATATTAGCACATTACCAACATGAAAATGGAACCTAATGAGCCCATACATGCCTTCAATACAAGATGGTAGAAGATGTATAACTGGTTGATCCTAGGTTACAAACCACAACCAGCATTAGCATTGGAGATGTAAAAAAATGCCTTACATCCCATTACCATTATGTTCTGAATAAGAGCACCTACTACCAATAATTTATCATTACCATTCAAACAAGTCATTAACATTAATAGATAGCTCATTCTATAGAAACTTGGGGTACCTACTATTAGTAATGGATTCCCAGCACTTAATCTAATATAGCATGTGAAATAGAATGTTTTAGCATATAATCAAAATCAACTATACATGTTACCTTCATTGATACAAATGATTTAACTAAATTTTAGATATTTAAACAATCATGTGACAAGTAATAGTTTTCAATAAAACCAACAAGCAACTACACTTCATATAACTATTTTATAAGGTGTGGATTCCATAAAATCCAAATTAAATTCTATTTGAAATATGGTTCAAAAATTGAGTAATGATTTTATGAATATGTAATGAAAGATGGTCAATACCAATGCTCATGTGAGTAACTAGAACACCACGTTCCAAAGATATAATAGGCCATTTAATAGACCTATAAATAATATGGAAGAATCTGGTAAACTCCAAGAAATCAAAATCACTGAAACAGCTCTCCCTAATTGGTGCAAGATACACAATACAACCCAACATGATGAGCTTTATTGTATTGAATTCTATACAAAATTCAAGATCTTTCAGAGCAAAGTAACAAGGCAAGATTAGATGAATAATCTACTAGAATCTCATTAGGACCTTAGATCTTCTAGCATAGCCGTGTTCTTTGAGACTCACAAATTTCCCTTTTCAAGAGGAGATGACAATGAACCAAAAGATAATATAGATGAATTTCATGCTTTCTAGCATTTTTAGAGAGGTGTGTACAACTTGAGAAACAAAAAACCTTTGATCACATTGACTCCTTTAAACACCACAACAATTCCACCCAATCCCAAAGAAAACAACAATCCACCCCCTCTAAAAGGGAATGATCCACTACCAATCAAGGATGAACTAATAAAATTTAGAGGATACAATATCATGGAAGATATGAATAAAATCAAGGAAAATATCATACTTCATGAGTTAGCCCAAATCAATGAACAAAAGAAGCTGATATGGAATTCCATCAAAGGAAAGACCCCTATGGAAAAAACTAGAACAAATTCAGACAAAGAAAAAGAAGTGAAAGTAGCTGATACTAATGTCATCTACAAGAGTAAACCTAAAGTACCACCATTCCTACTAACCATCAGAGCATTCTTTAAGAATATTCATAGCTATTTGGTTGATTTTGGAGCATTTACAACTATTATGCCTACTTTCATATGTAAAAATATTGGTCTTAGTCCCATCCCTTCAAAGAGATCAATCTCTTAGCTAGATAAAATGGTAGTACCAGTAGTGGGATAACTAAATAATGTACACATTAAAGTGGCATCAAAACCAAGAGTCTAGATGACTATCGATATCTTGGTAGTGGACATACTAGAAGGCTATAGATTATTTATCAATAGAGACTAGTCTAAAATGCTTAATGGGTATATTTCCATAGACTTCTCACACATCTGAATACCATGGAAAGGAGTTACAAATCATATCAAAATTGATAGAGAGCCTAGAAAGAAATATCCCATCACTAAATACAACATTAAGAATGAAGAGGTAAATTATGATTCTCCCTCATTTGGCATCTATACTTTTACCACTCATAATTCAGTGCAAAACATGGAACTTGAAGGTTCAAATTAGTTATGGAAAATGCATTTTGATTGAGCCAAGTCCAAGCAAGGATTAGGTGTGGGAATTGAGCTAATTGATCCTTAAGGTAAGAAGTTCTTGGTCACCTATAAATTATAGTTTCCCTAAATAAATAATAGGGATGACTATGAGGCTCTAATCTTAAGACTACAATTTTCACTTAAGAACAATATAAAACAAATAAAAGTATTTGGGAAGTCAAAGCTAGTAGTCCACTAGATAAGAAACAAATACTAGTAAAAATTGTCTTATTCAAAGAGGTATAAGCACAGAACATGGGATTTAATTGAAATCTTTAAAGCTTTCAACATAGTGTCACTCTTGAGAGAATAAAATCAAGCCACTGATTCACTGGCCACTACTGTTGCTAATTTAGAACCACTATAGGAATTCAAAGTAAAAATATTTTCTATTTAATTGGTTATTTATCCCTCTATTCTAGATAATGTATAAAATCTCTAGGTTTTTTATGATGATGAATAAATTATCAAGCTATTAACTAATTCAAGGGTTTTAAGTCCCAAATCGTCGATGGTAAGGATATCAATCACCTTTGTCAAGAATAAATGGATAAATAAGGCATTCTCCAGCTTAAAGAGAATCAAATACTAGTTGGCTTAGTCTCCTTGGAAAGGCATTTCAACTTGGATCCTTAGGCACAACAACTTTGGAAACCTAATGTCAATGAATCAGACTTCAAGAAAGAAAATATTGGAGATGAACATAATCTGCATTATGTCAATACTAGTCTTAGCTATACTCCTAAGGAAAGTTAGTGAATTAGGGATTTAATCTCTCAGTACAGGGATGTTATCACCTAGAAATATGAGGACCTAAAAGTGTATGACCCCTGAGTCATCAATCACACAATTCCTTTGAATCAAGACCATAAGCCATTCAAATAGAGGCAAAGGCCTGTGAATCCTATCTTGGATCCTCTTATTCAGAGAGAAGTAGAGAAGTTATTAAGTGCCAAAATTGTCTTCCCCATATGGCACTCCACCTGGGTAGCCAATTTTATCCTAGTAAGGAAGAAGAATGGTGAAATTAGACTATGCATGGACTTCAAAAATTTTAACAAAGCTTCTAAAAAAGATAATTACCTTTTATCATCATTGGATGAGGTAATATAAATTATGAGTGGTTATGAAATGATGTCATTTTTAGATGGATTTTCAGGCTATAAACAAGTATTAGTACAATTTGAAGATCAAATGAATACTATGTTTACCATAAAATGAGGAACTTACACATACAAAAGGATGTCATTTGGCCTAATCAATGCAATAGATATCCTTCAATGAGCCATGGATCATGCTTTCAAGGGGTTGACTAGGAAATGCATAATTATTTATATGAATGACCTCATAGTATTTTTAAAGAATAAAAAGGATCATATAACTCATCTACAGTCTATATTTGAGTGGTGCAAAAGATTTGGTGTTTCATTAAATTCAAAGAAAAGCATATTCAAAGTCACTGAAGGTAAATTATTGGGACACATCATCACTAAGGATGGGATTACCATTGATCCTAATAGAATCCAAACAATTTCAAAGATTCAACCACCAAATAGTAAAAAAGAGCTGAAATCATTCTTTATAAAGATCAAATTCATAAGGAAGTTTATCTCATGGTTCATTAAAATTGGCAAGCCTCTAAATGCCACACTCAATCACAATGCCAAGATAGAATAGATAGTTCAAGCCAAAAAGTCTTTTCAGGACATCAAAGATGCAATATCACAAGCCCTAGTATTAATTAGTCTAGACTTTATAAAGTATTTCTATCTATACTCATTTGCTTCTGAACACATAATTAATACCATTATCACACATAAAAAGGATGAAAAAGAACATCTGATCACCTTCATGAGCACTAATTTGAAAGATGCTAAACCCCAATACTCCATGATTGGCAAGAAAATATTTGTCCTTGTTAAAACAATGAATAAATTTAGACTTTAAATTTTGAGGAAAAAACCATTACTATTGTCCCAAACCCTACTGTCAAGCTCACTTTATCATAGAATAAGCTAGGGGAACATCGATGGAAGTGGATGGCTAAGCTCCAAGAGTTTAACATAGAAATCAGGCCTAAAAAGATCATCAGAGGATAAGGCATTATTCATATCATGACTGAGACCAACCCATGAATCATTATTGAAGAGGTATGTTCACATCATGTCCAAATGGTGCAAATACCATCTACTTAGCCAACACCATAAATGCAATTTACTCTTGATCAATATACCATTATATAAGTGTAACCTTCGTAGTAGCCCAAACCAACTCAACAAATGCAATAACCACTACCTTTACAAACCCCTCTTCCAATGAGAAATGTGCCTACTCATCAATTTTTTAGCAACCTTAAAGAACCTATTAAATCTATGTTTTTCAAACTAGCTACAGTTAACATGTTAGTTGGCCCATACCAAAGCACTATCCTGAGGGTATTCCTTATCTAGACTGGTACTGAGAGAATGAGTTATATAAATACCATCGTGTTCATGGACATAATCTATGCCATTATGTGCAGATCAAACACCTCATTAAAAATATGTTGTAAAATGGAGATATTACATTGGATAATAGAGCATCTACATTCAATCAAAACCTAGGTATCTACCAAAACTCGTTTCCACAACATAACAATAACAACCAATTGTAGCAACAATAAAAGATAGAACGACAATAATAGTATCAACATCCATGACAATAATAGCAATACTAGTATCAACAACAACATTTTCCACCAAATGGAAGGAACCAAGGCTAGAATAATTCTAATACCCAATAGACTTACCACACAATTGCATATGACTACAAAAAATTTGTAGGTCATAGTGTAGGAGGTCACATTTTCAAAATTACCATCAATCAAAGACCAAATGCTAATAGAACAGGACCATTACTAAATAACTCCAAACAAACAATCTATGCTAGTGATCCTTCCTTGACCTGAGACTACATATAGGCACACCATAAAATATGGATTACTACTTTTAGACCTTATACTGATAACTTATCATTACCCCATGACCACATACAAGTGCATTAGTAACTAATACTTATCCTATTTGGCCCCCCTCTACCATCATTTTCTAGCAACAACAATTATGTATTTAATCCCAATTATGTAATCACAACTCGACGGTCAAAGATTACCATTCCTAGCCCACAACCATCTGCCACCAAACCCATCCAACCCACTATACTGGTTAAGAATAAGCCATATACCACTATTAAGGAAAAGGCATTCAACATTGTAGAACAACTTCAAAATATGCCCACGTAAAATTCTATTTTAGATTTATTGCATATGTTTACTATTCAAAAAAATATCTTAATATATTTCCTCGACCAATCCTAAGTTTTTGATGATATATCCCCAGATAAATTCCAAGCTTTAGTGGGACATCTAGCCACATGCCAATAGTTAACCTTCAACCAAAGTGATATGTCATCCCTTGGCCCTTTCCATAATAATCCATTGTATATCAAAGTTGTCATAATGTGGCACAAAGTGAAATGTGTCCTCATAAATAATGTATCAGACCTAAATACTATGTCTCTAAAGCTCATCAAACATTTCAGATACACAACAACTGATCTCCAATTTAAAATAATTAGTATCAAGGCCTATGACAATGAATAGTGGGAATCATAAGGCACCATTAGCTTTCCAGTTATCATTGGGCCCTTAACCCATGATACACTTTTCCATGTGTTAGACCTTGACCTATCATATAATTTTCTCTTGGGTAGACCTTGGATACATGAAATTCATGTAATCCCTTCAACATTACACCAATGTCTCAAGTTATTTCATTCTGGCATGGAGGTCACCATTACTAGTGATTTGTAGCCCTATGAACATTACAAGCATTTGGAGGTTGAGTACAAAATTTAAATTTACCACTTTGGCCTAGATCTAATTCCCAAAAAGGACAAAGGAAAGGAAATACTTATTGACTTAACAGAGGCCAATTGCATAAACCTAGATATCCTTGATTCATCTTCTCATATGATACCTCCTAAATTGTCTAATCATTTTACCATCTCAGCTAACAGCCTAGGAGAGTATTTGACTCAAGACACATTTCATATTGCCAAATTTCCATAGATCCCTAAGTCTTATGAAAGATCTAAATCCAAGCCACCTTGCATGGAATGGTAAAAATATGGAAAGGGACAATTTCATAGTCCACCTCCTATCATTTTTACATTGGCCACTGACCAATAAGAGGACCCACTTGTCAAAGATGAATCTTGGTTATAAAATGACAAATTGGTCAATTGCTATAAAAATTCCAAATATCCCATTCCTAACAGGATCATGGAGAATCAAGCCTATGAGGGAGGAGGCTTAGGGTTAAATCAACAAAGAACTCTTGAGCCAATCTCTACAACTCAATACAAAGGAACCTATGGTCTTGTATTTCAACCGCCTGGGGGTGACCCCATGTATCTTATTCATGTTTCAATAGTAATAACTAGTGATGATGATGTCAGTAATGAAGTAGAGTCTGATCATAGCATTTACAAATACATTATCAATACCAATATTTTGACCCACATGTCATTTGTACCCTTAACTTAATTGGCCAACATTAAATGCTTCCTCTTTATCACCCTTAAATTATAGCCTAGGACCAATAATAATCCATAGTGCCTATAGAAAAGTTTGAGAATGATGAGGCCTTTTGTGATTTTCTAGGCTTAAGAGATAATGTTTCGTTGGGAGACCATAAATGACGGTTCTCAATCAAATTGGATCCTACAGCCTATTTTAGAGAATGGTTTGACACCCTTAGTCACAAATAAATAAATAAAACATTGAGGTTCCAAAGTGAAAACCTCTTTAAGGGACTTTTAGACCCAAGTAAAACTAAAGAGAAATGTTAGTCTTTTGGTGAAAACCTATTTTAGGTGCCATTAGATAGGGGTGTTCAACCCTTCCTCAAACATAGCTCAGGAGACTACCAACAATGACCTTGCTTATGGGTCTAAGTTTAGTTCTGAAGAACAATAGACCTTTGACAAAATCATTAGGAGATTCCAATTCATCTTGTCTAGGATAACTTGAAGAGCCAATCCAAACAAAGGACTTTGCCATTGCAAGCTAATTCAAATCATTACCAACCATTCTAGAAGATGTATCGACTCTCCTCATGGAAGACACTACTAAAGTCAACATCAGGACTCCCAATGACCTGAAATAGATCAAGTTAGGTGCATCCCTCACTGAGAAGGAATGTGAAATCTTTACATCCCTTCTGAGGGAATTTGTTGACATCTTTGCTTGGGCCTTTTTAGACATGCCAGGTTTGGACCCTGCCTTAGTTATATACCACATTGTTATACATCCTAATTCCAAACTTGTGAATTATAAATTACACAAGATGCATCCTTGGATTGTTGTATTAGTAAAGAAAGAGTTGGAAAAAATCTTAGAAGTGAGATGTATTTAACTAATAAACTACTCATATTAGATCTCGAATGTGATGCCAATCAATAAGAAGCTAGAAGGAGTCAAAATCTATATTGCTTTTAGAGATATAAACAAGGCCTACACTAAGGATGACTTTCCTCTACCAAACATTGACATGATAATTGACTCCATAGTAGGGTAGGAAATGCTTTTAACTATGGATGGATTTTTAAGATACAACTAGATCCAGATTATGCCAAAAAACCAACATAAAACAACATTCACCACTCTTTAGGGAATGTTTTGTTATCAGGTTATGCCATTTGGTCTCAATAATGTTGGGGCCACATACCAAAGAGCCATGACCATCATATTTTATGATATGATGCATGACATTGTTGAAGACTACGTTGATGACATATCAGGAAAATCAAAGACCAAAGCTGATCATCTAGTTGCACTATGGAAACTATTTGAGATATTTTAAGAATATGAGATTAGACTCAATCCCAATAAGTGAATTTTTTGAGTTACTTCAGGCAAATTGTTAGGCTTTATTATCTCTCATCGAGACATCAAGGTTGATCTTGCCAAAGTACAAGCCATTATAGAGATGGCGCAACCTTCTAATCTGAAGTAGTTATGTAGTTTGTAGGGCAAGATCCTATCTATCAGATGCTTCATTTCTCAATTGGCTAATAAATTCCATCCATTTACACACCTACTAAAGAAGGGTATCACATTTCATTGGGATGAATAATGCCAAAAAGCTTTTTAGCATCTAAAGTAATATCTTTCCAATCCACCTATTTTGTTACCACCTATGCCAAGAAATTCATTCCTATTATATCTATTTATAACTAACAAATCCTTGGGGGCACTTCTAGCTCAGCATGATGACAATGAAAAAGAATATTTCATGTACTATCAAAGTTTTACATTGGTCACATATGAACATAATTATACACCCATTAAAAAAAATTGTTTAGCTATGGTCTTTGTAGCCCAAAATCTATGACATTACATGCTAAAAAACAAGACCATAGTTAATTCTAAAGTAGATCCGCTTAAGTATCTACTATCCAAGACAACTTTATAAGGCCATATGGCTAAATGGATCATGCTTCTGAGCAAGTTAGAGATAGAATACATCAACTAGAAGGGCATCAAGGGATAATTTCTTTTATATTAGCTTATTGAATCTCCCCTTATAGATAGAGAACTCCTTACTTTTCAATTCTTAGATGAGTCCATCATTGAAACACCTCCTAAGGAGCATCACTAGAAGTTGTATTTTGATAGATCATTCACATTCCATGAATCAGAGGTAGGCCTATTATTTATTACACCACAGGGGGATCTTATCCCTAAATCATTTCATATAAACTTTCCTTATAGTAAAAACATGGATGAATATGAAGCACTCATTGTAGGGATTTGCCATGTAGTACAATGGAATATTTAGCATTTAATAGTTTATGATGATTCCCAGTTAATCATCAATCAAGTTATAGACCACTTTTAGACCAAAGATGATAAGTTGGTGCCATACAAGGCCATGATCAATGTTCTCAAATAGAAAATCACTGATATATAGTTTAAACACATATATAGGGCTATTAATAGAATATCAGATACCATGGACACTATTGTATCTTTGATATGCCACACAGACAAGGAAAAAAAATACCAATTCCTCACTGAAAATTTTTTTAGCACTAGCTCATGAACCTTCAACCATCCCAATGATCTATGATATTGTTAGTCCCATATCTATATGGTATTTATACCTCTTTGCCTACCTACATGACTATATTATGCCATCAGACCTATCATGGAAATAACAAAATTCCTTTACCCACCAAGTTGCATGTTATACCTTATTTGGCCCAACCTTTTACCATCATAGATTTGATGGAACTCTACTTCATTCTTTAAATTTGATAGAATCAACATTAGCCTTATAAGAAGCTCATTAAGGAGTATGTGGAGCCCACACCAGTAGGGTTGTCCTAGCTAAAAAGCTCCTATGTACTAGTTATTATTGACCAACTATGGATGAAGATGTAGTTTCTTATGCCAAAAGGTGGAAAAAATGTCAAAGGCATGCCAATTTGATTCATGCCCTAGCCAAAACATTAAATCTAATGGTTACACCATGGTCATTTTCCATATGGGTACTCAATCTCATTGGGAATATTAATCCAACCTCATCTAATAGCCATAAACACATCCTTACCACTACTAAATATTTCACTAAATGGGTTGAAGCTATACCCCTCACTTACATGACTGGAAAAAAAATTCCAAGTTCATTTATAACTATCTCATATATCACTATGATATCCCATATAACATTATATTTGAGAATGGTAGATCATTTAAAAATAAGTATGTCAAAATGTTGTGTGTTGAGTTCAACATTACTCAACATTTTCTACCACATATTACCCACAAGGTAATGACCAAGCTGAAGCATCCAAAAAAACCATTATCAACATCCTTAAGAAGATTTTTAATGATTTTGGCCATGATTGGCACCTCCAAATCTTCTATGCCCTCTGTGCATACCACATTAACTATCATACCCCAATAGGCACCACTCCATATTGTCTAGTTTGTGGTACTGAGGCCATTCTTCCTATTAAGGTTGAGTTAACTTCTCTACGCATATTATTTAAGAATGTCTTAAATGATGAATATTATCGAATAGCTTACCTATAAGAACTATATTTATTTGATGAAAAATGCATAGTCATTATCAACAACCTTCAAGCATACCAGAACTAACTCCATGGCCATTATAATCGACACATCAAAATTAGAGAGTTCAAACTTGGAGATCTTATTCTCAAAGAAAACAAAAAGAATACCATGGTTGATAAGAAGAATAAAGGCAAGTTCAAACCCAATTAGATAGGCCCATATATCAGTATTGAAAATTATGGCTCTAGAGCATACAGGCTTGCTACAATAGATGAAGTTGAACTTGATGAGTCGATAAACATCATACACCTCAAGCATTACTTTGCTTGAGAGACCTAAAGTATTGTCTATGAGGCCTATTTTTGTTATACCATATTATTATATTATGTGTACCATACCCTATACCATCCTACCATACCTTCCCTATTGACCAAGTTATTTTTACCCTCCTTACCTACCCCTTTGACCTTGGTTACATTCCATTAGTTCTTTAAGAACCTTCAATGAGAGGATTCAGATCAAGTTTTAGCAGTTGATTCAGCATATTAGATAGAAATCATATTTTAGAGTAGTATGATAATGGTTTGTTAGTTCCATCATTTATTATTTCATTTTATTCCAAGTGTCCTTGATTATAACCATTTTTAGGCAAATCACTGTCCCACATCATGTTACTAATTATAACTTCCTATGGGAAAATTAGTATCATTAACCTATGTCATTGTTTCCTAATTATAACTACCTATGGGTAAATTAGGAACAACACCTTTATCATGCCTTAAAGTCCCATATTGTCATCCATATGCCATACTGTGCCAATTACCTACTTTGCCTATTTGTATGCACTTGTTAATACCTAGTCAGATTCTTCCACTATAAGGTTGAACTACAGTGACTTAAGGTCCCATCTTAGGACTATGTAGGCAGTACTCAATTCACATTGAGGTTAGATCAATCACCCTTTGCCATTCTCTCATCATTTTGTGAGTAATTTCTAAGTTTAAATTCTCTCACCATTTTGTGATTTAGACCATTTAGTATCTCGTCATTATCAATTGAGTTGAGGTGCTCCAAACATTTCAAAAACATTTATAAAAGATATATAAATTCATAAATATTCCACATTGACCATTTCTTTGCCTTAAGGATTTTAGGACACTTATCTAAGTCATAAGAAACCACTTGGATTTAGTTTCCCCATCCTTACTAGCCTAATGTTCCACGTGCTCGTCATTTTGTGAGACCCTTCCCATATTCCTCTACATCAACAATCAGATTCTCTTGATCGTCATTTTTCTTCTATCCTATTTCTTGGGAGAACTACATTTGGCCTAAATTTTATATTGGGCCTTACATCCATGAAACTATATAGGTATCATCCACTTGCCTATTGCATCTAGAGTCAACTTGGCTACCCTTTCCCTTTCTTCTATTTCCCCTTCTAGTTTGTTTGTGTCATTGTCTCCTATAGCCTAGGGGTAATGTTTGTTTTCTTTTTTATGTCATGTTGTTTACACTAACATTATGATTAACCATTATTTATGTTGGTTTCATTTTTTGTTCTCATTCTTTTGTCTTCTTGTGTTTTTCTATTTATTTTTTGGTGTTTTCTTGTAATTTTTGTCTATTAGTGTTTTGTCTTTCTATTTGTTTTATTTTTGTCTGTTTGCTTTAATTATTATGTCTTGACTTAGTATAGCTATGTTCATTGGGTGATTCCTTATGCATTATACTTAAGTCTATCTATATTCATTCATCAACATTGTCATCATGGTTTTTATCATTAGTGCATTGTTTTTTATTATTTATTGGTTTGCATGTCAGTCCTTATGTATAATTTGGCTACATCCTCATGTTTTTAATATCATGATGCATACCATCATGTGTTATAATAAAAATCAGCTCAAGAAATCTTACAAGTAATGTGCCCATATTACTTCTCCTTGGCACCTAAAAAATCCTTGATCTATCTAAATCATTCCCCTAATATAGAGTAATTAAATAATGAAAGAATTTTCATCCTTGCTAGTTAGGACGTGCATATTCATACTAACAGGTTGCCCAAATTCATCTTTCTCCTTTGTACCAGCTTACTCTTACTATGTGATTACAAATTTAGTACATAAGCCCTTTGTTCAAATTTTCCATATTACTCCTATCATTCTACCAATGATTCTAACCGTCTTTAGGTAAATCATTGTGTTTATATCTATCTAGAGGTTAATTATTATAATCTCCTTTAGGAAAATTATTATCTTTCTTTCTAACCAACTAGGGCACATTTTCATTATGATAATGCTTATAAACATCTTTGGGCAAACCATTATTTCTATCCACCTAACGAGGGCATGTTTTTATCCTACCAATGATTATAACCATCTATGGACAAATCATTATTTTCCCTTTTAAATGATTATAACCACCTTTGGGCAAATCATTCTCTTGTTACCCTTAATATTTGGTTACTGATTATAACCACCTATGGGTAAATCATTATACCATGTTATGTTGATCATTATAACTAGCTTTAAGAAAATCATCTTATTTATCTACCTAATTAAGGTAGCTCATTGTGCCACTAATTATAACTTCTTATGGTCAAATCAATCTTTTACAGCCAATTTTACCTTTTTGGTCCCATCATTCTCCTTCTTTTAAGGGATTGATCATCAACCTTCTTTGCCAACCACTCCCTCAAGAGGGCATCAAAAGCTTATCCATTGTCATTAAAGTAGTAGGCATACAATACCTTTTCATTATTTTATAAGATGTTATTGTGCCTATAGCTTTCTATGCCTTCCCAAATAGAGGTAAATTGTAGACATCCAATTCTGGTCACAACTAGATTTATAATAAACTTTAGACTGATTCCTACCAACCATTACAAATTAAGCCTAGGAATCACTAAATGTCCCAAATTTGGTCATGCATAATTCATCAAATATCATAATCATGTTGAGGCCTCCCTATTTGATATACTAGCTTGTATGCAATAATAACCTCTCATAGATTCATCCCTAATCACCTTGTGGCATAACAACTATCAACTTGGCCTATAAACCCATTAAGTGGGGCACTCAAAAAAATCTTGAAAGAGATAAAATGCAAGTAAAATTGAATCAAAAATTTAAACAAGATTAAATTCTTAGTTGAATTATCTATTTGAAATTAATGAATATCTAAAAATGGAAATTTTAAAAATCAAAATATCAAGCCTTTCATCATTGCTTTGATGAGTTGTTAAGCTTTTCTAAAATATATCAAAATATCTAATTTGATATCCATGCATAGTAATTGAAAATCATAATTACATGACAATTATTAACTCAATTGGAGTTAGTCTCAACTCACCTAGGGTTAGTTTGAACCCATTCCATGTTTAAACTCAACTTTAACTCACCTTGGGTGAGAGTTAATTCTTAAGGCTATAAATATAAGGCCATGCCCCTTTATTTCTAGGCTTGGATATTATAAAGTTATTATGCAGGATTTCCTCTATAAGCCTCATGTAAGTAATGCTACCATGCCCAAATCTTAAGCTAGGAAATCACAAACCAAGGTGCCAAGGAAAGGTGAATCCAAGCAAGCTCCATTGATGAATATTTCTTGATGCACAATCCAAGAAAGCCATTCAACAATCCATTTTAGATCTCCAACGAAGGTAAAAGAGTGTATTCTTTTATGTTTTTATTGTGTTTTCATATTCTAGCTTGTTACCTAAGCTCTCCCTAGTGTCTAGGCTAGAGGTTTTAGGATTTTAGTATGTTTATTTGAGTTTTATTTCTTGGAAGAACACAAGACTAAGCTCCCCTCTACATATTACTTGTCCACAATGAGCACATGTCCAAATCATGAAAGAAATGAAATGAAAATGGCATATTCAAATTCCCTTGATTAGATATAGAAGCAAAGAGACATAATATAAACTAGTAAAGATATAAATGAAAGTATACAATAATCATGTGGTATAAATTTTTATAAGAGCAAGGATGTACATAAGCTAAGTCTATTAGTAGTAGTAGTTAGTAAAAAAATAGTGTAGTATAAGATGATAAATATCAATATATAATCAATGCTAAATATGTGATATGGAGTATAGAAAGATATAACCTAGCAAATAGGAAGCTATGTGTATTGTGTCCCTAATGGGCTAATATATCAATGTTGAATCGATGTATATGTGTATGTGCCCCTGATGGGTGGATAGTAATAAATATATGTAGAGGATTAGAGTCCTATAATAATATGTGAACACTTGAAGGGAACAAGTGAAGCATGTATGTATGATAAAATTGACTACACTTATAGAGATAAAATATGTAATACTTAGAAAATAGAAATAATGTAAACATGGAAATACATACAATATTAAATTTATATTTTCTTAGAAATATTTGAATGTTTTTGTATTTTTGAACATATTATATTATTTTTGTGGTTTTTGAGTATAAGCTATGTCTAATAAACATAAAAATGAAACTATGTACAAATAACAAGATAACATACTAACGGATGAGTCTTGAAAGAGACTCGCTATCAAGGTGACTTGTATCAAGTAAAGGGATCATGACTACATGGATGTGAAAGGGAGTATTTAAGATATGGGAATCAGGTATACTAAATAATTTGTCGTTGAAACTAACTCCAAAGTATGGCTATGAATTTGTGGAGATGACTGAATTGGACTGTGAATTGTGGGGCTCTTAGGGACCCATCTGGTGGAGAAAGTCATAACTAGCATGGATGCTCTATGAAAAGTGCTTTGGGGACTCATTAACATTGATCTATGTGGCAATGGGGTAGAGAGGGGATCTCTAGAATCTAAAACATGTATCTGACATAAGGATATCTCTAATAAAGGTCTCAGTGGGAGAGTGTGTATGTGGTAATGTTGTAAAAGTAGATATCACCTACACTAGTGGCTCAACTGATATCTGAGATGTACTAATATAATCTATGTGTGGAGATATTAATGGTGATTATTGTGTAACTAGTTATGGAGTAGGTAAAGTTTACTCATATGGAATTACCTCAACTATAACAAACTGATTAACATGTATATACTTAATATATTTGTGTATAGTGGAGGAAATGGCTCAAATTTGTTGTATCTAAGGCCTACCCAATAACATATCAAATGTTTTAGCACTAGGTATAACTATGAATCTGGTAGCCACATGTGTAGGACCAACCTATAATGAAAGTATGATCTCCTCAATGGAAATCTAGACATGTCCACTAAAGCCATGAATAATTGTATCTATCAGAGAAATATCCTAATTTGAATAGCCCAAATGATGTATAAGTGTAATAATACACATATTCCCATTGTCAACCATGACACTCTGAATAGGATGATGATCAATGTAAGCTTGTACAAAGAGTGTGTTTAAATTTGAATCATCATCAATGATCTCCTATTATGAGAAAGTGATAAGATGCCTAACTGACATTGTAGTATGATCCACACCAATGATATTATGTACATGGTGTGTGTCCATTATATGAGTATGATAGGATGTCAGTGGTGGATGTGCTTGATAAGTATAATGAGCACTTCAAGAGTCTACTTTTTCATTATTTGTGTGTTTTGGAAATAGACCATAAAATATTTTCATTGTTTTTGCTTTATTTGGTTGTGCATTTGGTGTTTTTTAGGGATGCTCACATCAATGATATTAACATCTATCAAATTTTGGATCTTATATCATAAAATTGATGTATCTATTTATAATATGGCCAGGGTCCCTATGATAATTTTAAAATGCATTAGAATCATAATTATTTGGAAGAGGCCTATTCGTATCAATCTCTTTGATGGGAGGGAGAGATATGACATTGCATTCCAAAAGCTACTGGAGAACGTGAGTTGGTGCTTCAGGAAGATTCATAAAAGGTCTTTTTGGAAGAGATGATAAAACCACACGAGGATCTAGCTCTGAGGCTACATCAATTTTTTTAATTTATTCATTCTTTTTTTCATTGGGCCTCACCTTATATGAGAGATTATCAAACTCTTATTAGTAGAATATTACTTTATTGTGTACTTTAACTTGTCAATGGAGATAAGTTTGACTTCCCACTCCTTCACTGTATGGCATAGATTTATAAATGATGGAAAACTTATGAATAATATAGATTCATGAAATGATGGTAATAAACTTTGCTTGAATATGTCTTGGGATTTTCTATTTGCCATTGGGCTAGTCATCTTTACTAATATGGTTTTATAGCATAAGACATATTCAGCTATTAGCTTATTATATTTTTGTTTTAGATAAATGATTTGAACATAACAAAAAAATTTATTGATGTTGATCAAAAATTGTACCAAAAATGTATATGTGACTGGAATAAATGTTGTAATGGATTGATTAGGGAGATCATATAACTATTGTAATGCATATTCCTCTAAAATACAATGGAACAACTTAATCAGAATATACTCATTAGAGACATAGTCCAAACATGTTGCATCAAAAGTGTATAGATGATGATCTGGGTAACCCTTACCATCATATAAAGTAATCTTGGGTGCCAAAAATTTAGATGGCAAAGGATTAGCCACTATATGTTGTGTTAATGGTGTATGTAGGAGAACATGAGAGTCTAAGGCATGAGATGGTCTAGTGGCACCCTAATCGAGATGTAACACCTTGGCCTACATAGAATAGATCTCATGCCTAATGGATTATACATTGGAGAGGAGGAATGTCTAGTATCCAGAGGAGGTGTTTCCACTACTGAGAGTTGGCTAATTATAGCAGCTTATTTTAGAATTTGAGTTTCCCCCATAATAGCTGTAATAATATTAGCATATGTGGGCTTAGAATATTGACCCATAGTGGAATTTAGAAGTTCTTATTGAATAGTAAGAATAAGGTCATCTTGCATATCTAAATGCTTAGAAATTATATTTTGTAATTGTCTCTTATTGATCTCATCAAATAGATTATTGAATTCTACCGATGTAGGTTAGAAAGTGGGAAAACAAAAAGTTGTGTATTTTGAACCTTTGAAGCTATGAAAGATTACAAAAATAAAATAATGAATCAGATCTAAGATTTTTAAATTAATTACAAAGTATAAAAAATAAAAGGATACAAACCCTAAGAGCATCTAGGGCTAGGGTTTGGGTACTATTCAAAGTAATTCAGGTTCACCAAATGATTTATCTTTTCTAGGATTATAAAATGTAACCCCAGGTTGATAAAGAGATGAGTAATAAATTAGGAAATATTTTAGACCCAAAATTTTGTATTGATTTATTCTAAGTACTTTTTGAAGATAGCATGGAAGATAGAGGCATGAAAGTTAGCCAAAGTACAGGAGAGACACAACATGGAAGGCCTTGGATCAGGATAAACAAGTTACAAGGAACAAAGATGAAAAAAAATGGAGGAACTAAGAACATAAGACTTAGACAATAGTGTATGACTTGGACAAGGGTGAAAAAACTAGAGACAATTAAGAATCAATTCATGTGAACATCAGAGGAGAATAGTCAAGCATAAGTCTAGCACTTGTTTGAGAGAAGATAGGAGCACAATAGTGAATATCTAGCATAGAGAGGGTATATAGCAAGAATCGTTCATTGGCAAGTCATCACTTTCATATTAATACTGTAATAGAATGGTTGGGGTAAAACTATGTATAAATAACCCTAGTTTTACTTAGGGATGTAATTAGTAATTATGATCTTGTAATTGCAATCTTGAGCTTACTCATGATCTTGATATGCATTGTGACCTACGTATGGTGATATTTGATATGTAATGAGCTATAATACTTATGTTTTTAAAATAAATTTTATAATCTTTTTATTAAATTAATGGTACTACTACTCTTTTTCTCAATTTACACCTATCTTTTTCTATAATAACTAGCTTAAGTATGAAATGAGTGAATTTTTAGGATTAGCTATACTATGGTGTTTATGGTTAAAAATATATGTCTATTCAATCACCTAGTATAGAGAATTTAATTCATACACCATCACTTGATAGAACTGATAGGAACTAGTCTTAAGTTGTGTGTTTTAGGTGAGCATACAAGATCATTTCTTGTGTGATATGTCAATATTCTAACTCATTAGATTACTTATTCTCTTTAGGCACGCGACTGGGTAAGTCATGTTAAACTAAAGGAAAATATCCTGATATTTTGTTTCCATTGCCATGACCCATTTCACTTGTTAGCATGATGGTATAAAAATGCTCAAGTGACTTTCTATAGAGAATATTAAGTGTTGGATTGGTACGTAGAAGAAAACTTTATGCTTCAGTATCTTGAACTAGGAGTTTCTGCATATACATGGGTAGAGTAACATCTATATGATTCTCTATATAAAACATTATTTGTATAATTAGCCATGAACTTACATGATTGGCTTTTGGTATATGCACAAAATAGTTCAAGAAATTATGGGCAGAAGGATTCTTGGTTATTAGAGTGTTAGATGGCCTTGGCCAAGTTGGAAACTACTTAGACACGACCCGTAGATGTCTAGTGGAAGGCAACAGTTAAAATTTATATTTTTGAATATGTAGTCTCTACATATTATTGCCCAAAATAAACATGGTTCAACTTTCTAAGATAGGTACATAGAAGGTATCTCAAATAATTCCCTTTATAGATTAAAATGCTTATGGTTGATTTTGGGCTTGAGAACTTTCTAAGAGATGGCTAAACTCTCTCATGCATGAGTAGTAAAACTAGTGTAGAAATGAAGGGGTGTACATTAGTATGAGATTAGGAGTTCGACATGGAAATTAGGTAGTGGAAACTATGGAATTGAAAGTATGATGAGGCCAAGTGCTAGGCTTTGAGAGGCAATGAGCCTAGGGATCAATGGGAGGATACTAGAAATGTTACAGGAATTCATAGGAGGGTATAAAGGCTTAATTAGTACCCCTAACCATGGGTATATGCCCTTAAATGGTGTAATTATGCATGAAAGCAGTAGGATAAGCACTGATAGCATAACCAAATCTAGATAGACCCAATTCACCCACCACAATACATGTTCATGCATTTGAGTTTGACAAAATTCTTGCAAGAAATTAGGATATTGATAATTAAAAATCTGAGTTGAGCTAGTATAGGAATCTTTGGGACCTTTAAGATTTACTTTTCCATTAAAAGTACAACCTATGGCTCACCTTGGAATACCAAGTGGACCTAATATAAATAGTGGGAAAACTGCAGGCCCAACCATATCAAGTCAACCTTCTTTAGTGCCCATTAGTTTTGGTACACCTATTGTTATAGGAGGAATGAGAGGAAGTACCAATGGTGGTTCTATCAAAGGAAGATTAGGTGGTGGCACTGGAGGTACCAATTGACCTCCACCATAGGCTCTAAGAGGGACTAGAGGAGTACCATAACATGGTCCACTACAACCACCAAGTATACCTATGGTATACTATGAGATGATGCTTCATCTCCCCAAATATTAAGGTGTCAAAAATGTGACAGAACATGTTCATAAGTGTGAACTCATTTGGCAAGTGTGAGTTATCACTTTTTAAAAATGAAAGGTTACTCAGTTTGTCACTAATTTATAGGATCATGTGTATAAATGGTATTAAAAATTTTACCCTTAGAAAACCATTATGAATTATGAATTATTAAAAATTAATTTTCTTTAGGAGTTTAAATAACATAGTATCATTGCCCTAAAGGATATCGAATAAGAGCTCACTACAAGTGTGCATGAGTATGATGCACATTTAAAAATGTTTTTTTCAAAACTATCATTTGATATTAACCTAACATAGAATTTTAAATGGTTTGTGGGAGGGTTGTTACTTCCTTTTCATTTAGCTCTATCCCATAATACCATTACCAACCTACTCAAGGCACTGAAAGTTGCTCTCTACATCAAAGTTATGGGAAGTATAGATACTAGGATCAGCCCCTTTATGGAGGATCAAATTTTTGTTATGGATTCTTAGTTAGATAAGCTAATGGCCAATAATGCTTATGAGATGCATAGTGGTCTATGGTGTGTTGAATATGAAATTTAAGGTCATAAAAGGAATAATTATCCTCAAAACAATGATCACATCATAACAAAATAGTCTTATGAGATGTATTAGGAGGATCATGATGTAAGAAGTTATCCTTTGGTCTAGATCACTACCCAAGATAAAGTGTCACTACACTTTAAAATATGTGATGTGTGCACACCTGATACTAATTACTACTGAGTCATCAATGAGATTCATGAAGCAAGCATGAGAAGAAATCACCAAACTTATGATGTTAATAATCAGGAGGCTAGTAGAAGTTGATTTTTATAGGGTTAAGGTGTGGAAATGGACATGGGGTGCTCATTTTCCACCTAGGACCTATTACAAGTGTGGATATCTAGACCACTATCAATGTGATTGCTCGGTATTCCCAACTTGTACCTTTTGTAAGAATAAGCAACGTCTGGAAGAATGCCATGACTTGTATGGAACCATCACCAAAGAGAGTAATGAGAAGGGTGATGATATGATTCCTATCATAAAAAATCTAAGTGATTAATGGAGACCATGCCCTACCATAGATTTATGAGGATCCTTTTACACATATTTATGAATTACATAAAATAAATGAACAATCAAATGAAGTTTGGAAAATAACCCAAAATAACCTTTAGATTGTAGGCCACTTCGAGGGGTAACCTCCTTTGAGTAAGCTAAATACAATAATATTTGTAGATGTCTTCATTAGGCCTCGACACATACTTAAATACTATATATATTATAACAAATAATACTTCCCATGTATGTGGGATAATTCAAATATGCTCAAGGGATGACTTATAAAGCATATGTGTCCATAGCGAATAATACACTAATAATGCAAAGAGAAGGGTAGGACACAAGTTCCTAACATCCCCTCCCCCTTAGAAAAACATTTTTCCTAAAATATTTAGATGTGAGAATCATTTTTGAATTTGTAATAGTGGTTCCCATGTTGCATCTTCTGGTTGCATGTTGTGTTATTGGATTAAGACTTATGTAATTGAGAGGGAGTGTATTTGGCAGGTGCACCTATCTAGGATTACTTCTAGTTCAAGAAGGATGGGATTTCATTATCAAGTTTTGGTAAAATTGTTTGCACTATGATGGTGGTTCCAAGAACTTTCTTCAAACTAGAGACATGAAAGACTAGGTGAACTCGAGAGGAAGGCAGAAGCTCCAACATGTAAGTAATAAACCCAATTTGTTAGAGAACCTTATATGGTACATAAAACTTTGGATCAAGCTTATGATTCCATTTTAGTTTTAAGGATGATTTCTTGTATGGATATATATGAATAAAAACCATATCATCAAGTCAAAAGGTGTACTTGAATCATTGTTGATTAGCCTGTTACTTCATTCAATTATGTACCATATGGAGATTTCCCCACAAGGTGTTGATGATTTGATCTTGATATTCGAGAGTAGTTTTGACCACCTAAACTAGTGAGCTATGAAGGTTATATTGGAGACATTTTGGGTGAACTTGATAATAAACCACTTAATATGGAGTCATTTTAGTAGATGTGTGGTAGGAGTTATTGTACCATAATTCTATGAGAGGAAGCCACTTTGCCCACTATTGTTGTTGTTCTAAAGCAAAGTAATGAAGGAATGTTTCCTAGCATTTACTGACAATTTTTGTTTGGCCAGCTATTTCGGGGTGATACTCAAAGCTCATCTTCAGTTGTGTGCCTATGCATTATAATAGCTCCATCCAAAACTAACTAGTGAAATTTTCATCAAGATCAGAGATTATTGAAGAAGGGATGCCATGAAGGTGGAAGATCTAATCCAAGAAAACTTGTGTGACTATGAAGGATATATAGGAATGGCTGAGAGCATAAAAATGATTATGTTTAGAGAGGTGGTCTACCACAACCAAAATCACTATTTTTCCTCCATATTTAAGGATCCCCGCAGTGAAATCCATAGAAATATCTATCTAGATCCTAGTAAGAATAGGCAAGGGCTCAAGTAAACCATGAAGCAATGTTGTTTCACCTTTGTTACATTGGCATATATCACATTCAACCACCATATGTTTAATTTCCCCTTTCATCCCCTTATAAAAGAAGTTTCAACATGCCCACTCATATGTTTTGAGAAATATTCAGTGCCTTATTGATGGAGAAGCATGAATTTCATAAAATATGGCCTGATGAAAGTCTATGCTATGGGGAAGCACTAGTTAGCCCTTATATCACAAAGAAGCACCATCTCATGAATAATACTATAAAGGGGTTGGTGGGTAATTATTGAATGAGGTGGTATAAGGAGGGATCATTTTCATACCCTTGGTGTATAGATTCCAACTAGTTTGGAATGGGCATGGATATGGTAGAAAGGAAAGTCTAGCCCTAGAATGTGCGTGAGAAAGCATATGACATAACATTATCTTTACCCTTCTTCTAAGTGATCTCATAATCATATCCCATGAGTGTGTTGACCCATTTTTGTTGTGTCGGTGATGAGACCCATTGTTTCAATAAATATTTCAAACTCTGATGATCGATTTTGATGCAAAAATGATTCCCAAGTAAGTATGGCCACCATTTTTGTACTACATGTAAAATTACCATCATTTCCTTTGTTTATGGAGATAAAGCCAAATTTCATCTATAAATGGATTTTTCTAGTGAAAGGAATGGGATGATGCTCTTGGAGAATAATAACACCTAGGCCATTACCATAGGCATCACTTTTGATGGTGAAAGTTTTGGGTCTAGCATGGATAAAATGGGTGTGGTGCACATAGCCTTTTTGAATGCCACAAATTCTAGGTCAGTTACGACATCCCATGTGAATGAATCTTTCTTCAATAATGAAGTCAAGGGAGTCACAATATTTCCAGCATCCTTGAAGAACTTGTGGTAATATTTAGTAAGGCTTATGAGGCCATGAAGGCTCTTAAGGGTTGTTAGTTGAGGCCAATACTACATGACACTAATTTTTTCTAGATCCACATAGATCCCATTGGATGAAACAATGTGCCCTATATATTCAACTTCCTCTTGACCTAAGGAACACTTGGACTACTTGTAATATAATTTATAATCTATTAAAAATTTTAATGCCCTATCAATATCCTAGATAAGCTCAGCCCATGTGTAGTTGTAGATCAAAATATCATCAAAGAAAACCAAAACAAATTGACTGAGGAAAGGCTAAAATATGTTATTCATTAGTGCCTGAAATGTTGAAGGGGCATTTGTAAGTCCAAATAGCATGACCAAAAAATCATAATGACCATCATGAGTGTAGAATACTATGTTTGGAATGTCATCAACATGCACATGGATCTAATGATAGCCTGAATGAAAATCCTATTTGGAGAAAAAATTTACCCCACAGAGCTCATCAAGAAGCTCATCAATCACCAAAATTGACAATTTATATTTGATAGTGAGGTGGTTAGAGGAACAAAATTCAATGCAAAGGTGTCACAACCCATCCTTTTTGTGTACAAGAAGCACTTGGGAGGAGTATGATCTGGTACTAGGGTGAATAATTCTAGACTTAAGGAGTTATCATACAAGTTATTTAATCTTAGTCTTTTACAGATGGGGATAAAATTATGGCTAGATGTTGGGTGGGGTGCTTCCTATAAGGATTAAAATGTGATGATCTTTAGGGCATAGAGGGGTAAACCCACTGGCTCTATAAAAATGGTTACATGCTTGTCAAGGATGGATTATAAATTAGTAGGGTAATTATTAGTACAAAGGAGTTGGAGTTGGATGGAGTAAAGTTGGGCAATGACCCCATGGGAACCTTTCTTCAAACATTTTTCCATGCAATGAAAACTAATGATGTGAGCATATCCAAGAAATAACCCTTTTAAGGTGTACTTCTAAACACTATCTACGAACTAAATCCAAATTTTAAATAAGTCCCATATAATATGTCCCAATGTAATATACTATTCCCCTAAGACCACATCACATCCTCTTAAGGGTATGGAAAACATGTATGAGCAAAGAGTGTAATTGCTATCAGAATACACACATTCTAACACTTCCCTTTACATTGAAATGTTCCCCCATTAGTAATTACAACTTCAAATCTAGAACAAAGGTGTACAAAGTAATCTACCTGCTTAGTAATGCAAAGATTGATCAAATTGCTAGTGTTACTAGAGTCAATGAGGATTATGACAAGGATATTCTTAAATAACCCCTTAACCTTCATGGTTTGAGGGTTGGTAACACCTATTGATGCATGTAGAGAGATATCAAGTTAAGTTTCTTAAGCCATTAATTCTTCTGAGGGGATTTATTCTGCTTGAGCATCTTAGAATTCTTAGATATCCTATTCGTTGTCTTGCTCTAATGGTGATTCAACATCTATAAAGTAGATATTTTGTGTGACACACCTATGACTCTTAACCCATTTATCATCACAATTATAACATAATATTTTATCCTTAAAAGCCCACATCTCTACCTCAGTATGGTGATTGATCAGTGTGGTTATGGTTGGTCATTGGTTCACTGTGTTCTTTATGGGTGGGAAAGTGGGAGGTTAATGTTACACTAAGAGTTTATCTTCTGATAACTTAGCTAGACATAAAGCATCCATCACATTTTTATGATGAAAAATTTTCACCTCTCAGTGGATTGGCTCTTTGGTACCACTAATAAAATAACTCTTGAAGAATTAGTTTGATAACCCTTTAGTGTGATTATCTAATTTCTCAAATTCAATCTAATAATCATGAACAATGCATGTCTGACAGAGTTTGGTTAGAGATCCTATAAAGTCCTCAACATTGAGGGACCAAACCTATCCAAAAGTAAGGATTCAAAGGGTTTTTATTCGGGTTCATCATTCAACTTGAGATACCAATAGTACCATTGGAGTGCTTCTTATTTTAAGTGGATGGAATTAATTAGGACTTTATTGATAGAATAAGTATTGTGAAATTTGAAGAATTATTTTGTTTGATATATCCATCCTATAGGATCTATACAATTAAACCTTGGAAATTTCAACTTGGGCCCATGTAATGTGTGGGGAGAAGAGAAAATATTCTCTAAATAAGACTCCTTTTAAAGTTTTTTGAACATAAGGCTATTATGGTGATTCAGTCCATGCATCATATTAGTTAACTCATTAACCTAGGATTTCAATCCTATGATTTATTCCTCAGTGATATTTGTGCTTGTATAGGTGGATATGAGAACTAGTGTTTTTTTGGCAAGGGATAGAAAAAACCATTTTATTACACAATTAGTAAGGAAAGTTTTCAATTTGGGCTCAATTAGAAGGGGTAAATGTAATTTTAATAGTTTTTTAGCACCTCTTGGTTAGGACAGACAAAGGCAATGACAAATTCAAAATCGCAATATAAGAACTAAAAAAAATGTCCAAGAAGGATAGATGAGCATAAAAGGTGTTGATGCACTTAATGTGTTCCCTATGTCACTAGGGAATGGAGAGAAGTAATGAACTCAATTTTAAGTCCTAGAAGACTTAGGGCTCGAGAAGTACTTTTAGAAATAGCAAAATAGTAGTGATATGGTCACCACTAGTAAGTTTGCAAGTGAACCCTACTAAAGGTACAATAGATATTATATATTTGTTAGCAATATGATTATCATTAATGTCAAAATGATTAGGTAGGATTGATGGAGAGAAGAGCATGTTTCATAGTTACACTGTGCAAAGTTGTCATGATTTTACAGAGACCATTTATGCATGTTTAAAGTCAAACAGATAGAAGATTTGTTATGGGTTTTTCATGAGAATATTTAAAATATGGTCCATATGTTTAAATGATAAAGAATGAGCCTAGAATTGAATTAACATTGTTCTTGAACTGAATAAGATTTCTTAATAAACCCTAAGGTTTTAGCCATGGCATCAACAAGAAAAATTTTATGACTTGGTATAGCTGGGAAATAGTAACTTAAGTTACAACTTATGTCCATATCATCTTTATGAAACCAACCCCTCGACCTAGAAATTATTGGCTCCAACCAATGATCAAAGGAATTAATATTTCCTAAGTCTTAAACTTTATATTATGTCGTAGGTTGATCAGTGTCCTGTGTTTTATTATATGCAAATGATCCAATAGAGTGAAGTAATGTCAAATTATCAAAAGGTGATATGAAAGAATGCACAAGTGATAAGTATCACATTCATATATTTTTTTAAATAGAGACCCAATGAGCATAAGATTGAAAGATATAAAGAATGATCTTGTCAAAAGATTTGATAGTGTCCAAGTGATCATGAAAAAGAGATCCAATTAATCGAATGGACTCAAATGCTTTAAAGAGCTTGACATTTAACGACTACACAGAAGTAAAGATCATGAATCTTTGAACATCCAATGGTACATGAAAACTTGGAAGAGAGAGATCTAATGGAGTGAGTGGAATTATATATAATAAAGTGGTTAATGTTTATTGACACATTGGCAAGTTAAATCTCGAGCATGTTCAAAAAGATCGATGGAGTGAAAGAAATCCAAAGACAAACAAAGAAACTAGATGAGGTCAAAGTGTCAAAATTTAATGACCAAGTTAAGGTAAATTTTGAAAGCGTACAAAGATTTAACAGATAGCATGAGTCTGTCAAAAGGTGATCAAATGTATGCAATTTAAAGTTAACTCATTTGAGTGTGGATCATTAGATCATAGTGCCAAAGGAAAATTCAATGATCAAAATTTAAAGTCATGTCTAGACAAATGATTAATTGGTAGAACATGTAGGAAATTTTATATAAGCTCTATATCTCGACACAGATAATGATATTGATTGATTGAACTGATAAAATCTACATTAAAGATCTTATGCATCAAAGCTTGAGTCTAATATATTCTATAGATAGTAAAGAGATATATAGTTATGGCATGATGCATGGAATTGAGATGCAAGAACTAATAGTTCAAGTCTTAATGAACTGAAGTCTAGAATTGATATGATGTGTTTGTAGTCCAAGTGTGAGCCTAGAGAAAAAGTAAACCCTAGATCATATATTTATATATATGATATCAAGGATAAATAAAAAGTTGTTAGAGCTATTCAAATTGTGTCAAATAGAAAATATAAGTTACAGAGAGGCTGTAGAAAGAGAGAGATGAAGTGTGTCAAATAGAAAATCATAAAGACATAATATGAGAGGAATAAAGAGGAGCAAAGAGGAAGAAAGGCACAAAGAGAATGTGTAGAGTATGATTAGTTGCAAATTAGACCTATAATAAAGAATAAATATTTGGATTCATGTATGAATCTGATTTATAAATTGGAGTTATAGATCCATATAAGAGTTTGATAGGTTAGTGCCATCAGATAAGTTGAGTGGGTGCTCATATTAGGGAGTGGGTGCTTCTTTAGAGTTGGTGTTCTTAAATCAGGGGATTGATGTCTCCTTAGGATTGGTGTCCTTAAACATTGTAACCAGTGAGGTTTGTTAGTGAGGCTTTGAACTATGAGGCTAGATTAGAATAGTATGTTCTAGCAACTATTCTCATTATGGTTTTCCCCTTTGGGTTTTCCACGTATAAATCTAGTGTCATCAATATTTGTGTTTATGATCTTTACATGTTTGATTTGATTTGCATATATCTATCAATATGCATTGAAATTATTTAAAGAACTAGTTTTAATTGATATTGATTAACCCCCCCTTCTCAGTGTCTAGTTATGTTCCAACAATAGGGACAATTTATTTTGTGTTAATATTTGTGAAATTATTCTAATCTTTGCTAATTATTTCCCAAAATATAAATAAATAATGAATACTTATAGAATGAGCTAAGATAAAGTGAATCATGGGTAGATCCAAAGGTAAGAATGGTAAGGCAAAAAGAGAATTTGCTTCAGATGATCAAAGGTGCCAATTCTTCTAACTTCTATGACAATGACGTATAAAACTAGTGTTTACCAACTCTAGTATATTACTCAAAGCTAAATAAACATAGTTAAAGCTTCAAAGGAAAGGAAATTCATATATCTAAAAGCATATGTTGCACAAAAATTAATCATTCACAGTAAATTACATAGCATAATTAGTTGTAAATGAGATGAAAATCAAGCACATATACTAGCAGACTTGTCAACCTAGTGTTAAACTAAAACTAACAGATGCATAAATTGAATGTTATTGCCAAGTTAGTTAGTAAAAAAAACCATTAATTGTCTAAAATCATGCGAAATAGAAACTATAGAATACATAATCAAGCACTTAGATAATCTCTCAAATTATTGGTTCCTTTGTATTAGTTTTATCACAATTATTCTTGATTTACAATGAGGGGGAATACCCCTATATATAGGCTTCATATTTGCCTATGAAAGTTCAAGTGGCCCATCAAAAGGTGCCCAAATGCAACCAAGTGGCCAAAATGCCACATATTATAATGGGAATATTCTAAATTTAAATTTACAAAATAAAGCCAAATATTCCATCAAGGTCCTAAAGGAGGTTGTTAAGATGCTTGATGTTATTACCTTTGTTTCTTCTTTGCCTCTTCTTTTATCCAAACCTCTACATATGCCAAGTAATCTTGGTCAGTTTGGCCAAAGTCTAGGATTATAGGCTAGAATAAATCAATTGTTTCTTAAATTATCCTATCGTGTTCTATAAGCACAAGCCTTAATGTTTCTTCAATGGCCTCAATTCTTTCTATCCTTTGTTTGGCAAAAGCCACAATGTTCATTACCTTAAGAGTTGTCTTGGCCTTAACAATGTCCTGCTAGAACTTAGCAACAAATATATTCATCTAAGGCATAAATTCTTGGTCATCCATGAAGGTGCCATCATGTTTGGTCACCCTAGTAATCATAGCATCCATAAATAAGAGGGAAATTTTAAATTCAATATTCTCTAAGGATGTAGTTGCATCCTTAACCTGATCTAACCATCTTTTCATTATCCTTCTTCTATTCATCAAGATGGTTTGTGTTGGGATGATATCCTTAAGTGGTAAAACCTTGAGGTCTAAGAACTTATTATTTCTTGAAAATATAGCCAAGTTTGCCAACTTAACATCATAAAGTGCAAGTTTTTGGTCAAATTTAATGACCACATTGAACTATAGGGTCCCACCTTCTTGTCTTATCTTCATGACTTTGTATAGGTTAAAGACATTGATGATTATGTTGATGATCTAGACCACGGTGTTGTTTAGCACTATAGGTAATCCATGTTCATTCAACCTCTTCAAATCCTAATACATGCCTCTCATCAAGACAATTGTGGATTCTACCTAGGCTTGGACTGTGGATATAGGTTCCTCACCATACTCTTCCACCTCACCTAGGCTAGCCCTCTTCTTCTTTATCAAAGTGAAGAGGGAATCTTCACTTTCATGGGCCACCCCTGAGCTCAACTATGGATGTTCAACTTGTCTTCTCACCAACCTCTTCATAGTGCTCGTGGTAGCATCAAATCTCATCCTAATTTGAGGTGCAAAGAGGACCACTTGAGGCCTCTCTTGTCTTATTACCTGTATAATGTCTCTAACCCAATTTGGGGTAGTATTAGGTGTTGTATATGTTATAGGTGGTTGTAATGGAGGTGTTTGGGTCAAGGTAGAGGCTAGGGCTATAGCAGGGATGTGTGGTAAGCTTACTAGATCCATTTTCCCAAGTGTGCCAAATAGAGATCTTATAGGGCCCATATCAAGGATAAATGAAGAAAACTTTGGAGGCACACTTACCTTTGTAGCTATAGTAATATTAAGTGTCTTTTGAAAGGTGAACAACTTTTAAATGGGCCTTAATGGCCTTACAAGTGTAGGGGAACCAATAGCAAGTGAGGCACCTATTGTGGCTGCCTGGGAAGAAATAATATTTATAGTGGCATGAGTAATAAAATGGAGGAAGGTGAATCTAAAGGAATTATTATCTTGGCTCATGATATTGTTAGCTAAAGGCTAAGTAGTTGTAGCTATAGGGGATAATGATGTTGGAGCTAATGGGTAAATAATGGTAGAGGGAGTAAATGTATAAGTAGAAGTAGAAGTAGATGTATTTCAATTGGGAAGGAAGGTAGTGGTAGACTACTTACATCAAGAGCCTAAGGTGTGTGTGTGGGCTCTCAAGTTACTTGAGAAGTTGATAGAGGAGGTATTTCCCCTCTCACAGTAGTTTTAGGCTCCTTCTTCCTTTTTTAAACCTTTTCAATGTTCCTCCCAACCAATGCATGTAGTTCTTCCATAAATAGCTTGATGCCTTGTTGCAATTCACTAAGGTCAATGGTATTAGGGTCATGTTGATCCAAGATTTAGAGAATGGCTCTCATAGATGATGTAGAGATCAATATAGGCCCTTAGGAGGGGTTTGGCTGGCTGTTAGATACTCCTTGCTCAAATCTTGAAGATGGCTCTGACCACTTGAAGTGGCAAGAAGTGGAGGTCTACATGGCCTATTTCTAATAAGAGGAATGTTGTATTCTTCTTCCTATTCCTACCCTTCCTCATAATCTACATCAAATATGATCCCATCAGTTGGTGGTGGCTGAGGTTTTATGATATCTTCATTCTTCTTCTCTCTGTAAGCCTCATTTTCAACTCAATATTCTTCCTGGTTACATTATTGAGGACCACCTCATCATTTATAGCATATTTTTATATTTAATCATGCACTTATTCTTGATGTTAATATTCCATAACCACATATTTCTTGAATTTAAAGAGGTGCTTAGAAATGACATTGATAGGGTCCAATGCTCAAAATTCATCCTTAGGCAATAGGTAAGAATCCCTATGTGTAACAGCTACAATAACATCATGCCACTTTGTGATCTTAGTCCTTCCTAGTTTGTATGGAGACTTGTGGTGGGTTTTCTTCTTATTTTTGAAGACTCCATCAACTCCATGTATTATCTGATAACCTCTTCTTATACCAACTTCATTAGCATGCACCTCAATATTCTGAGAGGAGCCACCATCACTCCCTCTATTCTGATTACTATGCAATTTGGGTGCAACCAGTAGCTACCCATGTCCTTTAGAGTTTGCCTAACTTCTGAGGGAAACCTCAGCATCTCACAGTCAAAGAATGACTTGTAAACAACTAGGTAGAAATCTTCTACAATAATTCTTGTGTTATGTGTGAAGTGATGAATGTGCATTACAGAGAAGAGCTCAAACACAACCTCTTATCCATCAAGGGACCATGAATTCTGACTTGGTTCTATAATTATGCAAATGGCATCCAATAAGTAACTCATCATGAAGAAAGTGGCACCATTTTTGAAATGTCATTCATCGCATATACTAGTTTGTTGCTAATGATTTCCCCAAGTGGATGAATCTGTTGATCCTCTAGGATTATTTGCAATAGTGGAAGAGTCTTTATGTCCACATAGCCAATGTGTGGATTACCAAATATTATATTTAGGAGGGCCAATCTAATCCTAAATCCTTGTCTAAATTGATGGATGGGCAAGTTCCCTTGATCATCCATGAGAATAGCTCCTACTAGATTAGTCACCCATGATGTCAAGACCTTCTTTAAGGAGTGTACCTCATACCAATTATTGATGATGACCTGGTTGTACTTAATCTATGGAGAAGGAAGGTTTTATTACTTCTCAAATCTTGGTTCTATAATGAATGTAATAAGGAGTCATTGAGACATCAAATTGAGTAGCCCGTCTTTACATCTCAAACTCCCAAAGATACCATAAACCAGGTCAATGCATGACATGAACTTTGGTTTGGCTACAACTTATGGAGACTAGATGCGTTGATGGCAAGGATATCAGAGGCTATATTGCATTTCCCCAAATGTAATGGCCTCCAAAATGAATTCAATGCCCTTAAAAATGAAAGTCATCATTTCCAAAGGGAATGATCTTACTCAGAGTAGAGGGACCTACTTGTGCCATCTCTTATAATATTCTAGGTAGTAATCAATGTCCTTTTGGTATCTTGTTGCAACTTTCAAGCTTCAACAATGACAGTTTGTAGTGTATTTTGTAAACAGCTTGAGTTTTTATCATATTTTAAGACCACAGTCAGTAAACAGAGTAAATATGTATAACTTTTGAAATGTGAATAATAATGGCCTATTTGAGTATCCTTTTCAAAGATTGCCTTGATTAATGTAAGGTTGATGGTGATCCTAGTTCTTGTTGTATTAATGGCAAGCTTATCAACTTGCTTATATTTAAAACAACTTCAAACTATTGCTTTTGGTAATTAATTACATCAATATTCAAATTTATCTTTAATTTGCCTTTGATTTACCATTAATTTTAGATTTAAAGCTAAATATTTCCACCTTTTAACATATGATTTCCACCTTGAATCCAACTAGGTACTCATGGGACCTAAATATGACTAGGTTTCTTAGTCAGTTTAGAATTTGGACACATGGCACTTTTTGATTGCCTTGTAAACTCTTGAACTGTAGCTTAGCATGATGACTCATATGTATCTTACCACATGGTGTCTTTCAATTGGTAAAAATCTCTTGAGTGATAGCTTTTAGTTTTGATTGGTCATAAGAGTGTCACACATCATTCTCATAGGCAATCAGAGCTTTTCTTCACCAGGTGGCTCTCTCATAGGAAATTGAGGCTTTGCTTGCCAAGTTTTACCTTTAAAAATCTTTTAGATAATTGTTAGTAACTTGGTGTTAATCGCATAGCTCAAGTGGAGACACAAATCCTTCTTAGAAGTGATCTAGTGGATTTCAGGTAGAAACATTATGGGAATGACATGTGGCATCATTTCATGGGCTCATAGTAGACATACATCACTCTCATAGTCTTTTATTCATTCTTCTACCAAGTGTCATCTTTGGAAGGCATCTTAGATAGTTGTATACCATCAAGCCTTAATCAGATAGTTCAGGTTTTCTTAAATGTTTGCCTTGAAATTTCTCATGATATTTAGATGAATGTAACATTGTGTGGACATGCATCGATCTTAGATGAACCTAAAGGGAACATGAATCACTTTAGAAGGTTGCTTGGGTTTGGTTGGTCACATTTGAGATACACGGTGACATCTCATAGGATTTTGAATTATAGAGGAAGGAAATGCATGGTAGTTTGGATTAAATGCGATCACTCATGGGGGCTAAGATTATTGCATGTAGCCCTAGGATTTAAATTCCAATGGCTAGTTCTTTCATGAATTATTCAAATAACACCATGTATCTTGCGATCTTAGTAAATTTGCTCAAGGTGTCTTACGCAGGATGTGATGAATCTTTAAGGTGTTATGAGGCCTGGTGAGGTGAACACTTATCAATTTTAAGCCATAATCCAAACTTTGATGTCCCATGAGGTGTCATAAACCACTACTTTAATTTGACATCCTATGACATCAAGTGAGAAACTAAGTTAAATTCTCAAAGACTTCATAACCCATCTTAAGCAAATTTAAACAAGTTTAAAGCAAAACTTTACAAGTAAAAATGCTTTAAACCTATCATAATGTTAGTTAAATAAAAATCAATGAAGCATGTTGTGTTTATGTTGATTAAAGGGATAGGTTGTATTCCCTTAGAAAAATCTTGTATGTGCATTATTGAACTATTAATGGTTAATAGTTCATCATAGGATAAAACCTGAAGAAGACTTGCAATAATTTGACTATTTATAAGAATCAATCTCCATTGCAAACTGAATAATTAACCAAAAACTATAGAATCACAAGTAATGGTAGACTCCATCAAGTATATATGCATTAAAATGAGCTAAGACTCTTAGCGTCTTGGGTATTTTGAAAAATTTAGAAAGGAGAGTCCCCATTCTAGGAAGAGGGGGTTGTTGATCATCAACAAATGGTGACCTCTATGAGGAAACATTGTAAAATGTTAGAATCTAGATTTTTTGTTCAAAGATGAATCAAATATTATTTGTCTCATTATGATTTTCATACAATATCAAAACTACTTTTCAAAACTAATGAAATCCCACAGGGTTGAAATAGAGTTTAAAACTTGTAGACCATCATACTATGTGTGTGCTTTAAGGTTCATTAACCATTGCCACTAGGTTCAAAAATGATAACTTTCAAATTTCAAGACATAAAACATGAAATCACTTAATCATTATTTAGATTTTGCTACTATCCAGGCATCCATATCCCTAATAGAGTTACCTTTGGCTCCACACTGGGCCTTGCTCTACTACTAGACAGGGATTCATAGCCCTAATAGAGATTGCATAAATCACCATTAATGGAATATGAAGGTAGTTTATGATTTCACTTCATTAGTGTATCATTTTTTTTATACTTGCATTCATAAACCATAATGGTTGGGAAATAGAATTATCCAGGTGTAAGGTTTTGTCAAGACATAGTTTGGTTGTAATTCACTTTCAGACATCAAGTTTTACCCTGGTAATTTATTTTATGAATTTAAGTGACAACATGATGGTCCACATAAATTAAAACACTAGACAAATCAAATTTTCATTCATCTAAACTATATTATAGTCTTAAAATGACTTATGATTTCATGAGGAAACTAACTTCTAATTATCCCCACCCAGCTTTTCCAAATTGGAACACTGCTAGAGGTTTCTAGACGTTGGGAAACCAATGTTTAAAAGTAGCAATCCCTTCTTCCTATTTTTAGGAACATATTAACACAAATTGAGCCAATGAATTCTTGTCTAAATGATTTATTACTAAACTACAATACACAATAGAAAATAAATAGAACACAACAAGAAAGCAAAACAAGGAAGAGAATAACAAGAAAGTAAAGCAAGAAAGGAAACTCTACATGGATTTAGCTCTAGAAACACATCTTAAATATATCCCCTCATAATTTTTTCTATAGAGGACTCCTCTTTTGATCATAAAATGAGATGATCTCAGTTTGAGGGCATTTTTATGCTCTCTTTTAAGGTGTGGGGACACTCTCTGTGTAGTAGACAATGAACAATATCCTTGTACTAATCTCCACTAGACACTTGACTTGCTTCAACCTATAAAACATCAATATGTGGATCAATATTTGTAATATGTTGCATTAGACCTTGGCCTCTAACTAACTTAGCAAATTTTATTTCTATGTCATATTCTTGGAGTTTGGTCATCCACTTCCCTTTTCATTCTCCAAGTTCATTTTACACTAACATCAACTTGACAACTGGATCAGACATTATGGCATACGTCTTATTTCTTAGGATGTAGTGTCTAAACTTTTTGATAGTCTTCACTAAGGCATAGGCTTGCTTATCTAGAATAAGATAGTTTAGTTATGCATTCTTCAAGTTGGTGCTCATGAATGCTATAGGGTGTTCTTTGTCATCCTCTTTCTATGTCAAAATAGTGGCAATAGTGTGATCAAAGGAAAAAGAGTATATATAAAATTCTTTGCTAAAATTAGGATTTATCACAATAGGATCTTGAATAATATCTTTTATGTCCTAAAATTCCTTCTTTGCCTCAGCCGTCTATTCTATCTTTGCATTTTTATTCAGCATCGCATTGAGTGGTCTTACAATCTCTATAAAACTAGAGATAAATTTTCTTACAAAATTAATCTTTCCAAATAAATATTTCAATTCTGATTTACTATTACGGGGTTCTACCTTTAAAATTGCATTTATCCTATCAGGGTCAATAGTCATACCTTCTTAGGTGATTACATGTCCTATAAGTTTACCTTTAATTACATAGAAGATGTTTTTTGGGGGATTTAAATAAATTCCATAGCTTCTACACTTCTCCAACACTTGTTCCAAATGCATCATGTGATCACCTCTATTTTTAGAGAAAATTGTTAGATCATCCAGTAAATAATGATGCACTTACCTATTAATTAGTGGAATGCATGGTCCATTACTCACTAGAAAGTTGTTCCTATGTTGATCAAGTCGAATGGCATTCATTTGTATGTAAATGTTCCCCATTTGGTGATGAAGGTGGTTTTCATTTGTCATTCTTGTTTACTAAGACTTGGTTGTAGCCTAAAAAACCATCAAAAATGACATCATTCCAGACCTACTCACCAACTAAATGACCTCATCTAAAGGTGGCAAGGGATAATTATCCTTCTCTAAGGATCTATTCAAGTTTCTAAAATTAACACATAGTCTAATTTATCCATTTTCATTTCAGACTAACACAAGATTGACAACCCATGTCGAGTGTTGAATGGGAAAGATTATCCTTGCATCTAGAAATTTCTTCACTTCTTTATAAATTAAAGGTTCCAGCATTAGATTTATTGGTGTATGTCTTTTCCTAAAGGGTTTACATGCCTCTCTTAAGGGAATAGCATGAGTAATCACACTAGTATTAAATATCTTAAGATCATCATATGACTAGGCAATGACATCTTTGATCTTGGTTAAAAGGGAAGCAGCTTATTTCAACTCTTCATCATTGCAAACTAAACCAATGTTAACACTTTGATCATTCCCAAGATGTCCCAAGTTAACTTATTTATCATCTTCTTTTGCTCACCTTGGGTTATTTATCTCTAGTTCTTTATTTACCCACGTCAAACATCTTTTCTAAGGAGATCATGCCCTTGGGTAATCAATTCTCTTTGAGTTTTATTACTCCATCTTCAATGTCCTTTGTGTTTTGTACATAAATTTCATCCTATTCATCAATAATATGGGATTTGAATACACCAGCATTACACGTGAAGTCAATTATTTGCTTATCATCATCAAAAACTTAGAAGTGATTTATATTGCCTGGTATAGAGGGGCATGAAATTATTTCCACAATAAACTCCTACAAATCAAAGGCTTTAGAGGAACTAAGTTTATTTCTACTGAAGCTGGATCATCTACCAATTGGTTATATTCCTTAGGTAAGGAAACAACATTAAATGAGTCAAAATACTCAATCAAATCCCAAGCTCTGAATTTAAACGTTCTTAAACAAGAAAGCTTACACTGATATCTATTCTTGACCTGATTAACAACTAACTCTTAATCACCATAAACTAACAATTCTTTCACCTTATGTTTGATTACAAATTAAAGTCCTAAAATAAGAGGTTCATATTCTACTAAATTATTAGTACAAGCAAACTGTGATCTATAAGAATCTAGATACCATTTTATTTTAGGATTTATCAAAACAATTTTAATGCCATAATCTTGCTTAGCTTGTGCACCATCAAAGTGTAATGTCCAAGGACCTTTGATTTCCTCTTTGACCTTGTCATCTACAATAATGTTAGTGGTTTTCAAAGTGTACACACCTAAGTTAGAGGATTGATAATTTACCTTTTCATTATTTGCATTGTATTCAATGATCATGTACTTCATTTTGGGTTCCTAGTCAATCTAGATTTGATTGGGGAACCCATGCTAAGGTAACCACATGTGGGAACAATTAATGGACATATATCCATTCAAGGATTTAGTCCAATCATGACCCAATAGCAATCCATAACCCTCAAGTATGTCAATGACTTGAATAACGATGAACTATTAGATTTAGGGTTCATGAGTGAGTTGCATATGACTATTTAATAATTCACCCACCACTTTCACTCTTGCCTTGTCCAATTACACTACTACATTTTTTTATTTGACTAGGTTTAACCCCAATTTTTCATAAGTTCCTAAAGGCATAATGTTAGCTAAAGTACGAAAATCTAACAAGTAATTATGAAGATTCTTACCAAAAATCCTTATAGTTAATATAAATAATGGAACTTCATGCTTATTCTTATACATTACTATGATCTAAGAATTTGACTCAAGAGAGGATGGTTAGTATCATGTTAGTTTCAAAATGAAAACAAAATGAAAGAAACACACTGACTAGCATAACATCTCTAGGCCTAGACACTAAGGAGAGCTTAATTAACAAACATGAAGAAAATACACAACTAAAATGCAAAAGGAACCCTCTCTTATCTTCCTTGGATGCTCCAAAATGCTTATTTTAGTGGTTTGCTCAGCTTGTGCTCATGAAGTCTTCATCAAAGAAGGCTTGGCTATCTCATCAGCACATTGTGGCTTTGGTTTGGCTTGGCTTGGAATCAGTATGGCATGGTAACACTAATTTCAATGGATTTTGAAATCATTTGTGCATTATAAATTTGCATTATCAAGACTTAGAAATGATGTTCATGGCCTCTCTATTTATAGATTTTTTAGAATGTCTAGAATCAACCTAAACCGTCCATCCTAAGATGCAAATGTGTGGTTGAGGAATAATTCAATTTTTCGAATTAAGTTTATAATTATCCTCATCATGACATTGGAAGAAGGGACAATTAAGAGGCATGGAGGGCATGAATCCTGATATTTATGGCATTTATAGCCTAGGGATGTCTTCCCAAGAAATGAGGTCACCTAATGATGTAGATATTCAATATTCATTTCCAAAACAAATTATTCAATAAGTTTCCATGGAATTATTAATTAGACCTAGATTTGGATTAATTATATCTTAAGCATGATTAAGCACTTTATGCACAAATTACTCAAATTGATTAGAATGCCTTGTTATTGGTCCAAAATTCAACTGGATTAGAATTGGAAGGCAATACCAGATGTGTTGGATGCATTATTTCATTTACGATGTTACTGACAATAAATAACAAAGGCATGCATCTTGTGTAAAATATTTGATAGAAAAGAGCAATTTAGAGCACCTAGGTACAAAATTAACATTTTGACTCAAAATGATTTGATCAAAGTTAGTTGGCCCATAAATTTCATTACCCCATTTAATGATACCCTAGCCAAAATTGGTATTTGAATATGTCAGTTTCAACTCATTTAATGCATTTTAATGTTATTAGGCCAAATTGTGTATTTTAAGCAAAAATTGGTCAAAAACCTAGTTGGGATTTATCGGTGGCTAGAATTAGGTGTCTACAGTTTGCCCTTGTTTGGGAAGGTGTTGCAAGTTATAAGCATAGTAACATCTCAAAGAATGAAAAGGTCCTGTATACCTATAACTGAAATGATGATAAACTAACTATATGATGCCCCCTCAAGGGAATGGCACAAGTAGGTTAGAAAATGGTCCCTCAAAAAGAAAAAAAGAAAAATGAGGGGACCAAAAAAAGGAAAGATGATGGGTGAAAACATAATGATATTGAAAAAGTAGTCAAAGTCATTGAGAATGCAAGTGGGATGGTGTATAATGGTTTGCTCAAAGGTGGTTATAAACATTGTACCCCAATAGTGATAACATGGTATGATAACACAATGATTTGCCCAAAGGTGGTTATAATCATTGAGAAGATGGAGTTGCCCCTGTTAGGATAGACAAACAAGATAATAATATGCCCTTGTATGGGAAGAAAAATTAAAGTGGTGACAACACAATGATTTGCCCAAAAGTGGTTATAATCAATGAGAAATATAGGTGGGACGGTGTGAAATGATTTTCCCATAGGCGGTTATAATCATTGGACCCTGATTATGGCAAACATGATAAACTTGGTTGAAGATGATGATAACTTAACATAGAGGATAATGATGAATTAGAATAACCTACTAGTAGGGAGATGCTCATCCAAACTAATAAAGGTTAAAATTCTTTCATGTTTAATTACTATGTTTGGGATATGATTAAGATGGAATCGAGATGTTGGTGCTGAAGAGATGTCACCCTTACTGAATAAACTTATTAAATCTTAGGTTTATTATAGCATGTGTCGATAGGAATCATGGTATAACATCATGAGGACTTGGCCAAAATATACATGAGGACTAACTCTCATAATCCAATACTCAATAGAAAACAATACACCAATGATAGAAACCATGATGACAATATAAACATATGAATATGGATGAATTCAAGTGTAAGTGTGGGCAAGGAATCACCCAATGAACTCATATAAACTAAATCAAGGCAACAGTACTGAAAGCAAACAAACAGACACAAACAAAATAACAAAGAAACAAACAAAGAAATACTCAATAAAAACCATACGAACATTGCCCCTAGAAAATAGGTGACAACTTAACAAATGAACAAAATGGGGAAATATAAGAAAAGAAAGGGGGTGGCCGAGCTATCTCCATATGTACTAGGCAAGTGGATGTTTCCTACATAGTTCCATGGATGTAATATACAATAAAAAACTTCAAGCCAAATGTAGTTCTCCCAGAGAATGGGAAGAATGTGATAACTGAGGGAAAAAAATAGAATGAATATCATAGAAGAAGAGGAATGGTCTTACAAAATGGCAAGTGCATGAGATAAAAGGTAAAAAAGGATAGGGAAACTAAATGATAAGTGATTTGCTTGTAACTTAGTAAGGGTTCCCATAATCCTTAAGGCAAAGAAGTGGTTAATGTTTTTGTTCTTTTATAATGATGTTTTAAATGTTTTTAGAATTTTTTTGGAGTATCTCAACTCAATTGATAATGATGAGACACTAACTAGTTTATGCTTGTAAAATGGTGAGAGCATTTAAAATAAGGTTGCTTGCAAAATGGTAAGAGCATGGTGGGAAGGGTGACTGAGCAGACCTCAAAAAGTAGCGAGCACTACCTACATAGTCCCAGAATAGGACCTCTAGTCACTATAGTTCCACCCTATAATGAATCAATTAGACTAGTGTAGCATTCAATTCAAACAAAATAGGCACAGTTGGTAAAAATTCAAAGTATGACATAGGAAGTGCCAAGTTGTTATGTCAAGGCTTAATAAACAAATGTTGCCCCTAATTTTTCCATAGGTGGTTATAACTAGGAGACAATGGCATGGATCAATGGTACTAATTTTCCCAAAGGTAATTATAATTATTAACAAGACTGGTGATAAGAAAGGAATAATAAATGAAGGATGCAACTACTAAAAATTCTATCACACTACTCCAAAATATGATCTATGTCTAAAGTATGTAAACTAGAAGATGAAACTGATCAGATACCTTGATGTTAAAAATGTGTAATGAATGGAAAAAACCAAGGTCAAATGGGCTAGGCTTTAGAACACACTAGGTTGGTAAGTCAGAAGTAGAAAATGGATATGGCTAAGAGGATAGATAAGGATGATATTTATACAAAGAAGAATAGTGATAAAATGGCATAATTAAAATGTTCCTTACAAACAATACACCTTAATGCTCAAGCATAGTACCACTTGAGATGAATAATATTCATCAACTCAAGAAGTTCATCTCTATCTGGTGTGGCAAGCCTGTATGCTCCTAATCCATAATCTATAGTAATGATGAAAGGCCCTGTCTAATTTGGTTTGAATTTTCCTTTATGCTTCTTCTTAGATGTGGTATTCTTTTGGTTTTCTTTAATAACAAGATCACCAAGTTAAAATGTTCTATACTTAACATGTTGATTATAGTGGCCTTTGAGTCAGTTTTGATATTCTTGAAGATTATTGAGCATAGTTGTGTGTTTCTCATCAAGTAGGTCTAGTTTTTGCAGGTGAACTACTCGATAGTCATGATCATCTAGGACATGCTTGAAAGAGATACACAGTGATGGCAATTCAACCTCAATGGGAAGGATGGCCTTAGTACCATAAACAAGTATGGAGTGGCTCCTGTGGGGATATGATGATTGGTATGATATGCCCAAAGGGCAGGGAATATTTGTAGGTGCTAATCATGATCGGCATCATTGATAATCTTTTTGAGAATAATGATAATGGTTTTGTTTGATGCTTCAGCCTAGCTATTACCTTGAGGATAATATACTACAAAAAAATGTTATGTGATGTTACATTTGGTACATAGCTATTCTACATCTTTGTTCTTGAATGATCCTCCATTATCAGATATAATGTCAAAGGTGATACCATAGTAGAAAATGAGATGGTTGAAGATGAATTTGGAAATTTACTTTCTAGTCATGTAAGTGAGGGGTATAGCTTCAACCCACTTAGTGAAATACTCGATGGTGATAAGGATATGTTTATGGTCGTCAGATGAAGTGGGGTTAATCTTCCCAATGAGGTCAAGTCCCAATGTATAAAATGGCCATGGTGTCAACATTTATTTTAGATTTTTGGTTCGGGCATGAATTAGATTAGCATGACATTGACATTTATCACACTTATTTACATATGCAGTAGCATTTATGTCCATCATGGGTCAATAATAACTGGTACACAAGATTTTTGGATAGGACTGCTCCACTAGAATGAGCTCCACATTCTCCTTGGTGTACTTCTCTTAATGCTAGTGTAGACTCTACCAAAGTTAGATTTCTATCAAAACTATGATGGTAAAGGGTAGATCCAAGTAGATTATAATGAGTGGAATGATGAATGAAGGCTTTGGTTTATTTTTGAGATAAGTTAAGTGGTAGAACTTAGTCATGAAGGTAGTTATAAAGGTCTGGGTACCAACAGAATTAGGACAAATAATGTCACAAATCATTGCAATGATTGAAGGTTCATGAACTAGTGCTAACAAATTCTCAATGAGGAACTATTACTCTCTAGTTATATCTACTTATTGAATTAGAGAGCCAATATAAGCCATGGCATCTACATATTTATTACTAGTCCTTGGTATGTGATCAAACTGAATGTTAGTAATTTGTTGCCTAAGAGTGTCGACCATGGTTTTATATAGAACTAGCTTTTCATCTTTGGTCTAAAAATGATTTGTGACCTAATTGATGATTAACTAAGAATCACCATAAACTTGGAGATGAGATATGTTCCAATGCACTGCCTATCTAAGTCCTATAATAAGTGCTTCATATTTAGCCATGTTATTTATACAAGGAAATCTGATTCTAAATTATTTAGAGATTAGATACCTCTATGGTATAATAAATAATAGGCCTACCCCTGATTCATGTGCAGTAAATAAACCATCAAAATTTAGCTTCTAGGGATACTACTTAAGGGGTGTGTCAATGAGAGTCATTATGTATTCATCAGGAAATTGAAACATGAGTGGTTGTGTGTCTATGAGAGGTGCTTCAACAAGTTTATCTACAAGAAATTGTCCTTTGATTGCCTTCTAATTGACATATTCTATGTCAAACTCACTGAGAAGCATGATCCATTTAGCCATTCTACCTTACAAATTTGTTTTAGATACTAGATACTTAATTAGATATACTTTTGAAATGACCATGGTCTTATTATTCAACATGTAATGGCATAGTTTATGAGCTATGAAGACCATGGCCAGATAATAATTTTCAATAGGTGCATAGTTATGTTTATATGTGAGAAAGGTATGGCTTAGGTAGTATACAGCATGCTCTTTTCCATTATCATCATGATGATCCAAGAATGCCCCCAGAGCATGGTTGGTAGCTGATAAGTATAATAAGAATGGCTTTCCCAGCATAGGAGGTAATAAAATAGCTAAATTAACAAGATAGTCTTTGAATTGTTGAAAAGTTATTTGGCAGTGATCATCTTAGTAAAATACAACTCCCTTCTTTAGAAGGTGTGTAAATAGATGACACTTGTCTGCTAACTGTGAAATAAAGCATCTGATTGATTGGATCTTACCTTGTAAACTATAGAATTGTTTTAAATTGGTTGGTGGTGACATCTCAATTATAGCATGGAATTTAGTTGGATCAACTTCAATACCTCTATGAGATATGACAAAGCAAAGTAATTTTCTTGAGTTTATACCAAACACACATTTCTTTAGATTGAGTCTAACTTTTTACTCTCTTAATCTTTCAAATATCTTACACAACACTATTGGATAGTCAGCCTTGGTTTTGGATTTTCCTCATATGTCATCGACATAGTCTTTAATAATATCATGCATCATATCATATAATATGATAGTCATGGGCATTTGATATGTATCTCTATCATTATTAAGGCCAAATGGCATTACCTGATAATAAAATGTTCCCTATGGAGTGGTGAATGTTGTTTTATGTTGGTCTTCTAGTGTTATTATGATCTAGTTGTATCCTGAAAATCCATCCATGAGTGAAAGCATGTCATAACCTACCATGGATTCGATGATCATGTCAATATTAACTAATGTAAAATCATCTTTAGGATAAGCTTTGTTGATGTCTCAAAAATTAGTATAGATTCTGATCCCTTCAAGATTTTTACTAACAGGTACCACATTAGAGATCCATTCTATGTAGTCAATAGATTAGATACATCCTAATTCTAAGAGTTTTTCCAAATTTTTCTTTACCAATATAATAATGCAAGGATGCATCTTATGTAGCTTTTGTTTTAATATTTTATCATCAAGATTGACCACAAGGTGGTGTAGAACCAAGCTGGGGTCCAAACTTAGCATCTCAAAATAGGCCCATGCAAAGATATCTAAAAATTCTCCCAAAAGAGCTGTAAAGAATTCATGTTCCTCCTCTATGAGTGATGCACCTAATTTTATCCATTTTAGGTCTGATAGAGTCCTAATGTTTACCTATGTTGTATCTTTGACTAGAAGGGTCAAACCATCTTCTAAGATATTAGGCAATGACTTGAACTATTGGACTATGTCAGGGTCCTTTGTTAGGACTTGCTCTTCAATTTCTCCTAAGCATCATGAATCTAAGTCCCCTAATGGGAGATCTAGCCATGTGACAAAAATAGTTAGAAATTCTTGAAGAATTTGATCAAATACTTGTTGTTGTGCAAAACTGAACTTGGATCTATAAGCAAGTTCATCATTGGTGGTCTCCTAGTCTAAATTTGAAGAAGAATGAACATCCCCATCTAATGGCACCTAAAATAGGTTTTCACCACTAGACTGGCCTTTATCTTTACTTTTTCCCTGGTCAGAAAGTGCCTTAAAGAGATTTTCACTTTAGGACCTCAATGTTTTACTTATTTATTTTTGGCTAAGGGTGTTCACCCACTCTCTAAAATAGGCTACAAAATCCAATGTAATTGTGAATCTTGACTTGTGATCTCCCAACAGAACATTGTCTCTAAGGCTTAAGATGTCACAAAATGCCTCATCATCCTAGAACTCATCAATTGATAGATTGGATTTTTTTTGGTCCCAATCTATCAGATGGAGATAATATAATGGCAATGGGTTATGATGAATAACCAAGGTAAGGTTAAAAATGGCAATGTTATCAAATAGGTTGGTTTCAGTTAGGTCATCAAAGGTGAAGCTATGATCAGACTCTACTTCACTGTCGACATCATCATCACTAGTCATAGATATGGATTTTAAATAATATATGTGGGGTCACCCCCAAGTGGTTTAAATCCAAGTCCATAAGGTCTTTCATACTTAGTCATGAAAATTGGCTCGATGGTTCCTTGTTGATTAGGTCTGAGGCCTCTTCCTTCATAATTGTGATGCTCCATGATCTTATTGGGAATAGGATACTTTGCACTTTATAACAATCATCTTGGTTGTCATTGTATAACCATGATTCATCCCCTTCAAGAGGGTTAGATTCTAGGCCAGATGTTGGTACAAATGTGATAGGTCCCTTATCTTTATTCTTTTATTGTCAATGCATATGTGGAGTGACTTTAGGTCACCCAAAGGTTTTTAGATTATGAAGAAGATTAGCAATATGAAATGTATCATGGGTCACATATTCTCCCAATCCATTATCTAAAATGGTGAAATGATTAGAAGCTTCAAGAGGCAGCATGTGGGAAAGGGAATCCAAGGTATTAAGATCTATGTAATTATTTAGTGAAGGTTCAATAAGTATATCCTTTCCTTTATCTTATTTGGAACTTGGATTCATGTCGTACTGATAATTATAGCTTTGAAATTTGGCCTCAAGTTGTTTACACTATTCATATGGGTGTAAATCTCTTAGAATATTCACTTTTATCCCTAAGTGGGAAAACTTGATACATTGGTGTAACATTGACAGGACTACATGAATCTCATGTAACCAAGGCCTGCCTAGAAGCATATTATATGATAGCTCAAGATCAAGCACATGGCAAAGTGTATTATGGGTTAAAGGCCCAATTATAACTGGTAAACTAATGGTGCCTTGTGATTCTCTTTCCTAATTATCATAGGCTTTGATGGTTATCATTTCTGGTTGGAGATCTACCATTGTGTACCCAAGAAGCTTGATGAGCTTTAGAGACACTATGTTGAGGCCTGATCCATTATCTATAAGGACACATTTCACTTTATGCCACTTTATATAAACTTCTATATATAATGGGTTATTATGGAGCAGGCCAAGGGAAGACATATCACTTTAGTTGAATATGACTTGTTGGGTTAGAGCTAGGTGTCCAACCAAAGCTTTAAATTTATCAAGGGATATGTCACTAGCAATAGTGGATTGGGTTAAAAAATCATTCAAGATATTCTTGTAGATTAGTGACGTACATAGTAAATCTAAAATAGAAATTTTTGTTGGTGTCTTCTACAATTGTTCCACAATATCAAACTTCTTGTCTTAATCAGTATTGAATAGTTTATTCTGAGGCTGAATGGCCAGTTGGATAATAGGTAAATTGGTAGATGGTTGTGGGCCTAGGATGGTAATTTTTGACCTCTAAGTTATGATTACATAATCAGGGTTAAATACTAAACAATTATTACTAACAAATGTTGGGAATGGTGTGGGACCAGTTAGGACAAGTCTCGACTGCCAGTGCACTCGTATGTGGTCACATGATAAGGACAAGGGTTGATATAAGGTCCAAAAGGGAAAGTCCTAGTTTGTTGGTTTGCATCTCCCAAGTCAAATAAGGATTATCCATGTAATTTGGCTAAATGTTATTGTTTAGCAATAGTCTAGGTTGATTAGTGTTTGGTTTAAGATTAATGGAGATGGTATTAATACTACCCCCTATAATATGGCTTGTAACCCTATTATAGTCATGTGCAACTGCATAGTAGGTTTGTTGGTTGTTACCATTCTGACCTTGGTTTTGGCCATTGTTCTCTTATTATGGGTTATGCTATTGATTTTTCTAATTCTATTGATTCAGCCTTTGATTTTGCTACTGCACTGGCCATTGTTGTTGTTGCTGATTGTTTTACTATTATTGACTGTTATGTCAAGGAAAGGGGATTTGATAAATCCCAAGAGTTTGATTGGAAGTGGAAGCATCATTATCCAATGTTATCTCACTATTATCTAACATATTATAAATTAAATGCTTGATTTGGACACATCTTCATATATTATGTGTATTGACCTGATGATATTCACAAAATTCATTTTCATGGTACCAATCAGGTTAAGAAATGCCTTGTGGATACTGCTTTGGTATAGGCCAAATAATAAAATTAGTGTTATCAAGCTTGTGAAATATAGACCTAATAGGTTCTCTTAGGTCACTAAAGACATGATGTGCAGGCACAATTCTCCTAGGAGGAGGGGTTTGCAATGATAAAGGTTGTTATATTTGTTATGCAGGTCTTGGTTGTTATGCTTGCGTCATTGGTTAGAGAGGTTGTTGGGTAGGAGTAAGTTGAAAAGGTGGTGCAGATGACATTTTCACCATTTAGACATAACATGATTTGGTTACTCCATTTCCCACAACATTATTATTGCAGTTGAATTGCTTCGATCTTTCTTGGTTATTGGCATGTACCAGTTGTGATGTTTGCACTTGAATAGGATGTTGATGTTGGCCATTTCCTGATTGGTACCTTGATTTTGATTAGTTTAATTAAGTTTTATGACTCCTTTATTGATGATTGCCCACTTGATCAACAAACCTTTATCAATGATCTCTTTGAAAGTATGTGCACATTGTAGTTCTAGATGATAAGTTATCTCACTATGCAAATTTTTAGTAAACATAGTAGCTAATTATTTATCTGGTAAACTATGGGTAAAATATCTTACAAGGGCTCTCCATCATTGTAGATAACTTACAAAACCCTCACCATTTTTTTGTTTTTCTTGTGTTAAATCCACTAATGAAATCTCATGTTTGAGATTATAGGAAAAGTGTTGTACAAACTTATCAAAAGGATCATCAAAATCCATTACTAAATTTTTAGGCAACTTTAAAAACCACTCCAAGGCTTGTCCAACCAAGCTCCAAGGAAATAACAACAAAATATATATGTCACTATATGTTATTGGTTGACATGTGACAAAGAACTCAGTCAAATGAGCCTTAGGGTCACCTTTCCCTTTGTTTTTTTTGAATTTTTGTGGTTTGTATCTTAGAGGAAATGGTATCTAAAAATACTCCATGTTGAATGGATTAGAACACATGTCATCCAACTTAAACGTTTTAGTCTATTTCCCAACTTGAATGGTAGCAATTGCATCCTTCATTTATTACAATTTTTGGGATATGAAACTAGAAGGAACATTGGTTTGAGGGAGAACATTGGTTTGGGTAGATGGTTGGGAGGTCACAATTGGGACACTTTGACCAGGGTATGATGGAGATATCTATTGGGGTATATTTGATTTGGTTGGGGAATGGACCAGGAATATGCATACATGGATTAGGATGTACTTGAAATTATACATTTGGTTGTGTGATAATCTAGTTTGGGTTGGTGATAAAGGTTTGACTTGGAGTATTTTGTGATTGGGATGCAGGGATATAACTATAATGTGCCTGTTGTGTTTGAAAAGGGATATGTTACTGACTAATCAAACCTTGTTGTTGAGTGGGAACTTGTAGACCAAGACCATGTCTCTAAATTTTTGGCACATTTTAAACCAACAGCTATTTAGTAGGTACTTGAGAAACATGGTAGCCTCCTTATTACATGAATCCTTATGGGGAAGTGAAAATATGTTGTAGATTTGGCATCTATCATTGACTGAAATTTGCATGTTGTTGACTAGTTATTGCTTAGTTTTGGATTGGCATATTAGTCTATAACTAAAGAGGTATGTTTGTCATTACCTGATGAGGTGGAACATTAGTTTCCCTTGATTGAGGTGGCAATGTATTTTTCCTTTGTTGTATTGGTACACTAGATTGTGCCTGCTATTATGGAATACTACTCATTACTTGTTGAGGAGGAGTAGGATTTGTCACATTCTATCATTGAGGCATGGCATTGGCCATTATTTGAATATCTAATCCTATAAGTTGTATACATGAGGAAGCATCTAGTTGAGGTTGGAATTTAGAGACTCCTACTCCCTAGTATGATGATCCACTCATGGAATTAACTATAAGTATTGTTGTTGTATAGTTGTTTATGCATTAGTACCACTTTGATTGGGATTAGATGCTACTTGCACATTGTCCACTACATTTGGCTCACTATTCTATGTAGAGATTGAAGACACTTCTTTAATAATAGGCATCTGCATCAAGTTATCTACTAAAGTGGTTTGCAAAAATAGGTCAGAACTCAAATTCTCTTATCTAGTTAAATTTATCAACACTCCTGTTGAAGGAACTAAGTCAATAAGAGGTTTGCTCATCATGTTCATCTGATTGAAATTATGTGCTAGATTCAAATAGGCTTGATATGCTATCTACATTTGGTTAAAGTGGTCTTCCATGATGTTTTTGCCTCGATTAGATATATTATGGTCTTGATACATTGTTTGGACTAGAGCCATAGGATTGCTAAAAGAAGCTTGTTGATCATAAATGATATTGTGGGGCACTCTTACTAGGCTTGATAATTTTCATGGGGGAAGTCTGCTAGAAACCTGGCCCCTACCTCTATGGCTCTAACCAAAATCTAATCTTTATTTTCTAACAAATGTCACTCAAACAAAAATGGATCATTCGTGGAAGCCGTATTAGTAGAATATGATTGTTGAATAACTAGCTCATCCATTGTGGGTATTGTAGCTAGGTATTATGTAGTTTAATCTTGGTCTTATTCTGAATAAGGTGGTGTACTAACTAATTAATTAGCCAATAGATCTTGGCTTTATGCCCCTAATTGAGTATTATAAGAGGGATAAGAATCCATCACATAAGCAATATTATATGCATAGGGAACTTACACCATTTCTTCCTATGCAACTACATTACTAATCCCTGGATTGTACATGAGTCCACTATGAGTGTAGGAATACATGTTGAGATCCATAGTCAATGCTTTGCAATAAAAGGTCAAAGAGTTTTACAAACTCTAAAAAGGACAATATCTAAAATAGATGATTTTCCAACTTGGTCTAGATTCATCAAAAGGATCAAAAGGTTTATTCAAAGATTTATGAGGAAACAAGCTAGCATGAAGTATCTAATGTTTCATTGTTCACACAAAGATAAGCAAGTAAATGGACCAAAAATAAAAATGCTAAACTCTAAGGTCGAAGTGTTTCAAATCAATCTATTCTAGGAATTTAAAAGTTGCTAGGTATTTTGTCCAAACACGGCGTCAAAAGCTAGACTTAAAAAAGGCATGTGCTAGGACTTTTGGCCAACCAGTGTCAAAAGCTAGACTGTGAAATAGATGAAAGTTTTAATCTAACGGATTTGAAACACTTCTAACAAACACTAGTCATTTGATTCTTGGACATAAACTCGATCAACTAGGTATAAGGTATGAAACAAAAGGAACTTTTAGAGATAGTTTATTTTCTCATAAATAATGGTATAAAACTTGGTTATTTTAACAAATAATCTAGACAAAAGTAAATGGTATAACTATGTTAGACAAAGGATCATAAAAATACACTCAGATCGGTATAAAAATCTGGGAACAAAATTTGAACTTTATGCAAGAGGGTTTATGAAATAATATTTGAAATGTTTTGGGCAGCATAATGATGTTATACTACCTAAAAGGTATGAGAAAAAAGTTTGTTTCAAAAAATATCTAGGGCAAAGATAGTTTCCCATAATTTTGACAGCATAACACTACTTTTCTTGACTCAAAATGTTATGGTGCATAGACTCAAAGTGCAAGTGTTTAGCACAAAATGGCTTAAGTTTATCAAGTGGGGATAATGATCTTAAGTCTAAAATGGCCTTCAACCCAAATGGGAAATTGAACCTAAGTTCTCTCAAGTTTAATGTAAATGGTGAATCCACTTAACACATCAACCTTATGAACTTATAAAGGTGAAATTTTGAATTTAGATTATAAATGGACTTAAACGACTTTGGCAAAGGTCTAGACTCAATTGGGTAGCATAATTGCGCTAAAGTGGATGATATGACTCCCAATTTTTTGAGGTACTTTTGAATAAGTCAAATTGATGATCTCATGTGGGCATTATAATGCCTCTTTGTTCAAAAAAAATGAGGACCATGTGTTTTGGTTTGTATCATTTGTTTACACCAAGTTTTGACTTCAAACAAGACTTTAATCTAGGACAAAACTCAATTGATTAATCGCTCTTAGACACTAAATTAACAAGGTTACTTGGTATTATTGGAATCCATCTATACACATCATTTGAGAAGATTTTAAGTGTTCATCCAAAAGTAAATGTGCATTATATAGTAGGGTTTTTACACCCCCATTTCTCTCAAATGATAGTACTACGACATGGACCTTGGGGTGCACCTTACACCAATAATACTTCCATGGCAAGTGGGGATTTGTCTAAGATCTAACAATTTTTTGAACATTCTAGGGGAATCAATTGCATAATGACTTTCATGCCAAATAATGAAAAAGAAAAGCATGAATTTTAGGTCTGTATCACTTGGCTTGTTATAAAAAAGGTCTAGTCATTTTTATAACCATTATATCTTATTGTTTGCTCAATATAGTGCGATTTCCAAAGTGAAACTACGTCCCATGTGCAAATCTAATTAGGAGCCAAATGAACTCAATGTTGGGAGATGAAACCCTGGGTCAAAGATTCCCTAAAGAACTCATAGTAGGTGATGAAGTTCCCCTCACAAGCCAAGTTTGCATAAAAATAAAGAAAGCATGAAAATAGAAAGACTTTATGGTCATTTTTAAGGTCACCCAAACTTTGATGAGTTTTTGGTGAGTGTTTTAGATGAATTTCTTTCTAAACCTTGGACTAGGCTATTTACAATAGGAATGGCACTTTTGATTCTAAGGGTTCCCTAAAGGGGACAAATAGAAGAGCATACATGCAACATTGCTCTTTTTTCCAAACAAAAAATAATCTAATTTAAATAACTAAGTGAATACAAAAAGCTTGGAAAGGTGAGTTCATTTGTAAGCCCAAATTCAAAAAATGAGGTGGTGTTTATTTGACCCCTTGGTCTTAGTTGTAAGTTTGAAAACTAATGCTAAAAACACTTATTTAAGCACCTTAAATGTTACTTTAAGCACCAAAATAATGTTCATAATTCATTTTTAAACATACAAAAGGTGATCTAAACATGTTTTTAGCAAATTACAAGCTTGGTCTTGTAACAAAAGTGTTAGCATGTCCTTTAGCCTTGAAGCTATTTTGGGTTTGAAATAATGAACTTAAAAAAAAATAGCTCTCAAGTTCATGTTTTAAGAAAAACACAGTGACTGACATCAGTTATACCAATAATGACCAACAATAGTGATTCAACTGATGACAGTTTTACTAACTGACGTCGGAAACTGTGTAAACTCGTGACAAAGAAAAATGGTAAAACAAAGTTAGAAAATCAAATTGCAAGAGTTTTAATGATCCAAATGAAGATTTTAAAGTTACATAATGATCTTCTTCATGTGTGGGATGTGTTTAGTCCTACTGGGCATGCCATTTATGATCTAAGAATTTGACTCAAGAGAGGATGGATAGTATCGTGTTAGTTTCAAAATGAAAATAAAATGAAAGAAACACACTAACTAGCATAACATCTCTAGGCCTAGACACTAGGGAGAGATTAGTTAACAAACATGAATAAAAAACACAACTAAAATGCAAAATAAACCCTCTTTTACCTTCCTTGGATGCTCCAAAATACTTGTTGTAGTGGCTTAATCGGCTTGTGCTCATGAAGTCTTCATCAAAGGAGGCTGGGCTATATCCTCTTCTCCTTGGCACCTTGTGGCTTTGGATTAGCTTGGATTAGAATTATTTTGGCATGGTAACACTAATTGCAATGGATTTTGAAATCATTTGTGCATTATAACTTTGCATTATCAAGACTTAGAAATTATGTTCATGGCCTCTCTATTTATAAATTTTTGAGAATGTCTAGAATCAACCTAAATTGTCCATCCTGAGATGCAGATGTGTGGTTGAGAATTAATTTAATTTTTGGAATTAAGTTTATAATTATCCTCATCATGAAATTGGAAGAAGGGGTAATTTAGAGGCATGGAGGGCATCATGGAAGGCATTGATGAGGCATGGATGAATTTTGATATTTGTGGCATTTATGGCTTAGGGATGTCTTCCCAAGAAATGAGGTCATTTGATGATGTAGATATTCAATATTCATTTCCAAAACAAATTATTCAAAAAGTTTCCATGGAATTCTTAATTAGGCCTTGATTTGGATTAATTATATCTTAGGCATGATTAAGTACCTTGTGCACAAATTACTCAAATTGATTAGAATGCCTTATTATTGGTCCAAAATTTGACTAGATTAGAATTGGAAGGCAATGTTAGACGTATTATTCCATTTAGGATGTTACTAACAACAAATAACAAAGGCATGCATCTTGTGTAAAAGATTTGATAGGAAAGAGCAATTTATATCACCTAGGTGCAAAATTGGTATTTTGACTCAGAATGATCTGATCAAAGTTAGTTGGCTCATAAATTGCATTGCCCCATTTAATGATACCCTAGCCAAAATTAGCATTTGAATATGTTATTTTCAACTCATTTAATGAATTTTAGTGTTTTTAGGCCAAATTATGTATTTTAAGTGTAAATTGGTCAAAAGCCTAGTTGGAGGTTATTAGTGGCTAGAATTAGGTATCTACAATTACCACATTTGCATGAGCTAATTTAGATTTGTTGGAGATAGGATTTTCATTCAATGATTTTAATATCAAATCATGTTATTTAGTGATTGAGTAAGTTCATCAAACATTATGTTTGCCTTGATATTTTTCATATCTTCCACTATGTCGTATCCAACTTTTGATGTTGTGTAAGGAGATTATATTATTGGTTGAGTTTCCTTACCTTTAGGGGTAGAAGATTGTTATTTGTCCTGCCATCAGGAGGTGTATCTAGTTTATTAGGTGGGGTAAAAGTTGTCAGAGGTGGGTTCTGACCTTTACTTCTCAAGGCATAGTTGCTTCTCTAATATTTTTGGAAAGCTTGCACCTCCACAACATTGTGTTCACACTCATTCTCATCTTGATTGGGAAATTCATTATTTTCCATTATGATGACTATTTCTTGAGCTCTAAAAGCATCATTGTTATCATCAGAGCCTTTAGCATTACTTTGATCAGTGGGATTCATCTTGAACCCTTCCATTTAGCTCTAAATGACTTCAAATGCATGACATAACTCAACACATTATAGTTCTCCATGTCTAATGGTATTGTGTACTCAACACCAATTGGGCAAGGCCATCTTGTAAATTTTGATCTTAGAAAACTTGGTCAAGGGAAGCTCATTATTATTATTATACCTATTGAACGGTCTATTATACGTATGGAAGTTATAATTTATATTGGAACTCTCACCAGTATTTCCCCTTTTTTTTTTGAGATCCAAGAAATCATTAGCAAGTTTTTGAATAGTTCTTTGTATTGAATATAACTCTCCCTTGGGAGGATTTGAACTCTTGTTTTAGGTTGAATTTTGAATGTTAGTGTTATTTATGGGAACCATTGTTTAACTGATGTTATTCTAGGGATGTGCTCTAGCATTTGCTTGGTTAAATAGTCTGAGTTATTGGTTGGGTGTAGTGTGGCTCAATGGCAACTGGTTAATTACTGGTAGTTGGTTTAATGTAGGCATGTTCAGATTTGTGTTGGGTATTACATTTAGAGTAGGTAATATTGGGTCATTGTTTGATATAGCAAAGGTAGGATGACCTTATAGGTGTATTTTCTCATAAATATGGATGGCTTCAGCATATTCTAAAGGTAACATGTCAATATTCAAGGCTCTTCTTAGGAAGATAGATGTCATTAGGACCAAGGCATTCTTGTATATTTCTAAAGCTAAATCTTCTGTCGGCTTATAGCTTGGAGATGTCAGGGTATAAATATTTTTAAACCTTATGTTAAATGTTATAATTAGTTCTCTTATGTCCCTTTTGAGAGTGGTAAACCATTGGTACACAACTCTTAGGCTTACTACCCTACCAAATTGGGCAATAAAAGTATCATTAAACTCACCCCATCCCATAATGGAATCTTCTAGCAAGTTGAGGAACCAATCATAAATTGTATCTCAAAATGTAAAGGGAAAAGGATAGAAAGCCATGCCCTCATGGATTACATTAAGCAGCCTCAAATATTCTTCAAAGGACTTTATATGCTCCTTAGTGGTTACTCTACCAATGGGGGTAAAAAGAGGCAATTATTTTTTTGACTTCCTTGGTAGATCATGCACGGCTCCAAGGACATTGATGGATGAGCTAGTTGACCATGCCATGATTTGTAAGAGGAGTTAAAAATTTTGGTTAGATGGGAAATTTAGACGAGTCCTAAACCTCATATGCTTGACTTTATCTACTTTAGCCTTTTTATGGGTTTCTAGGGATGTTAAAGGGATTATGGGTTTAGATCGAGATCTCATTCTAATCCTAGGAAACTCTAGGATACAGAACGGGTATTAAAAGTAAAAGAACTTAAAAGATGGCTTCACAAGTGATAAATGTTGCAAAGATCAGTCAATCTTCTATAAAGAAGCCTTAGATCAAGTAGATTTACCTTGATCTTTGAAGATCCAAGCCTTGAAACCTCAAATTTTTTAGTCCCTACACAAATATAGTTAGTCTTGTATATTAACTTACAAATATCAGTATTAGGAAAGCATTTTAAAGCATTTATATGCCTAATTTAAAAATCTAAGGGTGTTTAAGCATTTAAAAACATCTTCCAGCACAATTTTATGCAAAGGTTTACTCAATCTTAAATGCATTAGATCAAGTATGATCTTAAATGTCTAGATCTAGTATAAGCAAGGTCTTAGCGAATGATCTTTGCATAAATTGTTATGAATATCCATACTATTTACAAAATTTACATTAACCTTTGCAAAGATGACCAAAGCAACCTTAAATATGCCTACAAAATAGGGTCTTTCACTTATCTTTGCATAAATTTAGACAAATATCTAGATTATTTACCATATTTTATAAATAGACACTATCTTTAATGAAATCCTTCAAAGATTGCAAAGATCCATGTAAAGAATACAAAGATTCCTAAAAAGAATGTCAATCATTAGTGTCCTTTAAAAATATTTATGTAATTTGAAACAATTACACCTATATTTAACAAAGCACACTACAATTTCACTAAGGTGCATGAAATTAATTATATACATGCCCTCCTTTTAGCTCCAGCATTTCCCTTCCTGTTGTTGCACTTAATGTGTTCCCTATGTCACTAGGGAATGGGGGGAAAGTAATGAACTCCATTTTAAGTCCTAGAAGACTTGGGGCCTGAGTTGTTTACACAAATAATACTATAAATAGTAAAATAGCAAAGATATGGTCACCACTAGTGAGTCTGCAAGCAGACCCTACTGTAGGGACAACATATATTACATAGTGACACTTTATTTCATGCCAATCTTTATGAAATTGTTATAATCTTTGCCAATTATTTCCCAAAATATAAACAAACAATGAATACTTATAGAATGAGCTAATATAAATTTAATCATGGGTAGATACAAAGGTAAAAAGGGCAAGGCAGAAAGAGAATTTGCTTTAGATGATCAAAGGTGCTAAATCTTCTAACTTATGTGACAATGTCATAAAAAACTAGCATTTACAAACTCTAGAGTATTATTCAAAGCTAAATAAACATAGTTGAAGCTTCAAAAGAAAGGAAATGCATGTATCTAAAAGCATATGTTACACAAAAATTACTCATTCACAGTAAAGTGCATAGCACATTTAGTTACAAATAAGATGAAAATAGAGCACATATACTAGCAGACTTGTCAGCCTAGTGTTAAACTCAAACTAATAAATGCATATATTGAATGTTATTTCCAAATTAGTCAACATAAAGAAACCATTAATTATCTAAAATCATGAGAAAGAAAAACTATAGAATACACAATCAAACACTAAAACAATCTCTCAAATTTTTGGCTCTTTTGTATTAGTTCTATCATAACTGTTCTTGATTTACAGTGAGTGGGAATACCCCTATATATAGGCTTCAAAATTTCCTATGTAAGTTCAAGTGGGACCATCAAAAGGAGTCCAAATGCAACTAAGTGGCCAAAATGCCACATATTACAATGGGAATATTCTAAATTTAAATTTACAAAACAAAGTTGAATATTCCATCAAGGTCCTAGAAGAGGTTGTTGAGACACTTGATGCAACTACCCTTATTTCTTTTATGCCTCTTCTTTCACCAAACCTCTATGCATGCCAAGTAATCTTTGTCAATTTGGTTTAAGTCTAGGATCATAGGCTAGAAAAAATCAAGTGTTTCCTGAATTAGCCTGTTATGTTTTGCAAGTACAAGCCTCAATGCTTCTTCAATGGCATTGGTTCTTTCTAGCCTCTAGTTGGCAAAAGCCACAATGTTCATTACCACAGTAGTTGTCTTAGCCTTGGAAATGTCCTACTAGAACATAGCAACAAATATTTTCATCTAAGCCTTGAATTCTTGGTCATCTATGAAGGTGCCATCAGGTTTGGTCACCCTATTGACCATAGCATCATTCAATAAGAGGGCAATCTTGAATTCACTCTTCTCTAAGGATGCAATTACATCCTTAACTTGATCCAACCATCTTTCAATATACTTTTTTTGTTCATCAAGATGGTTTGTGTTGGGATGATATCCTTAAGTGGCAAAACCTTAAGGTTTGAGAATTTATTGCTTCTTGCAACTCTAGCCAAGTTTTCTAACTTAACATCATAGAGTGAAAGTTTTTGATCAAATTTAATGACCACATTCAACTTTAGGGTCCCATATTCTTGTCTTCTCTTCATGACTTTGTATAGGTTGAAGACATTGATGACTTCATTGATGGTATGTACCATGGTGTTGTCTAGAATTATAGGTAATATATGTTCTTTGAACTTCTTCAACTCTTAATGCATGCCTCTCATCAAGGCAACTATGGATTATGCTTAAGCTTGGACTATGGACAAAAAGTCCTTTGCATAATCCTCCACCTCACCTGGGCTAGCCTTCCTCTTCCTTATCAAAATGAAGAGGGACCCTTAACTTTCATGGACCACCATTGAGCTCAACTATGGCTGCTCAACTTTTCTTCTCATCAGCCTCTTCATAGTGCATGTGGTAGCATCAAATCTCATCCCAATTTGAGGTGCAAAGAGGTGTTAGGGTGTGGAGATAAAAGCTTCAACTGTTGCAGACATGGAGAGGTTGTTGAGTTCCAGAAGTGCTGGCGTCGGCAGTGTAACCAACGTCGGTCACAGACAGTGCAGAAGGAAATTGGCATCGGTAGGGAGTCGGCCAACGTCTATCAAAACCAGTCAGATAGGGACCGACGTTGGTCACCTGTGTGTTCCAGAACTGTTCGTTGTACGAACAGTTAGTTAAGTGAACTGAGTGTTTGCATGTTAAAGGGCTAATTATAGTCTCGAGTTGTGTGTCTAATTATTGTAATTAGAGGTCTATTTTTGTATGCATGGGATTCTATTTAAAGACCCATGAGGCATGTATTGTAATAATCAAGAAGGCAAGTAAATCATTGAAGCAGAAAGCAAGGTCAAGGAGATCTACAAGCAAGTAAGGTCAAGGAGATCAGCTGTAGCATTCAAGGAGGGGATAACAACTCAGGTTGTTGAGTTGGTTTTGGTTGAGCAAGAGAGAGAGGGAAGAAGGTCTTGAGGTGTGGCAAGCCTTTGAGGTGGAGGAAGAAGTGGCATCTTCCTTATTGTATTTTCTTCTAGTAGTATTTAATACAAGAGTGTGTATTGTCTCTCAAATTCTTTGTTGTCTCATGTTTCTAGTTACTTAATCATTATGGTATAATTTCGTGTTTAATTGCTTATAAGAAAAGTAATCAATTGTGCTTCCTTGGAGGGGTTCCTGACAAGTGGTATCAGAGCTTTTGGTTGGGATACTAATAGGTTGTATTAGATCTGGTTAGTGTGTTTTGATTACAGGTTACTCACAGGGATTTCTGTTTGAGTGGGAGTAGAGCAATGGCAGAAGAAAGTAAGCTACGAATGGAGAAGTTTAACGGCAAGAATTATCAACATTGGAGGATGCAGATAGAGGATTATCTGTATCAAAAAGATTTGTACTTACCATTGGGTGGGGCTGCATGCAAGCCCACAGATATGAAGGATGAAGAATGGAACGTTCTTGATCAGTAGGCTCTAGGTTCCATAACGTTGAGCCTTGCATCATTTGTGATTTCTAACTTATCACAGTGCAAGACAACGGAAGAGTTGATAAAATCTTTGGCAAATTTATATGAAAAGCCCTCAGCGTCAAATAAGGTATTTCTTATGAAACAGTTATTTACTTTGCAAATGCAAGAATGTGGATCGGTATATACTCATCTTAGTGATTTCCATGGTTTGGTAAACTAGTTAGCTTCAGTCAATATTGTTTTTGATGATGAAGTAAAGGCTCTCTTGATATTATGCTCTTTACCTAAAAGTTGGGATAGTTTGGTTATGGCAGTAAGTAATTCTGCATCTGCTTCTAAAATCTTAAAATTTTATGATGTTGTGAGTGTGATATTGAATGAAGAAACACATAGGAAAAGCATAGGTGAATCATCAGGGAATGCTCTAAGTGCAGAAAGCAGGGGAAGGCAAAGAGAGAAACTAGAGCAAGGGAAATCAAGGTCGAAAAGGAGATCCGAATCCAAAGGTATTACCTGCTAGTTTTGTGGAAAGAAAGGACACACAAAGAAGGAGTGTTGGTTGAGGGATAAAGAGAATCAACCTAAAGGTAAATAAGAAGCAAAAGATGCAAATATTGCGGTACAGGATGCTCTCATACTTTCTTTGGATAGTCAGGTAGGATCATGGATTTTAGATTCTGGTTTTTCTTTTCATGCATCCCCAAACAGAGATTTGTTCCATGAGTATGTCCAGGGAGACTTTGGAGTGCTTTATTTAGGGGATGGTACGCCTTGTCAAATAGTTGGCAAAGGGAAAGTGCAGCTGAAATTGCAGATGGACAACACATGGGTGTTAAAGGAGGTTATGCATGTCCCAGTTCTAAAGTAGAGTTTGGTTTCTGTAGGAAGGTTGGGTGATGAGGGATGCACAATAACCCTCACAACGAATTCTTAGAAGGTTACCAAGGTGCACTTGTTTTAGTAAGAGGTAAGAAAGTAGGTACTCTTTATCTATCTACTTGTATTACTGATTCTACTTCTGGTTTATCTACTTCAGCTGTAGATTCAAATATGTGGCTTAATAGGCTTGGTCACATGAATAAGAAGGGAATGGACGTTCTTGAATCAAAAGGTATGTGTTCAGATTCGGAAGGCATAGATAGAGTTCATTGTAGGAAAAGGAAATTTGATGCTTTTAACAAGAACAGGGAAGCCTTGGTGTTTATAGAGGAGATGATGGACAGAGATCAGTCACAGGGGCTAAATAAATCTGAGCAGGGTAGTATGGACAGGGTTATGATCCAAGATGAGATCGCAGATAAATAAATCATCACATATAGGAAAACATAGGTACCGACATTGGTGCTCCAATGGCACCAACGTCGGCCAGACAGGTACCGACATCGATCATGTGCAGACTAGCAGGGTCGATAGAGTCGGCAGGAGAAGATCGATGTCGATTAGGCACGAACCGACGTCGGTAGAGGGGACACCGACGTCAGCCAGGGAAACGACGTCGGCAGTCAGGGTCAGTATAAGGAACTAACATTAGTCGGAGCAGACTGGGAGATGGCCGAGATCGATCACTGGAATAGATGTTGGGCAGACAGCAAGCTTTCAAGGAGTCTCAAACGCCTATATGGAGGTCAGAAAGGGTAAGTGAACCTCATATTCATTGTTCACCTTCTTTATATTGCTTATTGATGGTCAAAGAACTAGGAAGATGTGAAGAGGCAATGCAGGTAGAATCCAAAAATAGTGGGAGCTTGGCATGGATGAGGAGTGTGAGTTCTTGGAGAAGAACCAAACAGGTATTTGTTGGTAGAGTTGTCAGCTGGAAGAAAGCACTAGATAGAGGGATGGATTCCCAAGTTAGAGAAGAGAGTGGATGGACACGTGAGACAAAAGGCTATGGTATATGGTCTTGATTAGGCTACAGGACAATGGAGGTTTGACCATTGTATTTTTCTTTACCAAGTTGGATAATATTAGCTACATTATCCTGTTACTATTTTGTGTTACTTGTTGCAGGGTTTTATATACAGGGATTTTCTGAGCTAAGGGTAAAGTTAGTTCAGAGGTATGTCATGAAGAATTTGGGAGCAGCAAAATTCTTTTGGCATAAGTGACAGGTATAGCATCACAGGTTTTGTGGTGGTTGGTCTTTAGGAGTGAGCTTGAAGAGGGATATAGAGCCAAGGAAACAAACTAGATGGAGTACAGGTATAGGTACAGTTGCAGTTGTTTATCTCTAAGTGGGAGATTGTTAGGGTGTGGAGCTAAAAGCTTCAACTGTTGTAGACATGGAGAGGTTGTTGAGTTCCAGAAGTGCCGACATTGGTAGTGTAACCGACGTCGGTCACAGACAGTGTAGAAGGAAACCGGCATCGGCAGGGAGTCGGTCGACGTCGGTCAGAACCAGTCAGATAGGGACCGACGTCGGTCGCCTGTGTGTTTTAGAACTGTTTGTTGCATGAACAGTTAGTTAAGTGAACTGAGTGTTTGCATGTTAAAGGGCTAATTATAGTCTCGAGCTGCATGTCTAATTATTGTAATTAGAGGTCTATTTTTGTATGCACGGGATTCTATTTAAAGACCCATGAGGCATGTATTGTAATAATCAAGAAGGCAAGTAAAGCATTGAAGCAGAAAGCAAGGTCAAGGAGATCTACAAGCAAGTAAGGTCAAGGAGATCAGCTGTAGCATTCAAGGAGGGGATAACAACTCAGGTTGTTGAGTTGGTTTTGGTTGAGCAAGAGAGAGAGGGAAGAAGGTCTTAAGGTGTGGCAAGCCTTTGAGGTGGAGGAAGAAGTGGCATCTTCCTTATTGTATTTTCTTCTAGTAGTATTTAATACAAGAGTGTGTATTGTCTCTCAAATTCTTTGTTGTCTCATGTTTCTAGTTACTTAATCATTCTGGTATAATTCCGTGTTTAATTTCTTATAAGAAAAGTAATAAATTGTGCTTCCTTGGAGGGGTTCCTGACAAGAGGACCACTTGAGGCCTCTCTTGTCTTGATGCCTTTATAATGTCTCTAACCTAATTTGGGGTAATAGTAAGTGTTGGCTTTGTTGGAGGTGGTTTCAATGGAGGTGTTAGGGTAGAGGCAAAGGCTAGGGTTATAGCAGGGATGTGTGATAAGCCTGGTGGATCTATTTACCCAAGTGTGCTAAATAGAGATCTTGCAGGGTTCATATCAAGGATAAATGCAGGAAAATTTGGAAGCATACTTACCTTTTTAGCCATAATAACATTAAGTGGATTTTAAAAGGTGAACAACTTTAAAATGGGCCTTAATGGCCTTGTTGGTGTATGGTAACCAATAGAAAGTGAGGCACCTATTGTGGTTGCCTAGGAAGAAATAATTTTCACAGTGGCATGAGTAATAAAATGGGGGAAGGTGAATCCAAAGGAAGTACTAGCTTGGCTCATTCTAGTGTCAGCTGAAGGCTGAGTAGTGGTAGATGCAAGGGTTGATGATGCTAGAGCTAATAAGGAAATAATGGTAGGGGAACAAATGTAAAATCAAGATCAGAAGTAGATGTACTTGTAATTGGTAAGGAAGGTAGTGGGATATTACTTACATCAAGATCCTACAATGTGATTATGGGTTCTAAAGTCACTTGAGAAGATGATGGAGGAGGTATTGCCCCTCTCATATTAGTTTTGGGCTCATTCTTCCTTTTGTAAACCTTTTCAATGTTCCTCCCAGCCAACTCATGTAGTTATTCCATAGATAGCTCAATGCCTTGCTACAATTCACTAAGGTTAATGGTAGTAAGGTTAAGTTGATCCAAGATTTAGAGAATGACTCCCATAGCTAATGCAAAGATCAATACAAGCCCATGGGAGGGGTCTAGTTGGTTTCTAGATCCTCCTTTCTTAGAGCTTAGAAGTAGGCTCTGACTGCTTGAAGTGGAAATAAGTGAAGGTCTACATGGCATGTTCTTAATAAGAGGAACATTTTCTTTTTCTTCCTCTTCCTACCCTTACTCATAATTTACATCAAACATGTTCCCATGAGTTGGAGTTGGCTAAGGTTTAATGATATCTTCCTTCTGCTTCTCTCTATCAAGCCTCATTTCCAACTCAATATTCTTTTCGATTGCATTCTTTAGGACCATCGCATCATTCATAGCATCTTTGTATATCCATTCATGCACTTCTTGATGCTTGTAAACCATAGCCACATCTTTCCTAAATTTGAAGAGGTGTTTGGCAATGACATTGTTGGGTTCCCATGTTCAGAAGTCATCCTTAGGCAATATGTAAGAATCCCTATGCCTAGTAGCTATAATAACATCATGCCACTTTATGATCTTAGTCCTTCCTCTTTTATATGGAACCTTGTGGGGGGGTTGTCTTCTTCTTATTTTTGAAGACTCCATCAACTCTATGTAGCATTTGATAAGCCATCTCTTCTTCTACCAGCGTCATTAGCACGTACCTTGATAATCTGAGAGGAGCCACCATCACTCCCTCTATTTTGATTACTATGTAATCTGGGTATAACTAGTAGCTACCCATGTCCCTTAGAGTTTTCTTGACTTTCAGAGGAAGCCTCATCATCTCACACTTAGTGATTGACTTGTAAACAACTAGGTAGAAATATTCTACAATCACTCTTGTGTTGTATCTAAAGTGATGAATTTATATTATAGAGAAGATCTGAGGCATAACCTCCTATCATTCAAGGGATGATGAATTCTGACATAGTTATGTAGTTACATAGATGGCATCTAATAAGTAACTCATCATTAATAATGGGACACCATTATTGTAAGTGTCATTCAATGCATATACCAAGTTGTTGTTAATGATTTCTCCAAGTGGGGGAATCTACTGATCCTCCAAGATTATATGTAGCAATAAAAGATTATTTATGTCTACATAGCTAATGTGTGGGTTACCAAATATTCTATTTAGGAGGGCCAAGATAATCCAAACTCCTTGCCTAAATTTATGGAAGGGCAAGTTCCCTTGATCATCCATGACAACATCTCATGTTGGGTCAATCACCCATGATGCCAAGACCTTCTTCAGGGAGTGCACCTCCTACCAGTTATCAATGATGACCTAGTTTTACTCAATCTATAGTGAGGGGAGGTCTTATTACTTCTCAAATCTTGGTCTTTTAATGAAGGCAATAGGGATTCCTTAAGACATCAACTTGAGTATCCCATCTTCACATATCAACCTCCTAAAGATACCATAAACTAGGTCAGTGTATGACATGACCTCTGATTTGGTTACAGCCTTATGGATACCAACTGCATTGATGGTGAGGATATTAAAGTCCAATTGTATTATATGAGGCATGGTCTCATTTTCATCAATAGCCCTAGCTGATTCTACATTGAAATAGATGCTACTGTAGTGCATGTCCCCAGATGTAATGGCCTCTAAAATGAATTTAGTGTCCTTAAAGATGACATAAGTACCATACTAGAATATAAAGTCATTATTTGTAAAGGGAATGATCTTACATAGAGTGGAGGGACTTATTTTTGCCATCTCTTCCAATACTATAGGTAGCAATCAACATCTTTCGAGTATCCTCTTGCAACTTTCAAGCTTCAATAATGGTGATCTAGAGTGTAGTTTGTAAATAGCTTGGGTTTTTATCATAATGTGAGAGCACAAACAATAAAGAGAGTAAACATGTATAGATTTTGAAATGGTATTAACAATGTCTTAATTGAGTAGCCTTTAGAAAGATTGCCTTGATTAATGCAAGGTTGATGGCAATCTTGGTTCGTGTCGTATTAATGGCAAGTTTGTCAACCTTGCTTATATTTGAAACAACTTCAAACTATTACTTTTAGTAATTAATTTCACTAGGTTTCAAATTTAACTTTAATTCACCTTTGATTTGGCATCAATTTTAGATTTAAACCTAAATATTTCCACTTTTGACACATGGTTGCCACCTCAGATCTAGCTAGGTACTCATGAGGCTTGAATATGACTAGGTTATTTAGTCACCTTGGAATTTGGATATGTGGCACCTTTTGATTACCTTGTGAATTCTTAGACTATAGCTTAACATGATGACTTATTTGTACCTTACCATGTGGCATATTTTAATTGGTAGTGAGCTCTCAGGTGGTGCATTTTAGTTTTTTATTAGTCATGAGAGTGTCATGCATCACTCTCACAGGTGATTGGAGATTTTCTTCACTAGGTGGTTCTCTCACAAGAAATCATGACTTTACTTACCAGGTATTACCTTCGAAATGCTTTTGGATAACTATCAGTAGCTTGGTACTAATTACATGGCTCAGGTGGAGACACACATCCTTCTTAGAGGTGATCTAGTAGATCTTGGGTAGAAATAGTGTAAGAATGACATGTGGCATCATCATGTGGGCCCATAGTAGACACACATCACTCTTATGGGATTTTATTCATTTTTCTACCATGTGTCATCTTCAAAAGGCATATTAGATAGTTGTATACCATCTAGCCTTGATCAGACGACTCGAGTGCTCTCAAATGTCTGCCTTGTGAGCTCTCATGAGATTTAGATGGATGTAACAATGTATGGACATGTGTTGACCTCAAATTAACTAGAAAGGAACACACATTGCTTCAAAAGGTTGTTCGGGCCTGGTCGGTCATGTTTGAGACGTGTAGTGACATCTTATAAGCTTCTAGATTATAGTAGGACATGTGGGGGATGCATGATAGATCAGATTGAATGGGCTTAATCTTAGGGGTTAAGATTATGACATGTAGCCTCAAGATTTGAATTCCAATGGCTAACTTCTTTGTGAATTCTTTAGATGATGCCACATAGCTCACGGACTAAGTAGATCTACTCTAGGTGTCTTACATAGGATGTAATGAATCTTTAAGGCATTATGAGGCCTGGCAAGGTGGACACCTATCCTTTATAAGCCATAATCTAAACTTTGACATTTTATGAGGCATCATAAATTGTTAATTTAATTTGACATCCTGTGAGGTCAAGCAAGAAACTAAGTTAGATTCTCAAAGATGTCATAACCCATCTTAAGCAAATTTAAACAAGTTTGAAGAAAAAATTTGTAAATAAAAATTATTTAAACCTATCATAATGCTAGTTCAATAAAACTCAGTGAAGCTCACTATGTTTATGCCAATTGAAGGGCCAGGTTGCATTCCCTTAGTAAAACCCTATTTGCACATTATTAAACTATCAATGGTTAATCATTCATCATTGGATAAAACCTAAAGAATACTTACAACAATTTGAATATTTCTAAGAATCAATCTCCATTACAAACTAAATAATTAACCAAAAATTGTAAAAACATAAGAAATAGTAGACTCCATCAAGTCCATATGTAGTTAAATGAACTAAGACTCTTATCATCTTGGACATTTTTAAAAATTAAGAAAGGATGGTCCCCATTCTGGGATTAGGGGGTTGTTGATCATCAACAAAAGGGAAATTAACACTATGGGGAAGTTTTGAAGCAAGAAGGGAAAAACTAAAGAATTTATGGCAAAACTAGAAAAAAATAAAAATTAAGATGTTTGGCTAATAGAAGTGGAATTTGGCTATGGACCCTCAAGGAAAAAATGTGAAGAATGAAATTTTGAGATTCAACAGAACTATAGAGGGAGAGATATGGTGAAAAAATGGAATTAAAAAAAAAATGGTTGCTGCTTGGTTGTTCCTACCAAAAGCCTATGTGCAAGTGCATGGTCACCAATTATGATCACTATGTTGTTGGTCTTATAAAACTGTTAAGTTGAATATGGGTCCCAAGTTTATTTATCTACCTAAAGGTTTTAAGGAGTCTCTCTATCCAAAAATTCTATCTGAATGAGTACCGCTCTCCAAAAAAGTTTTAGCCATAGATTTACCCCTAAGTGATAGCTCTTAGTTTACCTCACGAGTGGAAACTAGTCAATAAAGATGGAGTTGTGACCCTTTTCATTAGCAAGTCCTCTCAATGGGAAAACTACTTTAGAGTTCCATAGGTATTCATATAAAATGTGAAAATTGGTAACTTGAGTGTGGCTTGTGACACCCAACCATAGATCCCTCTTATTTGCTCACATGATCCTCATAGGCATCTTTTCATTAATTTCTAGTCATCTATAGCCTTCTAGATAGTGATTCCACCTCCTTCAGGCAGCATTTCTAATGATGATTCTATCCCTTAGGTCTCGTTCCTTCAAGACTATAGCACCCAACTTGGACTATAGCATCAGACCCTAGGGTGTATATTTCTACTGCTCCTATCTAAGTGTATTTTTACCTCCAATGGTTAATTTCTTTTGGTTCCTATTCTTCTTCTTGTCACTCAAACATGAATACATTTGATCCATGACCAACAGACATTTCTAAAATCCCATTCAAATTTCATTTATAAGGGGTTGGCAAATATCACAAAGCAAGCAAGAATACAAGCAAGATTACTCAAACATATTTCCCTATTCTCTACATACATCCATCAAATACAACTACAAGCTTATTTAAATACTTACACCAGTCCCTATCCACCTTAAGCACATCTAGTTTTAACATTTTGCATGTTCATACACACAATTACACAAAGCACATCAAGTGAGAAAACTACATATAGCTTGATCCCTCTTCAGAGTATTGGTATGTAGGAAGTATGCCCATACAAGGGTGTGGATACACGGTCAATAAATTTTCCACACAATAACCCCCTCTTTCCCAAAGTTTGTTAAAGCACAATGGAGTCTAGGGTTTGAATACTAAATCATCTCTACAGGGAGTTCTATGGATATCCAACAGTCAAAATTTCATAAGCAAGCTCACATATACATATCAAACAAAACTTAGAAAGCTCAGGTCTCCTAGACAATAGTGACAGAAGAGGATTATAGTTCTAGATCCCAAGGTGTCTTATTTTAGTGCTCCTCTATAATCATAAAACAAAAGCTAGATCATGATTTGTGATACTATCCCAGTCCTGCATAGTGAATTCTAGACTCTGTCTCAATCATCTCAGTCTGTTTCCAAATAAGTCTTACTTTCTCCACATTTATTACTATTTATAAAAAGGTTAAAAATATAGTTAAATTATATAAATCAATAGCTTAATTATTGCATATTTATTTACTAATTTTCTATTATAGACTTTTAACTAAATTAGGAATAAGACATTAATATTCTCAAAATATTTAAATCATTTGGTGAACCTGACTTACTTCATTTACGCATAAAAATTATAAAAACCATAAGGTAAATTTCCTACTGATTTTTCCTATATATTTTTTTAATTTTTTACCTGCATGATAAAATCATAAATTAGCATTAAATTTTAAAATTTTGTAGTAATTTTAAAATAATTTTCTTTCGATCCCTAGTTGCCCATACTAGGTCCCGATATTTTCCTAGTATTTTTCTTATATTTTTTACTTACAAATTTAAATTATAAATTTGTATCAAATTTTAAATTTTTTTAGTAATTTTAAAATTAATTTCATTCAAAACCCTAGTTACATGTACTAGCTCCTATTTGCTTATTGAGGTATCACCTTATATGTTTGTGAGCTTCGTATCTTTTTTATGCACTTTTTAGTTTGTTGTTTTTAGGACTTTACATTTCCTATATTCAATACTTTCACTTCTTGCTTTGATTAGTTAGATGCGATTATATTCCCAATATTTACATGTTTTTTTTGCTTTGTGTAGCTAGATGTGATTACATTTTTTAGTTTCTATTTGTCTCATGTATGTGCCTAAGGATATTTGCCAATGTCCTCTACTTTGATTCTTGTGTGTGCCTTAGGACATTTGCCAATATCCTTTGCCTGTACTATTCTATGTGCATGTGACCCTTGTTGCAACCTTGATTATTTCAATTATATGTGTGTGTGGCATTTGAACATGCCTTGTATACTTGCCTTCTAGTTTGAGTGACATGTGCCCATGTCCCTTGTTTGTTTGGCCCCTTGACCACTCTTGTATGCTTCTTACTTCTTACCTTGTGTGTTTGTTGCTTGATTGTTTTTAAATTTTTTTCAATGCCATGATCCACATAATACATTATCTTGCCTTCTTGGATGACATGATGGACATCATGTTCCATCCCTCCATGACAACTAACAACTAATAGTTAACCAAACATCTAATTCTAATATAGTACATTTCTCATGTTATTACATTGTTATATCTATCTAGGCATACCCCTATTGATCTAACAATCTCTCATTACAAACCATGTTATATATTGAGATATCTTGTCGATTATAATTACTATATCATTATATTTATTGGTTCCTAGTTGCACACCTTTGTAGTTCCACCTTAATCACCTAAAAAAGGAAGAGATGATAAGCAAAGATAAAAACCCCACTTATATGTCATTATAGTTGGGGAAGGCTTTAGCACTTAATATGGACTGGACATAGAAAATGACCAAGAAGCACATATAAAGGGTATGCTCAACTCCCTGCTACTTTTGGCTATTCCTTAACCCAGGTGAGAGAACTTATTAATGTAACTTGCTCACATGAAGGAATTTTGCACTTCAATCCACATGAGTATTATTAGTATGATGAGAATAATATGATCAAATAAAAACCAGACTTATATGTTTCACCCACACAGGGTTGTCACATAAAACATACAAATGATTTGTATCACATACAGGATACTAGAGATAGATGAAGAAGTGGTTGCATCTTTATCTTGATGATTGTCTTAGTGACGATGAAAAGCTGAAAAGACTACAACGTTTAGGCATGAAGCACACACAATGAATGCATTTCTTATACACATGGTCTCATACATTTTCAAGGCACACAAAACTTATAATATGCAAATAATGTGTTATCTACCAGGTAGGATGAGATTAAAATTAGGAATACTTCAAATAAAAGAGGTGGATGGTTTACTTATGAGTGAGAAAAAGTTCACAAAATAGTTATAATATCTTTGTTTAACAAGAGCTTTCTAGCTTAGAAACAAATGAAATGGAATTATGCACAAATGATCCTCCACAACAACTCACAGATAATGTTGTTTATAACCTTTTGAAATTTCCCTTTAGTTGAATTCATATGCCTAGGACTACCCTTAAAATACCATCAACACCCTATTCCCAAATCTCAAAGCAGAAAGGATTTTATATTCTAGATATAAACCTTAAATGACTACCATAAAAGAGAATATATTAGATAACCAATCTATAAAGCAAGTAGAACATGGCATTGTACTTCAACAACTAGTAGGAACAAGAACTCTTGAACAAAATCCATTAATCGATTGAATCAAAGATATATACATGTATTAGAATTTACATAACATGACACTATATGAAGGAAATCAATAACAAAGGAAAAATTATGAATGCTCTCGAAGCTGCCAATGATTTTATAAGAGAAATCAATGTGGCAATAGATAAATCATACAATGAGAACTCTTATAAGCTATAGCTCTATACTAAAAATTTTGATCAACCCTTGTAAAGGGACATGCCCCCTTATATAATTCTAGTTATGCCTAGCATATTCCTGAAGATGCTCCAGTTGGAAAAAAATTTCTCAAGCCTAGAGCCTATTTATCAATGTAATAAATATGATTCCTTGGATTATGTTCATGCCTCTGTGATGATGACAAGCTTGATTCTCCACTACAATAGAATATTTATAGTTATACACGTGGAGAACATTCTAACAAGGGATAAAAAACCCTCGTCCACTTGCACAATAAATAAAAAACATCCCTTTATTAAACAAAAATTAACTCATAAAGGGACGTGCCACTAACGAGCAAGGTACAATGGTTTCCCCATGGGAAATGAGAAAAAAGAAACAAAAAAGAAAAGAAGAAAAATAGATGAGAAGGAGAGAAGGAAGGAAATAAAATGTCATGATGCCAGCTCATGAAAAATAGAAATATCCATTCACATTGTGAAATCAACATTAATGATGGAGCCTTTTGCCAACCTATTCTTGTAAGCCATGTACTTTTCAATCATCGTGATAAGAATATACTAGTCTGGGCCTACTTGGTATTTGAGTTTGACATCATATTATTCAATATAGTTACCAACCTTCTAGAGCATTAGTTTTTTCTTCCCAAATAATGATTTTAACTGGTCACATGAATTCTCAAGTGATACTAGTTTTTAAATCTTGTGAAAGTTGAAGGCTCCATGAGGTGCATCAATAATGCTTCTCAAGGCAACATATAGTGCCTCCTCCATCATGTCATTTTCACCATCAAAGTTCACCATCATTTTCAGGGTAGTTTTAATTTCTTTTTTGTGGTCTCAAGAGACTACTTCTCCCCCTTCAAATTGTAGGCACCATCCTTAAACACTAGCAATTGATGCTTAACCACTAGCTGATATTCCCTAGGTTATTTACGATTATTTGAGGAGATGATATTTTTTTATTAAAATATCTTCGCCCACATTGCAAATTTTATCCATCTTTGGCCTAATTTTTTCCCATTTCTTGATGTCTACATCATAAATGAACATCTGGGAATCACACTTACCTTTCTTATCTAGTATGTCATCAAGACATTCTAGTGACAAGTGGATTATTTCCTTGGCTTGAGTTGTCAGGTCCTTCTGCCAATCTTTGATGGCCCATCCTCTGGCCTTCAAATCTTCACCTTGCCCAAGATCTAATGTATCTAAGGAAAGAATAGGAGCATCAGGGGCCTTGCTTGTAGTTGGGGTAATTACCTTGGACTCACTTAGTAACTTTTGCAAATACTAGATCATAGTCTAGTTTTTTGCCTTTAGCTCCTCCATTAAAGCTTTATCCTTATTTATTCGATTAGCCACCATGTTTGTCAAGACTTGCGAGTTGTGCTTGATCTCATTCTTTAATGGATCCCCTAGATCATATTTATACACTACATAACTCTTAAAGGGAGCATCTTTCTTTATAGCTCTTGATGGGGGGATGGCTATTTTTTTAATTCTCCCTCCTACCTCGGTAAAGGTGGTTCGAGAGTGTGTTTTGGCCCTTTTTGGAGGCTTGGACTTATATGCCTAGACAATTTTCATCACATCAATATCCCCCATTTTACTCATTATATCCTATTTATCTTTTATTTGTTCTTCAATCCACAAAAGAGGCCTAGTCTAAAACCCCATTAGAGTTGAGGATCTTAAGGCTAGATTCGATGCACTGAATGGAGGTGTCATTAGAATATTTGCTAAGGGGAGTGTCACTGAAGCAGGATGTAAGTCTAACATAATTTTCTCAATTTCATCACCACTTTCTAAATCAGCAGTCTTCTCATCAGCTCCTTGCACCCTTTCTTTGCCTAATTTTACCTACTCCAGGAATTCAAAACTTACTTTGAGCTATGGATAACTCAAGAGCAACTTATTAATTGAACTTCCCTATTTTATGGGCTAAGTAAAAGGTTTTACAACTAATTTATCTTCTTTGTTGGGTTGGGCAACCTAGGTGGAAGAAGTTATGGTGTCCTCTTTGTCACCTTTAGGTAACTCCTCACCAATCATGGCTTTGACTTCTTTGAGCCTTGTAGGATCAAGGACTTTGATGTGGGAAAAGAAGTCTTGGGGTACTTCAATCATAACAGTACCTCTAGAGGTTCCTCCCTTAGTAGTTCCAATCACTTGATCCACTCCTTTATTTACTTTTGAAAGGGTAAGGGTACCTATTTGTAGGTTTGATCACTTACCTTCTTTAACACCAACTCTTACCTCTAGTGTCAAACTTGACACTGTTGGGCAGGGGGGAAGGATAGTTGGTACTGCTTAAATAGCCATCATGACACATGTTTGTTCTTTTTCATGACCTTTTCAATATTGGTAGGAACATGTATTTCTTATGTTGGATTCTCCCCAACTTTCTCCCCAGACACTTGTATATCTCCAACTTCACCACCCTTGAATTGGCCTAGTGGTTGGGTAATAACATTCTCCAAAAATGTCTCCATGTTTGAGGAGACCATCTCTTTTTTTTAGGGCTCTTAGACCTATGTGGTTGCCTCAAATCTAACTTACAAGACATAATCAAAGGACAAAGGGTCATCTGAGGCTAAAACATCTTCCTCATCACCTTTTCTTCCCATCTCTGGTGGCTCTTATTGTTAAAATAAACTTACAACTGGGGGCTTCACTGGGGTTTGTATTTTTTCCCTCAAAGTCTTGTGTCCAGTTTTCACTTGGGGAGGAGTGAAGGCCCATTATTTCTTCATCATTTTGATAATTGGCCTTTCCTCATCTAAGTCTTCTTCATCACTCATATCCCTTAGTTTTTGGGCATATGAGGACCTCTCTTCGTATTGCTTCTTTAGATTCTCCTTTGGGGGTAGGTCCTTAAACATTACCTCTTTCTTCTTTTTTGGGCTCCTCATTGAAGGCTATAATGATTTCTTAGCCCTGTTGGGCTTTGATTGCTCTAACTCTTCCTCCCCTCCCCTTTTCTTAGTGTAAGTCTTTAGGGGAAGATTAGCTTTCAGTTGTTGTGCAGGTGGGGCAAGTGAGGCAATGACTAGGGTTATTGGTATCACGGGGGCTCCCTCAGCTAAGATGGATATGGGGGTGGCACTTGCTAACTGTACCTCCCAAGTAATTATCTTGTCCCAAATTTCAACTAGGCTAGTCAATTTTGAATAACATACCCATTTTATATTGGGTAGTTGTTATCAACTCTACATCAACATTTTTGGAGAAGTCAATAGCACTAGCCCTTTGTTTCCCCTTTCCCTTAGCCATTGTTGATGGTGCCAAAGGATCACTTGTATACGCTAGTAGGAATGCCTTCAACTCTGCTACCTATCTAAGTTCTTAGAGGGCTAGATGTCATAGGCACTGAGATCAACCCTCTGCTCCTTCATCCACCTAAATGTCCTTCTCATAAGTGGGAAGGCCTTCCATGCAATGGATTCACTCTCTAAGGCACCAAAATCCACCTGCACTATGGGTTGTAATTCAATATTTTCCTACATGTACATAACTGCCATAGTCATTCTATCATCTACCATATCTTTGGGGATGTGAACAATATTGTAAGAAAGGATCTCTTGCACCGTGAACCTCGTGTAATTAATTTTCCTTACCCAATCCTTTGTGGTGCACTTAGACCATATGTCCTCATAATGTGACTAGTGCAATATTACACATGTTGTAGCATTCACTAAGCACCTAATATCATAACTAGGCCCTGTTGGCATCTTAGAAATCATATACATGCCCATTTATTTATTTAATCCTTTCAACTTAGCTATAAAAGGACATGTATAATATCTTATTTCTACTAGGAACTTGAAAGGATTGTTTAGCTTCTTGTCTGTAATCATTTCATGTAGGTGCACCATCTACCTGTAGAGTTCCATAATGGCCACCTTATCATCAATGTATTTTGGTAGCTTGTGAGGGGCCCCCAAATAACCGCTCACCCTAATATATGTGAAAGTCCTAAACTAGATGTAAGAGGCACCAAATCTATCAATTACTTCCCTGACCATCTTAGTCATCATGTTCAGGCTTCTCAAAGGGAAGAAAACACTCATCAAGGTGTTGAAGAAATAATTGTACACCTTGAAGAAGTTGTTCTTGAAGCCTTCTAATGTGACCTATGGGTAAATATTATATATCCTCAACCCTGAGAGGTTCCTAGTGAGACCCAAGAATGTCTAATTATGTACCATGCTATACATCAAATATGGAGACATATAAAAGGTACTTACAAATTTCTCCCTTGAGTAAATGTCATTACATAATTGCATCATCTAGTTATGCATATTATTTCTTAGGATGGTTGTCTAGTCCAACTTCTTCTACCCTTCCAACATGCACATGAGAATCAAAAACATCCATGGTTCAAATTTCTCTATGGTGGGCACCCCATAGATCTTGGTAGCCATGGCGATCACATATTAGGGCAACTCATCGAACTCTACCAATTTTAGGTTCTTTGATAACTGAGAGACCTTCCACCTTTTCCTAGCTAGCCAACATGAATTCAAAATATCCCACATCATCTTTTCATTTGCATTTGCATATTGTTGGCACTCTTCTAGAGTAAGTGTGATGCTCTCAAGCTAAGGAGGGATTCCAAGCATGGCATTGAGAGACTCAGGTGTGAATGAGCACACAATTGATTATCTCCCATCTATGATAGTCCTAATATCTAGTTGATAAACCATAAAACATGTAATAACTAGTTTAGGATATGGGACTACTAGAGGGAACATTGTTTCAGGGACCATGTATCTCGTGCCAAGGTTGGAGATAACTAGGAGGGGATTTGGTCACTGCAAAATACTCAATAGGGCTAAAAAATCTAACCCCTAAACATTTGTGTCTCTAATTTCATCTAGGATAGATGTCATACCACTCTTTACTGATGTAGAGGATGAAGTCATTGCTACTTGATTCACAAAGTGCACAACTTCTAATCTTTGAATAAATTTTGCACAATAACTATTCTCTAAACACCTCATAACTCTCCTTCACAACACTAGAGAATTGAAGAGCACTTACTCGTAATTGTGATGGTCATATGCAAATGGAGTTAGAAAAACCTTAAAGAATATACTTTTGATCATAATTCTTCTTAATGCAATTCGCTTTTGGTGCACAAATCGCTTGAAGGCATAAATATCACTCTAAATGCAAAGGGTGAATTCAAAATGAAGAGAAATGCTTAGTTCTAATCTCTTGCCCGTTAAGATTAGTGTTACCATTAATGCATCAAAGCTAAATGGTAAATCACCAACCACTACATTTATTACTTTAATGGCCCCTTTTTGAAAAAAAGAGGGAAGCGTGTCGATGCTTTTCTTTTATGACATGTAGGCTCGCTTAAGCAAGACCTTACCTTGTATTACCTACTCAGATTCTTGAGGGTTTTTGCACCTTCTACATTATCATTTACTTTGGTTCATTAGTGTGATACCACCTAAATTCTTAATAGATCGAAAAAAATGCCATGTGTCACTATCGCGGGCATCCAATCTTTAGGGACCATTTGAAACTTTACCTAATTTCCAAGTGAGGCAATCTTCAAAAAAGGCCAGTTATTCATAAATCACTCAGAGCCTACTACATGTCTCCAATATTTTTTACATGCTCAGGTGCCCACACCTTGAAGACTTTTTGAACCATGACCCCTAAAATAAAGGTGGGGCAATATTTAAAAAATTCTTGAGTTTTAAAATATCCTAAGACATTGACACGTGATATATCTATCAATCTAACTTATTTTGACACTCAGCCCCTAGGAGTTTTCCACACCTTACTAACAAAACTATGTTGGACACTCCATAAAAAGGACCCAAAACTTAAAAACCCTCAAGGATTCACCACGTGTCTTAGTCAGACATGAGCTCAGATTCTCAATCATTTACTCACCTTTGCACCATAATTTTATAATAGGGAGGAGAACAGGATTCCCCCAGCACCTAAAAACACTTTAAATCTTTCAATCATCAAAACTATTGAATGTGTAATAGGGTCATTTCCTCCAGGGCCACTAAGCTTCTCCTATTGCCTTTAAGGTAGCACCACAATGTACACATAGAAACATTTACATATTACTACCAGAGAAACTTCCCCAGTGAGGAACATCTTTTGGAACTAGACCAAGTGTATCATGTTATACCTGAAGTAGCCTTTGGAAAGTTCACAGATGTCTCTTACCATATGAGAATCAACAAAGATGACATATCCAATTTTATATGAAATTAATTATCTAAAGAAGCATGCAATGACAAATATAATTTTCAAGGGCCCCAAAATTTCCCAGTGTAATTTTGGGCACCAACATCAGCTCTTGTTCAGAGATGCATACCCCCCATGGATGTGCAAATGACCTCAAAAATAATACTGGTGCAAATACATTGGGTTGTGGAGTCAAAATTAATCATCTTTGAAAACCTTAGGGTAACACAATAGACTCATCAAATGAGATCATGAACCCACATAGAAAGAAAGAAAGAAAGACACAAACAGAGCCCAAGACAAGGGGCATCATAAAAATTGCAAGGTAGGGTAGTAAGGTACTATACAATATAATACATAAATACACAAGTTACGATGGACCTAATCCAAGAAATGATTTAAGTCCCTACCATTAATTGGAAGCTCTAATATTTTTCCATCTAAATCTCTCAATAAAAAAGTATGTTCCCCAATTCGGTAATCAATTGAATATGGACCCATCCATAAGGCATCAAACTTTCTATGCTTTCCCTTTTCCTTATGCCTACTATCCTAGAGTAGAACCAAATCACCTAACTGAAAGGTTCTTGAAGCAACTTTCTTATCGAAATTCATTTTCAACATCTCTTTGAATTTGATGTGTCTTTTATGGGTTTGTCTTCTAATTTCATCAAGCTCAATAATTTGGTTCATTCAATTCTCATAGCAGTTGATTTGTTTAGATTCTCAAAGCTCTACATCACCCAACTATTGCATGAGATGATAGGTTAGTAATTATAAATTTATAGGCAAGACAACCTGAGCTCCATAGACAAACTCAAAAGGGCTTCTACCTATGGCTCTCTTGGGCATGATATTGTTTGCCCACAAAGAAAACTTCAATTATTCAACCCACTTTTTCTTATTTATTTCTAATGTTCACCTGATAATCTTGAGCAAATTCTTATTACTTGATTTGACTTGTCCATTCCCTTGCGAATTGTAATTGGAAACATAGGTAAGTTCAATCCTATAATCCTTCCACATTGCTACCAAAGGCTTGGCTCTAAAACTCATGGCATTATCAACAATAATTTTAATAGGGACACCAAATCTGCAAATAATCTGGTTCAATAAGAAATCCATGACTATTTGATGTGTCACCTTATTTGTGGGAATTGCCTCTACCCACTTCGTGAAGTAATCAATTGCAACTAAGATCCATCTATGCCCAGTGCTTGATGAATTGGAAATTTATCCAATAAAATCCATTCCCCATTACCTAAATGGGCCCTCAATTTGTATAGGTTGTAATGAAAGAGAACTCAAAGCTTTTAACCTCCCAATGAAGTGGTGGCATTTCTCACACTTCTTGACCTTCAAAGCAACATCCTTAAATAATGATGGCCACCAATAACCAGCTCTCAGGATTTTATTGGCTATAACCTTGGGTGTAAAATGGCCACCATAAATTCTACTATGGAAATCTTCAATCAAGTCAGTCATTTGTTCTTCTAGCGCACATCTTAAGAGAACTCCATCTTGATTATTCCATGCAATCCCATCCTCAATCAAAACATATTTTTGGGATATAAGCCTAAGAGTCCTCCTTTGATTCATACTCATGTCAGGGGGACAATTCAAATTTTATAAGTAATATACAATATACTTATACCATAAAGATGTACCAAATTAAGTCACAAAAACTTTGATGTTGAGAATAGCATCACCTACCTCAACAACTTGCAAATTAGTCTTAGCCATAAGCTTGGCCAAACCCATTCCTCTTACCAACTTGGTGATTTGGACATCTATGTTGTACTCTTGTAACTTATTGACGCATCTCCATCTCTTACTAGATATGTCAGTCTAGGTTAAAACATCCTTGACCATAGTATGAGGGACTTAGGTAGAGATCTTAGAACTCAGAATATAAGGTTTGAATGTTTTGACAGCTTTCAAAAGGGCAAAGGCCTATTTCTCCATAATAGTGTATCTTAGTTCAGACCCTTGCATAACTTTGCTGAAGAAAGCTATAGGTTGATCATGTTTATCATCATTATTTTGTAATAAAACAATAGTAATAGTGTGGGATGATGCAAAAAAAAACACTTGAAATGGTTTAGCATAATTAGGGCTATCCAAGATAGGAGCAGACTTTAGTGCTCCTCTAATATCACTAAATGCTTTCACAGCCTTCTCCTCCCACTTGATAGCTTGGTATTTCTTCAACATGGAGGTGATAGGCAAAGTGATCTCTATAAATTTAGACATAAATGTCCTCATAAATTTGATATACCCAAAGAAAGACTGAATCCCCTTCTTGGATTGTGGGATAGGAACTTTATCAATAGCTTTGACCCTTTCTGAGTTAATCATAACACCTTCTTTGGACACAATATGTCCCAACAACTTGGCCTATTGTACCCCAAAATGACACTTCTTGGGATTGAGTAAAATGTCAAATTCCCTACATCTAATTAGCACCTTCTTCAGGTGTTTTAGGTGTTCATCCCTACTCTTGGAGTACACAGTGATATCATCTTAATATACAATGATAAACTTATTAATTATCCCTACAAAGGTGATGTCCATTGCTATCTAGAACATCACACCAGTATTCATCAGCTCAAATGGCATCCTCATATATACATAAGTACCCCTTGGGGTTTTGAATGTGGTCTTAGATCTCTCTGCTTCTTTTACTATAGTCTGGTTGTACCTAGAGAAGCCATCCAAGGTGGACATTATACTCGATCCAGTGACACTTTGTAGCAAGTTATCCATATTTGGCAAGGGATAATTATCTTTTAAAGAAGCCTTGTTCAAATTTTTGAAATCCATGCATAGATGGATGTCACCATTCTTCTTTCGCATAGGGAATAGATTTGTAACCCATGATGAATACTAGAGAGGTTGAATAATACCCTCATCTCTCAGCTTCTTTAATTATTCTCGCATCTTGGTGAGTAAGATGAGATTAATGGGTCTTTGCTTTTGTCAGAAAGGCTTACTATTAGGTTTTAATAGGATGACATGCTGGAACAAATCTTCCCTATATGCTTTCAGCTCAAAATAAGACCATGCCAAATAATCTTGGTACCTCTTTAGCAAATATATGTAAGCCCTTTTCTCATCCACATTCAAGTGAGTACTTAACCATACTTTCCTTAGGTTTTTTAGTGAACCCAAATTACATTCTATTACATCCTTTGAAATAAATAAATATCTCAACTTGACTCTGTCTATTCCATCGAAAGACACCTCCAAACTAACCAGTCCCCTTAGGATAGTATTTGTCTTCAATTGGATGATGTCCTTTTCAAAAGAAGTCTCATTTCCACCATAAACTTGAACCATAGTTCTAAATCTATGAGTTGACCAAAGAATTCAACTTCACAATTCAGGAATCTTTTTATTTGATCATCATCCTAAAACACTTGCCAATGATAAATGTTGTCTAGAACTAAAGGTCTAACAAGAACTTCCACTTGATACTGACATCAAGGTTTTTGATATGTAATATTAAACTGAGAACCTAATCCTGCAAGCCTGTCAGCTTCTTAGTTGAGACCCCTATCATGATAAGAGATGTTGAATGCATCAAAATGTTCAATCAAATATCGAGTGATATTTTGATATTGCTTTAGTCTCTTACTCTTGGTGGCATATGCATTGTGAATCTTTTTAACTACTAATTATAAATCACCATGACAAGTAGGCACTTGATACCATGTCTCTAAGCAATCCACAATCTAAGTAAAAGCACCTTGTACTCAACAACATTATTGGTACACCCAAAATCAATATGAAAAGAAAACATATAACACTTACCATTGGGGGTATGTATGACTACCCTTGCTCCATTTCTAGATTTGGAGCAACATCCATTAAAGGATATTTTCCTAATCACATCTTCCTTGTCAAGTATTTCATCGAGGCCATCTGACTGATTATTAGCATCAACATCCTTAATGAAATTACCAAGCTCAACATCAGTGTACATCACTTCATTCAGAGCATGATTTAGATCCTCAATTATATGTAGCATCTTAAGCTCTTTGTGAAAATTAACCATATTCCCTCCAAAATAATAGTGGCATAAGAAAGATCCATATGTACACTTCCACCCATATTGGTGGCCCATTTTCATGATAGCAACATTCCCCATTTAGGTGGGCAATCCACAACTACCACATCCATATTTAAGAACTTACCAGGGTAAACTGCCAATTGCACCACTAACCCTTTAACTTGTCCCATAACTGGCACCTCTCTAGAATCCATGGCATAACACTTGCCAAATGCAGATGTTATTTTTACCCTGAGCTCATTTAGAACACATAGGGGCATCACATTGTAGGAATCACCAGAATCAAACATGTAGTTGTGTACAATCATGCCATTGATCATTAAAGTTGTGAAAAATGGCTCCACATCCAACTAGATTTCTACGAATGTTATTCCTAAATAGACCTTAGGGATAGGTTCAATAGCTTCCTCAAGTTCATCATACTCTTTTGAAGGCACTTGAGGTACTTCAACTTTATTGGCAACTTGTTTCTCTCCAAATTCCAAAAATTCAAAATCCCTTCATCTATGTTCAAGGATTCATAACAATTTAATAAGTGGCATAGTGACCTTTATTTGACTCAACACCTGGGCCATGTAATAAACACTATACTAGGGAAGGGTTGTATTTGAAGGAAGTGTGATAGCACACTCAATTGGGAAATAATTATTCAAATTAGGGAGTGGGTTAGGAATTTTGATAGCAGTCTTTAGAGGGAGCTTCTACTTATCTTTATTATCACCCTTCAGGATACTAGACAACATAGGCATCTTATTTCCCTTGGTAGGAAACTCTCTATATTTAGTAGCTTGAGCAATGGGTACTTTCTTGGTGGCTTCTAGGATAGCCATGACTTTATTTATTTCCTTGCTTGCATTTCCCACCTTTAGACGCATGGGAACATTATCTTGAGAAATTACACCCAATTGCCTACTTCTTAAATTAATCTCACTCCTTTAGGCAGTTGTTATATTAATAAAAAGCCTTTTATCCTCATCTAATGGATTGCCCTTAGGATACTTCTTGATCATCATGGACCTTAAATGATAAAAATCATGCATAGATAACTCATATGCTTGAGATACATTAACATCATATTCAAAATCAAAATTTGGGGCACACTCCAATTCAACAACATTCCACAATCGATCAACCCCCGTGTCCGTCCTAAATTCCATAGGAATTTTTAGTTTGTTCCATAGACTTTAAAAATCAAACATAAAAACCTCATAGTTAGATGAAGCATCTTCAAGCTCACCCGGCTCTTCATTGACTACCTCAACTATGTCACATAGAGAGTGTAGGAGAAAACATCTATCACACCAGTCAATATCCAAATCAAAGCTCATGGCATTTACCTTGACATTTAAAGGATCAGGCACTTCCCTCCCAGCTCTTCTACCATGGTTTTTGTCTGGTCTCTCATCTCATGCAGGCCTCTTTCCTTTATCACCATATTGATTATGGAAAATAGGTCCCCTCTAGGATCAATGCAAATTTGGAACCCTTTCTTGACTAGTAGACACAATAGGGATGCCTTTCTTAGCTCTAGCCAACGTATATGACATTTCCTTGATGGTAGAAGCTAAATTATTAACAATGTCTTCTAAGCTCACAGTCTTAATGGATTGTACCTTTTTTTTATTGTCAATCTTCACATCAGCCCATTTATTCAAAGGCTTTCTCATAGCCTTGATATTATTCTCAATTTGCATGGCCATATTGAAAGCGAACCACAAATTTGTAGGGGCTTGTCCCTCAAGTATTAAGTAGCCTTTTTATCAAAGGCATCACAATACTTTATCAGGCACATAATGTCACTAGGCATGATGTTCTCAGGTGACTGCATCATGGCTTTATTGAATCAGGTGTTAAAATCATATACAAACTCATTAGGATTTTTCTTTATATTTTCAAATATGGCCAAGAGAAACCTTCGTTCAATCTTTTCACCATATTGAATCCTAAAAACATTATGCATCTCTTCCCATGAGTCAATACATCCCTAGGGAAGGGAGTTGAACTAATCACATTAATCATCTTCTAATGTGTGCATGAATAATTTGATGCACACATCTTCATATTCAACTTCAAAAAATTTGATGATATTGTGAAAGGATTTTAAATGTTGATCACCAGTTATTACATTATTTCCCTGAAACTTTGGAAGGCATTTTCTTATCTCATTTTAGACCTCATTCAGATAGCCCTCTATCCCCTCAAAGTTGATAGGTCTAAATTTGGAAACATAGAAATTAGGACACTCATTCCCATATTGATTTCCACACCTCATGATTGGTTCAATGATATGATCAAGAATAAAAAATAGAGGTTCATGATCAGGTGAATGAGGTAGACTTGATGGATCAGGCTTAAAAGGAGATTGACTAGGTGGGGAAAGAATATGATAGTATACATGGCTATAAAGCTCTAAATAATTAGGGTAACTATGTTATTTTGTTTCAAACTATTTTCACTTTTCTACATTCAAAAGAAGTAAGAAACTAAGAGAAATGGTCTAGGGTTAGATGATACCCAGATGAGGTCTGCTCACCGTTATCTAGACGTTGAGGGGACTCCTCTTTGGTTGTGGAGGATGACACCTGCAGAAGAAAGAGACTTAAACAAAGAGATCGTTAGATGGATGTAAGGTGGACTGCCAAGCGATATGCTTGGTCCCAAAAGTGCAAAGACTTCCTTCAGGGATGTCAGTCCACTTGTTGATAAAAAATAATGTCTAATAAAGATAATAATGACAGACTAAGCTAGAGAAATACAAATAATGCGTACCTATTGTCTGTTGTCGGTCTGCCATAGTCGCCGATGCCGATTGGTCTACCGACATTGATTAGTCTGCCAATGTTGGTAGGGGAAATGGGCCTGGTGGCTGGCGTCGATTGGGGCAATGGTCTTGGACAGGGTCTGGATGGGTTCTTGGTCGATAGAATGGTCTGCAGAGTGGTCTATGGGTCTGTACAGGGTGGTAAGACAGTAGACAGGTTCTTCAGGAGGGACAGAGGCAGGGGATGTGTTGTCAAAAAAGAGGGAAAGATATGGGAAAGGCCTCTCAGCCTTTTCAGGAAGAGGTCTGCTCTGGTTGAAAGTCAGCTCTGGTCTGGATAATGTGGCTTAGAAGCAATAAACAGAAAACTGATCACAAATACATTTTAAGCTACTGAAATGACATAAAAGAAGAATACTTACCTCCTTAGCAGGGACCCAAAAGGAGTGTAGAAGACTTGTGGCTGATGTAAAACACTGATACAGAGTACCTATAGCCTGTGATGCTTGGTCTATGTCTAGGAGAGAGAGAGAGAGGTTGAATACCTACAGCCAAAGAGTTAGCAGTCGGGAGAGAGGAGGATTGATTGATTGACTGATCGGGTCTGTGATTGTCGTTCTGGCCAGGGAGAGAGAGGAGTCAAGGAGGAGACCAAAATTTGCCTTTGGGTTGCTTTAAGCGACCGATGTCGGTGATCCCGCTAGCGTTGGCCAACTAGTAACCGATGTTGGTGGCTAGAAGATGGGGGAAAAGGCTAAAATTAGCCTTTTGCCCGTTCTTCCAACTGCCAGGTCTAATTTTCGTTGGAAAACGGTCGAAGGTGGATTAAATAAGCACGAGGATTAGTGGAGGGGAAGTTGGAATAGGTCATAGGGTGATAAATGAGGGTATCCAAGGGAAAGGAATCCAAGGGTGAGGTGAGGTGTCATGGGTGAAGTGTCAAGGGGGGTTTATTAATTTAAAATAGGTTATTGTTTTAAATTAATAAGTGTGTGGGTTAGGAATGTTTAGAAAAAGGGACCAAGGGGGAGGATGACCAAGGGTTAGACACGATTTCGGTGTCTACATATTCCTCAACCAAGGGATAATATACTAATATTCCAAGGTCACCAAAACCCAAGTGGTCCTCTGTAACTGAGTTAGGCCCTTTAATAGACCTCTGGACTAGTCTTATCCACCTTGACGAGATACGTAATAAAGATATTAGCCGCTTAGATGGGTCACTTTTGAAAGCTGACCTCAACCCTTCTAGTTTTTTAGATAGAGGAACATGCAAGACTGGAGGTTGATAAAATAAGGATAAAGATAGGCACAAGTCTACTACAACAAACAAGAGATGAAACTTGAAGTCACCACTAGAAATAACTTTTCTAGATCCAAATGGACTGATAAACTACTATGATGGGTGATGTATGCACATCCTAACAAAGAGTATTGAGATACTTACACAAGGATACTAAATTTTCAAGATGAAATTCAAAAGGGATGAGACACCTTTCAACATATAATATTTAAGATCTTTTCAAGAAAACACAAGGGAAATAGATCATCAATCCTTAAAATCCTTATTGGCAAACACTTAGTGGAACATGGAGCATAGTAACAACCAAGATATTTGAGTCAATGTAGTAATAGCAAGGAGGTCCATTGGACAAACCACCCAAAATTCCTTACAAGAATTCCTAAATTAATAAAAGCCTGAGATTGAAGCTATGCAAATAGATAAAAAAATTTAAAAAACTTAAGACCACTCTCTACAAAAGTCCCCAGCAACTGTGCCAAAAACATGTTGGTTCCCAGTTGTACACCTTTGTAGTTCCACCTTAATCACCTAAAAAAAGAAAATATGATAAGAAAATATGAAAAACCCACTTATATGTCATTATAACTGGAGAAAGGTTTAACACTTAGTATAGACTGGACACACAAAATGGTCGGGAAGCACGTACAAAGTGTATGGTCAACTCCCTACTACTTTTGGCTCTACCTTAACTAAGGTGAAAGAACATAGTAATGTAACCTACTCACATGAATGAGTATTACACTTCAATCTTCATGAGTATTATTAGTATGATGAGGATAATATGATCAAAACATAACCAAATTCATACGTTTCACCCATACAAGGTTGTCACATAAAACACACAAATGCTTTGTATCACATACAAGCTATTGGAGACAGATGAAGAAGTGGTTGAATCTGTATCTTGATGATTATCATAGTGATGATGGAAAGATGGAAAGTCTATAACATTTAGGCATGAAACACACACAATGAATGCATTTTTTATACATAGGGTCTCATATATTCGCAAGGCACATAACACTTATAATATGCAAATAGTGTGTTATTTGTTGGGTAGGATGAGATAAAAATTAGGAATACTTCAAATAAAAGAGGTGGATGATTTACTTATGAGTGATAAAAATTTCACAACATAGCTATAATATCTTCATTTAATAAGTGTTTTCTGGCTTATAAATAAACAAAATGGAATTATGCACAAATGATCTTCCACAACAACTTATAGATAATGTTATCTATAACCTATTGAAAATTCCCTTTAGTTGAATTCATATGCCTAGGACTACCCTTAAAATACCATCAACACCCTATTCCCAAATCTCAAAGTAGAAAAGATTTTATATTCTGGATATAAACCTTAAATGACTACCATAAAAGAGAATATATCAGATAACCAATCTACAAATCAAGTAGAACATGGCATTGTACTTCAACAACCAATAGGAACAAGAACTCATGAACAAATTCCATTAATCAATTGAATCAAAGTTATATAAAACATGTATTATAATTTACATAACATGACACTATATGAAGGAAATCTATAACAAAGGAAACATTATGAATGTTCTCGAAGCTTGCCAATGATTTTACAAGAAAAATCAATTTGGCAACAGATAAGTCATATAATTAGAACTCTTCTAAGTTATAGCTCTATAATCAAAAATTTGACTGACCCTTGTAAAGGGACATGCCCTCTTTACTTATACAATTCTAGCTATGCCTAGCATATTTTTAAAGATGCTCCAGTTAAAAAAAATCTTTCTCGGGCTTGGAGTCTGTTTATCGATGTAACAAACATGATTCCTTGGATTGTGTTCATACCTCTGTGATGATGATGAGCTTGATTCTCCACTATAATGAAATATTTATAGCTATATACATGGAGAGAACTCTAACAAGGGATAAAAAAAGCCTTTGTCCACTTGCGCAACAAATAAAAAATGTCCTTTTCTTAAACAAAAACTAACTCATAAAGGGACGTGCCACTAAAGGGCAAGGTATAATGGTTTCCCCATGAGAAATGAGAAAAATGAAACAAAGAGAAGAAGAGAAGAAGAAAATACAAGGAGAAAAGGAAGGAAATAAAACATCATGATGCCAGATCATGAAAAAATAAATTATCCATTCACATTATGGAATCAACATCGATGATAGAGCCTTTTGCCAACCTATTCTTGTAAGTTATGTACCTTTCAATCATGGTGGAAAGAATCTTCTAGTTTGGGCCTACTTGGTATTTTAATTTGACATCATATTCTTCAAGCTAATTACCAACCTTCTTGAGTATTAGTTTTTTCTTCCCAACTAATGGTTTTAACTAGTCACATGACTTCTCAAGTGACACCAGTTCTTAAATCTTGTGAAAGTTGAAGGCTCCATAAGGTGCATCAATGAGGCTTCTCAGGGTGACATCTAGTGCCTCCTCTGTCATGTCATTTACACCATCAAAGTTCACCATCATTTTTAGGGCAACTTCAATTTCCTTTATTGCAGTCTCAAGAGACTACTTTTCCCCCTTCAAATCAAAGGCACCATCTTTGACCACCAACAAATGATGCTTAATTGCTATATAATATTCTCTAGGCTATTTACGATCATCTAAGGAGATGATCTTTTCTATTATTAAAATATCTTCACCCACATTACAAATTTTATCCATCTTCGATTTGAGTTTTTCCCAATTTTTGATGTCTACATCATAAATGAACATCTAAGAATCGCACTTACCTTGCTTATCTAGTATGTCATCAAGACATTCTAATGTCGAGTGGATTATTTCCTTGGCTCGGGTTGTTAGGTCCTTCTGTCAATCTTCGCTGGCCCATCTTTTGGCCTTCAAATCTTTACCTCACCCAAAATCTAGTGTACCTAAGGAAAAAAGAGGAGCATTAAGGGTTTACTTATCATTTGAGTAACTGCATTGGGCTCACTCAGTTTTTGTAAGTACTAGATCATAACTTGGTTTTGTGCCTTTAGCTCCTCCTTTGAATCTATATCCTTATCCATTCATTTAGCCACCATGCTTTCCAAGACTTGTGAGCTATGCTTGATCTCATTCCTTGATGGCTCCCCCAGATCATATTTGTGTACTGCATAACTCTAAAAGGGAGCATCTTTCTTTGTAGCTCTTGGTATGGGACTGTTTATTTCTTGTATTCTCCCTCCTGCCTTAGTAAAGGTGGTTTGAAAGTGTGTTTTGGCCCTTTTTATAGGCTTGGCCTTATATGCCTAGGCAATTTGCATCACATCTATATCCCTCATTTTACTCATTATATCATGTTTCTCTTTTATTTACTCTTTGATCCACAGAAGAGGCCTAGTTTAGAACCCCATTGGAGTCAAGGATCTTGAGGCTGGCTTTGACATACTAAATGGAGGCATCATTGGAATGTTTGCTCAGGGGAGTGTCACTAGAGTATGATGTGATCCTAAAACAATTTTCTTAGCTTTGTCACCACTTTCTGAATCAGTAGTCTTCTCATCAACTCCTCACTCCCTCTCTTCACCTAGTTTTAGTTCCTCCAGGACTTCAAAACTTACTTTGAGCTGTGGGGATCCTGAGAGCAACTTGTCAATTGAACTCCTCTATTCTGAGGGCCGAGTAGAAGGTTATGTAACCAATTTTTCTTCTCTGCTAGGTTGGGTAACTTGGATGGAAGAAACTATGGTGTCCTCCTTGTCACCTTTAGGTAACTCCTCACCAATCATGGCTTTGACTTATTTGGGCCTTGTAGGATCATGGACTTTGATGTGGGAAAGGAAGTCTTAGGGTACTTCAATCATAGTAGTACCTCCAAAGGTTCCTCCCTCAGTATCTCCAATCACTTGATCCACTCCTTTGTTTACTTTTGAAGGGGTAGACGTACCCATTTGCAGGCTTGATCCCTTACCTTCCTCAATACCGACTCCCACCTCTAGTGTCAAACCTGACACTGTTGGGGGTAAGGACACTTGGTGCTACTTCAATAACCATCATGACACCTATTTGTTCTTTTTCATGCATCTCCACCTTTTTACTATTGGTAGGAACATGTATTTCTTATGTTAGCTTCTCCCCAACTTTCTCCCTAGATACCTGTATATCTCCAACTTTACCACCCTTGAATTGGCCTGGTAGTTGGGTGATAACATTCTCCAAATATGTTTCCATGTCTGAGGAGATCTTCTCTTTTTCTTGGGGCTCCTAAACCTACATGGCCACCTCAAACCCAACCTGCAACACATCATCAAAGGATAAAGGGTCATCTAAGGCCAAAACATCTTCCTCATCACCTTTTCCTCCCACCTTCGATGGTTCCTGTTGTTTAAATAAACTTACAACTGGGGGCTTCATCAAGGTTTGTGGTTTTTCCCTCAAAGTTTCTTCATCATTTTTTATAATTGGCCCATTATTTTTTCATCATTTTGACAATTGGCCTTTCCTCATCTGAGTCTTCTTCATCACTCATATCCCTTAGTTTTTGGGCATATGAGGACCTCTCTTCCTATTGCTTCATCGAAGTCTCCTTTAGGGGTAGGTCCTTAAACATTACCTCTTTCCTCTTTTATGGGCTCCCCATTAGAGGTTGTAATGATTTCTTGGCCTTTTTGGGCCTTGGTTGCTTTGACTCTTCCTCCCCTCCCATATTCTTAGTGTAAGTATTTAGGAGAAGATCATATTCTAGCTATTGAATAGGTGGGGTAAGCGAGGCAATGACTAGGGCTATTGGCATCGTGGGGGTTCCCTCAGCTAAGATAGATATGGGGGTGACACTTGCTAGTTGTACCTCTCCTATGATTATCTTCTCCTAATTTTTAGCCAGGTTAGTCAATTTTGAAAATGACATACCTATTTTAGATTGGGTAGCTATTAGTGACTCTACATTAGCATTTTTGGAGAAGTCGATAGCACTGGCCTTTCACTTCCCCTTTCCCTTAGCCACTACTGATGGTGTCAGAGGATCACTTGCATATGCTAGTAGGAACACCTTCATCTCTACTACCTGTCTAAGTTCTTGGAGAGATAGGGTATCATAGGCATCAAGATCAACCTTATGTTCCTTTAGCCACCTAAATGTCCTTCTCATAAGTGGGAAGGCCCTCCATGCAATGGAGTCACTCTTTGGGGCACTCAAATCCACCTACATTATGGGCTACACTTTGATATTTTCCTCTATGTACATAGCTGTCATAGTCATTTTATCATCTGTCATATCTTTGGGGAGGGGAGCAATGTTGTAAGAAAGGATTTCTTACACTGTGAGCCTCATGTAATTAATTTTCCTTACTTTCTCCTCTATGGTGCACTCAGACCATATGTCCTCATAATATGACCAATGCAATATTACACCCATTGCAACATTTACTAACCACCTAATATCATAGTTGGGCCTTGGTGGAATCTTATAAATTATATAGATGCCCATTTCTCTATCTAATCCTTTCACCTTAGTTATAGAAGGACATGTATAATATCTTATTTCTATTGGGAAATTGAAATGATTGTTTAGCTTCTTGGTCGTAATCATTTCATGCGGGTACACCATATGCCTATAGAGTTCCATAATGACCACCTTGTCATCAACATATCTTGGTAGCTTATGAGCCACCCCCCCCGAATAAATTCTCACCCTAATAAACGTGAAAGTCCCAAACTTGATGTAAGAGGCACCAAATCTATCAATTACTTCCCTGGCTATCTTGATCATCCTATTCAGGCTTTTCAGAGGGAAGAAAACACTCATCAAGTTGTTGAAGAAATAATTGTACACCTTGTATAAGTTGTTCTTGAAGCCTTCCAATGTGACCTTTGGGTAAATCTCATATATCTATCGATTACTTCCTTGGCCGTCTCGATCATCCTATTCAGGATTTTCAGAGGGAAGAAAACACTCATCAATGTATTGAAGAAATAATTGTACACCTTGTATAAGTTGTTCTTGAATTCTTCCAATGTGACCTTTGGGTAAATATCATATATCCTCAACCCTGAGAGGTTCATGGTGAGACTCGAGAAGGTCCTATTATGTACCATGCTATACATCAAATAGGAAGACATATATAAGGTGCCTGCAAATTTCTCCCTCGAGTAAATGGAATTATGCAATTACATCATCTAGTTATGTAGATTATTGCTCAAGATGGTTTCCCAGTCTAGCTTCTTCTACCCTTCCAACATGTACATGAGAATCAAAAACATCCATGGTTCAAATTCTCTATGGTGGGCACCCCAAAGATCCTAACAACCATGGCAATCACATATTAAAGTAACTCATTAAACTCTGCCAATTTCAAATTCTTTGATAAATGAGAGACCTTCTACCTTTTCCTAGATAGCCAGCATGAATTCACAATATCCCACATCATATTTTCATTTGCATCTGTGTAGAATTGGCACTCTTTCAGAGTAAGTGTGATGATCTCAAGCTAAGGAGGGATTCCAAACATGGCACTGAGGGACTCAGGTATGAATGAGCACATAATTGATTATCTCCCATCTATGATAGTCCTATTATCTAGTTGATAAACCTTAGAACATGCAATAACTATTTTAGGATATGGGGCTACTAGAGGGAATGTTGTTTCGTGCTAAGGTTGGAGATAACTAGGAGGGGATTTAGTCACTGCAAAACACTCAACAAAGCCACAAAATCTAACCCCTGAACATATGTGCCTCTAATTTCATCTAGGATAAATGTTATAATGCTCTTCACTAATGTAGAGGATGAAGCCATTGCTACTAGACTCATAAAGTGCACAACTTCTAAGCTTAGAATAAATTCTTCACAGTAACTATTCTCTAAACACCTCATAACTCTCCTTCACAACACCAGAAATTTGAGGAGCACTTACTAGTAATCATAATGGTCACACATAAATAGAGTTAGAAAAACCTTAAGTAATATACTTGTTATTGCAATTATTCTTAATGTAATTCACTTTTAGTGCACAAATCACTTGAAGGCACAAATATCACTCTTAATGCAAAGGGTGAATTCAAAATGAAGAGAAATGCTTAGTTATAATCTCTTACCCATTAAGATTAAGGATACCATTAATGCATCAAATCTCAATGGCTAATCACAAACCACCACATTTATTACTCTAGTGGCCCCTTTTTAAAAAAAGGAGGGAAGCATGCCAACGCTTTTCTTCTATGACATGCAAGCCCGCTTAAGCAAGACTTTACCTTGTAGCACCTTCCTAGATTCTTGGGGGGGGTTTCACCTTTTCTATTATCATTTACTTTGGTAAATTAGTGTCATACCCCTTGAATTCTTAATAGAGCAAAATAATTCCACATGTCACTATCTCAGGGATCTAATCTTTAGGGACCATTTGAAACTTTGCCCAATTTCCAAGTGAGGCAATCTTCAGAAAAGCCCTGTTATTCATAAATCATCGAGGGCCTACCATGAGTCTCCAATATTATTTACATGCTTGGGTGCCTGCACCTTGGAGACTTTTTGAACCATGACCCCTGAAAGAAATGTGGGGTGATCTTTAGAAAAGGCTCAAGATTTAAAATATCCTAAGACATTGACACATGGCATCTCCATCAATCTAACTTATTTAGACACTCAGCCCTGGAGAGTTTTTTGTACCTTACTAACAAAACTAAATTGGACACTTCTTAAAAAGGACCCAAAACTTAAAAGCCCCTAAGGATTCACCATGTGTCTTAGTTATATGTAAGCTCAGATTCTCAATCATTTACTCACCTTTACACCATACTTTTACAACGAGGAGGAGAGCAAGATTCCCCCAACACTTGAAAACACTTCAAATCTTTCAATTTCATCTTATTTATAGTTGGAAAGATTCTTCTTGCAGGGCATGTGAAGTGTTTTAGGAGATGTCAAGTATTTATTGAGTTATTATTTTCATTATTTCCCTCATAGGCCTCTTGTCTAGTCCTCCTAGCTTTGCACATTCATCCATAACCTCATAATGTAGCATTGATGTGAGAAGATGAAGATTAGAGAAGTGTATGTTCATTTTATCTTTTGATTTCAAGTATAATATGCATATGGTTATATGTCATCATGTTATTTAGTGTATCACCTCCATTGGATTAGTTTGCTTTTAGTTATTCTTCTCCCTTTTCACCCTAAAGTTTAGTAGTAGTTGCAATCTAAAGTGGTACATCAAGGAAGCTAACCCTATATAGAGATTCACCTCGTTCCCTAGGTTACCCACAAACCTAGAGGTGATTCCATTATTCCACTTGGATGATGATAGATTTTCATCTCCTCTAAGGGTTCAAATCCAAGTGACAATAAGTGCATCACCCCAAATTTTCAGTTTTCATGTTTAATTTCAACTTGAGTATTGTTCCTTTTACCCTTTTCCTAATCAAGAAATCATTAAATTAGACAGTTTAGAGAGAAGTAAGTGAGTGTACCAAAGGGAACCATCCATTATTCTAGATATTGTATCTAATATAAAGGCACCCACACCTTGGAGAGTTTCCATTGTATTAACAGGAGTGAGAACAAGCACACATTCTTACAAAGGTGCATTTCTGAGTGATAACACCTACCATTCCATGTAATACTTCAATTTTGTCAATAAGGTGTATGCCACTAGATTAGTTTAGGATTTTGGTTTGTTTTCAAATAAAGTGTAGCATTATTTTCACATCTTTTTATTAGGTTTATTTTATCACATGGTCATTTTTTGTTTCAACACTACCATTTTTATCAATATTTCATTAGGTCATGCCTGTGGAGGACCACATACATCTTTTAGTGTGGGGTAAGTTTCAAGATGAATAAAATAAAGTTAGAGATAGGAGGAATCATGCACAAAAGGGGCAAAGCATGCAAGTGAAAGCACATAAAAACAAAAAGGCATGAAAGAAGTGGTGCATGACTAGAAGTGTGTTAAAAAAATGGTAAAGGAAAAGCTACTACAAATGGTCAGGATGGAAAAATCTATTCCCGCCATTGAAAATAGAAATTTAAATCTTTTTACATTTGGCATGCACTACAAGAAAAGTGAAATGATGGGACATGTGCATTAAATTGACAAAGTGTTAAGCATAATGGTAAGCATGCCAAATAGATGCTGTGGCATATCGTTTGGAGCATTAATGAGTAAAGTGATGGATGAAGTCATGGGATAGTAAATGTAAGCAAGTCTTCCAGGATATATAAGGTTAGAGTGTCCTCGTTTTGGAACTTTATTGTTAAAAACTTTCAGATCTCAAGTGAAGCATTTTCAAGCTATAAGAGGGTGTGCTCATCAAATTGTAGTGATAAATTTGGAGCTAGGAAGTGGGGCGAAGATAAAGAAAAAAGAAAATAGTGGAATTGTGACTATGGGAATACTTTGGAGAGAGATGTAGGTTGTAGGTATTGACATCTTCCATTAAAAGAAGCTAAAGCAAGAAGACAATGAAAAAAAGAGAAGAGGCTAAGGCCTAATGCCACTAAGAGTGCATAAGAGGAGCAACCTGAGTGGTAAAGGATTGCCCCATCACCACCAAGAGACCAAGGGCCACTTACAGTAAAAGAATAAGAGGGCCCTGATACCACCCAAAAAATAGTTGTTCCTTCGAGACAAGAGCATTCTAAACCCAATACTAGGTTATCTGAACAAAGGGCGATGAATCCAAAGGCACCACCTAAGAGGGAACCTAACATAAAGATCTAAAAGTAAGTCACCCCGGCCAACAAAAAATTAATCCAGAAGTTAAAAATCCTCGAGTGTGATACTAATAAGGGAAAGAGGCTTGTTGGGGAATTCAAGAAATAACAATAAAATAAGAGAGATAACCTCCCTATTCGTGTCTATCTCCAACAAAACATCCTTGAAGAGGAACTATATATGTGGGAGTATTTCCCCGAGGAAGAATCCTGTAATCAAACTCAACATGAACTCTCTTTCTATATAGATGTTTATAATGAGGAACATCGTTGTGAGCTTCCATCAGCTAACATAGATTTAACGTTGAAAGGCAAGGATCTTCCTGAAGTATTTTGGGTGGATCCTCGACAATGTTCACCAACTCAAGTAGGCATGACCATCATTAAATTTGCTCTTGAAGTCATTGAGAAAAATGTTCTACATAACTATGATGTTGGCCAGATATAGTAAAAGCATTGCACGGTCTTTGACATGTACTAGAAAGAACATAACACAAGGTTGAGGCTTGAAGCATAATTATAAGAGCTCAAACACCAATAGGAAACATCAATGATGCATCGAGTGAGGACTCTAAAACTTTTAAAGATAATTATATAACATGAGTTGACACTTGTCGATGGGATCCTCTTATGGGTGAAGCTATTGATAAGCTAAATACCATGGTAGATCTTTTGCTAAAAAATGAATAGACCAGGTGAATCCCCAGTGGGGGCAGACTTGGACCACATAGCAATTTGATGAGTTTGTCAAGGTGTGTAAGAGATTTTTGGCCAAGGTGGGTGCCACAGTTCCCATCGTTAATGGGTTTTTTGTAAAATTGGCATGACCCACTAAAGTTTTGGAAGATAGGCTTCAATTGAAAGAATACCAACTCCAATAATTGGCTAAGAATGCTATAACAATAAAAGTTAGATTTTAGTGTGCAAAATCATTCTAGGACATGAAGGAATTGGAAAATAAGATTAGTGCTCATTGTCAGGATCTTAATACCAATTTTGTAGCACTCTAAGGACATGTTTTGATAGAATTCAAGTCATTTGAGGATGTCCACGAGGATGCCACTGCTTAACTTGAACTTTTGATGACTCAAGCATGTGACTTTTTGGGATAGCCTGAGGAGATAAAATGGCTTAAGGGTGAGGTTGAGGAAATTACCTCCAAACTATAAACTGCCCTTAACCACTTGGAGGAAGTCAAGCTTCAAGTTGAGAAAATGGGACTAGATTTTTTGGAATATAAGGGACCTAAAGATGGCACATAATCTAGGATGAACTATTGGATTAGTGTGGGGTGATGTTAGACCCCAAATTTTGTATTGATTTATTCGAAGTACTTTTTGAAGATGACATGAAAGATAGAGTGCATAAATGAGCCAACGCATAGGAGAGAGACAATGTGGAAGGCCTTGGCACATGAGAATTAAGTCACAAGGAATAAGGATGTAGAAAACATATAATAACCAAGGATATAAGAATTAGATAGTAGCATATGACTTGGACAAGGGTGCATAAAGTGGAGACAGTTAGGAAGCGGTTCACACGAGCATCAAAGGAGAATAGTCAAGCATGAATCTAACATAGATTCATGAAAAGATAGGACCATGCAAATGAATATCTGACATAGAGAAGGTATAGAGGGGAACCGATCATTGGTAAGTCATGACTTTCATATTAATATTGAAGCATAATGGTTGGGGTAAAACCATATATAAATACCGCATAGGTTTACTTAGGGAATGAATTGGTATTTGTGATCTTGTAATTGTAATATTGAGCTTAGTCATGATCTTATTATGCATTGTGACCTATATATGGTGATCTTTGATATGTAATGAGATAGAATACTTATGCTATTGAAATGCCTTTTGTAATCTTGTTGTGAAATCAATCATACTACTACTCTTTTTCTCAATTTGCACTTATCTTTTTATGTGATGACCAGCTTAAGTATGGAACAAGCAAATTATTAGGATTATATATACTATGATGTTTACGGTTAGAACTATGTGCCTATTCAAGCACCCTATTATAGAGAGCTTAATGCATACACCATAGTGTGATAGAACCAATGGGAAATGTTCTTAAACTGCATGTTTTGGGTGAGTGTGCAAGATCATTTTCACATGATATGTTAGTGTGTTAGCTCGTTGGATTACTTATTCTCTTCAGGGGTGTGACTAGGATAAGTCATGCTAAACTAAAGGAAAATATCCCAACATAATAAAATTCTATAGTATCAACAACCATTGATTTGTACATTAATTGATTTATTTGAATATTCTATAAATATCAATAAATTAAAAAAGGTGTACTTAGTTGGAAAATATGACTAAAATGGATAAGTGGCAGGCAAGGAAGTGATGCAGGAGTTGTGTAAAGTGTTGTTATTAGAGAACATGTGTTAAAATCCTCTTTAGATAATAGTGTGACCCTATTTTCCAATAGTGCACTGCACTAATGACCTTGTGCAGGTGAAGTAGTGAAATTTTGGGTAGACTTTCACATTGTTTTAGGAAACTTGTGCCTGCATGATCAAGACTTGAATCATTATCTATTTTGTGCTTTGACTAATTTCACTATGAAACCTAAAGTCTTCATACTTGCTAGGGTTTTGATGAACACAAGTAGAAGAAGAGTGGCATTAGTAGGGCAGGCTAGGTATGACCTCAACACCCAATGCGTTGAATATTACTGTTGACATTGGAGATTGCACCCAGTGACAGGAAAATGGGTTCTTGCCTTCTCCTCGCAACATGGAAACTCCTCTCTCGCCTGTGGGATGGTAAAGCAGGAGAGGAGAGTCTCTAGATAAGGGCTAGCTCCCTTTGATGCATCATGTTTATTTCAGGCAGTGCAAAATACATGTATAGGTATAATATAGGGGGGATGAAAAGGGAGAAGAAATGCATAGAAAACAAACTACCTACTCTAAAAGAGGTGATGCACCAAAATAAAGGTTGACCTTCACACATCCACTCTCAGAATCAGATAAATGCATACATACACTACGCACTTGGCAGAAGGACCAGGCTGCAAGAAACTAGTAGGGAGGCTTCAATGGAAAATCTAGAACAGAGATCACCCAAGGTGCTGTGAAACACACACTTATGAAGTAATTTCTTCTGCTCTTTCACTCCCAAATACTGCTCTTCTCCTGTCAGCTACAAAAATGGCGCCTTGTAGACAGCAGGTCTGCTGGTGTTGAACCTGTGAGAGCATCAAAAGACAATGACTGGACACAAGCAAACATTCAACGCATACTCTGAAACATCTATCTAAACGGAGGTAAAAAATGCATTTTATTTGATTCAGGCAGAAATTTTAGCAGGGTTGCACCTTGCTAAAATTTTGAAAAGATTATTACAAAATGACCAAGTTATGAATATATATGAGAAGCAAGGAGGCCCATTTGGCGCTCCCTCTTTTACAAGTGGCATACATGTCCCTTCATGAAAAGAACAAGTCGCTCAAAATATTGATGAACCATCTACCCTCCCTGCTTCAAAGTTCGCATTTTTAAATGGCAAAACGTGGTTTGTCCACTCATTAAATGAAAAATGAAGAAACCAGTTACATCTCCTCACTACTTCGTCCTCTCGATGGTCAATTCATAGGCACTATATCATCTACCAAAATAACTTCTAAATCGACACCTTCTTGCATCACTCAGACCGCTTCATCTGCTTCTGCATCATGGCCATTCTATTGTCAGGATTGAATTTATGAGCCACATCGTCTGCCTGCTCTTTGTTCTCTGGGCTCTTTGTCCTTTTTTGATCCTTCAGCCCCCAGGGGTGATCTTCTGGCAGGTCACTACATACTTGGGCTAATTCCATGATTGGCGCTCAGGCATTTAAAAACCAACAGCTTTTTTACCAGCTAAAATTTGACATTTGCACACCCGTCATCCTTGGACTCTCCTTCAGCTTCCTGCTTTGCCCTTTTCGCTAAGAGCGCATCTGCCCTTGACACGTGTCGTAATCCACAACTTGGGCACCTAGAAGACACTTTGAAACACAGACGTTGACACGTGGCGGCTTCCACCGAGCCGATAATGGGATGTGGCAGCATCTGCTTACATTAGAATGCCTTTTTAGAGTCAAGGGGAATTTGACACGTGGTCGCTTTTGCAAAGCCTTTAGCTGCCTTAGGGAAAATTTTAGGCCCTTTTTTGGTTCCTAGCGAATGCTGACACTTGACACACTTTGCTGCTCCTAAAACAACATGTTGAAGTCCTCTGCGGTTGCCACTTGGTACTTTCTGTGCTCTAGCTTCCCTGGTGTAAAATTTGACATTCGCGGGCCCATCACCGTCCTTGGCAAAGTTCATCAGGTCCTTTTTGCAGCTTTTCTACTTTGGGTACTTTTGTTGAATCGTCCATTGAACCAAAGCCAAAGAACTTGAAGATTGAAATAAGCACCTGCAGAGTCTGTAGAAACTCATGGACTTGTGCAAAATCAAAAATGAATTGGCCTTAAACAGCAGGGGAAGAAGGTGACCGATATTTTGCCCTGTTGGGCAAAATGGTCAACAGATTGGTGCCTCCCAAGGGAAGTATGCCTGCTATGCTTAGAAGCTAGTTGCCTTAAAAATCCATTGGGCACGGAGTCAGATTGTAACTTTAAAACAATGACAACTCCGATAAATTCTAGAATCAATCACGCAGACCTACCTCCAAGGAAAAGAAAGCACACACAAGACTAAGAAAACTACTTGTGCAAACAACACTTAGGGGAAACAGGGAAAGAAAACTAAAAGCAACCTACTATATACAGTTAACCAGGTATTTTTTATTCCCTCCTGGATCAAAGGGAAAGCTTCTAGCATCTCTTTCATCTAACACATCCAGTATCAATAATGGATCCCACAAGGAAATATTTATGTCTAGCTCTTTCACCTGGTCTGCCATGTTGATCTGAGGATCGCTCCCTTCCATATTTTCTTTGGGGTTGCTTGCAACATTCTGAGGCGTAGGCTGGGGAGCTGAATTTATGACTGGCAGCCTGAAATTTGGGAAATCCTAGTTTGCCTGTGGTGGAAGAGATGGTGTGGACGTTTGAACAGCTGCTTGAGTTTCTTTTATAGCCCTCCCTTTGGATCTTGTGTTGGCTGCAACACAGTCAGCCTGATTGTCTGTAGTGCCCCCATGATTGATTGCACAAAACTCACCTTCTAGGTGATTCATAAGAGCAAAATTTGATTGGGCTTGATTTCCACTCGTGTTGGGTTGAACTGGAGCCTCAAAAAATTGGGAAAGAACAGTAGCATAATTTTTTGTATTTTTGAGATAATTCATCATCTCATTCGTGTGAACAGCCTGTTCTTGACCATATCCCATGGTCGAACAGCTTCGCTGTTCCTATACAAGATTATTCTGGATAGGCATCATGACCTTAGATGATGAGGGGGGCCTGTATTGTAATTTTGAAATGGCCTGGTTGTAGTGAGCTGCCCCTGACCTTGATTATAATTCTGAAGGGGGGGTCTAGGGGTTTGACCATAATGCTGGTATCCCTGATTCGATCTGTTGCCTTGAGCTTACTACCTTCTGATGGCAATGAGTTCACTCGACATACTTTGCAATAGCCTCCTACCTTCTTGAAGCTCATTGGATGGAGCAGCGGCTGGTTTCTCTATGCTGGGCAAAGGAGCTAATGCTGGAGCAATGGTTTGAATTGGGGGCAACAATTTTGGGAAAAGCGGCATGTGGGGTCTAGGGGCTATTTTCCCAACCTGTATTAAATAGTTCTCTATTGCTATGGCAATGTCATAAGCAACAAGAAATATATGCCCTCCCATAGATTGTATCATTACTACAATGTCGTTGTTTAATGCTTTCAAATAGTATAAAAAAGCATAACTAGGGGTCGGCCTTACCAGGATGGGAATCCTCTGCCAGGTCTTTTGAAACCTTGTGTTAAGTCATGGACTCTATTTTTTTTGGCCAGCATGGCTACAATCCTTACCAGCCTTATGTTGATCCTTATCAGTTTCAGTATGGCCAGTCTCAACCCTGCCACGAGCTATATCACCCTTGTGCTCAGTCTTCTCAGTATGTCGCTTCTCCCACTCAACCCAATCTTTTCGCCAATCAACCAGTTTCTACCTTCAAGCGAGCACTGCTGGGATACAACAAATATGTAATTGATATTAACACCAAAAAGGGGTACGGCCAAGATATTCCTAATCATATCGTCCATCAAGTGAGGAATGCACTAGATCAGGTTAAGAAAGAATGGGCTCCTATTGAAAGAGCGAATTGGCACAGGCTTTCAAATGAGATGCTGGATGTGAGCGGTTTAATTGCATCTGTGAAGGAGAAGCTGAGTGTGCATGAGAGGCAGCCTTACCAAGTATATCAACTTGCATACTCGCTGCCCAAAGCATCATATCAGTCATATACAACCCCTGCTCTTGAGCCAAGTCGAGCCTGTCAAAGTCCGTTCTCCAATCATGTTGAGGAGAGGTCTGAAACAACAAACCTTGTGTTTAAGGCTAATCTTGATAGACATATCGAATTGGCAAATCTTCAGATGCAGCAGTCCATCTTGGCAGTGAGGGAAGTGGAATCTAAATCTTCGCTGCCCTCTCACATTATGGCCCCATCACCCCCAAAGGAGATGCCCAGTCCGAGTTTCTTGAGCTGGAATCAAGTGATTGAGTCACGGAACAGAAAGGGGGCGAAAGACATTGTCCAAGAGTGTGAGGTACAAGATGAGGTTAGTCCTTTTCAAGTTCCCCCCACCCTTCCTCAAGAAGCTCCTTGCATTTCACAGCAATTTTAATGCACTCCCCATCTCTATGGTGTTTCCCATGAGCTCCAAGAAGTACAAGGTGAGGATTATCTGGCTAAGCGGGTTGAGGAATTAGAAGCTAGGATGAGACTGCTTAGAGAAAGAATGATGGAGCTTTCAGACCCTACAGAGGAGCTGATGCCAAAAGACACCCCTTCCACCAATCCACAAGCTAATTTCAATATTGACGAAGTGTTGGTAAAGTGGAGGGACGAAAATCAAGAAATTTTGGCCCAAAGTCTGCCCTCTCCTATACTAGAGAAAACTCCCTCTTGTATGCCGAATCCTTTCTATCATATGGCCCTTGCTCATTCTGGCTCATCCAATGCATCAATCAGTCATGCCCTCAATCCTATGTACCTAGCTTTCCAGCACGCCTCTCTTCAGGTAGATTTTCCTGTACATGAGCAGACCCTCCCAAATCCTCCCCAGCCTCCTCAAGACTTTCAACATGATCTCCAAATTCCAAGCTATAAGGAGGAGCATCATGAACCAACCCAGGAACTTGAAAATGACAAAGTTGTTGCCTGCTCACAAAAGCAAGAGTCCAATCCTAGTATCATGAGTTGGAAGCAAATAGTTGAATCTTGGACCGGCAAGGAGGAGGAGGAAGATTTCAGTCTAATTCTTTAAGAAGAAGAAGAGGCTGCTCCCACACTTGATAATGATTATGACTTCTGGGAAAGGTTTTTCCAGGAAGATATGGATAGGCGGATTGCAGAATTGGAATCCAAGGAGAGATTCCTCAGCTAGTGTGTGGTGGATGGTTCAGACCCAACAGCACATTCCATGTCTGAACACACCCCACCTACACAACCCCAAGAGAACTACCAGGCCATGCCTGATATAGGTGAAGTGCTGACCAAATAGAAAGAGGAGAATCATTTGATTCTAGTTCAGGGACTGCCTCCTCTTCCACATGAGTTCATCCATCAGTGTTCCACTTCACCCCTTCTCGAGGAGGAGCCAATCTTGAGGGAAGCAAGTGAAGAGGAGTATGCTCAGTTCATGACTAATCAGGGAGACTCCATGAGTGCGGATGAGGAGATCACTTTAGGTGACATGGAGGAGCATGGACAATCCCTTGTTCATGCTTTGAATGATTTGTTTGAGGTCATCGGGGCAGGCTACATTATTCTTCAAGGAGGCTATGAGCTGGAAAAGAGCAAAGAAGACAGCATTGGGGTTCAAACAAGCATGCAAGGAGGCTGCAGTCTTTCAGATTTATCCCTCCGGGAGGTTGGTGAATCTGAAGATATCTTCTTTGAAATCATCAAGGAAGATGGCCATACCATGGAACCCAAGCATGAGGCAGAGGAGAGCAAGTCAGTCAAGGGTGCATATCAAGGAGCTTATGGTGATGAGCTGGCAGCAATCATTTTCTTGATGGGAAACACCAGCTTGAAGAACTAATAGGAGGCAAGCTTCCAAGAACAAACATAGTATGTATACGTTGGGAGCATGTTTGAATATCCACTCGATTTCCAGCCAACTCAGGTGACAGGCAAGAAGAGCAAGTCACCATTTCTCTTTTCCATTCAGCTACTTGCCTGGCGCCATAAGTCTTCTTACAAGGAAGGGGACTTAAGAAGTTTTCCACTTGATCCAGGAGGGAATTAAACATTCATGGTTAGCTATATATAATAGTTTGCTTTCAGTTGTTTTTCCTGTTTCCCCTAAGTGCAGTTGCACAGGTAGTGTTTTAGCCTTGTGTTTCCCTTCGCTTGGGGGTAAAAGCTTCATGTTTGATTCTCGAATCTTTCGGGCTGTTGATAATTATTTCATGGCTACACCTGACTCCGTGCCCAATGGATTTTAAGGCAACTAGATTCTAAGCATAGCAGGCATGCTTCCCCTGTGAGTCACCAATTTGTTGACCAATTTTGCCCACAGGCAAAATTTCGGTCACCTTCCTCACTTGCTGTTCAAATGCCAGTCATTTTTGAGTTTAGAGAATTCATTCCATGCCCTGGCTCAGTGGTTCAACCACCCTTGTTTCAAAAGGTTCGCCGCTCGGTTTAAGCACCTCAGTTCATATGCATCGAACTTTCGTACCGTTGAACTGTTGAACCAATTTTTTGGTTCAACGGGCTGGGTTCAACGTACTTAGTTAAACGGGTTTGGTTCATAGAGGTTCAACGTCCTTGGTTCATTGGCACACACGGCTTAACACAAAGGCTCAGCTTTTAATAAAGGAAAGGATCTAAGCGCGGCTCAAATCAATGGCTTAACACATTACTAAGCAAAGGGCCGGGTCGCTTATGACACAAAATCAAAGGGGGCACGGCTTAAACATTCAAAGCCCACACAAAAAAACATAAAACAAAAAGTCCACGGGGAAATTGTTCGCGAGCCAAAGCCCGCGGGAGCCCCGAACAAAATATCCGCGGAGACATTGAAAGCCGGAGAGCAGTCCACGCAAATTGTCAGCAGTCAAACAACCAACTGGACCTGACTAGCAAGCCGCATAGAAGTTTAGGAAGAGAAGCCAATAGGCCCGATGACGTCCTACGTGGACGTCAAGTTTACAAAAAGGAGATAGTCATTTATTTTTAAAAAGGCAAAGAAAGCGCTAGCCAAGAAAGAGTTCAAAACACAATGACCCGCAAGATGTTCGCCCCAGGGGCTGAATGAGATAGAATTAAGACAAAATTGACAAAGCGACACACAAGGAACGAGTAAGTAGTCAGTCCAAGTGGCTAGAAGTGGCGCCAATTTGAGAAGTGACTCCAGCAGGTGAAATAGTTCCTTCGAATTGATCATGAGAAGATGTAACAGCTAAGTAATGTAACCAGTTTCTTCATTTTACATTTAATGGGTGGACAAACCGTGTTTTGACATTCAAAATGCAGACTTTGAGCAGACAAAACGAACAACTCATTAATATTTTGAGCGACTTGTTCTTTTCATGAAGGGACACGTATGCCACTTGTAAAAGAGGGAGCACCAAATGGGCCTCCTTGCTTCTCCTATATATTCATAACTTGGTCATTTTGTAATCATCTTTTCACAGTTTTAGCCAGGCGCAACCCTACTAAAATTTCTCCCTGAATCAAATAAAATGTAGTTTTTACCTCCATTTGGATAGATGTTTCAGAGTATGCGTTGAATGTTTGCTTGTGTCCAGTCATTGTCTTTTGATGCTCTCACAGGTTCAACGCCAGCAGACCTGCTGTCTACAAGGTGCCATTGTTGCAGCTGATAGGAGAAGAGCAGTATTTGGGAGTGAAAGAGCAGAAGAAATTACTTCATAAGTGTGTGTTTCATAGCACCTTGGGTGATCTATGTTCTGGATTTTCCATTGAAGCCTCCCTGCTAGTTTCTTGCAGCCTGGTCCTTCTGCCAAGTGCGTAGTGTATGTATGCATTTGTCTGATTTTGAGAGTGGATGTGTGAAGGTCAACCTTTATTTTGGTGCATCGCCTCTTTTAGAGTAGGTAGTTTGTTTTCTATGCATTTTTTCTCCCTTTTCATCCCCCTTATATTATACCTATACCTGTATTTTGCACTACCTGAAACAAACATGATGCATCAAAGGGAGCTAGCCCTTATCTAGAGACTCTCCTCTCTTGCTTCGTCATCCCACAGGCGAGAGAGGAGTTTCCATGTTGCGAGGAGAAGGCAGGAACCCATTTTCCTGTCACTGGGTGCAATCTCCAATGTCAACAATTACCTACAAATCAATACCTCGAAAGGGGATCAAGTCATATGTAGTTCTCCCAATCTAAGTACTGGTGCAAGTGAAAGTGATGCTAGTATGCCTGAGTATGAATGCCAATTTGAATGCTTTGAGTGTGAATTGAGACTAAAAACCCAGGTAAAATTGAGCTCTGGGCTATTGTAGATGGATGTATGTAGAAATAGGGGTAAATAGGGATCAATAACCTTAATTTGTACAATTCTTTATGAGCTTGTTCATGAGAATTGCCATCTAATGGACAAATGAATAAGAATGGTCTTTATATAGTGTTTTGATGCTTGTCGAGACATGAAATGAGTCTAGGCCGACCCTAAGATGCTCTGGGAAGTGTAAAGATATTTGTTAGGGGCAAAGGAAGCTAAAGGTCAATAACATTGCCCCCTTTGCCAATAACGCACTATGCTATGGACTAATGGGGTTGTGTTATTATATAGGTGCCTATAGCATGTGAAAAAGGATCGGGTATGTCTAGGTGATAGTTGAATACAACTCTTGATATATTTGGGCATGGGCTAGATGTGCCTAGAAGCTAGAAAAGGATCAAAAGAGGTGCTAAGATAGGTTTAGGGCTAAGCTAAGGATAATGTGGTCTCAAGTGACACTCATTGCATTAAATGACATTTTATTTGACTATAAACATATATGTATATAGAAATCGATGATATACTATCTACCAACATAGATGCCAAGGAGCTAATAAAACATGTAAAAGATTATTTTTATTTTTTTGGTACTTTTAGGATATTACAAAAGAAAATACTATCATATGATCTCATCCAAAGGATGCTCATAGGTATCTCCCCATAGGGAACTTGGTGCAATAAATTGGTGATACTGCAAAGGAGCATGTATAAGTGTAATATCTGGCACTATAGGATCAATAATGTTCTGCATATGTATAATAAGACTATGTGGTCACGAGGAAAAAATAAAAGACATTGGGGTTTATGGAATCCATCATTGAATGTTATATGGTTTCTTTAAAGTAGTAGCAATAGAAACATGTTTAGGTGCTATGGATATCTTAATATAGTGCATTGGAGAATTTGGAACTGTATCATGGTATTTTGGTAAGGTTGTATTTGGTATCTTTGCTTCACATGAATGTGTATTGTTAGTTATTTATTCATTATGTATACATTAATTGCACTTATTTTATGTAATTGATATTTGGATATGATAAACTGCATGGTAGTATAAAATATTCAATTTAATAAACTTATAATTTAGTGATAACGAAGTAATCACCATATCCAATGAAACTTGGTTGGAAACAAGAAAGCTTGACTATAATGATCATGTGGTAATGGAAATTCTAACTTTACTTCTGTCATTGTAGCTGATGTAGCTATAGAAATATCTCATGAATCTGTATGTGCTAACTTAGGTACCAAACTTTATTGTGTATGTATGCCCCATCCACGTGTCCCTCTATCAAGAGCCTAATCAACCAATGGTTCTTTGGTAGGATAAGTGTGGGAAAAATCAATCTTGGTATAAGACACACTAAGAAAAGGACTTCATGAAATGTTCACCAAATGTTTAACCCTAAATTGAGATGGGTTAATATAGTATAGGGTTAAGAATATAGAAATGAATAAGCACAAGGGTGATAAACAGATCTATAACAGGGTAATTATTTTGCAAACTTAGATCAACAATATTCTAAATCTATAATACTGAGATATGCTAAAAATGAAAAATATGTTTATTAATTGATATAGCAATAAATTAGAAATGTGAGTATTTAAATAATTATTATGCACATGTCGATCTGAGCTGAGACTAGATTGGATTAGGATCCTGGAACAATTGTTAGATTATAAAAATTTGCATTCTAGAGCCTCGGATGTCTATGTCAGATATGGATGGCTATGTCAACATTAATGTCTGATTTGGATGTAGGTATTCAGTAAAAAATATTATTTGGATCTAGGTGCGACCACCTAGAACCAGCTGGGTTTTTTTATCACCTTTACTCTAGTGTGTTCAGATCATGCGCACAGGCTGTCATTCTTTGTCAAATGATCAAACCCTAGCTTTCTCACCCTTGGAGTGACTATGGAAAAAATGGGTTAGTGGGCACATGGTGTCGAACTGCCCTAAGGACCCCTCTATTAATGGGCAATATCTATACAACCAATACTTTGAAGAGGACCTCAAACTCATGTAGTTTTTCCTTACGTGTTGGCTTGTGTGTGTATAAAGATACAACGCGTGATAAACAAACACATAGAGTGACCTAACTTGTAACTTAGCAAATGTGGCTTATGGAGTGCTCCTTCAGTACTTTAAACCTGTAGATGAGCTATCCCTGTGACTGATATTAAAATATGAAAGAATAGGGAAGCTTTACTCACTTAAATGCTTGATTAGGTACATTTAATAAGTTATATTTTGAGTTGTTAAGTCTGTGCTAGGTGATGAATGAATGAGGATTGATCTTGTATATATACCAATCCCTTTTAGAAATATCTCGCATTAAAAAACACTTAATCTGACCATAAGGATACACTTCATTTGTAAATTTGATGACTTTAGGGCACTGAACACTTAGTTTGGCACATGACACTAATGTTGACGTAGGCATCCAGTTGGGATGCAAGTGTCCAAGAAGCTGGAAAATAGGTACAAGTCCAAAACTTGCAAAAGATGATAATAAGCATGTTTATAACATTTTGAGTGGTACAAAAGTCCTGGTCAGCAGAATAACACATGGTTGGATTAAGAGATAATCAATAGGCACAAAAGATAGCGGATGCTAGCCTTTCGAAAACAATAAGGTCTTAGGAACTGAAGGGTACAACCATGAGAAGCACTTGCCAAGTATACAAGATTGAAGTACTATATAATTGAGATATGTGTCTACATAAATGTGCAGGAAGACATAATTTTAAATTTGGAAACTAGTTGTCATTTGGTATGGGACACAATTGCTCTAGGTGGACACACTCGTGATAGTGGTCTTGTTCGCCTAACGCAACCTTGTCTTGGAAGATCATGAACAACTGTCATAAGTCAAAGACAGTGTAAAGGTAGTATGAAACAGTTTGAACATTTGACTTGAAAAGTTCTATATAGTAATGACGACAAACAAAAAATTGAACCCTCGTATAAATAAATGACCTTAAAAAAATAAAAATCATATATTTAATTGCAAATCATATAATTTAAAATATATTAAAAATTAATATTATCAAATACTTATGCCCAAATTCATGCGTCTACAACCCCACCCTACCTTTTGAAAGCAATTATTTGAAAGAATCTTAAGTGTGTTACGTTTAGGGACATTATTTTGGACTAGGTAATGACAACACTCAATATATGTATATATGCAAAACAAGCGGTGGGATTACCCCTACCCCTCACGATAAGAAAACTAATTCATGAAAGTAACAGAGATAATTAAATGTCGAAGTAAAATGTGCCGTAAGTAACAAGATATTAATAGCGAAATAAAAGGCGGGTTAATGAGCTGCATCCACAGGCATGTTACTTTTTCCAATAAATAGTTGGGAAGATTAGTCTGGTGATTTGGATCGAATTGGGGATTTTGTGTGGTGCATTCGATATCAGAAATGGTGACGATGAGGAAATCGAGGAGAAATCCAGTAAATGCGATGTGGGCATGGGTAACAAGGCAGCCGCCCAAGGTGAAAGCTTTTTTAGCAGTAGTGAGTGGCATCCTAGCCCTTGTCATTCTCAGATTCCTCGTTCACAATCATGATAATCTCTTCATTGCTGCCGAAGCAATCCATGCTGTTGGTATTGCTGTCTTGATCTATAAGCTCATGAAGGAGAAAACTTGTGCAGGTAACTTCTACCCCGACCCTTCCATTTTCCTTCATTCATTACAGACACCTACCTCCAGAATATAATTTATAGACACCCACGCCATATAGCGTAAACCCTTAATACTTTATGCACACACGCACACCCACACCCACACCCACACCCTAATGATATATATGTTGTGGGTATGTGTCTATCAACACTTTTTGCTTGTGGGCATACGTTTCATAACTGTTGTTTAGGGTTTTCCACTTGTTAATGTTTGTAAGTTGTTGGGTGTTTGTTCCTGTTTAGCTGTGTTTTCAAATTAAAAACAGAAAGTATGTCTAATTCTGTTTGCTGTGTTAATCGAAGGGATGGTGCTTTGTGACCCCGCTTTTATGCTGTTGTCTATCTGTATGCTTGACTCCTGTAATTGGTCTGTTAGACATTATGTTGGTAGCATTGAAAAAGCTGTGTTCTCCTAGGTATATCTTGGGTGACGTCAGGGGCCACCTTAATGCATGGGCGGGGCAATCCTAGGCCACAATCTTAAATATTGGAAATCTGGGTCAAGTTTGAATGTGCTCCATAATAATCAAACCCCAACAGGCTATATTTCCATTGGAGTTATGGGCCACTTCATTGGAGTTAGGTGGATTTGAGCCTTACGATTCCTCTGTTACCAATGTATCGTATTCCCGTGGACCACCATTACATCCCAATCCCTTGGACGAGTCAGTGAGAACTTTAAGCATTGGAAAAGTTCTTAAAATAGAATAGACGGTCAATTTTTTCTGTTTGATAAAACAATAAAGATAAATATTACTTGTCTGTATTTTTTTTTGGTCACCAAGAAACTTTTGATACAGACATGGGAACATCATTTTGAAATAGGACACAGGAGTTATTGATCAAATGTATGTCTCTATTACGTCTAAATATAGTTACCAGGATACCAATGCCCATATCCATGAATCTGAGTTTTGTGGCGACTGAGGAAAGTTTTTTTAAAGACCAATAGGTAAATGCTACATGGGTAGTGCGCTGTCAAACAAAGGGAGCCTTTCAGCTATGAAATTGCCAAAGGAATATGTCCATTCGAGCACCCAGCTCCATCTAGTGATGGCCCACTTATTTGTATTTTTGCATATTAATAGAGGGCAAAGTTCAGGAAGGTTTGAGCCTGGGTCAGTGCCATGGTAATGACTCTGACCTTACCATTAGTCATTAGATCATGCCCCTCTTCTTTTATTTAATATATAGGAAATATATTTAGTTCAGGTGAAATTATAAATTTAGCTGATATAGTTAGTTCTGGTGAAATTATATAAAATTTGGCTGATGTGGGAAATTCAAATTTTACTGTTTGTCAAATCCCCTTTTTATGCAAAAATGGCAAAAGATTAAATGATTGGAAAAAAGAAGCAACTGAGATTTCACACATAGACTTCATCTAGCTAATATTGGCAAAATGTAGAATGTAGAGCATAGTCACTAAGAAACTTGGGTTTGTGGTCTCTGTACCCACCCCCAATCTCCTGGCAATTATGTTTAATGTAATAAACCAGTATCCTAATTCATATACGCCTGTACCTTTTTTTAAAATGATATCCCCGTCCTCTTATGAAATCCCAAGATTTTAGGTGATTATGCTATAATTTTTTTTGCTGGTAACAGCTTCTGAATTTACAGACGTGGCCTCTATTTTCTTCTCATTACAAGCAGCCCATAGACCTAATGGCCCCTTTAGTTGGACATTTGCTAGCTGGGCATCACTTGAACTAACTTCGGGTCTTTAAGTTCATGTCTTAGTGGTTATTCACTTGAAGTTCAGATTAGCCATTCAATAATATATTAGATGGTTGGAATTCATGCATTTCTTTTTCAATAACACCAAAAGGTCTAATGGAATTTCTAATTGTATATGATATGACTCACATGCAAATAGAAAGAGAGAGAGAGAGAGATTCCAAAAACCATGTCTGGACACTCTTTATTAGTATGCTTAAATAGATTCACAAGGACGAGGGTGAGTGGTGGCTGGGTAAGCCAAGCACATTCAAAGTTCCCTAGAACCGGGCATGCAGGCTAAACCTCAGTCAGTTTAAGATGCTTGAAGTTAGAAGGGATCAATATGAGAGTGATCCTTATCAATATTATTCTCTTTGCTAAAAGTTCCATTCTCTTCGGGCTAAGCAATGCTAAAGATGGGATGGTTGACATATGTCCAGATTATATTAAGAGATGGATTCTGTCACTGATACTATTCATGTAAACATCTCTTAGGGTTATCTTGCAGTGCCTGATATGTGAGATATATATATTAACATAAGCATTAGGCACATTGTTTACAAGGAAAATGTCACATGGATCATAGTCAACAAAATTTTATGTCTGACACATTACTTAAAAAGTTCAACCCCTATCTTTTGGTCAAATTTGTTTGACTACGCATTAGTAGAATTGCTAATGGAATGAATGCAATTTAAAAAATAATTTTTTATTCCATTTTTCTAATCTTGATTCTTAACCTTTGCAAAAAATGAAATTTTTCTGGGATACGACTGCAGTTTCTTTAACTTATAATTGATCAATTTAAAAGAATATTTGCCACACAAATTTAGCTAGCTGATTTAATTTTAATAGGTGGATAATTTGCTTGACAAGCAGTTGCTTCATGGATCGAATGCAACTCTTCCTGTCGTGAATAACTGTCCTACTTTAAACTTACAGAAATCATAGTAGTTTAAATCTTTTACTAATTTACACCCAAGCCAAAGCATTAGGGTTGGCACTTATAGGTCAGTGTCTTGTAGGATTAATAATCTGTTGTAGGGTCAACATAACATTTTGCATTAGAGGATTTAGATGCCAGTTTTATTAAATGTAGACTTCCAAATTGTTTTTGGAAGACTATTCTTCAATACCAAAGTTCAAGCTTAGAAACATCAATATTCTTTCAGGATATTTTTAATGAGTGTGTCTGGTTTCCTTTATTGGTTTGTAATATGTATGTACTTATCTCCTTTATTGCTCCTTCTGCATCTTCTGTGGTATGTGCAGGCTTATCTCTCAAATCTCAAGAGCTTACTGCTATGTTCTTAGCAGTTCGGGTGTACTGTAGTTTTGTTATGGAATATGATATACACACCGTGCTTGATACTGCAACATTAGCAACTACATTGTGGGTGATTTACATGATACGGTTCAAGCTGAAGGCAACACATGTGGAGGATTTGGATAATTTCCCAATACACTATGTGGCAAGTTTTCTCAAAGACACCAGTTTATTGTTCTTAATATGTTTCTCAGTAAAACAAATTCTAATTTTGTATATAGTACCATAGTTGCAAATCTCAAATAATTTTGGCACATTTATAACTTCCACAAGTTTACCATCCATGATTTCATTGTGTGATAGTATGGTTTGTAAATTCAAATCTAGTGGCCATTAGGATCTTGTTTTATTGGACTTAAAGTTGCATGGGGACGTGTCCTAGACCCAGGAGATATGTTCTAGCTAAGTTACTGTTTCGGGTTCGGTTCAGGTTTGAAGAATCAGGTTCACTGGTATGTCGATTTTTTTTTGCCTTCTGCAGTACAATAAAAATATTTAAAAATAAAAAATATAGAAATTCTAGCCTGATAAGCAGGAAATTAGTGACATTATCCACATAGTATGCATATAAAAAACAAAACAACCACAATTGAATGCCAAATGTCACGATAATTATAAACATCAGTAATAAATTAATAATTAATTACCTCAAAATTAATATTCAGTCAGCTTGCTTATAAGTTGTGTTTTGCTTTTATTTTTTGTGTTATTTTATCTAATGTTTTTGTGTTTTACTTAACTATTAGGGTTTGCAAATTTGTTTTTTATTATTTTTTATCGTTGCTTTGTCTTATTTTGAGAAAAAATTAAAAAAAATGTTTTAGACCTCGGGTTCTGCTTGGATTAGTCATGGGAAACCAGGGTTTGCCTGGGTCCGTATGCAGAAGAATCCAGATGAACCCAGGCTGTATTTAGTGCAGTACTGGATATGTATCCGTACCGGGGACGGACAGGTGAAGGGTTCTTCTGCAGATTGGGATGAATCGGTATCTTAGTGTTCTAAACATTAGAGATGTGTACCTTGCGTTCTATATGTTTAGGAGACAAGGGATGGGCCAGAAACATACCTGTGTTCTGATTCCATGGTCATCTTCCATGTGCGTGCTACTGACATTTTGTTTTTTGAGCATCTTGTTAAGTTATATTGCCTAAAAAACCTGTTTGCCTGAACGAGGGCTAGATGAAGATGTCATTCGTAAATGTGTTAGAACTAGAATTGTGGATTTACCAAGCCTTTAAAAGCAAAGGGGCTGTTAAGCAACCCATTCTTTTTTTATGTTTTGGACTTTATTCCATGTTTTATGATGGAGAGAATATTTATTCAAGTTTTTCTCTTAGGATGTTTTCATGAGTGATGGGTCATGAATAAGTTGAGGCTGTATCGCATGTATACATCTTGTGTCATTACTTATTCAAAATTTGCTTGCCAAGCCTTTAAAAGCAAAGGGGCTGTCAAGCAACCCATTCTTTATTGTTTTGGACTTTGTGCTGTGTTTTATGAGGGAGAGAATATTTATTCATTTTTTTTTTGTCTTAGGATGTTTTCAGGAGTCACGGTTATGAATAAGTTAAGGTTGTATTGCATGTTTACAGATTGTGTCATTAGTTCTTCAAAATTTGCCAAGTGTAGGAAGTAATTCTTCGGCAAACAATGGCAAGGTGGGGCAACGATTGATAACAACGGATTTGTTTTCATAGTTGCCAATCCTGGCTGGATCTTCACTAAATATGATTGGATCTGGATTTTTTGCTGACCCAGTTAAGTTCTGTTTGGGTCGGCCCTGTCTGTTTTTAATTTTTTTTTTGTTCATAGTTTTCTGCAAAAAGAAGACACCCAGAAACCTTATATATCATATCATATTAAATATATCAACATTTTATTTTACGTTATTAATTTTTTCATTGTATTTGTCAATTTTGTATATTTATAAAATTATGCTTCTATATATACATCTGTGTGTGTGAGTATTTTGGACCGAATTTTGCTGAAGTTATTCAAAAATTCCGATTTTTTGGATTTTTTTTTGCCTTCCTAAATGGATCTGGATTTCAGGACTTGGTAACTATTGTCTTCATAATTCGGTTGTTGACCCTGCTTGATTTAGGATTGTATTGTTTTCATAGTTCATACTTCATTATCTGAATGAAGAGTCTAATTGGTAATTAAACTTTACATGGCATGTCTATAGTCAGTGCTTGAAATGCTCTCTTGAGAGTACCCTTAGTTTTAGACAACGTACATAAGATGGTGCTTTAGGGTTTGTCTCTATTTGATTTTGAAACTTGTATTTCAAATTTGTATTTGTAGTTTTTGTCAAGTAAAAGTGAGCCATTAATGTTCAAGATACTGTAGCTGTTTGTGTTTATGTCCATTTCTTTGTCTGTCTTAAAGAATTGTCATGGTTGCCTGTCAATGAATATTGACAGCTTTCAGGAACAGTTTGATAATAGGTTTTCATTCAGAGTTCAGTTTTTATGTTAATGAATAAAACAGTAATAATGTTTATTATATTCTTTTAAAGGTGGAGATAACAGTAGGAAATGACTTATGCTAACCTAACTTGAGTGGTTCAATGCAGGTGCTTCCGTGTGCAATACTTGCACTTGCTATCCATCCATCCACACACCATAATATTGTAAACAGGATTCTTTGGGCTTTTTGTGTCTATCTTGAAGCTGTAGCAGTATTGCCCCAGCTCCGTGTGATGCAAAATACAAAGGTATAAATGATTCAGTTTGTATTTTAATGAAGGTGCATGGAGGACTTTTTTCGATGTCAACCAATCTACACATTTTTCTGTGACAGATTATTGAACCGTTTACAGCCCATTATGTGTTTGCATTGGGTTTTGCGAGATTTTTGAGCTGTGCACATTGGGTACTCCAGGTATGTCACTTTGCTATTCTACATACTTTTGTTCATGTAATTGTAGTCTCTTGGATGCTTGTCCGGTTGCGGCTTAAGAAAAAGGATACAGTTGACATTGTACCTCAGGTGGAGTTGGATTGGCAAGGTTTGGTTTACTACTGAGTATGGTCATGATGTCAAAACCCAGGGTTACAAAATTCAAACAACATATACAATAAATGGTAAACAAAATCTCCTTGTTGATTTCCACAAGAGGGGTCCCATGGGCCCAACTGGTGTCTGTCTTGGCCATAACCTAAAACATGCTCTAGAAGAGAAGATACATGATAATAAATTTGGGTAGAAATGCTTCATGATAAAAGAACACAAGTTTTAGCCAAAATCTCGTAGCAGCATACTGAAATTCCACGATTTCAGATATGAAATCAGCATGATGACGGTCAATGTCTTTTGGATGTCAGCATACCCCCCTCCTCATTTCTTGTATGCAATCAAAAGATACAAATAGCCCATGATTCATAGAAAATATATACAGCTATAAATGACATAAGCTAACCTTCTAACGAATAAAAAAAGATGTTTGTTTCCAAGGACTTGGACAATTAATTAAGAGTATGTGGGACTGATAAAAATGGGTGTTATTGATCACCATATCTAACATCAATAATGAAGATGGGTATTATTGATCACCGGATATGACATCAACAATAAAGATTAATGTTAGGTTGATTAATATGATATGGTTTATTATCAGGTATAACACTGAGGTGCATTAATTACTTGAATTGGTGTCTTATCATTTATAAATCATAATGTGGATGGTACACGTTTGTCACTCATTTTCTTTGTGTGGTGGTTTTTGTTGCCTGTTCAATCGGAGTGATATATTCCACAGACTTTCCATCCTTGCCATGCCACATTTTTGAATTTACAAAGAGCTATATTATGATTTAGTGAAAGCATCAAACATTCGTTACGGATCTATTCCTTGTGCCCAACTTCTTTCTGTAAAGCGCCATTGAAAGCCCTTATCTCCTTTGTAACCTAACATGCTTTCTTGAATGTTCCAGTATCTCTTCATATTAACACCCTTATCACATCCATGAATAACAGCTCCTTTTGCTTTTCTGTCAACTTTTGCACATGGGTTACTTTTTTCATCACTACTTTTCTTGGTGTCACAAAATTCATCTTCAATTTCTCTTTTCCAATACCTCTTATCTCTCTTGAAAAAAATGCCAAAAATTAAAAATAAATTAAAATTCCCCAACCCTAACCCCAAACTAACAATTTTAAGTCTGCTCGTGCCCTCTTTTTTTCTGCCTGAAGGCTCTGTAAAAATGAGCCAAAATGGAACAATGTTTCGTAGAACTCAGGAAACAACATGGCAAATGCGGAGGGTATGTATTACTTGTGATTAATAGTGAGTAATGCTACTATTTACTAAACTATACCTATGGAGTAAAAGAGCAATAAAGGATTGAATGTTTTTGATGGGTTCTCCAAACAAGCCCACACAAGCCAGCTGTGCGGCCTGGTTCTTGCCTGGGGTCACACCCCTTAGCTAGGATAAAGTAAGATGAGATGAGGACAAGCAGATACTTATATATGATTGAGACTTATCTCTACCGGTTTTTTCCTTGTTCAACTTAATGCGTAACCATAGACCATTTAATCTATTTCTCATGCATGCATTCACATGCCAAATAAACCCATGTTTTCAATCAGTAGTAATGTACATGTTTCAGCTGTGATCATATTCACAGCCATTATAGGACATTATTTATAAACAATGACTCATGAGTAAACACATTTGTGTTATAGGTCAAGACATGTTACCCATTCCTAAAAGAAAATAGGAGGATGAAAATGTTTTGAATTTCACTGGAATTGGTTGCTGATCCTACCAGTCCTCACTATTTTAAGCCGTTCCCAGTAAGGATTGATTTTCCTGCCAAAACATCTGCCACCCCTCTCTATTGCAGGCTTCCAGGGTTGACCAGAACAAGTGATTTATACCTATTTAGCGCAGATATGTCCAAACTGTATTCCCATCCGAGGGGATTGAAAACATGCTGGAGAATCATCATAATACAGGCCATAACAAAAAGTTTGCAGGCTGCATGGGTTTACATATTCATACAGATGTTATGAGCATCTATGGCTTCAACACTCTAGGAACATACACTAAAATAAGGTGTGCCACACCTCCAATAATAAATTGCCACTCTCTTTCAAATAAAAACTAGCGATTATGAAAGAATCAGCTACTATAGGAAATAACTGATCAATGCCCTTTAGAACTGCAAAATGAACATTGCATATGGAAGAAAAATAGATGCAGGAAGTCCTGCCTGTAATGAAAACTATACTCATTTCATGAACGTAAATCCAGCAATGAATGCAGCCAAAAATAAAAATATCTGCAAGAAAAAAGAGCTTCTACACTTAAGGGGCAAGTCCCTGCGCTTGCATGCTATTAGTAATTCCTCAAGGGCATCATAATTTTTCATTCATGCATAATGAATGTATGATATCATAAATGTATGATATCATATTGGACTAAGAGCTCAGAGTCATTTGCTCTTGTAGCCCTTTGATTGGAATTCTTCTAGCCAATGGAGTACGTCTTCTTTAGCAGGGCCATACAGAGTTGCTAAGTTGCTTCGACTACCATTTTATATGCTAGTCTCTGATTGAAGTTAGTTATTTATATTCTCTATTCTAACACTATTCTAACACTCATTAGGACATTTCTGTCGAACTATAGTTTCTTAGGCCTTAAGACTCATTGTAGTTAAAATTATGTCTTACATGTTTATACATGATAAAAAACACTTAAAGCAAACTCTGAAATTTATCCCGATGTGAAAACGTTGCCAATTCTGTGTAGGTAGATATTATTTGTAGATTTTCTACTTTTTGAGTTTGCCTTATGATTTAATACACATGTAGAACTTTAGATCTTAATAACCTTCTTGGAACTTGCAGGTTTTGGATAGCCGTGGGTACTTGTTGACTGCTTTGGGCCATGGCTTATGGCCATCCATGGTGCTCTTGTCAGAAATTGTTCAGACTTTTATTTTGGCTGACTTCTGTTACTACTATGTTAAGAGGTAATTTATCCATTCCAGTTATTTTCAGCTGTACAATTTGTGTATTTAAGATTCTGGATTATTTGTATATTTGAGGCACGTGATGCATTATCGGTTTGTAACTATAATTCACTATTCTTATAGAGCAAACTGTTAGCAGTGTTGTAGGTGGTCAACTAGTGCTGCGACTTCCTTCTGGGGTGGTGTGATTAGTATTGCCATTGCCAAAAATGTGACAGGATTCATGCAGGCTTCATTCTTGAGTCAGATGTATTGACAATGCTTTTTGTACTTTTGTTTAGTCGCGAATCCTGGATAAATTTATAGAATACAACTCCTGATTGTAGGTGTTTTTCATTTGGATGGTTGGGGAGATTCAAGGTTTTAAGTACACATTTGTACATCACCCAGCCAGTTCACAACAACAGTGAATCCGTTTTTCTAAGCTCTGTTTTTGTAAAGGCTTTATGAGATCTGTAAATATTTGCTTTTTTAATTAACAATCTGCAATCTAGGCATTCGCTATAGATTTGAAACCCTCAGCCGGACTGTATATTTTTACCTGTTAAAAAATCCTTCTGTAGTAAAACGGGATTCTAGCAATAAGCAGTGTAGTAGTTTCAAGCCATCTTTTTATCTTATGAATGTCAGCTCATGTATCATTGAATAAATTATTGGGCAACATCTTTAGGGTGTTGCATGAGTAATCTTTGACCTTATGTTTATTTGTGCCTAGTTCAGAGTCTCAAATTAAGCCTTTAATTAAATATCATATTGAATTTTGTCTAACTTCTCCTTTTAACAAACCTTGTAATTAACTTGCTATGATATCCTGAATTTTACTTCCAAATGTGTAGGTGACATTGTTTGTCACTCAGAAAACTAGGTCCTTCAACCTTTACTGATGGATATTTGGAAATTAATTTCCCAATTCTACCATATCATTATTGGATCAAGTGTTAATGTGGGGGTGTCTGGCATTGATTTTAATGCTGGTGTGGTTGGCTTTGATTTTAGTGCGGCGGTTAATCTCCATCGTTTAGGATAACAAAGTTGCTCAATTTTCAACAATGAATTAAAAGAAAATGCTTTCTTTGCATTCTCATTTGGTGATTTGTTTGAGGTCTTATTGTCATCTCAACAATTTTGATGGCGATGTCACGCTTATTTATTGTTATGATTTACCTTACCTTACCTTATGGCAAAGTATTGTTACAATGAATCTTCAACGTTATAGTATAATGATGGAAAATATCTTTCGAGTATGGAATGCTCATTAGTTTTTTGGTTTTATGATTTGTATACCACAAACAGACATTTATGGTGTCAAAACTGATGGGTGGCAACAATCATATTAGGTATCTGTAAAACTTGAGGTGTCGGTGTCGGTGTCGGTGTCTGTCTGTGACTGGGGCACCATCATGTTACCATTGCTCGTGTATAGTATATGTGGGTCATATGTCTATGTATTCATTTATTACTCCTGTAGTAAAGGAAAGGAAAAGCACGGTCTAGTTTCTTAGTCTTCTCTATTATGTGAGAGTTGTAAAGCATTCAGAAACCACAAAAAATATGAGCTAACTGTTTTTCATAATTTTGTTTTTATAATTATATCCTATAGCTCAAATAGTTATCAACTCTAGGCCAACTCACCAAACTATCTTTGCGAAAATTCATATCCATTAAGTAATATTTTGTACATAGTTATAAAAGAAATCAATATTACATTCATTAATAATCATTACAAGTTTTATGATTGCAAGTACAATATCCGTACATAAATGAAAGTATAATAACAATGAATTGTCTCATCATATAATTCATGTGAATGCACACAATATTCGTGAAGGGCGAACATATTTTTTTTTTGGGTCTCCTTTAACATTATTCATATCCCCAACTCATGTCTAAGTGCTTTCTAGAAACCCATAGGGAGTCAAGTGGAAATAAAGAAAAATCAACAATGGTTGGACAAACATGCAAAACTCAAATGGAAAAAGTAACCTGCTTTTATAGTGGTGTGGTAAGTAAATTAGACAGTTTTGAAGGGAGAATTAAAGCCCTCTGACCAAATAATAAACTTGGGTGTTTTTAGTAGATTTAAAAGATTTTCGGAGCAGCCCTTACCCTCTATTAATTGACCTTGGATGGAAGGGCCTTTTATGGAGTGTAAGAGGGCTTTGCTGGCCCATGTGCATATGCAAGAGAGAATATTGTCTTTATAAATGGAATAATGAGGTAGAAGGTCTTTTATGATAGAGGCAAGAGGTTAGGAAGGAACAAGAGTCACTGTCTCATTGGCCAAATGATTTTTTGAGTTTTTCTTAAAAGTGAATGGAAAACTATAATTGCAAATGTTTTTTTACATTCTTAATTTTTAATTTTATAGCTAGAGATTTGGAGAAGTGGAGCTTTTGAGATGGGTGTTCAACCCAATTGCAATGTCTTAGGAGAGGAAGATTTCATCACTACCCAAGTGGAGAACGTGAAGTAAGAAGCCACGAACGCACTCTGTGTAGTTATATTTTAAACCCTTGTATGCCTATTTTTTTGAAGTGGTTTGTGAGTTTTAAGGATCTTGGCTTCCAATCATTGATTTAAATTTTGCACTTATTTTAGTTATTTGCCGTTATTTTTGTGGGCTCTTGTAAAGGTTTTTGGAGGGGTTTATTCGTACTTGTATTTGCTGTTTTGATTTTCCTTTTTAAATCTTGAAATTGCCAAGTTATGCTGCCCACATGAGGCTAGCTTGCTTCTTGTTGAGGGTGAGCTGAGGGCTTTGGATGTGTGCTGTTTCTTTTTGGCTGTATGCTAGCACCCAAGGAAAGGTATGGGATTTTGAAGGGCAAAGCGCTCAAATCATCATTCCTTCTCTTTTATGGCTTTCTGCCATATATGGAAACTGGACTTGCATTATCTCTGTTTTTTAGAGGTATAATAGTCTATGCACTTAGAAGCATGATGGTCTATTCACATTTGTGTTTCCACCAAAGAATGAGAATTTGAAATTTGCATATTGATTTCTATTAAGGTTGAGAATTTCCCACCTTCTCCATGCAAACATAATCTTTCATGGAAAAACACTAATACTTGTTTATTTGTGTGTTTATGAGGTTTGGCATGACGTGTGCAAGTGTTTCTAGCTTGTAGGAAGATGCTTGATTAGTGGTGTCACCTAGTGTTCCTACCATGTTTAGAGTGAACCTATCGTACATATTGTCTTAGTTTCTTTGTTTTTAGTAAATGTTAATGACCAACGTTGCGAGTCCTTGGCTTGTGGAATGCTTAGGAATCCCTCTAATGACAACATTGCAGATGAGCGACAAGCCCCTCTTGGGTTTGGCCTTACGATAAGTACTTGTGAAACTAGTGGATTTATTTGGAACTTGCATTTACTTGGAACAAAATTGTAATATTTTAATCCATTTACTGTTTTGTATGTTTTAGGGCCTAAAGTTACAGTTTTGTATCTTAATTTTTATTGTAGAAAAATAAAACTTAAATTTATTCAAAAATAATTTATTTGTATCCAAGACCTAAGGTTGATGGAAACACATACATTTCATGTATCCAAGGCCATCCCAACAATATAATATAGTTTGCACCATTTGGCGTTAACTTGGCACAAAGTAGGTAATGTAGGGGACTTACAGTAATATTCAATGTTATTTGTCCCAATACTTATGAAACATTATCAAATCCCTTGATGTTCATATTAGATGGTGCAAAATGTAAAGGTCCAATGCCAATTTTGGAGAAAAAAGCTATGTTGTGAATGTTGAGCCCTAAATCATTGTCCACAATAACTTGTTTTATTATTTTATTCCAAACACACGCTTAGATGTAGGGTGACAAACAATTGTTTATAAGATGTTGAGGTGGTAAATCCTCCTTTTCAAAGGATATATTATGCTCAATCCCTTTAATGGAGTTTAATATGAAGGCCACATGTGGTGATTCTACATTATGTGGCAAGGTGGTTGTATACAATGTTCTCACCAAAAAAAACCTCGTAAAAGTAGTGACTTGTGTAACAAGTCTAATAGTGAAATTATATTCATGGCTTCATTATATGTCTTTGGGATTTTTGGCATATGCTCATGTTTTTTTTTAAATTGTGAGAAGGAAATTGTGTTGTTAAAGGTAAGTCTTGATAAATGATGTTATTTAAAGACACCTCTTTACAACCAAAGGTAATAAGGTTTGTGTTGCATGTTAGATTTTACATAATATTTGCGAAAGCAACAAATGTTATCACTTGGTACTTGGGTATCACATAATGTTTCATATAGGATATATTTATAGGTAGTAGAGTGCTTTAAAAGTTCAAAGATTAAAATCTTAAGGATGCATGCCACTTGATTTATCAATAAGACCATTTTTCGTGAGTTGAAGTTTAGACAACATTTTCTCTATTTTATTCCTTTCACTAATAGATTTTACCAAGCAATTTACATAGCAAACTCCATAACAATTATAAATTGGAACCCAAAATGGGTGATAGATCTATCCATAGTGCACATATTGATAAAAATGAAAATATTTTTTTTTACAAATTTTAATTTTTTTTTTGAAAAATTAGAACTTAGAATTTTGTTCTGAAAACATGAAACCCTAAGGTAGTTAGGGTTTAGAGATCAAAGATTTTGGTTACCAAATGTTTAACTTAAAAAATTTAGATTAAGGGGGTCTAAAGTTAAAAATATAGAAATAAATAAGCAGAAGGGTGATAAATAGATTTATAATAGGTCAATTAATTGTAAAATTTAGATAGAATATATACTGAATTTATTATATTGAGATATGCTAAAAATGAAAAGTATAGTTACACTAGATATGACAATAACAAATAAATAATACACTTAGTTGGTTTTGATGCTAATACATAGTTGGATCCAGAACAGACAGGGAGTACACTGGGAGATTATTCTAGAATAGTTGCCAAATTTTGGATTTAGTGCTTTTTAGCCTAAGAGACTTGCGTCATCCTTGGACTATTATGTCGACATTAACGTTTGAGTTAGATGTAGGTGTCTTGTATAAAATACATGATGGAATAATATGTGACCATCTAGATGTTTTTAGGTTTTGCATCGCCTTCACTATGGTGCATTCATATTTGGGTCATAAACTGCCACTCCTTGTCAAAAAGAAAATTTTTAGTTCTTCTAACTCATAGTGACTGTGAGAAAAATGGTTAGTGGGCACACAATGTCACGTTGACTCAAAAATCTCTATATCAATGAGCATTGCCTACATAGTGAAAACTTCGAATAGGACTTCAAAATTATGCAGTTCTCTTCCACATGTTGGCTTGTGTGTGAATTATGCAATATGTGGAAAACAAGTACAACAATGACCTAACTTGTAACTTGAGAAATATAGCTCTTATGTTGCTCGTTCAATACTTTAGCCCTGTGTATGTGTTGTCCTTATGACTGACATGGAAATATGAGAAAATAGAGAAGCTTTGCTCACTTGAGTGCTTGATTGAATGTCTTTTGTAAGTTCCCTTGTGAGTAGGTAAAATTTTTTTAAGTGAGGAATGAATGATGGTTGATCTTGTATTTATACCAATCCTTTTGGAGAATAACTCACATTAAATCACTTAGACTGACCATGAGGATACATTTTATTTATAAATTAGATGACTTTAGGGTACTAGACACTTGCGTTGGCGCAGGACACCTGCGTTGATGTGTCTGTTCTGGACACAAGTGTCCAAGGAGTAGGAAAATAGGTAAAGATTCGAAACTTGTAGATATGGAAGATAAGTAGGTTTTAAGTGTCATGGGTAAGATAGAAGACTTGGGTCATCAATATAAGAATGGTCGACTAAGAGATAGATCAAGGGTCACAAGAGAGCAAATGTGAGACTTGTAAAAGTAGAAAATGTTTAGAATTGAGAGGAACAACCAAAGTCCGAGTTTGCCAAGTGTATAAGATTGAGACGTTATATAATTTATAAATAGTGTCTACAATATCTCATGTTAGTGTTGAATGCATTCTTCAACTGCTAGAACCTTTGGCTGAACCCTTAAAGATGAGGTGATGGATAGTGGAAAGTACTCATACAATGTCAAAAATAGAGATGTTTTGGATGAGGTATGGAGATAATGTTATACCACCATTTTTATAGCGTTAACCATTGAACCCATCTCTCCTATTTATCCAAATCAAAACAATGAAGACAATTCTTTAGTCATTTAATAACCACCTCAATTTTTTTATGAGATTGGGGATGATAAGACGAGCTAAGTGCTCATTGAGTACCAAACATGAGAATAACTCAGTTCAAAAATTATTGGCAAAGATAGGATCACGATCACTTATTATAATCTTTAGCATCCCATGGAATTTCTAAACTGTGTCCATAAATATTGTTGCTACTATATTTGTTACAAATAGATGTGATATTGTAAAAAAATGGGCTTCTTTAGTGAGTCTATTTGTATGTAATGAGATATGATTTGATCTGCAACTATCCTATCTAAAGATCCAAAATCAAAGAAGGTAAATCAAGTAGAGACCATTGATACTTAATATAATTGAGATATGACCAATGGATCCGCTAAACGTAGCAAGGGGAGCACCTACAACACAATGTCAAGAGAAAGGGTTTCAAAGCCTCTAGGAAATCAACACAATGTAATAACCTTAAGTAGGTCTCTATTTAGAAAGTAATAAAATATTGCAATCAATCAATGAAAATATCTCTATTTAGAAACATATTAAAAATGGGTAAGGTGCCATGATAGGTAAATGGGGGCCTATGCTACCTAAGATGGATAAATGACAAGTTTGAATAATATTATAACCGCACTAAGTTTTAAGTGTAAAGAGAATTCAAACAAGGAGACATACCATTAGCCAATAAATTATGCAACTTTTATTTATTAAAAGGAAAGAGTTAGGGTTAAAATATACTTACCTTGAACAAACCCTGCTGAGACTCAATCTCACCCTTTGCTTATGGTGCTTTGCAAGAGATTGTTGTGGTTGTAAGGATTTCAATGGATAAATCAAGATTTAGGTTAGGAGGACTCCTATTGCATTTAAGATTTCACAAGACAAGCTTTTCCCTCCAAGACAAAAACCAAGTAATAAATCCTCCAAACGTAGACTTTGGGTAAAAGTGGGAGAAATAACAATTGAAAATGAATGTTCCTCTTTGTTGGATGGAAATGGAAACTTGTATTTATAGTGATGAAAGACCCTAATCCATCCTAGAGATTTATCTAATGATATTAGCCAACTCGATTTAGTCTGAAGTGCACTGAGTAACCTTAAACTATGTCGGTTAGACCTACCAATTTGCAAAGTGTGCATCAGAACATTTAGAACCTCATTGATTTGATTGATGTAGTTGGGATGAGGAAAAACAAAGGTTAGAGCTATATCAACTCTGGTTGATATAATAGGTAAATATAGGCACAATTAGTTAGAGGATACAATATGGAAGGAGATAGCTTAGGGCATCAAATCTGGGGAAGTTTGAATGGATGTATGAATGCTAAAAAATCAACAATGTCTTTCACGAAGCAGTTTGCCTACCCCTTTCTTGGTGCACCTTTTAAGAAATGCACTTAGGGAGATTGAAACTCGACACACTGTTGCAAGAGAGAAAGTGTTAGTAAATGTTAAAGTTTAAAAATATTGTGTATACATATGCTCCACCTAAAGCTCATCATGTGTCACCAAAGTGTAATATGGGATGGTGCTTCAAGAAAAAATATCAACACAATAATTGAGCTAACTTAGTGCAATATAAAGTGGAAAATAAATGAAAATAAATAAACTGTAAATACCTACCTTCACTTATCTTGTTTATGTTGAAAAGAGGATGCATGTGTAACAAATGATGACAGGGACCTAGTGTGTAAAGCAAGAGGTGGCCCTGTATATAAGAGAAAAATTGAAGTATTTGCAAAATTATTTTGTTAGCACTGAAAATTTATTTATCTTGCCAAGATTTTAAATCTTCTTTCAGTTTGTTGAGGACTTATAGGAAAAAAGATATGAAAAAAATACAAAATTTCTTTGTAAGTACCTAAAGGTTGATTTTTTTTTAAAATTTACTATAAAAGGGTAAATTACTATTCATTTGTGCATTTGTTATTTTTGAAAACTAGATCTTTGCGTATCCAAACTATCAAATTTAGAGATGATAGCCCACACACAAGGAGGTGGACGAGCTAGGAGATGTATCACAACTGTAGTTAGCATGGTACAGGTATGGGGTGTATTAAATGCAAATTTTTAACATGTTGGATAAAAACGAATTAGATTAGGAAAAGTAAGCACTAGGGCAAATTTGTGTAGCATAATTTTCCCCAACAAGCATATGTTTAGAGCTAAAAATAGGACGGGGAATGAGTAGGAAATGAAAAGTCAAAATGTAGATCCAAGGCATTTATTACGGCTTAATGAAAAATCATTACGTAGTCAATGGTATTGGATAGGTCGATACATTGGAAATCGAGGACAATTTATGTTAGCTGATACAATATAAATTGGTTAATGTAGCTGAACCATTTCTGGCCGATGCTGTGGAATGTGGCTGATGTAATATAGAAAGTATTAGAGTGTCCAATGACGTGTATTATGGCTGATATAGTCAGAACTGTGCATCGCTGATGTAGTTAATCATATCGTTGATGGTGTACAATAATCTTAGAAGATGATTGATGGCATTCGTATAGGTTGATGTAGTATATGATAAATGTCGATATAGTAGGACATGGCTGATATAGTGATGATGTATAGATGGTCGATGTAGTATGGTACATATTTGATATAGTGCTAAAAATAAAATGGCTGATGTAGTAAGGTACATGGCCGATATAGTAGTTAATTTGAAAAATGATTAAATTTATTGTTTTTATGTATATTATATGTCAATTTTTGGATAGAGCTTTAATTTGTGCTTTATTGTTTAATATTTTGTAGAGGTTCGAGATATTGTGGATGCTATGTGGTTACTAGATCTATTGTAGTGGTTGCCAGTAGCTGATTGAGCTCGTCTGACTACACTGAGATTTGATAAGATTATAGAGATGCGACAGATTCCGTTTAGTGTAGAGTTAGTCACCATGTTCTTAGGATCATGGAGAGACTAATTAATACCTTCCAGTGGGTGGTGGATGGAGATACGATTGAGGTGAAAATCACCTTGGATATGTCTATGCTGTCTTGGGTCTACCTGTTATTGGCATACCAGTGGTGTGTGTTAATTTAGATTTCTTTGATGAGAGGAAGGCCTTAATTGTGTGGGCCATAGGGTCATAGAGATATGATGAGCAAGGTTGTGCATCAAATTATTTGATATATATGTATTGACCATTTTGGATATCTGGAAGGTGATTATTGGACTTATGACAACTCAATTGATCTGTCAGAAGTTAGATGGGAGAGCGTCGATATATATTATAGATGTGTACCGATTTATGTAGATCATGGCATATTGTATCATTTAGGTTCAGTGATTTGGGTGTAGTTAGTGCACTATTTGTATGGCATTTTATTGAGAGGCCAACTAAATTTGGGGCCTATGATTCTTTTGGGGAACTAGATTTATGAATGCTTCCCTATGTATAGACCTACAAGGTTTCCCCATGTCATGGATGATGCCCTACCATGAGTATAGAGGTGGGCATATGATCACCTTATATGACTTATTGCTCATGAACTTGCATTGTAGACAATGCAATGTGGGTAGATCATTTGGAAATATTATGCAGGTATTGTGGATGCCTATCCATCGTGACCATCTACTGTGAAAGCACAAACATGGGTGAAGATCACAAGGCACAATCTGTGGTGGATAGAGCCTCACATGTGTTATCGTATCCCTGGTCAGTTTGGGATACCACACCTAGCAACTCCTCTTGTGGTCCCAACATACTGGGATTGACATGCGATGGAACAACATGGTGTTGGAGGTAGAGGGGTACCGACTGAGGTATTACTCATATGGCCTTATCATTCTAGGTTAGTGAGATGGCAGAGAAGGCAAAAACAAGGATATCACATTATAGGAGGAGTAGTAGTGGTGCACGATAAAAGAAATAGGTACAAACATAACCACAACCACTAGTATGACCATAGATGCATCAACATGTGCAAGCTCAACCATGACCACAACCACAACTACAGTTGTGGCAGGGGGATCCTATAGTGTAACCAACTCTTAGTTGGGTGATAGTGTGATAGATATGTAGCCAAACATGATATGCTCATGTTATTCAACAATGGTAGCATAGAGGTTTTATGCCTTCTCAGAGGCATGACACCCAATAGGTGTTAGGCGGTTGCGTTGATGGTGCTATTATGGGTGAGTAAAATGTGTTATGTATTTTACTTGGATATAAAAATATATGCTAGATAGATGTATGAGGTTTTGGATTATATATGAGAATTGATGTTATTTTGGTTTACATTTTATAGATGTTACGGTAAAGGAGGTCTGATGGATAAATTTGGTGGAGATGACCCACCATGAAATTTTGGATGATGTGCTACCATAACACGATACTACACAATTAATTGATCTATTGGTGCCTTCAACCCAAGCCTAGTGTTGGTCTGGGAGGCTGCCTAAGAGATACAAATATTATCATATGGAGTCAGGATGCAATACCACCAGGCGTTGGCCAAGGGGAGTTACAAACATGGTAAACACTCGATGAGGAGGGAGCCACTCATTTAGATACAACTAGCCATGCATTAAGATTATAGGCCCTAGTGGATGGTCTAAGATCACAGATGTAGTCACTACAACATACTGTACCGAGAGGGTAGTCTCATGCATAGATGGGTAGTTTATCATGTCCTTGTGATAGACCTCAACCTTAGATCAATTTTTGTACTATGTATCATTGTGTATCATGATGTACATACTTTTTTTGAGCCATATATATAGAGTTGTGTTTCAATATGATTCATGGATGTATTTTCCTTCTAGCACATGTGATTTTGGTTTCTTATGCTATGGGAAAATGTATGATGTATGCTTTATTATTTTCTAGAAAATGTGAAAAAGTGCATGGTAAAAAAGAATGATAAATGTAAAATGACAAGGAGTTGTAAGTATATAGAAAATTGACAAACAAATGTAAATGGTAAAAATGAATGTAAAACACATCACAAAATATGAGATATGTAAAACAATGTAAGTAAATGAAATCAAGAAATGATAATTTTCAATTAGAGATGTAAATGGGATAATAATTAGATGATCAAGAACACAAACCAAAAATAATAAATAATCAATGAACACAAAGAGAAGCTCTAAACGAGTGAAAAATTCAAACGTAGTGCTTGTGCTAGCATATAAACATAAACGATAACCATAAATGGTATGAATAAGTGGTATAAATATATTTATGAGAGAAGTGCTGGAGTATATAATGTTTGTAGGGACACGCTTATTGTGAACCCGAATCATAACAAACATACCTTCAAAATTTTATATTAAAATATAAACTTATAAAAATATATGTAAACAACTAATTATTAGTTGAAAAGGTGAAAAGGTATAACCATTCACAGACTGAGTGTAAAATGTTTCTCATATAATGGACAATGCTTTTCCATGGGTTTTTTTTTTTACCTAATTGAGGTTTTCCCACATAATTCTTATGTAATGTCATTCTTCATTGAATTTATGATAATATTGCACATTTATATTCCAGATTAATTATTTGGATGATTAAAGGCTTAAAATTTGAGCAACATATACAATAGGAGAAAGGTTTTCAGCATGGTGTTCTGATTCAGTGGACTCTAGTTTGAGGATTGTTAGATTGAACATGGAATTTGAGGTTTTTATTTTGTGCCTTGTGTTGAGAATTGGAGTATATTTTGATTAATTGAATCTTGAGGAGGACTGTATCCACCTTCCTTTCAAATGGGCAGATAAATCATAAAAATAAAATATTCTAAACACTCAAACTTGTGTTTAGAGGCAAATGGATTTTATTATAGAAATTCAAACAACTGATTTACCATTCATCTATTTTGGAATTCCATTCTACATTGGCTCATGCAAAATTAATATTTGGCAGAAATTAAAACAATCTTGTAGCTAAATTTAAAAGGAATCCATATTACCTTGACTCCCTAGAAATTCAAGATACTTGTTTGTAGAAAATAGATAAGTTTATTACACTAACATTCACATTCTTAAAACTTTCACTAGAGAAGGATCAACCCAATTTGGATATTATGAAGAACACTGCCTGCACTGCTCTGCAAACTTGACTTGGGATGGAGGATCATAGCACAATTTAACTATGTACATAAAATTTTATTGCAAAGTGACTAGTTGTTTTATCTTTTTAGGAATTAATAAAACAAATCCTAGATTGATAAAGAGTTGAGTAAAAGGGGTACATGCAGGTAAATATTGTAAATATATAATCTAATTGATTTACCCTAAATAACAAGTGTAAAGGAGAAAATCAAATTATTTGGAATAAAATGCACATCACTAGGTGATGGTAATGTTGGAAAAGAAAAAGAGGAATAGTTAAGAGTACCTTCTTTTTGAAATTGGAATTCCGCTTGTCTCAAGTCAACAACATGGTCAGTTGGACTATAATGCAATGTGCTAATGGAAAAGGGCACTGTGCTATTATCCCTTGGTGGACAAGAGCCCTAAAGGGCACTGTGCTAATGGAAAAGGGCACTGTGCTTGATGGTTACATGAGGTCTTCTAGGTTTTGTATGTGTCCTTAGGAATTTTCGATCATCATTATGTGTCACTCTATGGCTGCTCCTTTTTCAAAACCCCAATGAATACTTGTAGAAATGAAACAACAACGAAATAAAATGTAAAAAGAAGAGGAAAAAGATGAGTCATGGAATGTTATGATCAAACAAAATAGAACCCCTGCTGTTTTGGCTATTGCCTACATTAACCCCAATGATAGGGGTCTCAGATTGAATGTATTGGATAATCAATGCGCATAGTATGAAAGAATGACTTTCGCTTAGGCCCTTCTTTGATCAAGCGTGTAGATCTATGTGTGACGCTGAGTAATAATACAAAATTTTGAGCTATACTATTGACTAATTTTTTTATATTTATGTGCCAATGTAGTAAGTGCTATGTAGAATGCCTTGTGAAGCTCTTTATATAGAAGAAACCTTATTTGGAATTTTAGACACTTGTTCATAGGCCGACAAGGTAAAAAGATAAACAAAATCATAAGAGGAGACCCAAAGGAGGGTAAGGACCCAAAAGAAGTTAAATATATAAACGGTGGATAATAGTGTTAAGGTGGATAATAGCGCTGGGCACCCCTGTCTAGGACCATGCTATTGTAATGTGAAAAAAATTAGGTTATAATTGAGACAAACAGGCAAAGGCCCCTGTGGCTAGAAAAGGCATGACATGAGACTACTAAAGGTGAAAAATAGTGGAAATAAGTTATAATAAGGACCATATTGACATTAAAAAATCAAAGTGACATGGACGAACAAGACTCTTATTTATCATTAATAACTTCCTATGAAAGAGCTACAAAAGACATAGTACTTGTGTTTACTCGACCAAATTAGGGTGTGTACATTTGCCCCCTTTTAATCTACTAATGCAATGGAATGAAATTACTAGAGTAAAATAAAAACAAATGCATACCTATAATTACCCATGTGATCAACCCATGTAGAGAATAGATGCGCTCTGACTTGACCCACTCCTTGGCTAGAGAAGTGGACAGGAATTGAAATATTGTCTGTGAAGAGAAAATCCACAATGTAGGTGTCACATGTACCAAATATGAGTAATCAAATGAATTATGAGAAACAATGCCCTATTTGCCTCCACTTTGATATGTGAACCAAGTCTGAGAAGTAATTTGTAAATATGGAGAAACAAGCCATACTCCTCCCCACTTTCATATGTAATTGAGTCTAAGAAGAGATGTGCTCGGAGGTCAAAACTACTACTTGAACTGTGTCCTAAATAAACTGGTGTAATATGGGTCTGGAAAAAATTATGGATTAACCGCTGCAGATGGTTATATGACCCAATCTGATGAAATCCTAATGACATCTTGAGTGTAATCTTGTGATCTGACATAGAGAATGGTATAATTTTCTATTATGTCTGTAAAACCTGGTGAAATCTTGTAGGATTGAGAACATGTGCCCTACATCATGCCCCCAAACTTGTTATCTAGTGATGTAGATGTGTAAATTTTGTATTGAATCTAGAGTCTAAGTTAATAAACCACATGTGGCGTGATATACACTATCATGTCTCGTGTGAAAACCTAGAAGACCAAGGACATGTGCCTTGCATCATGACCAAAATATAATATCTAAGCAATGTAACTATGTAACATGTGCAAAAAACTATATAGATAGGGATGTTGTACTATGTACATGCCCCCATAGTCATAATTTGAGTCTGAAACTGTATCGATTTTTTTTTAAAATTTGATAATCTGAACCAATATCTAACAAAACTGTGTAACCTTGGAAATTATAGTCAAAATATGTATCTACTTACATAAATATTTGAGTGTGAATAAAAAAATTGTGTATCTGACCCTGAGTATCTGAGTAAATCTATGTATATGTATATCTAAGCCTAAGTATTTCATTCACTATATCGGTGTGAATAGTATATGTATGCCCCCCTTTTGGTAAGAGAGTTGAAATCAGGGTAAGGATATCAAAATAGAAAGTGATTAGTGTTGATAAGATTATTACGGGATTGATTGTATTGATAATTATAGAATAATTGTTTATAGATTGAGACTAATATAGACCTATTGTTTATAGCAAACTTGTTAAGGAAATATAAGTTTTAGCATTTGTGGAGGCAATTTGATTGGGATAAAAGTGTAATTGATATGGTGTAGGGTATACCATCATCGAATTCCACACACAAGAAATAGATTGGTAATCTAAGTTACGAGGCATGAGATATCATGATTGGAAAATTGTGGTAATAGTTTGAGAAGTGTGTGTGTGGGTCCAAACTTAGGTAGGTGGCATCTACAAGAAACAAGATTTAAATAGTTTGGATTGATTGAGTTTAAAATCATTTGATTTTTTAGATTTTGAGATAATTGTTGCTCTGAGCCAAGCAATCATGTCGATGAGATGAGGTGATATCATTACCCATTACTAGGAGGTGGATGCGCTGATTCAAGGTGATGAGGAGGTTGGATTGGGAGGGATTCTATTATTTTTCATGTAATTGAACCATTGATTGAATTTGATATCATTTTTCATGGAAACTTTTTTAGATTAGTTGTTTTTGAGGGTTCGTGATATCATCGTAAGGACAACGCTAGTGTCTAGGGCTATCGCACTACTATTTGAATACTGTGCTATTATTTGTGATTGTTATAGCTAATGTTTAGTAGTTATGGAAGTTTTTAGTAGTGTTATTGGCTTCATTGGTTACAGTTGATGGTAGTGGTATGTCCATTGCATATAAAATGCACAATATTATTCAGGATATAGAGGAACATATGACCTTATACTCGTGGGGTCCCACCATGCTATCCAACATATATTGGGATTTGTACCATTTCACTCAAGAGTTGTTCAGTGGTGGAATCAGGTTATCGACATTATTACACTTTTGGGATTACGAGCATATTGTGATGGCTAGACCCGAGGGTTTTCCACGTACATATTGGGCACACCCTTAGGTATTTTTAGAGAGGTGGATGGGCATGACCCTTATGCGATCGAAGAACATGATGCATTGTTGATAGGTGTTGGATCAAGTCGCAACTGGGGATACTATTTGGAGATTATATAAGGCATTTTAGAGATGGCCCAAGGATGGGTTCAATTGATGTGGATTCAGGTGAGTTGTTGGCTTCATGATCAATGGACCACTATTTTTGATAGATTTTAGTACGATTGGGTTACACAACAGTTTGATGTGGTGCATGATGTGCTCCCCACACCATGGGTGTGGATAAGGAGTACTCGGGCCTCGATGAGGTTGGGTAGTAGAGTGAGACCCATGGCAATTGAGTTGGCTCCAATTCTAGTGACAAAGAGAGATGTAGTGATAGAGGTACAAGATGTGGATGATGTGGGGTCACAAATGCTTACACATTATGGTGGGGACAACATAAATGGGTGCTTCTATTTCTAGGAGATAGGGCTATTATGGAGGACATGTTAGACCCAGTACTTGTTAGAGTAGTTGGAGGTATGTTATTATTATAGATTATGATGCTTAGTTTGTTTAGTATTATCTTATCAAGTTTATGTCTAATGTATTATGTTGGTGTGCATAGCTGTAGGAGATGATGAATACTAGGAGACTATCATTGAGGTGACATTACAAGAGTTTACACGATACATTCCTAATGATGCCATGGATGATGGGCTAGTGGAGGAGGTTGTAGGTATCCATGCTCATTTGTTTGATCAAGCGGCCATTGTCACTGCAACTTATAAGTACACATCAATGGATAAAGATGTAACACATGCAGATTTGGAGAGGTGAACTATGCCCCCACCCAATAGTATAGGTGGGGTAGGTAGTAGGATAGTAGATGATTATAGTTATCTTCAACGTGAGCATGCGAAGGTGATGGCTGAGCTAGCAGTGTTTTGAGATAGAGAACATAGATATAGGTCTCGATCTAGGTCTAGAGGGGATGCGAAAGCATTGAGTTATAGTTTGTATTTAGATGAGAGTGAGGGTGATGAGGTTGGTCATGGTGACCAAGCTCCCATTATTAAGTTATTTTGTAATATTGTATGATTTTTTTTTTGAATTATATATATACATGGACTTGTTGATATGTGGACATCATGTTATGTGATATTTTCATTGTGGCATTGTTTATTTGAGTATATGTTTGGTTATATTTGTGGCTTATGTGTAGATATGGAAATGTGTATGATTTATTAGATAATGATAATTGATTTTATTTGTATATATATGTTGAGTAGATATTGATATTGGATTGGAAATGTTAGTTATTAGAATTGATGACATGGAAGTATCGTATTATATGTTCGTATTGATCATGTGACTGTAGTATGCACTATTTGAATCCTGATGGAAGATTACACAAGTGACCATACTACTCATGCTGTGTAGGTGTAGAAATAGACTCAAGAACTAATATTGATTGTGGTGTGTTGGTGGTAGCTATATTTATAGACTCTATAGAAAAAAAATAATCGATCATCGTACTAAAAATGTGCTCTATAATGCATTATCTCTTGAAAATATTTAAATTGGTTGTCATATTTAAATCATGCTATGATCTCTGTGATATCTACCAAATATCTTAATTGGTTGTCATACTAAAACTGGTGTTTGAGTTGTTTTCTCTTTCATCACTATGTTGTTATAAGTAGATTGATCTCTTTGAACTGGTTTCTATCTCTACTAAATATGTGGTGTATGAGATCTCACATAAGTGTCCTAAAAACCACATGGCTCATATGATAAGTAACCAATGGTGCCTTAAAATTAACGTCTTGGGATAACTCAGTCATAGAGGAATGTGATCTAGGAGAATGCAGATAAGGAAATCTTGATGCCCCCTATGTGAATGCTATAATGCCTATGTCGACATACTAGCCAATATAATTGTTGGAGTTTCTTTGATAATTCCAGTTTCAACGCTGAAGTCTAGTCTAATGAGCTAGTGCGTTGGCCCTTTCAAGCAAAATTTAGGTCTTGCACACTCACCTAAAACGTGCAATGAATGATCGATTCTTCGAGGTTTTGTTGCACAATGTTAATAACCTGTTCATACTTTTTTTTATTCAAATTAAACATGGGTTAAATAAATGTAAAGATAGACTACCTTGATTGTTTGAGTTATAGATTTGATTAATATCACTACGTATAATATTGACATCTTATATTAGCATCAATTACTTAGAAAATAAAATAAAAATAGGGCTGAACTCATATTTAAGTCTAATTACTTAACTCACACCATCATTCATCATAAAACACATGAAGTTGATAAACCCTGCTATCTCATATATTAAGCTTAAATCATCAAAAGAGTAAAAGTTCATCACAAATTCATCCCAAAAAATACTCCCCTTTGTGTGCTTTACAATAGGGGCATTTATACTTGTTTTACCTTGACCAAGTGTTTTCAATCATTAATGGCATGGTGAATTGGCCAATGAACTCTCAATAGACTGAGAGTCATGGTGATCAACAATTAGTTTTTACTAAATACCCAAGCTTTTTTGCCCCATATATCCTTGCTCTATGCTATATTTGTGATGCCATGTGTCCCTCTTCTTGCAAGCTGGTGTAAAAATTATTATTAATAGGGTTGGAGTGACTCATATGAACCATTTGTTTAACTGATCCCACTTTCCATGCACTCCCCTACTCTTCCATTTCTATTCCGATTCCTACATCCTTAGGTTCCTCATGACTCATTCCCTTCTAATTGAGTCCTCCCACATTGGTTCCTTTCTATCTTTGTCCTTTTGCACCCCGTAAGTTCCATGCCACGGTGCTTCTATGCCTATAATTTATGCATCATATTCCTTTCACACCATGGTACTTAAACACTGTGCCAATTATGCATCAAAATTAGACAATACTTATCCAAAATTTTGGGGTCAACATTACCCCACACTACACTCTTAGTTCATCCTTAATTAAGTCATCTACCATCATTCGTTAAAAATTCAAGCCCTGACCACTTGATCTCCTTCTTCAGATTGTCTTAATGTGACAATGCCTCGAGAACTTTTGCAATTATTTATTCTATGGCCCCCTTTAATTTATTTATCTCCTTGAGTTTGATGGAGGTCTCATCAACTTTTTTGACCAGTTCATCTAGGGATGCAATGGCATCCTTATGGACGTTTTCAAGTATGGAGACCTCCTTGTCAACTTGTCCTTAGAGGGATGCAAAATTTGCATTCAGCTATTGATGATGTTTATTGATTGCATCCTCCATCACCTCTACATCCTTGAATGATTTAGTGTGTTTGGTGTAGTCTTTTATTAAGATTTTAGAATCAACTAGCTGCTATCTTTGGGCTTCTTCAGCTTATATCCAAGCTTCCAAGGCTTTATTTGGATGTGCTAACTATGAAAAAATTACATTCAAAATGGGGATAACCTCCTCAACCCTTTTTATATCATGCTTACAGATTTCAATGGTTGTGATGAACTATTTAGCTAACTCCAATCCCTCATCTTTTGGTGCGGGTTACTCCTTGCATCACTTGAGCAAAAGTTCTACCAAGGTCTTTAGCTTTCCTATGACATCTCTATCAAGAGACATGCCATTTGTTAGAGCTAGTTTTTGGTTCAAAAGTATTTTGTAGAGGTTCAATACCTCAACTTTTGCCTCTATGGCCACTTGGATTTTCTATTTTAATGTGGCCACTTCTTTGACAAGCGCTTGTTTCTCTGAAACTTCTTTATTATACATGCCCACAATCTTGGCATGTTTCCTCTCAGCAGTGCACACATCAGACTCTGATAAAATATTCTGGCATGTGATCTCCATGCTTAGTTTAAAAAAGGTGGCACTTGCTAGAAGAGGGGATATCTTTTATGGATCTAACCATAGTGGTTTTGGCAATGCTGGAACATCTGGACCCAAGAAAATGCTACCTTGGGGGAGTTCAAACTTGTGCTCCTTGTTTTACATATTTAAAAGGAAGGACACTTGCTTCTTTATTTCCAAAGTTGTCTCATTGGGAATGAAATATGGCCAAATATAGAGCATCTTATCTTGGACACTGAACTGATATCTTTCACACACATTGCCAGTTACATCATTGTCATACTCTTCTATATCCTCGATCGGTCCCTTCCCTTTACTATGGTCATGCTCAAGTTTGACCTCCTCATGGCTACCAACAGTCATTACACTCAGTTCTTCACTGCCCCCCTCCTTACTATATAGTGGTTCAACATCAAACAATGAATCATTACAGGCAACTTTCTCCTCTTGTACCGAGGGAGGAGTTTTCTCAGAATCAGAACCTGAGCCATGAACATGTACCTCAGGAATTACCTACTGAGGTGCTTGTTTTGGGGGCTACTACTAGGAAAATATTGAAGTAGAAGAACTTGGGGGAGATGGTGGTGGAGTTAATTTAGTGGGAGAAGGTAGAGGTAGAGAAGGTGGAGGAGAAAGAGGAGGAGTAGGTTGAGGTGATGAAGGGTGTATAAGAGATGGAGAAGTTTGGGGAGGGGATGGAGATGGATGAGGTGGAGAAGGTGAAATGTGAGGTGGAGGTGGCAAAGATGGATAGGATGGCATGGGTCTAGGTGGTGGAGGGGTAGGTCAGGATGCTTCTATAGTCTTTTTCCATTTTTGTGGTGCTTGATGCCTACTTGCAATGGCACCCACATCCAACCACTTTTTCTTATTCAAGGGTGGTGCTGATGGAAGTCTCTCCTTAGGGTCCCCACCCTATATATCCTTTCAGGGTGCATCATGTAAAAAAAGTTATGAATTTTCTCCCCCACCATTGTCTACTTGACCTTGATGTCGGTCAGGTCCATCTCCCTCTTCTCTATATAGGCATTTTTTCAGGGATAGACAAACATCTTATGGAGAGTGTGAATCTTTGAGTCTATTATTTTAGCCTATAGGATGATAGGTTGCATGTCGTAAATATGATTGATGGAGTCTATGAAGTACCATGCTAAGAAGGCATAAGATAACTTGAGCCATCTAGAGAGATATCTAGATGGGTGGATACGTGCAAGGGAGAAGTGCTACTTCATGACAAACTATGATTGCTCTATAGCTAAAGGGGGCAAGTCCTTGGGTATGGGCCACTCATCCCAAAACACTACCTTCATTCCATCAAACCAATACCTCATCTTGACCTTTTATGAAGGGGTGTTGTTACTGGGGTAAGTGAATGCATTGAAGCATTTAATGGGGGACTTGTGCATGGGAGGGTATACCCACTTTAGTGCTCCCAAGCTATAATTTGGCACATCAATTTCATCAAAAACCAATAACAAGAGGATTAATCCCCATGGGAACTTATACTTGGGCATCCGATTAGTCCTATCCACATATTCAATAATATTTTGAGTGAAGTACATAGCCTAGTTGTACTTCAGCCCCTATGTGACCTAATGGGAAATATAAAGGTGTGCCAATCAACCTCTTTCTAATGATCGGTCCCTCTGATCTTAGTCATGATGATCCACACCGCAACCTGAAGAGTGGGATCCTACAAGTTTTTGATGTGTATAGCATGGCCCTGATTCTGATACATGAGCACCTTGGTGGTCTTTTAAACCTCCTCAATGTTTTCCAAGTCATTAATTACACTCAATCTTGAGCTCTTTATCCCCATGACCTTGATGATCCTCTCGAGTGTGATCTTCATGTTGTACCCAACAAAGTAAATATAGTCATCATGGACATGTGAAAGAAGGAATTAAACCACCTCCATGGTTTAGCAAAGTATGGTAAGTTGAAGAGCTAAAATAACAATGTAGCATCCAATTAGCTAAAAATTGTGAGATCATACACCACTTGGTTCCTGGTATTCATGGTCTCGACCTAATAGTCATTTTGGAGCTCAACTTCGTTCCCATGTTGGTAATGATTGTAGTCGAAGATGTTAGGTGTGGAGCCGAATTGTCTTCTAGGATTATAGGTTAAAATTATGATATTATTTCATCTATGTTTGGATCCCATTATTTGAATCCTTGATGGCGCTCTAGAGAAATTTTTATTGAAATTACCTTGTTAAATTGTAATTTTGTAGTCAATTTGGGCCATTGATTAAAAGTTTTTAGATTTGACGGTAGAGGTTATGTTTAGGTGTTTTTTACCCTAAAATATATTGATATATGGTTGAAATGTATGAGTGTGATAAAAATGAAAGATTGTACATAGAGAGGAGGCAGAAAAGGTAAAGAGGTGTAACAAGGTTTGTTATAGGATTTTGTTTTTCCCTTGTATTGCTGAAAATAATATATTGGACAAATTTGGTGGATATAACCCATCTTGGATGAACCATGTTAAATATGGTGTCTCCTATTACGTTCATGTTTATATTTATTTTTAGAATGTTTGATAAATTCATTTCATAGTTTTTATTGTATACGATTTGGGAATAGATCTGGGTTTTGATTTATCCTATCAGAAGATGGTATAAGTGAAAACCTTGAAGACCTAGTTCTCTGCACACAACACTAATTATGGATATGGAATTTATTCAATCAATAGAGATGAAGGTGGGGATGCTTGATATTTTTGCACTGAGGATGATTGAGCTTGCTTCACTTTGTGCACCATACTTTACTCTTCTTCTGTGTGCTAAACTTGTTATTCTAGTGTCTCTTCCCTAGTTAGAACCCAATCTCCTCTACTCACCTCCTCTTCTTTTGGTATTTTTGGAAAGGGTTTAGTTCTTTTGACCTTTTTATTAGGATGCATCACCCTTTGAAGATCCCAAATATTAATGTGCAACTGTCCAATGTTTTAAAAAGAATATGTGGTTGTAGATGTTTGCTTCGGCTATTCAAGCTTAAGCACCTTTCAATGTCAGATCTTCACCCTGCAAATTTTGGTACTAGTGTTTTTCTCATGAATCAGACTCAAAATATCTATTCTCAACTTGGTAATTCCCTATGTAGGTTGTTGTGGAGATGAATTAACTTTGCTTGGCTCTAGTTTTGATTGACTTGACTCTGGTAGTTGCTTGATCTTTAGCTTTGTTAATATTCAAGGTAAAGTGTAAAATGAGTTTAACTTACATATTTTTAGGCTCTATGAGGGGTTTACCATCATTAATATTTTCCTATCACCCTTCACTTCATGTCATTAATACAGATCCTTAATGGCCACCATTCTTGTATCCTCACTTTTATCAATAAATGCATTTAATAATATTTTTCACATCATGTCATTGGCCCATTCCTTACCATAACTATTCTTTTTTCATTAATGACACATCTTATTTTGTGACTTTATTTGAAGTAGATGATATTTGTGTCCTACATTTAAACATACACCATTGATCTATTTCTACCAGATCAAATGTAGGCTGTTGATCAAATTTCATATAGCTTGAACGCATACCGTTTATTTATCTAACATCTCTCGCAGTCATGACACTTAACAACCTCTCACTTATTTTTAGGATTCATTAAATTTTTGACCTTGAGCTTACCATTGGATATGTTTTGTATGAGTGAACATGAGCCATAGATCTATCTGGAACCATTGACTCGAGCTCATCCACATTCTGTTAGATCTAGATTTTGCTCCTAAGATCATGCCACTTATCACTAGTGTATTCAATTCTAGGATAATATAAATTTTGAATTAATGCTCACACACACTTTGTTAGATCTTTGAGACCCACTTGTACTATCTTCACCTGTTCATGATTGATATTTGATGCATGATTAAACATGCTCCATTATATCTTTAGGACCCACTGACACTGTCTTCACCTGCTCGTCATTGATATTCAATGCATAATTAAATGTGATCCATTAGATCTTTGGGATATTTGAATTCAAATGGATATTTTATGAGGCTTAAACTTGACATTTGCGTGCCTTAAGAACCTTACGCACCCATGTACCTTGTGCACCTATCTAACCCTATGCACCTAGGTAACTTGCACACTTTTCTTACTAACTTGCGTGTTTTAGTTTCTAAACATGACTTCTTGCCCCAAAATAAAATGAGTCATGGTCCTCCACATAGAGAACAAATTTTGAAACAAAATTTTAAAAAGAAAAAGTTATGCACAATAAAGGTAGTGCTTTTATTAAAAGTAGTAAATCCTAAACAAATAGCATAAGCCTTATTGATTAAAATACTTCATCTATTTAGAAGTGAAATATGGCCAGAGCTAACTTTTATTATAGTGCCCAAGAAGGAACTAGCCATCCATCCTTTGTAATTGACATGCTCTGATAGGTCAAATGCTATGAATTACAAAATTACCATCCTAGTGGATTCAAATATTTTCAGGGTAGTGCATGAACTTGGAATTATATAACAAGATCTTCATTCCTAGAAAAAATGTTTTATTCTTTATATGGTGATCATGCCATGCCTTTTGCTTGCACTTTTACACATCTTGGCTTCAATGAGTGAGAAAATGAGCTTCGTTCAGTTGTAGTAAAGTGTCTAGACATAATTTTAAGGATGACTCTTCATCCAATTATCCTACTTATGCTATATATAGAGATGGATCCAAAAACTACACCGATAAGATTGCTTTCTTGACATACACCAAGTTGAATGGTGTGTTTTTATTTAGGCACTTGTAGATTATTCAATAAGCCCATAATAATACTGACACCCTATCATCCCAATCAATTCAACCATCATTATAGATCTTTGTTAGTGTGGTACCTAGGGTCTTATTGAAAGCCTTAATAGTTCCATTGGCTTATGGATGATATGGTGTTGTTTTGTGGTGTACTATCATGAACTCAACCAACAAGATACAAATTATTTCATTCAAAAAGTGGGTTCTGTGATCACTGGTGAAACTAAAGGGACATCCAAACCAAGTTATCATATTCTCCTAGATGAACTACATAATAGTAATAGTAGTACAATCCTTTGTCAACACAGCTTCAACCCAATACATAAGGTAGTCGGTTATTGCCATGATGTATCAAGAACCTATTTGTCATCCTGTTAGAGTGATGGGGCCAACAAAATCAATATCCCACTTTTCAAAGGGTTCTTGAGAAGGAATGGGTCCTAGAGGCATAAAATATCTTTGGTTAGGTTTGCCTATGTACTGACATATGTCACACTACCTAGCATATGCTTTAGCATCTTGGAAAAGAGTTGGCCACCATAATCTAGCTAGTAGAACCTTTCACGTGGTAGCCTCTATAACATAGTGTCCACTTGCAATACCCTCATGAACTTCATGGAGTACTTTGAGGCACTCATATTGCACTACAAAACATTGAAGAACTTTATCATGATCCATTTTTTAAAGATCATCTGTTATAAGCTAAAAGGGTGCAATATGAATCGTGAGTTGATTTTTTTCCTACAAGGTGAGACCATCAGGCACGGAGCTAGTGGTCAAGAATGTTAAAATATCTTCTAGCTCTTCAGGTAAACATGTAATGTAAAAGAGATGTACATCAGGAATATCATCTTCTATGGCATGTGGTGGTTGTCCATTTTTGATCCGTGATAGGTGGTCAAGTCCACAATTGGCCTTCTCAAGTTTCACCATAACTAAAAATTGGAACTCTTGGAATAACACAATCCAGTAATAGATCCATCCATGTAGTACAAGTTTATTGATGAGGTACTTCAAAGCCTCATAATATGTATAAAAAATAAAAGGAGTGGTTAATAGGTACTTTCTAAACTTCTAAAAATCATAGACCATCAACAATGCTTCACACTCTATAATGGTATAGTTTATTTCAGTTGGTGTGAGCTTCTTACTTACAAAATAGATTGGGTGATCGAGGTGACTTTCACTTGATTATGCAAGGATTGTACTAATGGTCATGCCAGATGCATCAATATGGACATGAATTGATTTTGTCTAATTGAGGAACTGGAGGATAGGAGTAGTGACCAACTTTTCCTTTAATGTTTCAAATGCCTCTTTAAAAGATCAAGTCCATATAAAATGCTCATTATGCTTTAAAATCTCCTCTAGGGGTGTGATAATTTTTTCATATCCACAGATCAACTTTTTATAATAACCAGTATGGCCCAGAAAGGCACAACCTCACGTTGAGTCTTGGGCACTGGAAGGAAAAGAATAACAGATACCTTCATCAGGTCTACTAGAAGTCCTTCCTTATAAATAATATGTCCTAGGAGCATACCAAAAGGTGTCACAAGTAGACAATTCTTTAAGTTTAATGAGATTTATAAAACCCAACAATGCTCAAACATAAGTATGAGGTTAGAAAAAAGTTCCTTGACCAAACCATATACTGTCCAACCATTTAAATAAACTTGAAGGAATTTGTGGATGAATTCCTTAAAGGCTTCAACTGTTATTCGTGAAAACACTACTGGGGCATTTTTCAACTTGAAGGGCATAATAGTATACATATATGATCCCTATTCATTGGTGAATGTTATCTTAAGTTGATCTAATTTAGTTATTTGGACCTGGAGTTACTCCAAGAAGCCATCTGTTAAGATATATACCTCACATCTAGTAACACCTTCAAGCATCTCCTCTATGAATGGCATCATAAAGGGATTAGTTACAGAGGATGTATTAAGCACTCAGTAGTCCACACAGATACAGATGCATCCATCTTTCTTGATACTAATCACCATGGGACTAACCCACTTGGATTCATCAATGGGGGTGATTACTCTAGTGTGTAACATACTATAAATTTTTTCTTTGATGTGCACCTAGATATTAGGATTCATCCTATATGGGCACTTTTTAACTAGTCGAGCACTGCCAACTAGCTTGATATGCATCTTCCCCAAGGATGGGTAGACTCCCTTAATTTCACTATAGTTCCTTAGGAAGACATCCTAATATTATTTTAGAAATTCAATTTTTTTTGAAATCTCTGTGTCAGTCCAGTAGTTTCTTATTGTAGGCATCTTTGGTTCTTGTTCTAAGCTGATGTTGCACTAAATAGTCTCTATAGGCCCATGGTATGGGTTGTCCATATTAGTACTTGTGTCCTCAATAGTTCTTATGCCAACATCCATAAGAATATCTGAATGGTTGGACATTGGGCCAAGTGAAGTGGATCCCTCACCTTCTTCCACTTGTAACATGAGATTTTGTTTCCCTAGATGAATTTTTTCACGTTAGTTCTGATTGAGGATTGCTGCAAGTGGAGGAACTAGGTGTGTTAATAGTTTGTGGAATAGGTGTAAGGGCTCCTTAGGGTCCTAATGGATAATCCTTAGGCATTCTTCCATGGGACATGGGTCACCTACTACCATTTCATGCATGGCTTGGAGGGTGAGGCGCAAATCCATTCTTAGTGAAGAATATGATAGTGTTAAGTTCATGTTTTCCTTCAATAGATGCTAAAACCTAGTACCCATGTGTCACTCTTCATGAACATACCATGATTGTGCCTAAGTGCATAAAGTTATATAGAATGCATGCATCGATAAATATTCTAATAAGTAGGACTCATCATTCCACCATATTATTTCATAAGCTTAGATGTGAGGCTCAGGTGCTTGTACTCTATTGTAACTGATTATTCCCTTTACTTTGTTATCATGATGAAATTGGTGGTGTAAGGCTGAGTGTACTTGATCCTAATGGAGGAGTCATTCATAAAGGGTTCACCACCATTGTGTACCTATGCCATCAAGGAGATAAACTAAAGATAGAATATGATCTTCATCAGTGTGTTAAAACTCTTCAAGGTGCTGAATGAAGTCTCAAACTTCCATCTACCCATGGAACCTTGGAGCCTTGTCGAGCCTTTCGAGTGTTGTCTCTATGATATGTCCCCTCATGACTTGGCTAGTGATAAGGCAAACAAACCTATGTTTTTTATTAAACTAGTGTGGCACATTCTCCTGGATGTTGATGGTGCTATATATTTTGCCTGTGAGGTTGTAGTCACCATGAGCCCAATAATTACATGCATTGCTTGTAGTGTCAGAAAGGGACTAAGTATCTAAACATAAAATAATGCCATATGGAGTGGGATCTCTCTGCTCATCATTCCTTGTAGTCACGTTATAGATATGGTTTATATCTTCATCAACATTGAAAGGTTCTATGTAAGGGGGCCCTTGTGTTTGATCTAGTGGTATCACAACACACTGATGAGTGATTTCAAAACTAATATAGTGCTTATTAAAGCTCAAGTCCAAATTATTCTCATAGCACCAAGGTCTTCCCAATATATCTAGGTAATCATTAGCTTCAGCTAGCTTTAAAACCTAAAAATTTGCTTTGAATGGTACTCCAAGTATGTCAACCATTGCATTCTTGAGGACCTTAATAGGTAACACAAATGTCTTATTTGCCATAAATAAGACATGAATTGAAGGCTATTGTATTGGACTGGCCATCTTACACTAAGAACTTTGGTGAGGACATTGAATTTTGCATTGGTGTCTACCAGTATGTTCTAGATTATCCATCCATCTATGGTAGCATTATCCAATATTTCTTTATCTTCTGGGGGAGTAGAGCAACTAGGAGTGTCCTATCATTAAGCATGATTTAATTGATGATATTCACTCTGCTTAGTGACTTGAGGGTAAATCTCATTTGGTAATTGGGATTGATTCTAAATCCAAATGCTAAGCTATAGAACAATGTACTCATCCAACATGTGCTTGCACAATGCATAAAAGTCATCATACACCACATGTTGAGGTTCAACTACCCTTTGCACAACAATGTGCTATGTTATGTCTTTATCTTTTAGGAACTGGATCTCTCCATTAAGTTCTTGTACTAGTGCTATCATATCTTAGAGGACATGTTTCTATTGTCGAACATCATGATAATTTCTTTCTCTTGGCTCTTCATGTTGCACTTTCTTGATGGGATTAGATGTCGAATGGGTCTGTCCCCCACTATGAGTGGTAATGTTTACCTATTAAACTATAGGGATGGTTAGGCATGCATGCCAATGTGGTTTATCAATTCTAATCATCTTGACACCTTTTTCATTTTGATCCTTGGTGATAGTCACGTATAAGTCAGGACACACTTCCAATCATTGGTCTTTTTTATAAAAAGCACACATCAGGTAGTCTAGGTAATCCCTTTGATAGTGGTCCAAAGATCCATATTTATAACAAGTGGGAAATGACCACCTACTCATCCACACCCTCTTCCTCATCCATGGTAGCCACCATTATCTTGGTTATTTTCTACTAAGTTTTGGCACGTATCATGTGCTCAAACTTCATGGATATCACTAATCAAATGACAGTCGTTAGTGTCATGAGTATAGGCATCATAGATATTGCAATAGTCAGACACCCTAGTGTGCATATCTCACTATAGAAGAGGATAAGAGGGTACATCATGTTCTTCATGATAGATTTCACATGCATGTTTAAGTACTACTTGGATGTTCTTGCATAAAGAATTGCTCTATGTATGCCCTTCAGATTCACAGTCTATGCATTAAACACCACTATGTGTTTTTACGTGAATTATTAACTATCAAATTCTGAAGATGTGATTCCATTGAGGCTATTTGGGCCTCCATAAAGGGAATTATCCTTGTATCAATGCTTCTAACTACCTAAACATAGAGAGCAACTTCTAAATCCTTGTGTGGATTAGTAAAGGTGCACTGTGACAAGGTTTGATGGAAGGGTAGTAATAATTCTCCCAAAAATCATTGTGTATGATGATAAATGTTAATCTCAAATGATAATTTAGATGAAAAAATATTAAACCTTGCATCATACTGACATACACTCTTAGTAAGTCCTTGATTTATGTCCTTCAAGGATGCTATGCTTTATTGCTCAAATTCAAGAATTTCAAATCCCTGAAGGAAGACTGTCTTAAGTTGATCATAGTTGACCACCACTTGTTGAGTGTTTAAATTTTGATACCATTTGTGTGTGCACTCCAAAAGTGTAGTTGCAAACTATGTGGCCTTATGCTCAGAGGAGGTAATGCCTCACACCCTCCAAATCAGTTTGCATTTGTGTACATACTCAACGACATTCTCCATACCTCAATATTTTGGTAAGTGTAGTGTCATTTCATAATACACCATAGTCATTTAATGTTCTTAAATTTGTGATTGTTGGGAACCTCCAGCCCAAGTCCCTTGAGGAGGAAGTTCACTACCTCCTATGTCACCTCTTAGTCCACCTTCAACACCTCTAACAATAGTAATTATGGTATGAGGTGCGGTAGCTAGTTGATTACTCAAATTGGGGCTTGCATTTTATCCTTATAGGCCTAGTTGACCAAGCATCCCAAGTTATTCCATGGAATTCCCTTGAAGAGGAAAATAAAGTGTTAAGTTTAAATGAGAGTCAAAAGGCTCAATTGTAGTATCCCTTACCAATTTAGTCTCTGATTCCAAACTATCTATATCCCAATAACATATGTGTACTTTATCTAATTCAAAATCATGAGCATGCACTATGGTGGGGGAGACTGGTTGGTTCAGACTTGGTTTTTCAGTTCCTGCCATCCAATTTGTTTCTCCTTTATAGGATCAAAATGACATAGAATGTGGCTCAAAAGTGATTGGGCACTCATGTTTTTTTGCTTCCCTATGGCCCCTAAAAACACTCCTTGAGTTCTCTTGGTATTTTCTCATATTGTTAACTCCTACAATCCTCTACTGAGCTTCATCGTACTTTCATTTCCATAATGCACACTAGATGGACACCATTTTGAACCAAGAATATTCTACCAACTCCTATTCTCCCCTTCTAAATGTGTGGTTCATGCAAAAAAGGATTTAGCTTTCCATTGGTATAGTTTCAAGTCTAAGATCAACAAATAGCTTCTTGATTTCAAAAGAAAAAATCCTAATATATCAACCACATGGTTCTCGAAGGAACTAGATCTTATATTTTTCAAGACATGAATAGGTAGTTACAATGTACTCCAAAATGTAGGTGTTCAGAACTCATTTCCACCAAAATTTGACTGCTCACATCCATGAGGCTCCAAGTTTTGCTAAATATATTTTCCATTCTAGCATCCAAGACTGTCTCCTTCCAAGATTCATTGATCATCCTTGAGCATATTCTAACAACTAAGTATGTAACTGAATTAGGACCTCCAAAAAGAAGGTTTAGTATAATGCACTATATAGGTTTTGATCTACCCACTACTGTGCAGAGATTCTTAGCTCACGGTAAGGAACTAAAAATTTATTTCCAACACTGGTAATCCATTCTTCTATTTCTCAAGAGTAATAGCTCAAACATTTTCCATGACTATGCTTTAGGTGCTTTGGGTCCTGATAAATGGAACCAAAATATTGGGATTTGTTTGATAATTCTAGCTTCGATGTTGAAGTCTAACCCAATGAGCTAGTGAATGGCTCTTTCAAGTAAGATTTAGGTCTTGCATACTCACTCAAAGCATGTAACAAAAAGATTGATTCTCAAAGGTTTTATTTCATAGTGTTAATAAATTATTCCTATCCTTTTTTTTATGCAAATTAAACAAGGGTTATATAAATGTAAAGATAGACTACCTTGATTCTTAGAGTTCTAGATTCAATTAATATCACTACGTAGAATATTGTCATCTTATATTAGCATAAGTTACTTAGAAAAGAAAAGAAAAATAGGGTCAGAATCATATTTAATTCTATTTAATTAACTCATACCTTCATTCATCATAAAACACACAAAGTTGATAAAACCTGCTATCTCATATATTAAGCTTAAATCATTAGAGAAGTAAAGGTTCATCATAAATTTGTCTCAAAAAATGTCCCCCTTTGTGTGATTTACAATAAGGGTATTTATACTTGTTTTTCCCTAATGAAGTGTTTATAATCATTAATGGCATGATGAATTAGACAATGAACTCTCAATAGACAGAGAGTCATGGCACTCAACAATTAGTTTTTCCTAAAGACTCCAGCCTCTGTACCCCTTTTATCCTTGCTCTATGCTACATCTATGCTGCCATGTGTCCCTCTTCTTGTGGGATAGTAAAAAACTTCCTATTAATAGGGTTAGGGTGACCTGCATGCACCATTATTTTAACTTCTCCCACTTTTCACATGTTCCCCTAGTCTTCTGCCTTTGTTTTGAGTCCTATATCCTCAGGTTCCTCATGACTCATTCCATTTCAAGTGGGTCCTCTTATGCTAGTTCCTCCATGCTATTTTCCTTTTGTGCCCCATAAGATCAATGCCATGGTGCTTCTACACCTATCACCTACGCACCATGGTCCTTTTTTACCATGGTCTTTTAGCACCATGCTAATTCTGTGCCAAAATTGGATAAAAATTAGCCAAAATTTATGGGCCAACAACAATCTTTGAGTGCATAATAATTATTATCCCAAAGTCCATTGATTTTATGATAATTGAAATATGGTTTATTTCTTATTCTGTGAATGATGTGTTTGACGATGATGATTAGAAGGAAGTGTGATCATCCTCCTGTCTAATAATGTAGATAAGATATCATGAGGCCTATTTATATCTAAATCAAATTGTATAGGCCCTCTGCTAGTGTCTTATTCTCTACTCATTATGGGAGATGATATGTAAAGTGGCTCTTTGCTTTTGTTGGGTACCTTGATTGGTAGTTTATGTTCCACTTTTTCCTTAGGCATAGGTGGATTAGGTGTTTGGACCATATTGGATGACTATGACTGTGAGAGATCTAAATAGAAATTTGCCTCTAAATGTATCTCAACAAGTCCCAACTTCTCTAATGTCATATCTATATGACATAGATGTTAAAATGATTTAGATGTCTCATATAACAATTTATCCTTAAGATGGAAAATGAGTCCTCTAGTAAAGATATAATATACATCTAAATCTATCGGGTGGTAGATCAACTATCACATACTTGATTTGAATCATAAAAAGTAATCACTTATTGGTTTTGACTTACCTTGATGTAGTGAATGCAGCCTCTCATATGTGACTTGAGGTCCCTTATTATGGATAAAATGCATTAGAAATACATCTCCTAATTCATTGTATGTATGCAGTGAACCACTAGGGAGTGAATGATGGAACCAATTAAATCCTTATTCTTTAGACTCTTGGGAAATAACTGTAGGAGAATCAAACTACCAGTGGTATGTGCCATAAACTTTCTATAAGCTTTGAGATGCAAGTATGGATCTCCATGTACATTGAACTTAGGTAATGTTGGCATCTAAAATTTATTTGGGAGTGTTGCATTGATGGTTGTTCATGGGATAAGATTGCCATGGATAACATTGGAATCAACCCAAGAGTAATATGCTTTACTTTGCAAGGTGAGTAGATGCATTTTTTTTTGTAAAGCACCCACAACATGCATCAAGGAGATTACCTCTTGAGAAGGTATATTAACCTCATTAAGAGGGTCATTTAAACATTGAATCTTATTATTAATTTTAGCCATTGGTACACTATTTTGTGGAACATTATTAGATATATTGGGTTGGCTCATCGTAACCTTTGGAGGGGTGATAACATGGACCTAGTGAGAGGGAAATTGGCTATTACCCACATAGAGGTTAGGATGAGAAACACGCTATACTATAGTAAGGATTATTGTAGTAAAGAGGGGTGGAAGAGATTCATTGGTTTCTCTTATGTTGTTAATTGGTAAGGAAGTATCACATGCTAATGAAATATAAGACCTATTATTATCACGCAAATGTAAACTAGGAACATGAGTATAAGTTTGCATATTTTTATTCAGAGACATTATTATTTGAATTATCATTTAATAAACAATCAATGTTGACATGAGAGATTGTTTAAGTAGAGACAAGACTAAAAGGAATAGACTTAATGTATTCTTCACTAAAATCATAGTAATTATTGTTATTCCAAGTTTCATCAAAATCATAACTAATTTTATGTGTAGAGTTAAGAGAATAAGAACTATCATTTTCATGCTCAGTAAGAAGAGTAGCAGAATAAGAATTTAACTTTTTACTACTATGCAACATATCATCATGTGTAAGTGATATGCAATGTTTATCTTCACTAGATATAAGTAGAATGCACATGTTATCATGATTTTTAATAATGGAGTCAAGGGTAGAAGAAATAGTAATCATATTTTTATTTGGCACATTATGACATGTAGGAGAAGGGTTAGAGATATCTAAATTATCCATATTTTATATGGAATTAATATGTTGAGCTTGAAAGGTAAAATAAGGTGACAACATAATATCATCTACTTTAGTTTGTAAATTTTTAAAAGGTGCAATATCAGTTGTAAATATTTTTTTGAATTGAATTGAGAAAGGTGAAGAAGATGCATTTCCTTTTCCATGTTAGGAACATCATGTGAAGGAATAATATTAATTGAATCATGAAAAATTAGATTGATTTTATTGATCTTATATTATTTTAATTTGAATAAAGATGTGGCAAAAGTGGTTTATAAGTTAAGATCACGTTCAAACAAAGTATCACCTATAAGGGGCTATTTTGGCCTTATGTTCTTAATTTGATTTTGAGAAGTGGGGGAGGAGTAGGAAAAGAAGATGCATCAAATTTAACCCCATTATAACTTTCATTTTCATGCTCATAGTAATCATCATATCCATCATTAAAACAATAATCATCATCATCAACATTATAAATGAAATTATGCTCTTTATCATGCACTAGTGTACAATTCTAAAAATCAATCCATTCATTTTTATAATTATGAGAAAAGCTTAGAAATTGATCAACTGGGTGAGGGGGAAGAGGTTCCCTAGAGGTCATCTTAAACTCACCATAAAATATAATGTAAATAATGAACAATAAGCAAACAATCGGTAGGAGACAATCAAACATAAATGAATTAAAAAAAATATGCTAAATATTCAACCTAATGTATAGAAAATTAGAAGTTGACTTGAAACCCTAAGGGATAATATTTGGATGTGTGAGGACATAGTATGTAGATCTGGGGTTTGAAGGTTTTCCAGAAAAAAATTCAAATATTAAATCAATGAAAACCCTAATAAAAGACTGCTATGGATCAATTAGGATATGTAAAAAATTAGGAAAAAATAAAATTTAATAAACCCTAATTAATTATATAAAAATGGAGAAGGCAAATCCTAGGACTGAATTATGATTGTTAAGTAATATTGGAAGTAAGTTCGGTTCATCAAATATTTTATGTTTTTAGGAATTAATAAAGCAAATCCTAGATTGATAAAGCGCTGATTAAAAGGGGAAAATGTAGGTAAATATTGTAAATAACTAATCTATTTGGTTTACCCTAAATAACAAGTGTAAAGGAGAAAATCAACTTATTTGGAATAAAATTCATGTCATTGGATGATGGTAATGTTGGAGAATATTAAATGAATATTTAGGCATACTTTCGATCTAAAATTGGAATTCCACTAGTCTTAGATCAATAGCCTAGTTAGTCAGATTACAACAAAATTCACTAATGGAAAAGGGCATTGCACTATTGTCCTTTGGTGGATAGGAGCCCTGAAACTTCTAGGATCATTGTAGGTCTTTTGGGTTCTGTATGTGTTCTCAAGAATTTTTGATCATCATTCTATGTCACTCTATGGTTGCTCCTTCTTCAAAACCCTAATTAATACCTGCAGACATGAAACAACAACATAATCAAATGTAAAAATAAAGGGAAAAAGGTGGGCCATTAGATGTTATGATTGAACAACACATAACTCACCTGCTATTCTAGTTTCTACTTACATTAACTCCAATGATAGGGGTTTCAGATCAAATGTAAATCCCCCTTGGTGAATTTTCTTAATCAAAGCACACAAAATGCAAGAATGACTTTTGTTTAAGCCCTTCTTTGATTAAGCATGCATATCTATGTGAGATACTAAGTAAATATGTAGAATGTTGAGCTATACTATTGATTAATTTTTTTGTAATTATGTGTCAAAGTAATAAGTGCTATGTAGAATGCCTTGTGAAGCTCTTTATATAGAATTTTTTAATTTTAAATGTAAGACACTTATTCGGATGCTGACAAGGTACAAATATTAACATAATAATAAGAGGAGATCTAAAGGAGGGTAAGGCCCAAAAGAAGTTAAAAACATGACCATTGGATAATAACACTAGGCACTCCTATTTAGGGTCATGCTATTGTCTTGTGTATAAAAAATTAGGTTATAAATGAGACAAATAGGCCAAGCCCCCCTGTGGTTGGAAAAGCTTTGACATGAAAATTTTGAAGGTGTAAAATAGATAAAATAAGTCATAATAAAGACCGTATTAATATCAAAAGACCAAAGTGACTTGTGCGATAAAATCTTATCATCATTAAGAACTTCCTTTACTTGACCAAATTAAAGTGTGTGCACTAGTAATTGAATTTATTATAATAAATATGTGTCTTGGGAAGGGATAATTTGTTAATTTCAACAAACATAAGTCTATAAAAAATGATGTTAGTGGGGATTAGGGTTCATGAGTCTCATAGAAGATAATTTTGTGTATCTTCTAATTATCTTGTTGAACAAAAAGACTTTGATGGTGGTGGAGGTGAGTGGTTTATTGAATAGTTTTTAAGTGACATTGGGAATCACCATCACCATCACCATCACCATCACCATCACCATCAAACAATGGGCTGAGGTGGAGCCACGGTGACACTGTATACTATAATTTTATTCCTTTAAAATTGCATAGGTGTAGGTGTTACCACACCATGTTTTTGCATTTCGTCCCACCAATGTACAATTTTTAGACTTCATTAATTAAATTCACCATACTCATCCTATTTATTTTTTTAATGCTAAATAAAATAAAAAACTTGTTGACCAAGGTGGAAAATGCAATTGAAAGATATATATTGCTTGGAAGTTGAACATTCCATCAATTGACAATGACTGACATTGGGGTTACACTGTACATGTCCTTTTAAGATTTTATTTTATAACTAGTTACTTAATGTGTTGTTATGGGCATGAATTACTACTATTTTTGAACCAACATTTTGATTTGGTGAAATCGTAAAGTTAAATCCAAACTTCATAAATTTCAACAATATTAAATTTTTATTAAATTATATATATATATATATATGGGATGGGAATAATCATGAATAATTACATTTAAATATTATTAATATAAATAGTTATTGTATTCTAAAGATGGTTACATGGATATTTACATTTACCAAATAAAAATTAGCATGAAAGTCTATTTATATTTGGCGATATAAAAATAAATAAATAAATAAAATCTTTTTATTATTATTTTACCTATTATAGATTGGTTATATTAGGGTAAAATATATAATTAAAATCTAATTAAAAGATTGGGATCATCTGATCAAATTATTAGATTATGTTAGAAGCAAGTTTTTACCATTATAAAAAATGTACAGAATGTTTATAATGTCTTGATTAGTCTAAGATGATTTTATGAATATATATAAATAATAGTTCATGATATACACATACACATACACATACACATACATATACATATACATATACATATACATATACATATACATATACATACGTAAATGAAGAAACATTACATGAAACTATGAAAACACAAGGTCATTAAAAAATTGAAATCAATCACATATAGTTAGAGTGTATTAGGGTCTTTCATAATCTGTACCCTATTTTTGAAAAAAAATCTAATTGATAAAATGCCAATTTTTAGTTAAAAATTTACATAACTTGAAGAGAAAAATGAATACAACTTTAAAATAAATGACCTTAGAAGGAGAAGTCTCAAACTTATGTTAAAAATTGACTTGAAAAATGTTTATCACAAAAAGAAGTAGAGATTCCAAGGTTACATATTGACAACCAAGCTCTCCTATCAAAGTTAAAAGTATTAAAAATAAATAAAGGATATTTAAAGATAGTTGAATTATATGTGAAATTAATTGTCAAATCCAAGTGGCACAGTGAAAGCATGATGGACCAATAACCTAAGGAACATAATTTAGGTATTATAGGGGTAAGATAGCTAGAAAATAATGATGCGTTATATGAGGATATAAAAATTAATGTCTTTATAGACATTCTTGATGTAAAATTATAAGAAAGTTATTTTTGAGAAATATCTAAAATTTGACTAACTTAGTATGAGTTTAATAATAAATTTATTGTATGTACATCACATGATACTTGGAGGATCCCATATTATCAATATTAGAGACATCCAATAATGAATTACATACAATAATTTATGTGTGTCACTAATTTAGTAATCAAAATAGTGAACCGGTTTGCCTAAAACATGAATTGATTGTTTAAATGTGAAGTACCACAAATAAACATTTGTTATCATTTATATTTATATATTTGGTTATTTCAATGCTAACCATGTTGTGATATCATAGATATAAAATCTCTTTCTAGATATGTTTTAAGTATGGTACATCATCTATCACTTTGAGCAACAAAAAATAATCTACTATTTATATTTCACCTACCGAAACATAGTATAGCAATGCTATAGTAGCTGAAAAAGAAGCAATGTGGCTAAATGCTTATTAGGATAACTCTATACAAGTACAAAATTCTTGTTATCACTACAAAGTTTTGAAAGTTTAGAACATTTCCTCTCAAAATTTCCATTGAGGGGGAGTGTGTATGACAATGTTACCTCCTAACAACCATGTATTCCTTTTCTTCTCTATACTTATTCTATATTATAAAAACATTGTATAAAATAACCCTATGTCATTTTTGTGTAAACTTCACCCTATATGAGTTTATGGTGTACCTAGTAATAAAACTTTTTTTGTAATGGAGGTCCCTATATTATAAAAGCATTCAAATGATTGTAATCTTATCCATGAGAAAATGTGGGATGCAGTCCCACTATCATGCTAGCCTAAAACACCCTATGTGGTTTATGGATTCTAAATCCTTTTATATAAAAAGCTGATATTATAATGATGGTGTTTATAGACCTCAAGTTTTACATGCTAGTTTAAACTCATCGTGATGATTTATGGATTATAATTCCTTTTATAAAAAAAAAATATATTTATAATTTCCTTTATAAAAAATATATATTGACATATATCACCACTAAAACATTAAGGAGTATTGGAATCACATTGAAAAAAAATGTGCATCAACATGTATCCCCACTAAACATTAAGGGGGAGTGTTGGAGCATATAGTGTGTGTGGAGATATACTTATTGTGAACCAAATCATAACAAGCATACCTTCAAAATTTTATATTAAAATATAAATTTATACATATAAAAATACATGAAAATAATTAATTAGATTATTTGAAAAGGTGAAAAAGTATAACCATTCACAATTATAACCAATGAACTTCCTTATATATTGAAATCATTCAATGTGAATTATAAATCATGATGAAGGTGAAGTACATTGTTTTACTATGAAGAATATAAAGAAATTATGTAAAGAGAAGAAGTGAGATGGTGAAGGAAGTTATATAATGGATAATTTTCTCCATGGGTTTTTTACCTCATTGAGGTTTTCTCACATAATTATTGTGTAATGTCATGTTTATTCATTCTTAATTGAATTTATGAATGCACTGAACATTTATATTCCTGATTAATTATTTGGACTATTACTCTTTAATCCCATGAACTTTAATAGAAAATCTGATATTATCCAAGGTCTTACAATACAACTCAAAATATTAAGGCAAAAGACATGGTAAGGTGGATATTTATAAGGAAATCCTAGCCTTATTCAAGGTCTTATACTATAACTCACAATGGGAATACCAATAGGTCTAATTAAAAAATGTGATCAAGGATATGATCAACTATATGTAATATACATCAAGGAAAAGATCAAGGATAATAGTATGTGAAGAAGGAGAGTGAGGTGCCACATGGCTGATGTGAAAATCCTTATCAATTATGAGACACACTAGATAAGTATGCAAGTGCTAAAAATTATTTACATTAAGGACTTAAAACACTTAGTCTAGAAAACACAAAGCTTGGGTTAATAAGTGGATTACGTATATCATTTCATGAAAGGGTTTTTATGCATAAAAATTAAAATGGTCCTACTTCCCCACAACTTGTTACCCATTCTTCATGACCCCTTATAGAGTCATTGGTCTACTAAAAACATTGGGTACTTGTGTGATAAAATAAGTGGCACTAGATAGTATATGATAATGAGACCTCCTACTCTATTATATTAGCTTACCACACCCCAATAGATCTTAACTCTATTATGAGGCCAACTGTGAAGTTGAAGCTTTGAATAAAATAGGAGATGTACTAAATGAAGATCATGTATTTTGATGTGATTAAATTTTTTAAATATTATATGTTTCTTTTTGATCACTACATTTTATTTCTATTATGATGTCTTTTGAAAATTTTATGGATTTTTCTATTCCTCCTCCATATAGATTTTGATATCCAGTCATGAGTGAAATAAGTGACAAACATAAGATATATTACACTTGGTTACTTTAGAAGAGTACCGAGGACCATGCTATAAAAATTTCATAAACTTACCCACAAGTGACTGTGCAATCTCAAAATTGACCTATGTATGCCTCAAATGAAAGGAAGTAAAAAGGGAAGATGAGGATCGTAGAAGATCTATTCATGTATTAACTCGTACAAAGATGGGTATACTTATATCTGATCATAAGGACACAAGGTAGTTTAATTAAAGTGACATGGGTTATGTTTAGTGTATCCAAGTCACTAAGAGGTTGTACTAACTTACAAAACAGCCAACGAAAGTACTTATGAAAGTAATGATAATCCCAAAAAGAGGGGGATAAAAATAGGTAATTAAATTATCACCAAGAAGCAAAAGCAAAACATAACAAAATAAGTACCAAAGGTGTTACCCAAAATTTTAATGTTAACATAAATAAGATGTCATAAATGCAAAACAAATTCAAATAAGAACCTAAATTGGAACATAATCATTATATAATCAAGATATAAACAACATAAAATCATCAATGTGCATAATGAAATGTAAATATAAAATCCAATCAGATGATAATGTGAATAATAATATGGTATGACACACAAACATGTGCTCATAAATGCTGATATATATCTTAACATACATCATAAATGACATTTGATAAGTCATATTGTAACTAACATCTATTTCTAATCATGGTCTCATCTATCTATGTAGAAAGTTGTGCAAGGACTTCTTGGTGCCAAATCTCTATAGAAAAGGTAAGAGGATGAGGGAAATAAGGAGGAGAATGTGGTACCTCCTATGATGGATAATAAAAATGAGTAACATGAACTATGGTATGACTAATATCTTATGATATATGAGAATCCATGGGTATATAAAAAGGTCATGCCTTTATTTGAGAATGGTTCTAATAACACTAATATAAAGGTGAAGGTGTAGGCTATGGAAAATCAAGGAATGATGCTAGATTACTCTAAAACTATCTATTTGGTTTGTGTACACTGATGCCAAGGGAAATGAATTTACCCATGATTGGGAATGTATTCTAGAGATATATTAGGAGGTTGTATACTCTTATCACTAGAGAGATGTGTTGCTTCAGGAGGAAACACATCAATATATTGTCAAAGTTTCGATAGTGTCTCAAAGTATGCTTAGTTGTGCCAAGAAAAAAATAAGTGTGCCTAGGAGTACCTAACTAAGGATATATAATATATGTGGTAGGAATTTTTTTTTATGTTTGATTCTATGCTTAGAATATCTAGTATGCTCGAGAATATTTGGCCCAATGACCAACTATCTTGTGATATTCACAATATGGATCATCTGCCCATCATTTAGGTGGAGAAGCAAGCTTTGAAATGGGTAGGACCTCATCAAATGGAGAATCATGGTCCAATAATCTATGAGTGGGATCCTGAATAAGTATTGTATATGTAAGAGATAATTGCAATGTGGGTCAGAATAATGTGGCTGAAATCTTGGGAGGAATGCTGCTCTAAGGATAAAAAAATCTAATGAACTGGTATGGTCCCATCATGGTGTGATCTAGGAGCATATCTTAAGAGTCTTAGAGAAGACTAGAGTATATTTTAAATAATATATAACATGCTCCATTGTAGACCTATGATCATTAGTGGAAGGATAAATAATGTTAGATGTAGTTGAAGGGAAGGTAATACATATACTAAATGAATGTTATGTATATGTAAAGTAGACTTATAAGAATGTTATAAATAATATTTATAGTGAAGTATGTATACCTCCTTATATTGAACATAACCATCTAGGAATGGTCATCTAGAGAATAAACATCATCTTAATTAGGCATATAAAGGTCAATTTGGAAGGTATCAATTAATTTTTTGGTAAAATAAGAATGATAAATTAATTATTTAGGCCTATTATTGAAGTGGGGATTTCATCAATTGGATTTCAGTGAGAATGAGGTTGGAAATAAGGAGGTAACTAAGTGATAATAATACAAAATAGATCCAATTTTTTTATATTAACATTGATCTCATCGAGTTCATCACTACCAAAATTTAATAGGTTAGGGAGTATGTTTCCCACATGTTCAAGGTGTCCATTATAACCATGATTATAATTGATAAGATGGTCAAACAATTGATAGTGATGAAAAGATAAAAGATTCAAGGGTAGGTGTTTTCACTTGGATTTGAATTCTTTGAGGAGATGTCTCATCTCTCCTCATCCAAGTGGCATAATTGAAACACCTCTAGGATTTTGGGTAGCCTAAGGATGAGGTGAATCTCTAGGTAGGGCTAGCTCACTTAATTTACCACTTTGGATCACTACTACACCTAAAATTTGGAGTGAAAAAGGGAGAGAGAAAATTGAAAACAATCTATCCTAAGAGAGGTGATACATAAATTGATTGATGACTACTAACTAGCTACATGTTACATATGAAAACAAGAGACTAACCAATCATACATTTCTTCAATCTGCATCTTCTCACTTCAATGCTACATTTTGAGGTTATAGATGAATGTTTAAGATAGGAGGAATATATAAGAGGCCTTGAATATAAATAATGAATATAATAACTCACTCAACTTTGGAACTTCCTAAAACACTTCACATGCCCTATAATAAAAGCTTTCCAATTATAAATAGGATGAAAGAATGAAACAATATGCTAAGGAAACAAGAGTTATAACTTAAGAAAAATAAATAATACAAGTAAAAAACACTATAAAACATCATAAAGAGTTAAAAATAAGTATTATTATTGATCAAATGGTATGAAAATGAGTAGAGATTCACCATACTCAGGTGGAGCATAAGTTACAATGGCCAAAATGGCTAGTTCTTATATAACTTGAGAGAAAGAGAAGAGAGAAGTCCAATGGTCAAAAATACACTTGTAAAGTTGAGAGAATAAATTAATTATGAATGATAAGAGGATAGGGATAAACCATGCAAGGTTAGAAGGAACAAGTGGCTCTCCAAGTTATGAAACTCTTGTAAAGTGGCATGAAAGTTTTCATTCTGGCTAAGAAAATTGCCTTCTTGATTTGGACCTTTTTGAACATGAAAAAATTAATTAGGGATAGGTATAATGATTGGAATGAAAGGGAAGTATTTTATACATGCCTCTCCATGTAATTTTTTAATTCCTAGTCATCTAAAATCATTTGGAAATAAGCTATCACTATATGCACTCTAAGAAACTCCTCTTTTATGCATGCTGCAACTTGGATTACAAAAATACATCATTTTTACATGAAAATACATTTAAGGGAGTGGATGACACCTATATATAACATACATATCCTTATAATCATAAGTCACACCTTAAAATAAAATCACTTGAAGTTTTCCACCCTTCTCACTAGCTTGGTCACTATGCCAATTTTGACTGGCTAAGATGAAGCAGCTAGTTCAAGCACTTAGGAGTTTTTAAAAGACATTAAATTGACATGGAGAGCTATATTAAGTCCTAATATCCCCTCCCATATTATTATAATCTCTTGAAACCTCTTACAACTTAAAAAATTGCATAAAAATGTTAAGAAAATCTTGTTTTACACTCCATCTGTATAGTTCCTTACAACTAATCCTAATGGGGAGTATCCTGAGAGAGTCTTATAAAGTCACAAACTATCATTATAGGAAAACTATTCCATTATAGTATCTCACCATCCTCATCTTTCCAATCAAGTCCTTATAAGGGTTTAGCAAGGGTTTTAGATAGTTTGACCTCTTAAGCATTATTCATAAAGATGGGAAGTTCAAATTGAAAAAAAATTACATAATAAAGTTGTTTAAGAAAATTCTGAATCTTCTAAAATCTTTTAGCATCCATGCATAGTCTCATGAAAGATATGAACAATCAAACTTCTCCTATCAATCTCTTCTTTCCATTTCCTGTAGGTCTACTATTGTCTCTGAGCCACAAATGGCTTCCTCATAGGTTTATTTTCCTTAAAAAAGATTGATAACCTTTGTATTGAACCCATAAGCATGATACAATATGTTAATATGCGTATCTAGGGCTAGAAGTGTGAATGACTCCCCATTTAGACACTAGGTCTAAACCTTTCTTTTTAGGCCTGTTTTCAAGGGTTTAGACCTCCCTGTAAGTTTTCTCCCATATATGAGATGATTTTCATGTTTCCATATACATTTTTCAACATACTAAGTCACCCTATAACCTTACAAGTACTCCTTCTCATTTCTCCTTTTCATTCACCAACTAGGCCTAGTTGAGACCCCTAGGGTTTGATTGCATATGGTTGTCCACCAATACTTATTAATATTTTATCATCAATATTGGGATAAATTAATGTTATTTATAGATCAATACAAGTTAATAAATCATCCCAAATCATCACATGATTTTTATAAGGCACCCAACACTCATTTAGGTCACATTTTCTCTATTCTCTACCTCTATAATTGCCTAAAAGTGGCTTACCTCTAAGAAAAAATAGAGGATAAGTGCCCATTTTTATTTAAAAAAACTAATTATATGAGGATATTCCTTAGATCATGAGGATTACTTGTGCAAAAATTTAGGTCAAAATGACCTCTCTAGCACCTTCAATCTTCTAAAACCTCAAGGCAAACTTTCCAAACGTTCACTGTGTGCAAAAAAGGCATATAGACTATATATTGTATAATTTGGAGCTCTCCTACCCATATTTGTATGGTATAAGGGTAATTTAATATGTTTATAATCATGATTAACATGTTTCATAACCAATCATTACCCTAAACTATCCTTTTCTTCCTCATAAACCTTACGAATGGTAGGGATTTAGTGCAGATGTTGACTGTGTTTGCTCCAAGCATCATACCTATAGGTGATTTTGCATGTTTTATGCCTTATAAATAGTATAAAATATCTCATAAATTTTTTCAAGACTTATTCCATCTATTCCCTTTCTTAAATTCACAACTTGGGGTTTGAATTGTTCCCAAGGACAGTCATAGTTAGCTGACTGTGTACTCTACCTCTTTGATTTCTATAGGTGCATATCTTTCTAATAGGATCTTGATCATGATGTGTAGAGATAATTTTTTAAGTTTTAATCTCACATAGAATATAATTTTACCTGAATTCACTTTTAATGGATTAAAACACCCTAAAAAACATCATGCTTAGGTCACTGTCTACCTACAATCAACTGACTGTATTTGCTTGCTTTGAAGGGTAGCTATAGGTGAATTATGGGGTCATATGCTACCCTTTTGATATTTATAGATATAACTTGAAAAATAATAGGTTATTTTTCACCATATAATACCTTTTTCCATCAAAAAATTCCTATATACCCTCACATATACATCATTCTTAACCTACTGCCTACCTTCCCTATTATAGGTGAGTATTTGAAGGCCTAAGATACCTGTAGGTATATGTGAGATTCAAAGAAAAAAATATTATATCCTATAAATTATCCTTTGGGTCAATTTTTTTATTTTTAATTAGTATTAACTATACAAATCATGGAAACAAGCTCTAGTCTAGTAATCTTGGGTTAGGCTTTGAGGAGGCAATGGGGTTATAGGTATTGGCTAGCGTTGGAGGCCATTTCAACTTGATATCTACTAATAATCTGACACTTAAGGCCCTATGAAAAATTTATAAACATAATATAACCCTTGAAACCTCTTAATAATTCCATTATATTTCATACTTTGCAATGTGAACACTTTCCTAAGGTTGAGCACTAAGTTGGCTATAGGTGACTGTGCTTAAGCCATTTGTATGGACTGGTTCATCCTTGGTGAGTGAAAACCATCTTCCATATACCTCCTTGATGTTTTCCATGATAATTATGTGTTATTTAGTTCTAAAAGGAATTACAACCTAGTATTAATAACCAAATCCACTCATTAGGCCTAGAACTTGTCATCAACTCATCTTGCTGTAGATAACACTATGGAATTTTAGTGTTCAAAGAGTAACTTGAGGGCTTTTGAAAACCACTCTCCTCAACTCAAACACCCCTCTTATTTTACAAGTTGATATAAATATATGGGATATTGAAAAAAAATGTAATTAGAGGCTATATAAACTAATGTAACTCTATTTAACAACACCCAAAAAAGGGCTTGGACCTCTATTTTGAGAATTTTGGGAAATTATCCTAAAGTGATACAAGTTTACTCCAAGACCATTTTTGCTTATCTATTTGATCCAAAATACTTTAACATTCTTAAAAATAATGACAAGGCTTTTTTATACTCTCCAAATATCAAAGAATACTCAAACACAGATTTCATGCTCCTCCAAGAAATGAGAGGCCATACAACTGCTATAGATGGCTATTTTGTGCATTTACTTGCTCTCTCAGCTCTTGGAATGATTTCTGAAGTTGTATTTGGAATTTAATATTAAGGAAATAAATATATGGGAAATAATACATCACTTAACTTCATTTTGGAACCATACCACATAGGAAAACTACAACAATTAGAAGAAATGACTACAACTCCACTCCTTCACTCCTTGCAAATCAAGTTTTTTGAGCTATCAAATCCTTTTAAAATGTGAAAAAAATCATGTATAACATGAGATAAAGGATTAAAAATCATCTAAAACAAATATTATCAATTATATTTTATGAATTTCGTTAAACAAGAGCAAAACTTTTAAGGTGCACAAATTAACAAGCATAAAAATATAGTCAACTTCATGATGATGGTTCATAAAGCAAAAGACACTATTCTTAAAAAAATTATTATGAAAATAAATATTTATGAGTTTAATTTCACCTCCCTAAGGTGTTTGATCTGAAACCTCCCTTGCTGGCCGAACCAAGTACAAACTTGAAGACTAGTTCTGTATGTCTAGAAGGGTGAAAAAAGAGAAAAATAGTTTTGGGATTTTTTTAACACTTTAAAATAATTTAAATAATTTATATGGATTTATGGAAGATAATTAATCATTCCATGACCTTCCATGTGGCACACTTTCCTATGGATTGTATAAGTGTCAAACTCTTCTCTTTTCTTAAGAAAATTGCCCTTTCTTCTGAAGAACCTACCATTTTTAGTTACCAATAGTTGATTAAGATATATGAGGAAATATGAGGTATTAAATAACATTTTTGAACCTTTAAAGTTACCTAAGAGGCTGTACAACACATTTAATGCCTGTTTATGACCCCCAAAATGATAAATGGAGTAAAAGAATAATGACCAAGGCTAGTGTGATATGGAATAACATAAAAAGACATATAATACCCCCATGACATAACATTAGACCCATAAAAATACATAAAACTTAAGTTTTTACATATAGGGATCTTAATTTGATCTACAGGGTTAAATTTGGTCAATAAATTATTAACTCATAGGGGTAGTATACCTGCTATATGAACTAAATCAGTAGCCTTATCAGTCCATTAGGATTAGAGAGTCATCTAAAGTATAAAACATATCAAGAAGACCTTTGATCAATACCAAAAAATTTGATCAAGACAAGACTACTAATTAACTCAACCACACAAAATAAACTACACACACCAAATAAAGCAAACATACTAACAAGATACACACATGTGCTCAAAACAATTAAGAAAACAAGAAGTAAACAACTATATACAACTAAAAACTAAGGATACCTCCATTTCTAAGATCAAAAGGAAGGTTTATTGCATCATATTCTTCATGATATGAATCATGGTGTGAAGCATGTTGCTCTTTAGATTGAACCCTTGATAGATCAAACCTACTTTTTGGCACCTCAATTTCTATGATCTCAAGTAGACCATATTTAAATAGGTCTACAATGTAAAAATATTCCTCTTATCCTTGTACACATACGTCATTTTGCTTCCCACTCTTCATCTCATGATCAAATTTCATCTTCCTTATAGGCATAACTTCAAGAGGAATTATTTCTTGTTCCTTGGAAGATTGAGGCAAATAGAAACTTGTCTTAACCTCCAAAGGATGATGTGTATTTTTCTCTTGAAAATCTATAAAATTTTGGACAATGTCATCTTGCTCACCATCACTTGTAAACAACTCCAAAGAATTTATAAACCCCTTGAGAGACTCAAACTCATTGTAAATATTTTTAAACTATAGAGATAAGTCTTCATCCTCTCTTTTATCAACATAATGAAGGGGAAAAACAATAGTAGCTCCTTCATCCTCTTGTTTAGAATATAAAAGGAATTCATCCAAGGTTTTTTCTTTGCCATAAGGAAGGCATTCTTCATTATCAACCAAACAAGAAGAATCAAAACAAGGACTCACCTCTTATTCAACACTTAGGACCTTTTGAAGGCTCTCATATTGTATCTCATCTATCATAATATGATCTTACTTCTCAAAGGCTGCAAGATCTTCAATCTACTTCTCCTTTTTGGTGATGCCAAGACTAGGCATCTTGAAATCCGATGACCTAGCCTAATGAAGCTGCCAAAGAGTTGAATTTTCCTCAAGCAAGGGTTATAAATTTTCCTCAACCAAAGGATCTTATTTAATTTTCCATACCATAAGTCTATCAAGGTAAAGGGTGATGGGATGAGGATAAGAGGAACTAGTTGGTGGAGGTAGAACATAGGGCTCAAATTCAGATTGAGAATGCATTATAAGGGATTCTTTTGGAAACTCTTAAGGAAGGGGAGTTAGACCTTGGGCTAAGATATCTTGGTTATCTTCCTTCCACTTAAAAATCACTTCATTCACATTTGATTCAATTTTATCACTCTCTTGAGGGTGGTTATATGGGGTGTGTTTAGGCATAGGATATTCTTTTGGGTCTAAACCTTTTATCACACCTTGACTTAGAAATTTCATCCTTGACTCTAACTCTTCAATTTATTTGGCTAGGTTCTCTTAAAAAAATCTTTCTTAAAGTTCATAGGAATCATCATTAGGATAAGGTGTATAAGAGGGCTAACATGGAACATAAGAGGTCTCTTGAGGAAGGGTGGGAGTGGCTTGCAAAGGATCAATTTCATTCTTAACTTCACACTCCTTATCAACCAAACTTCTATCCTATTTCTTTCCCCATGAATCCACTAGCTTACTCCAACTTATGATGTTAGGATTAAAAGTCTTCTCTTGAGGTGGTGATGCAAATTGAGGAGTCGGTGAAGTGTTCAAGAAACTGGGATCTCCTTAGGCTTGGATTCTCCACCTTGTCTCCAACTTGAAATCTCATGTCTAGAGGTAACTTATTGAGGTGGGGATGTAATTAGAGAGGGAAATGAGGGATTATATTCCAATTATTTTTCTAATGACATCGACTATTAAATATTCATATTAGCCAACTCAATTTGCCTATAAAAATTAGCTTAAAAAATAAGGTTTCTCTTTTCAACTCTCTCTTCCAACTGATTGGGAAAAGGATGACTTTGATAAGCTTAATTGGGATCATGAGTAGGGGTCAAATATGATTGATATAAATATTTTGGAAGTGGATATGAATAATGATAGGTTTAGTGAGGCTTCTTTTCATGAATTCTTAGCCTATCTTCTAAGGAAGAAGCCAAGTCACTCACATCTAACATCTCACTTGTGAGCCTTTGCTGATTGGCTCTCTCAATAGGTGCCCACTCTCTTTTGAATAGATATAATTCATCCATCACATTATGAATAAGATGAATAATAACCTATTGACCACATACCCTTAGAGTATCAAGATCTAATAATTACCTCTCATATCTCAAAAGAGTTTGCTTGAAAGTGGAAATGGACTGATTAGAGAAACAACTAGGTTGACTAGGAGTAAGATATGGAGAAGGATGATTGTAGGGCTGATATACTTCATGAATGGGATGATACACTTCATGAATAGGTTGATACACTTTATGTTGGAGCTGGTAAGGATCATGATAGGGTTGATATGGAATGCTATAGGTTGGATATACCTCACCAACTTATGCAAAACAAAATTTAACACCAAGGTCAGTCATAAAACTTCATTAAAAAGTAATAACACAAGGAATGATCATTAACAATATTAAAAAAGAATACCTAGTCTACTTAGCTAGATGATGTAACTTTAGAGTTGCCATTGTTGCTTGGATAGATGCCTCTAAAGGTTGATTATTGAAAGATAATAATAATTTTTTTTAACTTCTTGGATTAAGAGTCCCATTAGGCATGCCAAAAATTATTATCACTTGGATTTTCACTCTTTGAGGAGATGTCTTAGTTATCCTCATCCAAGTTGAAAAATTGAAACACCTTTAGGCTTGTGGGTAGCCTAAGGATGAGGTGAATCTCTAAGTAGAGCTATCTCCCTTGATGTACCACTTTAGATCACTAATACACCTAAAATTTGGGGGCAAAGGGAGAGAAAAAAATGCAAAAAAACTATTCTAAGGGAGGTGATACTCCAAATTTATTTATGACTACCAACTGACAACATGTTACACATGAAACTAAGAGACTAACCAAACATACACTTCTTCAATTTGCATCTTCTCATATCAATGCTACATTATAAGGTTATGGATGAATTTTTAGGTTAAGAGGACTAGAAAAGAGGAATTAAATGGAACTAATGAATATAATAACTCACTCAACCTTGACACTTCCTAAAAAAATTCATATGCCCTACAAGAAAAATCTTTCTAACTATAATTATGATGAAATAATGAAATAACATGCTAAGGAAAGTAAAATCAATAATCTATGTAGAAAACACTATGAACCATCATGAAGAGGTAAAAATTATTAGTCGTATTGATAAAATGGTATGCAAATGAGTAGGGCTTTTCCATACTCAGGTGGAGCATAAGCTAGAAGGGCTAAAATGGCTAGTTCTTATAGAACTTTAGAGAGAGAGGAGAAGAGAGAAGTCCAAGGGTCACAAAAATATTTGTCAAGATGAGAGAATTAGTTAATTATGAATGAGAATAGGATATGGTATGGATGAACATGTAAGTTCAAAAGGAACTAGTGGCTCTCCAAGTCATGAAACTCTTGCAAAGTGGCATGAAAGTTCTCATTCTGGCTTAGAAAACTACCTTCATGATTTGGACCTATTTAAACATCCCAAAACTTATTATATATAGGTATGATGATTGGAATTAATGAGAGGGATTTTATACATGCCTCTCCATGTATTTTTTGTAGGCCCGGTCATCTATAATCATCTAAAAATGAGTTATCACTACCTGCACTCTAAAAAATTCTTTTTTCATGCACTCTGCACACTTGGATTCCACAAAAGAATTATTTTTCCATGAAAATACATGGGATGGAGTGGGAGACACCTATAAATACCTTTTATTGCCTTATAATCATTATGAATACCTTAAAATTAGCTCACTTAATGTTTTCCACCCTTATTACTAGCTTAGTCAGTATGTCAATTTTGATTAGCTAAGATGAATCAACTAGTTAAGGAACTTAGGAGTTATTAAAAGGAATTAAATTGACATGGATAGTTATATTAAGTCTTAATATTCTATCCCATGTGATTTTCATCTCTTGAAACCTCCTACAACCTACACAATGCACAAAACTATAAAAAAAAGCTTGTTTTACACTCCATCTGTATAGTTCCATACAAATAATCTTAATGGGGAGTATCTTAAGAGAGTATTATAAAGTATCCATTCATAATTATGGGAAAAATATTCCATTATAGTAGCTTACCATCCTTATCTTCATAATTAGATCCTTATAAGGGTTTAACAAGGGTTTTAGATAGTTTAACCTCTTAGGAATCATTCATAAATATGTGACATTAAAATTGCAAAAAAATTTCATAAGAAGGTTGTTTAGGACCTTTTATAACTCCTATTAAATCTTTTGGCATCCATACATAGTCTCATGAAAGATGTGAACAATCAAACTTCTCCTATCGAGCTCTTCTTTCCATTTCTTGTAGGTCTAGTGTTGTCTTTGAGCTAAAAATGGCTTTCTCAGGGGTTTATTTTCCTTAAAAAAGATTTATCACCTATTTATTAAACCCAAAATAATGATACAATAGGTTAAGATGGATATTTAAGTCTATAAGTGTGAATGACTCCCCATTTGGACAATAGGTGTAAACCTTATCTTTTATGCCTGTTTGCAAACTTAAGGGTTTAGACCTCCTTGTAAGTTTTATCCCATTTTTGAGATTATTTTAATGTTTAAAAGTATGTTTTTCAACTTAAAAATTCACCCTAAAACTTTACAAGTACTCCTCCTCATCTCTCCTTCTCATTCACCAACTAGGCCTAGTTGAGACCCCTGGGGTTTGACTGCATATGGTTGTCCACCAGCATTTATTAGTGTTTTATCATAAATATTAAGATAAATTAATATTTTTTAAAGATAAATATAGGTTAATAAATCATCTTAAATCATCACATGATGTTTTAAAGGTTCCCAACACTCATTTAGTCCACATTTTCTCCATTCTCTACCTCTGTGCATACCTAAAAGTGGCCTACCTATGAGACAAGATAGAGGATATGTCAATAATTTTTTGAAGAAAACCACTTAAATTACGGTTTTTATTATGTCATGATTAGAAAATATAGAAAAATTCATCTCAAAATGACCTCTCTAGCACCTTCAAACTTCTAAAACCTCAAGGCAAACTTTCTAAGCATTGACTATGTGCAAAAAAGACATATAGACTGTATATTGTCCAATTTTGAGATATCATAAATTTTTTTATGGTATAATTTTAATTAATATGTATATAATAATTATTAATATATTTCATAACCAATAATTACCCTAAATTATCCATTTCTTCCTCATATACCTTCTAAATGGCAGGGATTTATTGAAAATGTTGACCGTGTTTGCTCCAAGCATCATACCTATAGGTGATTTTGAATGTTTTAGGACTTGGAAATAGTGTATAATATCTCATAAAATATTATAAAACTTATTACATATATTACCTTGCTTAACTTCACACCTTGGGGTTCGATTTGCTCCCAAAGATAGTCACAGTGAGCTGATTGTGTACTCTACCTCTTTGATTTTTGTAGATGCATACCTTTCTAGTAGGATATTGATCATGATGTGTAGAGATACTTATTGAAGTTTTAAACTTAAATATAATATAATTTTACATTAATTCACTTTAAATTGACTAAAACACCCTCAAAACATCATGCTCAGGTCATTATTTGCATGTAATCAGCTGACTATATTTGTTTGCTTTAAAGGGTACTTGTAGGTACATTATGGGGTCATATCTTGCCTTTTTGATATTTTAAAATATAAATTGAACACTAATGATTTAATTTCACCATATAAGACCTTTTTACATGAAAAAATTCCCATATACCCTCACTTATACACCATTCTTAACCAACTACTGACCTTCCCTACTGTAGGCGAGTATTTTAAGGCCTAAGATACTTGTAGGTATATGTGAGATTAAAATAACAAAATATTATCTCCTATAGATGTTAATTTGGGTAAATAATGGTATTTTAAACTATTATAAACTATACAAATCATGGAAACAAGATCCAGTCTTATAATCTTGGGTTAGGCTTTGAAAAAGGCAGTGTGGCTGTAGGTATTGGCTAGCCTTGGGGGCCATTTCAACTTGAAAGCTACTACTAATATAACACTTAATGCCTTATATAAAATTTATATGCATCATATACGCCTTGAAACCTCTTAAAAATTCCATTATCTTTCATACTCTGCAATGTCAACACTTTCTCAAGTTTGGGCACGAAGTTGGCTATAGGTGACTGTGCTAAAGCCATTTATATGGACTAGTTCATCCTTGATAAGTGAAAACCATCTTACATGTAAATAATTGATGTTTTATATGGTAATTATGTGTTATTTAGTTCCAAAATACATTCCAACCTAGTATTAAACATCAAATATACTCATTAGGCCTAGAACTTGTCATCAACTCATCTTGTGATATAGATAACACTGTGGAATTTCAGTGTTTAAAGAGCAACTTGAGGGATTTTGGAACTATTATACTCAACTCAAACACCCCTCTTATTTTTAAATTTTATATAACTATATGGGATATTGAAAAAAAATGTACTTAGATGTTCTATAAACTAGTGTAGCTTTTTATAATAACACCTAAAAAAGGGCTTGGAAATCTGTTTTGAGAAATTGTCCCAAAGTGCTACAAGTTTGCTCCAAGACCATTTTTGCTTATCTAGTTTCTAAAACCTACTTAAAATTTTTAAAAAATTATGGCCAAGTATTTTTAGACTCTTCAAACATAAAATAATGCTCAAACATAGATTACATGCTCCTCTAAGAAATGATAGGTCGTACAACTGCTGTAGATGGCTATTTTGTGCATTTACTTGATCTCTTAGATCTTGAAATAATTATTGAAGTTGGATTTGGAATTTAATATGAGTTAAAAACATATATAGGAAATAATTCATCACTTCACTTAATTTTGGAACCATAACATAGAAGAAAACTCTAGTAATCAGAAGAAATGACTACAACTCCACTCCTTCACTCCTTGCAAACTGAGTTGTTTGAGCTATCAAATACTTTCCAAATGTAAAAAAAATCATGGATAACATAATAAAAATGGTAAAAAATCATATGGAACCAATATTAACAACTAGATTGTATGGACTTGCCCAAATAAGAGCAAAACATGCAGGGTGCATAAATTAGCAAATAGAAAACACAATCAACTTCATGAGGATAGTTCATAAATCACAGGACACCATTTTTTTAACTCTTTTTATATAAATTAATCTCTCTATATTTAATTTTACCTTCCTAAGGAGTTTTATCTAGAACCTCCCATGCTAGGCATACTAAGTACAAACCTAAAGACTAGTTCTATATGTCTAGAAAGGTGAAAAAGGAGTAGAATTATTTTGGGTTTTTTTGAGAACTTCCAAAGCATGTTAAACACTGAGATATATATAAATAATCTGAAGAGTCATTATATGACCTTATCGCATGTGGCACACTTCTCCATGGGCTGTACAAGTGCCAAACTCTTCTCTTTTCTAAAAAAAATTGCCCTTTCTTTTGAAGAACCTACCAATTTTAGTTACCAATAGTTGATTAAGACATATGAGGACATAATGGATATGAAATAACCTTTTAAAACCTTCATATTTCCCTAATAGGTCATACACCTCATTTAATGCTCATTTATGACCTCTAAAATGATAAATGGACTTGACTAATGACTAAGAATAGTGTGATATGGAATAGCATCAAAAGACATATAATACCCTCCATGACATAACATTAGACCCAAAAAAACACCTAAAACTCAAGTTTTTACCTACAGGGGTTCCAATTTGACCTATAAGGTCAAATGTGGTCAACAATAGGTATTTTACAAATACCATGATCTTATAATTCTTCAAAATTCTAAGGATCAATTAGCTCATTGAATCTTATATATAACACTGTTATGGGGAAATTTGACACACTGGCATACATAAGAGACAATGGTTGTCATGAGATATTTAGAGTCATCTAAATAAAATGGTATATAATAGTGGGAAGTTAAATATCATGACCTTAAATATAACTATAATGGGAGGGTCCATGATGGGGATCAAAACACAACCAAGGGAAGGCATTTATCTTCAATAATATCCTTGGCACGTAATTTAGGTAGATTTAAGATTGAATTTAGTGTATCTAAGAGTCTCAATGAAATCAAGAGAAGTGACATAATTAACTAATAATTCATTAATCAAAGCATTCTTGACTTGTATGTCACCCATTTGGACACTAATGAATAAAGGGGGATCATCCGTACAAAGTAATATCTCATTAAGAATCATAGAAATAATAAGAATTTTAAGTGAAAGAGAGTCATCTAGAGTTTCATCAATTTATATGGACATTTCTTCACACTGTTGGAGAATACTATCCTCAGACCCAAGCAAAAGGCTTCATGTCCTATATGTGGAGGTTGAGAGATATTAATTTTTAATAGAAGTTACATTAAGTGATTATGATGATGAGGAAGTACTCATGGGCTCTATTGTGAATTCAAAGAGCAAACCAAAATACAAACAAATAATTTAAATACATAATATATTATTTTGTGGCATTTCTCCTTTGAACACTATTACATATATAGGAGAATATTTATTATAACTAGGGATTCAGAGATCCCTACAATATCTCTCCCAAATAATCTCTAAATTATATACAAAATTATATTAGTATTCTTAATAATATAATATCAAATATCTAATACAATCTTACCATATTAACCATACAGTTACTAATAACCTTGTAACTAATATTTAGCTCTCAATAAATCAACCATAATAAATAATAATTTACTTAATGGTAACTCACCATATAAATAGCTATTCTTAACATTCCCCCCCATAGTTTTCACATAGTGAAAAAATATTCACACTCTCATCTACAATATGCTCACCTTTTGTAGCATGTCTTACTTGACTCATGACCTTGATATAAAGAGAGCCTCATTAGTCCCATGATCTTATAGGTTTACCATAAAATTTGACATGAACATTAACACCATCTACCTCCAAGAATTGGCATGAATATAATTATATGCCACAGCATAATTTTAGGTCTACATACTACTGATGAAATATTGCTACACATGAACATTATTATATGAAAAAATGTATCCTGCATTTGCTTTATGTGACTATAACAGACGTGTCACTAAGGGTCATATCTATAAAAAAGTAAGGTAGTCAAGGGATCTTTATAGTAGCTTCTCTTGTAACTATTACCAAAACACTGTTCACCTCTTGTAGTTTTTTGGATCTCTACCACAAACCCTTTCAAGATCCATGAACTGACTTATATTAATGATTTATGTCCTTTCATAATATTTTCATATTAAAGAATTAGTTTGTAATTTACACATAAATTACATATCTTGAACATGTATATACTTTTATGATTATTTTGAAAATATAAAATAGAAATAAAAAATACACCATACTATTTATATCACCACATCATTGGTGCGCTTCCATCGTTGGTGATTGATGAGAGGTTACTGAAAGATATCTAACCTCTATGTATCCAACCTTTAGTATGTCATTGCTCACTTATTGGTATGTCTATTTAGCTCAGATACATAATTTATTCCCTCCACCCCCCTCAATATAAAATAATACATTTTTATAGGACATCAGGGTCACCCAAAAATGCATCCTTTTATTTGACTCTTTGACAAATATAACATACTTTAAAAAAATGACTCTTTTGAATTTTTGCTTTTGACATAAATGATGAAAATAATGAATCCTTATAGACATAAATATTAAATAAACTAAAATTTATATTTTTGACTTTCATTGACATACTAGACTTTAATAATAATGACACAACATAATTTTTAAACCTAATAGGAAAAACTAATCAATTATTGGTTTTAATAAAAAAAACATAATATATAAACCTAGGATTACTTAATAAGTAATGTGGAAATGAACCACTTATTTGAATTAATACAATTACTATAACAATAGACAAAATTTAAAATACTCACAACATTTTAAACTTTCTAAAGACCCAAAATACAACACTTATATAATAATAAGTTTATAGACAATCAAACTAAAGCTTAATAAAGACTTGCTACTTAAATTGATCAAAATAAAACTAAACTAAAATACAAATGATATGACTCAAAATTTAAAACCTAAAATACCAACGAATAATAATAAATACTAACCAAACTTTGCATGAAGATGGAAAGATAGCTGGACAAAAAAATAAAGACCCATGATCTAATGAACATGCTTTTAACTCAATAACTAGAAGCTGTATGAACACTATGTTTATACTATTTTGTATATTGTGACATAAAAGGATGCATGTAGGTTGTAAAAGGATATGCGTAGGGATGGAACATGAAAATTATAAGAATTGGGTTAATGGTTGCATGTGCTGAAAATAAGTTTGGTCAAGAAGCCAATGTTGGCACAGTGAGTAGAAACATTACAACGTGGCTATTGACTAAGAAGTAGAAGAATTCAAATGATGAGATATTAATCAACACATATAAGAATGTATGCTATGAAGGAAATGGCCCATATTTTCCTTGGTTGTATTTGTTGTTACAAAATAAGATATACATCTTGCTGAGAGTCTAAATATACACAGGTCTATGCAAATGAGACAATGAATCTGCACTTAGTAATAGGTTACAAATTATTTGAGGTAGAAAATAGTAAATGTGCTAAGTAGTTAGGCTATGAAAAATAGATCATACAACATGTAATATGAATTAGATATGATCCTGTATTATACACCACTTCTAGTTGCATCATGATGAAGTTTGCATGATAAAAACACACAAATAAAACCACTAAAAAACTAATCAATATTCTTAAAAAATTACTTCTCTATTCATTAGCCAAGTCAACTAAGAATCATAGTGGCTCTTCCCCGTAGAACACCTCATGGATCCATTAAAGAACTTGATCCCATATTCTGATACCATTGTTGTGAATTTAAAGAGCTGAACCATAATACAGACAAATAATTTAAACGCACAATGTATTATTTTGTTGGATTTATCCTTCAAACACCATTAAATATACATAGGAGACTAATTCCTATAATCAGGGATTTTGAGATCCCTAAAATATCTCTCCCAAATAATCTCTAAAATATATAAGAAATTATATTATTATTCCTAACAATATAATATCAACTATCTAATATAATCTTACCATATTAACAACATGGTTACTAACAACCCTGTAACTAATATTTACCTCTCGATAAATCAACCATAGTAAATACTAATTTACTTAAAGGTAACTCACCATGTAAATATATATTCTTAATAGGTTCAATAAAATGAATTTGAGAAGGGAAGCAAAAATTTATGCAATGGGATCCCGTTCATCATATCCTAGGGGTATTAAACCAAATTAAGATAAAGGTATGTAATAATGAAGTAATTTAGTAGATGGAGGAGATAAATTAAATTTAAATTAAGATAAACTATGCTATTTTTATTTGGCCAATAGAGTTTGACTAGGTGGATTAGACTCCATTGAGTTATTCAATGTAGGTTTTTACACAGAAGTACAAATTACCTATATCAATCAGGTCGATGCAGTAGTAACAAAAATATGAATAAAAGTAGTCAACATTGAGAAAGTTGATGTATTTGGTTTGTGTTTATGAATAATCTATTGTATCAATCTATTCAATTTAATAATAATAGAAAAAGGAATAGAAATATACTAGATCAAGTTGGTCAATGTAGTTTGTTTAGTTTTAGTAGATTATATTGAACTAGCTGTAGACACCGTAAACGTGTCTGCACCTTGGTTCTCCCCCTTGTTTGCCTCAAACCCATATCCTAACCCTTGGCCTCCATTTGATTAAAATAACTTAAATATTTTAAAGTGGCCCCCTTTCCACCCCACCCTTGCCACCTTGGATCCTCCCTTGAATCCCTCCACCTTCCCCCTAGCATTTATTATGCCAAATCTCTTCATTATCTTCCCCCCACGCCCATTTAAGCTTCCTCGTGACCGTTCTTCCCACAACCCCTCGCCCGGCGGCGTGCAAGAATGGGCAGAGGCTATTTTTAGCCTCTGTCCCCATTCTGCCACCGCCGATGTCGGCGACCCTTCGGCCGACGTCGGCAAAACTGCTGGCGTCGGCAGCCTTCATTACCCCTTTCTGCATCCATTGCAGCCCCTGGACCCTTGAGCTCGCAAACAGAATCCTCTTGGCGCTTTGGCATTCGACTCTCTTCTCTCTGGACCTCGTGCAACAGCAGCAACAGGTGCAAAGACTCTGGATCAGGGATTTTCTTCTTGACAAGTCTTCCGTGGCTCCAACAACAGCTCCTCCGTTCTTCAGTCAGCAAGCCAAAGGTAAACACAGTCTGTTATTTCATTTCATTATTTCATTTAGTCTCAGTTATCTATCTTATCTACTGTCTTTTGCTAGCTGTGTCCTTCCCCTGAGAGGCTGAAAAGCCTTCTCAGAACCTGTCCCCTGTCCATCTTCCTCTTCCCTGTCTCCCTTTCTACACAATCCCAGACAACTTCCTCATCCCCCTGTCAACAAAGACCCTATACAGGGCACCTAATCAGAGCTAGACCATTCCCCAGTCCATCCAAATTCATCCCCGAACTCTGTCTCGACCCCGTTCACAAACCAGATCCGTCCACAGTCCAGAAACCAACCCAGACCTGACTACAGGCCACAACCCCGACCGACGCCGGTCACTTCCCCAACCGACGTCGGCAGGATAACCGACGTCGGCAGATCAGCTAACCGACGCCGGTGACATTTCTGACCTCGACGACTGTCATCAGCCCGACAACTCCTTCAGGTAATCATTTTGTCTTTTCTTTCCTTTCTAATTTCTTTGTCACTTCTATATTCTGGCATTCTGTATTTCCTTGGTCTTTTATCTGTCTGTTATCAGTGGGTTGACCTCCCTTGAGGAAGTTTTCACACTTCCGGGAACAAGCTTTCGCTTGGCAACCCACCGCCTATCCATCTAACATTTTCTTGTCTAAGTTTCTTTTTCCTTGCAGGTGTCATTCCTCCACAGCCAAAGAGGGGTGCTCACAAGCGTCTGGATTACGGTGTGCGATCTTTATCTAGGTACTTCACATGCCTTGTCCATTTATCTCTTTAGTTTCTTCTTTCTCTTAAATCTGAAAAGCGAATTAGCGATAGAAACATCCTGGCACGCCCGGTGGGACCCTAGGTTCCTCCTGGGTTCCTTTTTCTTCTTCATTCATTTAGGAGCATTAGGTTCTTATCTTTTCTCCTCCTTCTTTTCTTCTCAATGACACTATAAGCAGGACTAAAATGAATCTTTCTTCCTTGCATTTCTAGACTAGTCTAAACGTCATACTCTCAACCCTTTCTCAAACTTGTCTTCATAACAAACATCACATTTCGACTTGGGCATTAAAACGTATTGCACTTTCATTTCTGCTTGTGCTTGCATTAGTCCACATCTAGTAACTTAAATCCACATATTGAATAAATCGTAGACACTTGATGTTACACTACCGAACCACATGCACTAAAACGAACATAAAACTTACTTGAGACAAGGCCCGACTGGGATTTCATCCCCCAGCAGATACCTTACCCGTCTCGGTGACCCTACTTGGATTTCATCACCAAGGGGGAAGCCCACTCCGTTCTCTGACGGAGGATAAACTCTAGGCGAGGTATATTTTGGCTAAGCGAGACCAGCTAACCACTAGAATCGTGAAGTGAGGGGAGCTTGCTCCTTAGCACCAGGCCACGTACCAGACCCTAACACAGACTTTGAGCACCTAAAACAAGACCCAAAACCATCTTTAGACCGCCTTCTTCTAGGACCCATTTTTCAGCCAATCTCCCCAAACATTCATCTAAGGCATAAGCCACAATTTCTAAGGTTAATTCCTAGGATTTATCGCTTAGGCTTGTCTGTCTCTCTCTGTTTTCCTCTTCTCATCTGTTTGTTTGAGTGAGTGAGGACGCTTTCTTCATTGTTTTCCAAGAATCTTTTGGTTCTCTAGAAAACACAGTCACCAACATCGGTTCTGCCACTGACGTCGGCTTTCCCTTGTCACCGGCATCGGTTCTTCTACCGACGTCGGCTTCCTATATTTCCGGCATCGGTTATCTCACCGATGTCGGCCACATTTCTTACCGACATCAGTTTTTCAACCGACGTCGGTCTCTGTCACTGTCCTTTTTTTTTTTTCCCAGCAGCCTGAAACCTGTCCCTTCTCTGTCAAAGACTCCACCCTGGTTTTTTGAAACTGAACAACACAGTTCCTGAAACTTGAACCTTCTTTGCCTTGCATGGTTTTGACTCGTAGCCAAGCCAAGGCTCTTGTCAACCACGCCAGCCGCCAACCACTTCCGTCCACCCTGTCCGTGACCAAGCCTACAATGGAGTTCAACTCGGAGACCGAAAGAACTCCTACCCGTCCAACCCCGCCGCAGACTCCTATTGTCCAAGAAGGGGACCAAGATTTCGAGCGATTCTTGGACCTCAACGTCAAGGCCTTGCAACACTATCTCACGCATAGCCGAACGTGAGACTCCTTGGGTAATCCAATCTACGGAATGCCAACCTCCCTTGCCGCAACTACGGCTGTATCGACAGCATCCATAGTTTAACCTTTGGACACTCAAGCCATCACTTTGACCACTGACCAGACTTTGACCAATCCTCCAGGTGTGGCCTCTCCCTCTATCATTGGGCCCACTTCCACCGGGGTTTCGGCCCCCTGTCAACTTCAACCCGCTCAACCGCTATCCACTCCTTTTCAAAACCTCATCGTCTCTATTCCGCCTACCCTGGCCCCTATCAACACCAGGGTGGCTTCTTATCCCTTGGCCCCTATTACCACAATCCAACCTCTCGTGGCAACATCGGGCCTAGCTATGTCTTCTACCCAACCACCTTTAGCCTCCACTTCTGCCCCTGCGATTAGTCATTCGTACATTGTACAACCGACTATGTTGCACGCCTCCTCTAGCCTCTTCCAAGTGCCTTACAACTTAGGGGGCGCGCCACCCATCAATCCGTCGGTAGACATCATCAAAATGCTGATGGACAAGATGACCAGCCTAGAGACATCTATTTCCGGCTCGCGCAACGCTCTTTCATACGAGCAGATCTGCAACGAGCCCATTCATCCTTCTATCCCAATCAGACCATATCCCAGCCAGTGGGAGCTTCCGAAGTTTTCTCGCTTTCAAAACAAGGAAGACCCACAGCAACACTTGCGGGCATTCAGACATGCCTGCTACCTCATTGGCCATGACGATGCGTTACTCTTATGCACGTTTCCTATGTCTCTCTCGGGTGCTGCGCTCGACTGGTACAGCTCCCTTCCTAGCCATTCTCTCTTATCATTCACACAATTGGCTCAGCTCTTCCTCGATCACTTTTCCATCAACATAACCAAGAAGGTCTCAATCACGGACCTCTATTCTATCCAGCAATTCAAGGACGAGTCCATAGCTGACTTCGTTGCTCGATGGAGAGGCCCCATCAACCAACTCTCCTTTTCCTTACCCCAGGCTAAGCTTATTGAACTCTTTTCCCAAGCCTGTGCCAGACATATCTCTTCCATCCTGAGGGTTCAAACCTTCCGCACTTTTGACGAGGCCTTCACGATGGCCCGCAAACTTGAGTTGCATGCCATAGAGGAGAATAAAGTCAAGTTGCGGAGCAAGAATCTCAGCTCTAAGACCAATGACTCTTCTTTTGCTAAGCCATCATCATCCAATTCTAAATCCAAGGCTTCAGCTAATGCTATGGTTGTCAGACCTTCATCATCTTCGACCAATCAGCCTGAGCCATCTACATCTCAGAGCGCCACTCGCCAATTCCAGCAAAGATACGTGCAACGACGATATACTCCTCTCAGAGAATCATATGCGTCTGTGCTGGAAAAGCTTGTTAAACAAGGGGCCCTCAATCTCCCTCAAGCCTGACCTCCTCCACAATTCAATCCCTCACGCGCCATCCCCGCGTGGTATAGGGAGCAAGACTTCTGCAGCTTCCACCGTGTTAAGGGCCATGACACAGAAAATTGCAAAACCTTTAAGAACATAATCCAAGATATGCTTGAAAAGGGGGATCTCATCTTAGACAATCCAAATGCACCCCCTAATCAGGCCATTGACATCTTCAAACAACCTTTCCCCAATCATCCGCCAACTCAGAACAATGTCTAGACCTTAATTGACGACAATCATGAGCACAATATTCGAACAGTCAATACGGTCTCTCCTTTCGTCTCCAATCAACCTCAAGAGGTTAGTCCATCAATTAGTCCGTCACATGTGGACGAACCTCTTTCCCCGGCTAGATCTCCGTCGACCTCTCTCATCTTGGAGGACGCCTCAGCCTTACCAGCACCACCGGTCTCGCCATCCTCCTTTCTGCTGCCTATGGAGGACCTGACCCTTCCTACTCCTCAGCCGCAAGTGGAGGGCACCGTCATCCCTGCCCTTTACCCGCTGGAGGAGCCCCGCTCCCCAGTTTCTTCTCCACCTGGGGAAGAACCTGTCTCCCCTTCATCTTCATCTAAATATGTCATGACTTCACCACACCATGCATTTAAGACCACTACACCCATCTCGTCCTCAACCTCGCAACCATCAACATCTTCTTCTCAGCCATTTTTCCGGTTAGTGGAGAAAATTAAACTTCTCCCTCCGAAGAAAGTGACGCCTCAGGTGTTGTGGGAGCGTCTTAAAGCCCTTCAACATACCTGTGCCCTCTCATCACATGCCGCTAATCCTCTCAAAGCAGAATCTCGTCAGACTCTTGACAAGGACCAGACTCTCAAACCTCAACCAAACCCATCCAAACCGAAACCTGCATCTATCTCGTCTAAACCCATCAAGTCATTTGGCATTCGTCCTGTCTCCACCCTCACTCACCCGCAAGTGAAGGTGGACCTAGGCTAGACCTCAACTAGCAGTAGTCTTCCAACCAAGGTGAAGAAGACTGCCAGACCACAGAAATGAACGCCTCCTTCCCCGTCACCATTGCCATCCATTTTGGGCCCCCATCCTTCGACCTTGGCTAGCATCCTTCCCACTCCGGCCTCCAAACAAAACTCGTTGCCTCCTTTGCTTCCTCTGCCTACTTCCAGCCGTTCCTCTCCCAAAAAGGCGGTATCAATCACCAAGAAAGAGCCGTCTCCATCTATCACCGCGCCATCAACCCATAAGGTGGTACAAAAACCTCTTCTAACCTCGCCTAAGCAAAAGTCACCAACCTCGCGCATATCAACTAGCGTGGACCCTTTAGTGGGCTCGTACTCGTTGATATTGCACCGACTTCTATAGACTTCTGACATAACCCTTCCGCCCATCAAGCCTTTCCAACCTCTCGAGTCCAAGCCCTCCTGGTTTGACGACACGAAAATTTGTTTATATCATCGTACACTAGGGCATGATACCGAGACTTGCTGTGCCCTCAAGGCTGTCATCCACCGCCATATGGAGAAGGACACTCTTCTCCTTGAGGACACTCTTGACCAGACCCCGACTCCTTCCTGTCCAACCTCTTCAAACACGTCAACATCTCACCAGCAAGACATGACCCCTTCCTCACCTCCTATTTTCGAAATCAATGCTATCCGTGTAACCACTAGGTCGCAAAAGGACAAGGCAAAAGAAAAAGCTGCCATTCCTTGGACCTATCCCTTCGTCAAGCCACCTCTTGCGCCCAAGCCTAAAATTTCTATCCTTGGCGCATCCCAACCTTCTTCGTCTTCCTCTTCTGGGCCAATTCATGACTCCATGCTGAAGCAGCTCCACCAGACACCTGTAAAGATGTCTCTTTATGACCTTATCCAAACCTCGCCTCAGCACCGTCAAGCCCTTATCCAAGCCTTGCAGGCAGCAGAGGTCCAACTCGAGGACCCCCAACCACTCGCTGCCCTCATCCATTCTTTATCTCTTGTCGCCTCCATCACATTCAGCGATTGTGAGATTCCCACATCTAACACGGAAGATCAGGATGCCGCCCTCTTCATCACTACCTATGTTGATCAGACACGCATTAAATGTGTTATGATCGACGGTGGCGCTAGCATCAACATAATCTCTACCCACGCCTTTAATCAGCTGGCTCTTCCCAAGAACTGCATCTCCAAAACTAACGTGATCTTACGCTCTTTCAACGACACCACTGCCACGACCATTGGCACAGTCATCCTTCACATTCACGTTGGTCCACGCACAGTCCCAGAGCTCTTCTATATCATCGAAGGAGAGTTTCAATACAACCTTCTACTGGGCCGACCTTGGATCCGTGCCATGGCCTGTATACCCTCCACCCTGCACCGTTGTGTGAAGTTCGAGCATGACGGGCAAGTCCACACCATTCCCGCTGACCCTTCACCCTTCAAGACTTGCAACACAACCTACCGTCCCAATGATGTCCTCATTCCCATCAAGCCGTCAACTTCGGCACCGCCTCCATCTGCGGAAGCTTCAACCAGTTCGCAATCGGCGGTCGCCCTCACCCCTCCTCTTCAAGCGCCGACCAAAGACCCCATGGAAGACATCTTCCAACGACTATCACTTGGGGAATATCGCTTGTTGACCCTAGACATGTTCCAAACTCCACAAGAGTATGGACGCCTTCACCTCAGTCCCAATTATGACCATTAGATCGGGATGGTCGTGCCTTATGGTCCTCCTCACTTTCGAACCAACTTTGTCTATGGGGGGCTTAATCAAGCTCCTACCAACGACAATTCCCTCTCTTCACCCCAACCTTTCACATCTGACTTCTCGTTTCTTGGCAACCCCGCCTTTGTACACACTTACCTTCACAGGTGTGCATGGAAGGGTTTTGGTTTCAGACGATATGAGCAGGGCTCCCATCAGCCCGTCGAGCCGCTCAATGATCATGATGCCAAGAAACGGTATGGCCTGGGATATCATGACCCCACTCAGGCTCCTTCCGACCTTTGTCCCGAGCCAACCATTGACCAATCTCCTCCAAACTCACCCATTTCTCCTTCGTCACCTACGGAGTCGGTGGTTTCCATCCCTCCTAGTTTTTTTTTCCATAAACACCATCCGCCTGGAACCCCTGACCTATCAGCTCAATGGGGTCTCCAGGTCTCTCCCTCTCATTTTTCCTAGCATGGTAGAGGATGAGTCGGCAACCATTCACACTGTTCACTGCGTTGACAATGACGCCATCCTTTCCTACATGGGTGCTGATGACTCTTTCATCCAGCGTTTCCTCCCTTCTAAGACCCAGGTTATGTTAAATGAATCCACCATTGACATCAACCTCCCTTCTTCTTCCGATGTTCCTCACGTCTTAAAGATTGGTCAATCTTTAGATGCTCAGGAGCAGCTTGACTATGCCCAGTTCCTTTCCAACCATAGTAAGGCCTTTGCCTGGACTTACAGCGACATGCCTGGCATCAACCCCACCATTGCTACCCATAACATTGTCACCAAACCAGAGGCTAAGCCTGTTAGGCAAAAGCTTTGAAAGATGCATCCTCGCATTGCGCTCCTTGTCAAAGAGGAGCTTCAGTGCCTTCTTTCTGTCTCCTTCATCCAACCCATCGATTATCCACATTGGGTCTCTAACATCGTCCCAGTTACTAAAGCAACTGGGGGGATTCGGATCTACACGGACTATCGCGACCTTAACCTAGCCTGTCCCAAAGACGACTTCCCTCTTCCTAACATTGACCAGCTTGTTGATCTCATGGCCGGCCACGAGATGCTATCTCTCATGGACGGGTTTTCAGGATACAATCAAATCCTGATCGCACCGGAAGATCAGCACAAGACTACATTCATCACCCCATGGGGGACTTTCTGCTATCGAGTCATGCCTTTCGGCCTGAAAAATGTTGGTGCCACATATCAGTGCGCCATGACCTATATTTTCCACGATCTCCTCCACAAAATCATGGAGGACTATGTGGATGACCTTCTCGGCAAATCCAAACTTCACCGCGACCACTTGACCATTCTCACAATCATCTTCTCTCGCCTTCTGCAATACAATGTCTGCCTCAACCCCAAGAAGTGTGTCTTTGGGGTCCTCTCAGGCAAACTTCTCAGCTTCATCATTTCTTTCCGTGGTATCGAGATAGATCCTGCCAAGATCTGTGCTATCCTCGAAATGCCACCCCCGACCAATCTCAAGCAACTTCGCAGTCTACAAGGGAAGCTCCAGTCTATTCGCCGTTTCATCTCGTAGCTTTCAGACCACTGCCAACCTTTCCATCACCTCCTTAAGAAGGATGTCTCCTTTAAATGGGATAAGGGCTGTCAAGAGGCTTTTGAGGCCCTCAAAGGCTATCTGGTCTCTCCACCAGTCCTCATTCCACCTAAAGATGACCAACCCTTCTATCTTTATATCTCTGCCACCAACCATTCGTTAGGTGCCATGATCGCGCACCAAGACGAGCATCATCGTGAGCAAGCGGTTTACTACATCAGCCGAACACTGGTCGAATATGAAACTCGGTATACTCATACCGAGAAACTTTGTTTGGCATTAGTCTTTTCCACTACCAAGCTCCGCCACTATCTTCTCAACCAAAAAACCTTTGTCGTCACTCACACCGACCCTCTCAAGTACATGCACTCCAAGCCATATCAGAATCAACGTATGGCTTGGTGGCTCATGCTGCTTGCTGAGTTTGACTTCAAATTCATCCAGCAGAAATCTATCAAGGGGCAAACCATCACTGACCAATTGGCAGATGCCCCTCTTCTCGACAACCAACCTTCACACTGTGAGTTCCCTGACGAGTCTATCGCTACCCTTTCCACCGATGACACCGTCTACCAAATGACCATGTTCTTTGACGGCTCCAAATGTCAACTCGGTGGGGGTGCGGGGGTCATCCTCATCCCACTCAATGGGGAGCCCATGCCTCTATCTTTCAAGCTTGACTTTGATTGTACCAATAATATGGCCGAATACGAGGCCTTAATTTTGGGACTTCAGACTGCCCTTTCCCTCCACATCAAGTCTATCAACATCTTCAGTGACTCGCAGCTCGTTGTTAATCAAGTTAACGGTTCATATCTCTGCAAAAATGAAGTTTTACAGAGGTATAAGAATTGTGTTGACCTTCTTTTGGCATCTTTCGACCATTACCTCTTGCAGACTGTTCCACGCTCTACGAACAAGTTTGCCGACACCATGGCTTCTCTTGCTTCGCATATCCCGTCTTCATCATAGTCATCTTGCCTTTTTGTCACAGTGCATCACGTACCTTTGCCTTCATACATCTCTCCTCACATCGACCATATCAACACTGTCAATTCTAGCCCACAAGATGACTGGTATAAGCAACTTGTGGACTACTTGTCTCTTTCTGTCACTCCTCCCAACCTCTCTAGCAATGCGTGGCGAGCTTTCATCAAGCGCACAGTTCGCTATACCATGCTAGGGGGTCTTCTCTATAAGCGAGGCTTCGACGGTCTCCTTCTTCGCTGTCTAACCTCCACTGAAGCTCCTCAAGCCATAAAGCAAGTCCACGACGGGATTTGTGGTGGACACTTCAGTGGAAACTCGGTTGCCAAGCGCATCCTTCGCCTGGGTTATTATTGGCCCACCCTTCATCAAGACTGTAGCGATTATGTTCGGCGTTGCATCAAGTGTCAGCAGCACTCTAACCTACTTCATCTCCCCAGCCACACCTTACAAGTCGCTCAGGATTTTTGGCCTTTCTCTCAGTGGGGCTTGGATCTCATCGGTGAGATCAACCCTCACTCGTCTCTTCGTCATCAGTCCATCATCACTGCCATTGAGTATTTCACCAAGTGGGTGGAAGCCATTCCTCTTGTCTCCACAAAAGCTGACAAAATTGTCAACTTCATTAGCAGCCACATCATCTGTCGTTTTGGTGTCCCTCACAAAATCATCACCGACAACGGCAAGTCTTTCAAAAACAAGACTGTCCAAAAACTATGCGACTCATTTGGCATCAAACTTAGCTTTTCTTCGCCTTACTACCCACAAGCAAATGGGCAGGCCGAGGCTTCCAACAAAATTCTCACCAAAATTCTCATGAAGGTGGTCGATGATACAGGAAGGGATTGGCACATTCATATTCCCTTCGCTTTGTGGGCCTACCGCACTAGCATCCGAACCTCTACGGGTGCTACTCCCTTCTCTCTCGTGTACGGAACAGAGGCTGTCTTACCTCTCGAAGTATAGATCCTGTCTCTCCGCATCTCCCTACATGACATTCTCTCCAACGACGACTTTCGTCAAGATCGCTTAGCTCAACTTGAGTTACTCGATGAGCACCGTCTTGCTGCCCTCAATCATCTCCATGTCTACCAAAGTCGCATAAAGCGGGCCTATGACAAAAATCTGTGAGAATGAGATTTCAACATCGGAGACCTCATCCTCAAAGAGAATCAGCACGTGACCAATATGGAGTGAAGTAAATGAGGCAAATTCGCCCCCAATTGGCTTGGACCTTTTATCATCACGCACAAGTATGGGTCAGGGACTTATCATCTGTCCTCCCTCGACGGACGGCCAGAACTTGAGCCTCTTAATGCGTTGCATCTTCAACCATTCTTCTGTTAGTCGAGTACTCGTCTACTTGACACGTAACTTGAGCTCGTCCCTTGAGCAATCCTCATCCTCTTAATCCTCATTCCTTTCAACCCTATTCCCCTTTAACAAGTCTTCTACGACCCTTTTATGATGCATGGATGCTTTGTCCTAATAAAAGGGGAGTCCTTGAGCTTCTACAGCCTTGTCCGTGACTCTAATCAAAAATCAAAAAATACAAATCAAGATGTCAAAACATATCCAAGGTCACAAAATCAAATCAAATCAAAAAGATAGACTGATCCCTCGAAGGACAGCTGTACTATCATTACTGTAGCTAATAGACTGATCCCCCGAAGGACAGCTATTCAGACTTTTTTTTAAGCAAAAATATAGACCACTCCCTCGAAGGATGGCTATGACTAAATCTTGCTACAAACAGCACCTTTTTTAGAAGCTTCCCGCATTGATCAGCTTCACAAACTGACCATACATCAAAAGACATCTCTATGTAGGCTTCCCGCATCGATCAGCCTGCCCAAAAAAAAAAAAAAAAAAAAAAAAAAAAAAAAAAAAAAAAACGAGTCACAGACTTGGCTTGTAGCTGTCTCAGGGTCTCCTATAAAAAGGGGCACGGTTATTCCTGCTCTTAAACTGGGTTACCCTATCCTCCTCCTATCACCTGCTCAAGGGACTTCGAGCTCACTTTAATGTCAAAGTGATTCGATTACCGCCCTAACACCATACTGGTCGACGACGTAATGCGTGAACAGGGTTTTGGTTCTAATAACCCCTATCTATGCTTCCTTTCTAGTCCTTGTCAATGAAAGAGCAATTTGCCTTTCACCTTTTCTCTACACTTTGGTCACATTTAACCACATCAATTGTCGACTCATCTCAAACCCAGCTATTTTCACCATTTTCAGTTGACATCATCCTAGACCATTTCACATAGTTTCTATGGACACCAATACACATGGAAACTACCGACCAGACCCAATTTATGTTAAGCATAAACCAATACTTGCTGAAGCATAAATAGACTTCCATTCATTTTTAGCATGCATCCATCACGACTATGGAAACTTGCTAGAGATGAAAGCCTCTCGACCCCTGTGACGTCTATAGCATCATCTTACCCTCGTCATTTCAACACATGACCAAACTCATCATCGACCATTTTGACCCTCGCAGTCTGAACTACATTGGTCTGAGGCCCTATGACCAGGGCTATGTAGGCAGCACTCAGATACCACATCCTCTGAGGTTAGCTCGACCACCCCCCCGTTCATTCGTCTCTTTGATGGACAAACCTTCTCTTCTGCGACTTCAACCAAGACCAATCAATTTCTTTGACCCTTCCTCCCTTTTTAGGGAGAACTACATAGGCCTGAGGCCCCTACGACAAGGACTATGTAGGCAGCACTCAGTCTTCTGAGGTTAGCTCGGCCACATTCTTTCATCCATCCATTCATTCGACCAGCTATCTATCTCGACACGTCCTCAATCAATGACCATGGAGAATGTGTCCATCTCCTCGAACCTTGGAGATCGTGACTATCTCCTCAGACCCTGACCACTTCCAAGCCAATGTTGCCTTGGTTGTTTTTGCATGTGTGCTACCTCACGGCTGGTTAGCAAAATTGTCCGTAGACCTTATTTTTTAACCCTTCGAAAGTATAGGATCGTGAGCCAGTTGATCCCTACTACTTGTGGCTTTTTCGTGTCTCTGGGAGCACTTCCTGAGCCTGGGATAACTGGAACACGATGACCATTTGGATCTTTGGCTTAGATTGAGTGACCCGATCAGTAGATGACTAAATGCTGGGGCCCGGCTACTTCAATTTTGGCACTCCTTGACTCTCGACATGCGATAATTTGACCTAACCCTCTCGTGAAGTGGACTACGCGCAATCACGACTATGGCAGTGTTTTCACTCACTCTCTTCTATCCATTTCTCTGTCAAATTGACACTCGATCTTCGGTTCCCTTCTCTCGACTATCGCTTTGAGGGGGAAACACCTCATCCTTTTCTTGGGGCAACCAACTCCTATTTTTGTCTTGCAGTTCGTCAAGAATAACCAACAAGACAAAAAGGGGTAAATGTAGACACCGCAAACGTGTCTGCACCTTGGTTCTCCCCCTTGTTCGCCTCAAACCCATATCCTAACCCTTGGCCTCCATTTAATTAAAATAACTTAAATATTTTAAAGTGCCCCCTTTCCACCCCACCCTTGCCACCTTGGATCCTCCCTTGAATCCCTCCACCTTCCCCCTAGCATTTATTATGCCAAATCTCTTCATTATCTTCCCCCCACGCCCATTTAAGCTTTCTCGTGACCGTTCTTCCCACAACCCCTCGCCTGGCGGCGTGCAAGAATGGGCAGAGGCTATTTTTAGCCTCTATCCCCATTCTGCCACCACCGACGTCGGTGACCCTTCAGCTGATGTCGGCGAAACTGCTGGCATCGGCAGCCTTCATTACCCCTTTCTGCATCCGTTGTAGCCCCTGGACCCTTGAGCTCGCAAACAGAATCCTCTTGGCGCTTTGGCATTTGACTCTCTTCTCTCTAGACCTCGTGCAGCAGTAGCAACAGGTGCAAAGACTCTAGATCAGGGATTTTCTTCTTGACAAGTCTTCCGTGGCTCCAACAATAGCTCCTCTGTTCTTCAGTCAGCAAGCCAAAGGTAAGCACAGTCTGTTATTTCATTTCATTATTTCATTTAGTCTCAGTTATCTATCCTATTTATTGTCTTCTGCTAGCTGTGTCCTTCCCCTGAGAGGCTAAAAAGCCTTCTCAGAACCTGTCCCCTGTCCATCTTCCTCTTCCCTGTCTCCCTTTCTACACAATCCCAGACAACTTCCTCATCCCCCTGTCAACAAAGACCCTATACAGGGCACCTAATCAGAGCTAGACCATTCCCCAGTCCATCCAAATTCGTCCTTGAACTCTGTCTCGACCCCATTCACAAATCGGATCCATCCACAGTCCAGAAACCAACCCAGACCCGACTACAGGCCACAACCCCGACCGACGCCTGTCACTTCCCCAACCGACATCGGCAGGATAACCGACGTCGGCAGATCAGCTAACCGACGCTGGCGACATTTCCGACCTCGGCGACTGTCATCAGCCCGACAACTCCTTCAGGTAATCATTTTGTCTTTTCTTTCCTTTCTAATTTCTTTGTCACTTCTGTATTCTGGCATTCTATATTTCCTTGGTCTTTTATCTGTCTGTTATCAGTGGGTTGACCTCCCTTGAGGAAGTTTTCACACTTCCGGGAACAAGCTTTCGCTTGGCAACCCACCGCCTATCCATCTAACATTTTCTTGTCCAAGTTTCTTTTTCCTTGCAGGTGTCATTCCTCCACAGCCAAAGAGGGGTGCTCACAAGCGTCTGGATTATGGTGCGCGATCTTTATCCAGGTACTTCACATGCCTTGTCCATTTATCTCTTTAGTTTCTTCTTTCTCTTAAATCTAAAAAGCAAATTAGCGATAGAAACACTAGCCAAAGTATTAGCAATAGTGATAAGAAATATAACTGATTGTATTGAGTTGATAGATACACATAAGAGATGGTTATAAAATGGAATTGAAATGGTTGATTAAATTTTAATTGTTAAGTGTGAGTGTGACTATGTCAATTTGATCAACACAGTCATATGAGATGAGTTGATATATAATTCAATATGCTTAACATCTACAAAATGAGATAGATATGTCTTGAATAGTTTAGTAAGTGAGAAAATTATTATAAGTAGGATGTAGATAAGATTCAATGTAAGATACTACATACCTCATGTTGTTCACGTTAAGCATATTTTTATCATTAGTTAAGGAGTGATAATCTACTGAGTTTTCAATAACATTGAAGGATGTAAGGAAATTACTTAGATGATTCATAACAATAAAATTATATATGTTAGAATAAAAATAAGAATAAGTAGATCCATAATAAAAATTAGTTTAAGAGAAAAATACTTGAATATTATGACTCAACCACTTTGAGGGATAAACCTTCACAAACATGCAATAAGAAAATAATTCATAATATGATCATAAAAGACTAACCACTACCTCCTATATATACTCTACTCAGCCATGGTTATTCCATAAGCTGACCATACTAAGAACATCAATAAATTTAATAAGTTAATATGAAAATGTGTAAGCCATAAGTTGGTCGCACATATCCCTAGATGCACTATAAGTTAAGGGCATAACATGCCCATCCCATTCAAAACAATATTTTCCTCAATGTTGAATCAAACTAAGATATTTTTGTAGGAATGCTTCATCCTCCCATGTTACATATTCAGAATGCAGGTTCTTCCATTTAATCAAATACTACTTAATGTATCTAGTTCATAGTTGCTTAGTGCACATATGAAGGATCTTCTTAGGCACTATAATGACCCTGCGTTCTTCATCTAATTTAGGTAACTCAATATGAGTGGAAAATCCATATCTAATTACTTTTTTCAAGTAAGATACATTTATGCAAGTGGATGGGGGTAATTCTAAATTATAAGCCACACTACCAATTTTATACAAGATCTGGTGAGGGACATAATACTTAGGTGATAGTTTGTTATCCTTTTTCTATTGCTTAAGAGACATCTGCTTATATGGATGTAAATTCATAAAGACCTAATCACCTATGTCAAAATTCCACTCGTTATGGTGTTAATCTACTTACTTCTTCATTTGATTTTGTGCTACTGCTAAATTCTCTCACAAACTAACACCTCATGTTGATGGTGAATTTATTCCTCAATAGATCAAACCTTAATATGCACTATCAAGATTGAATTAATGGATGGGGGGTGATACCCATACAATGATACAAAAGGAGACATCTTGGAATAAGTGTGAAAATAAGTGTTATACCACCATTCAATATCTGGCAACTAATGAACCCATTTGTCCTATTTGTCAAAAACAAAATAATGAAGATACCCTTTGAGATATTTTTTGACTACCTCTATTTGTCTATTAGATTGAGGATGATAGGCTGAGATATAAAACAACTAAGTAACAAAACATAAAAATAATTCAATTAAATAATTACTAGTAAATATGGGATCTCATCACTTACAATGATCTTTGGAGTGCCATGCAATTTTTGAACTATATTAAGAAAAGTAGAAGCTACCGTACTAGAAAAAAATGGATATAATAAAGAGAAAAAATGAGCATACTTGGTAAGTCAATACATAACTACCATGAGAATATTTTTACCCTTAGACCTTGGTAACCCCATAATGAAATCCATAGAAACCTCTTCCCAATGTTGGCTAGGGATGAATAAAAGATGCAAAAGACTTGAGGTCTTAATGGTTTCACCTTTATTTTGTTGGCATACCATGCATTCATCCACATATTTCTAAACATCCCCTTTGAGTCCTTCCCAAAAGAAATAATATTTGATTCTATGATATATTTTCAAAAATATTGAGTGTCCTCCAAGTGTAGAGGCATGAAGTTCCTAAATAATTTTATGTTTGAAGAGAGAATGCTTACAACGATATAATCTATTTTTATACTATAATGTGTTCCCCTTCCATATAATTTTTTTAGATTTGTTAGGACCCTATTAAAGATTATGAATAAAATATTTGGTAGCACTACCATTTTCCCATTCTGATCTTACTTCATGTAGTCAATCTGTCTACCACATGCTCATGGTGCATAACAATGCCTCAACTAATTCATCCTATCAAGAGAGGGCATCTACAACCACATTATCTTTTCATTTTTTATAAATTATTTTAAAATCATAGACTAACATTTTAGTCACCCATTTTTATTATTATTCAAATGACAAGCATTGTTCCACAAAATATTTAAACGTATCATGATTAGTCTTTATCTAAAAGTGACGACCCATCATATAAGGTCTTCATTGCTTCATTGCATGTATAATAACCATTATTTTTGTCTTGTATATTGGTTTGATCTTATTTTTTACCTTAAGTTGGCAAATTTCAAATGCCAGTGGTCTACCTTTTTATATGAGTATAACCCCCATGCCATATCCTGTTGCATCATACTTCACAATAAAAGTTTTTGAAAAATTAAGAGTAACCAAAATTGGAGTTATGAACATAACAATTTTTAATTATTAAAACTCCTTAGTAGTTGAATCAATCCATGAGAAGGAGTATTTCTTTAGTAAAGAGGTGAGTGGGGCTACAATGCTACATAATTTTTGACAAACCTGCAATAGTAATCTATTAGCCCCAAAAATCCATGGAGGTTCTTGAGGGTCTTGGGAACCTGCCACTCCATCATTGGTTGGATTTTATTAGGATTAAATTTCACTCTTTCATATAAAATAATATGACCCAAGTAATCCACCTCTTGGACACTGAAAACACATTTGGAAGGTTTGGCATAAAGCTGATGTTGTTTTATAATTGAAAGCACCTATTTCACATGCTTCAAATGGTCTTCCTAATTTTTGATATAGATGAGGATATCATAAAAAAATACTAATACAATTTTTTTCAAAAATAACCTGAAAATAGTATTCATCAAACTTTGAAATGTAGATGGTGCATTTGTGAGGCCAAAAGACATGACCATAAATTCATAATGGCCTTCATGAGTTCTTAAAGCTAGTTTAGGTATGCCCTCATTATGGATGTGAATTTGATGATATCTAGAGTGAAGATCTAACTTGGTAAAATAAATATCACCATGTAATTCATCTATCAAATCATTAATTAATGAAATAGGAAACTTATCTTTGATGGTATATTTATTAAGTTCTTTATAGTTTGGACACATCTTTCAACTGTCATCCTTATTCTCCACTATGACCACTGGAGATAAATATTCACTTTGACTATGTCAGATGATTTTACCTCCAACATCTCTTGTACCATATTTTAAATTTCACTCTTTTAGGCATAGGGATATCTATATGGTTTTATATTAGGTGGTGTACTTCTTAGAAGAAGTATGGTGTCATGATCATGTGAAAAACTTGGAGGAAGTCCTTTTGGCATGTCACCAAAAACAATAGAATGGTCATCCAACACCTTTTTCAAATAAGGATGTGTAGAATCCTTGGTTGGTTGAACCTCCATGAAAAATAAGTGTGTCATAAAACCTTCTACATATTTTTTGAGAATATTTGTCATCTAGTGGGAACTAACTAGTTGTGGAGATTTAACTCATAATCCATGTAGTTCAAACATCCTTCCTTTTGAATGGAACCTCATGAATAAGTCCTAGAAATTCATCTCAATAGTTCCCAAAGTAGTGAGCCATTGCACATCTAAAATAATGTTAGCTCTTTTCATGGGAATAAAAAAATAAGAGAATCTAACAAATAGTCTCCCATAACAAGCTTAATACTATGGCATTTTCTAAAATAATTTACTATACCACCATCTGTAATCATGACCTAAAAGTTTAGATATGGGTAAATGAAATAATTCAAATGAGAAATCAACTTATTATTGAAGAAGTTATGTGTATTCTCAGAGTTAATTAACATAATCACATTCTATTTCTTTAAGAACCCCACCACCTTAAGATTTTAAGGAGTACTAATCCCTGAAAGTGAATGATAAGAAATAGTAGGTTGAAAATATTTATATTCATCCTCATGTTCTTATAACCCTTCCCTTAAAACCTCCTCATCTTCTTCCTTTTCATTGGCACAATCAATTTAAAATAACTTATTTTTAGCACATCAATGCCCTTTGTTCCATTTACTATTATAGCCAAAACACAAACCTTTTGCATGCTTTTCTTCCACCTACTGAGCTGTCAATTTGGTAGGCTAATGAAATGATGGTGTTGGAAAGGTGCATTCATGAAAATTGGTTTAAGGTCTTCATCTGATCAACTCTTTTTCCTCAACCATGCATGTCTTTGGTATGGATTCAGATATAATACTGGGATGAAACATGTAAACCTCCAATTGGATGCTATCTTTAAGGACACCTAAAAATAGATCAATCAAATTTTACTTAGTGATGTCTATCACACATAAAGAGAGATTCTAAAATTGATGAATTTAGTTCTTGATAGTCTTGGTTTGGCACAACTTGGTTAGCTGATTGAATTAGTTTTTAGAGACATTGTTGTGATAATAGATCTATAAATCCTCATAAAATATTGACCATTAAATTGAGACACCCATATTTTTATTTTGAGAACATAACTAATGATACCAAATTAATGGCTTAGGTTATAGATATAGAGAGGTCATAACCACTTTTGTGAACATGGAGTTTGATGTAGATCAAATAAATTTTCAATTTGAGTGAGCTAAGCGAGTGAATCAATACCATCAAACATATATAGGTCCAATTTTGGTAACATCAACTTAGGGCCAAAATTGGTGTTGGTATTGTTTGAGTAGGAGAACCAAACTGAAGTGGTGGAGGATTATTTTTTAGTGGTTGAGTTGACAAGTTAGCCAATTGCCCAAATATTTGTTATAATTGATCTTTCACACTATCCAAGTCCCCTCTCAAACCTATAATGTCCCCTTGAACTGTATCCAAATCATCTTTTTTCACTATGCCCTATAACTCTGACTTAAGTTTTTGAACTACCTCTCAAATAGATGGATTATAATTTTTAGATTCCATGTCATTCTTGTGAAGAGATTTTAGAGTTTCTTGCCCTTTCCTACATCGTGAGTGTTTGGACTAGCCATGTACCAACCATAGGAGGATTTTATCCTAAAAAAATGTATCACTGAAATACATTGTTGTGATAGTCTCACCAAGATGAATAAAACTACTACTATTATACACAAGGGTGAAAAATTTTGACCCAAAAATGTGTATAGTAGAATATACCATTGCAATCATCTCATAGAGATGAATCCAATGACTGCTAATTTGCACAAGGTAAAAAATTTTCTAAATTTTTTTAACCTAGAAAAAAGTTTATTCTTTTTTTAAAAAAAACTTTACAAACAAAATTACGGTGACACAAAAAATTATTTCCTCCCAGATCACAAGTTATATTTTTTTAGACTTTTAGTGCTCGGTACTCTAGATCCAAAAAAATACATTGTATAAACTTGCCAAAATCGAAGCTTTGATACCACTTGTAAGAAAATTACTTAGATTATTCATAATAATAGAATTATATATGCTAAAATTAAGATTAAAATAAGTATATCCACAATAATAATTGGTGAAAGAGCAGAATACTTGAATATTATGACTGAGCCACTTTGATGGAAAACTTCTACAATAATGAAATAAAAATAGAATTCAAAATATGATCATAAAAGAATAACCACTACCTCCTATATATACTCTACTTAGCCATGGTTATTCCATAAGCTGACCATACTAAGAGCATTGGGAAATGCAACAAGTTAACATGAAGATGTGTAAGCCATAAATCAACCACACATATCTTTAGATGCACTATAGGTTAAGGGCATAACAGAAGAAAGGGATTAAGTAATAAGGATTTTTATGATTTGGATGTGGGTATTTATAGATGTTAAGATGGGCATTAGCTTGTTTGAGATCATCATGATTAACTTTAGAATCATGGGATTTATCTAACCTTTAGAAGGCTTGTTGACTTTCACAGATCATAATTTCATGACTAAAATTAGAATCAAGGATAAATTCAAGTGTAAAGTTCCTAAGTTTCCTACATGTTTTATGAGAATGTCCCTAACTTGCATGATACCAATAAAACTTTTGTGGATCATAATAGTGTTTGGTAGCATAAGTAGGGTCAAATTATCTCATTAAAGGTTTAGGGATACATTTTTGGATTTTTGATATGGAAAGAGGTTTATGAACATCAATATTGTTTAAATATGATGATGAAGAGGGAGGAGGTTTGGGGGTCTTTTCATGAAAGGTTTGGAAATATTTGCCTTATTTGAGCCACCAGGAAGAATAAAATAGATGACATGTATCGAATCATAAGTATTCATAACACCATCATTAGTAACTTGTTTATTTTTAGATCTCATAATAATATGAGTTCCCGAGGTAAGTTGGGATGGCTCAAACTATCTTATAAGGAAACCTTGGTGTTTAACTTGATCAAGGGCTTCTTTCAAATATTTTAGAGAGAGATTCTTGACTCTATATTAGAGTTTAGGATGGAGAACATTATTAAATAAATGGAATAGGTTTTCCTTTGTTAAATTATGTTCCTATTTGTTAGATAATTATTTCCAATACTTAATTAAAGTTTGGGTAGTTTTATTTTTTACCCATTTATAGTTAATGAAAAGATCATTAGTTTGAAATTCTTAAATCAAGGCATTAAATAAATCTTATAAACTAGAGATACTATTAAATTTATGTTTATTTTACCAATCTAGAGCATCACCTAAAAAGGTTTTGGATAGAAATTTAGTAGAAGTGAAGGTATTTAGCTTAATACTATTTTGTAAATTTTATGAAAAGCTTTCAAATGCAAATCAATATCAGTATATCCATTATAAGAGATAGTAGGAGTGATACCACCTATGTCTATGTTTGTGAAATGAAGAATTAATATTTCATTTTGAAGATGTTTAATTACTTTATGAAGAAGTGGGGGTTGAGGAATAAGATTAATCTATGCATATATAAGTGGGGTGGGGGAGCATTTATTTTTTCCGCTCTCCATTGAGTTTATTGAAGATGAATTTTTAATTGCAAGAGTTGATTTTGCATTTGCATCATTTGATTGGCATTGTTAGTTTTAAATGTAGCCTTTTAATTCATGGATTGCAAAAATATTTTATTAGTATTGAGAGTTTATTTACCAGTAGAGGGAGACTGATATGCACTAGTGGTGGTATTGACATGAGAATTAATATGAGCAGTTTGATTAGGCCCACTAAAGGAAAGACCCGACATGGTAGTGACTATAGTAGGCATGATGGGAAGAGAAGGAAGGGGAGAATTCATGTATTGACTTGACCCAAATCCTATAGAAATGGTATGTGTAGGTGAAGGGGGACATCCTATGTGGGGTCCCATCATGAGGTTACATTGAATATTGTGTCACTAAGACATTATCTACTTGCATGCATTCACAATTATTTTTAGGTACACCAAAATTTTGTTGATAAAGAATGGATGCCTTGAAATAAAAAGATCATATTCCATACATTTTTCATTCTCTTTTTTCTTTGATACACATGTAAATGTGCATCAAATTAGGACATTAGGTAAACACATAATTTTTGTATAACCTTTATTATTGTAATTTTTTATTATAAATTTGTACATCTAGACCATTATCTCAAATTAATTAATTATTGATACCTTTTATTTGTGTTCTTGTCTCTTATCTCCTCTCCATGTTGTCATTTAATTCTCTTTTTATTAGGTTTTCTCTCTCCATTTTTTTCTATGTTTAGAGGCCACCTCATATGTTTGTCCCTTATTTATGTGAGTCATAATTAGTGGCCCACTAATTATGACATGATCACAATATGTGTCCTATTGATAGCATCCATTTTACATTTGTGGGACATTTTATCCATCTTCCTCATTTTATCAGTGTATGGACATATGATTTACCATCCTACTTATTTTATTGATATGTCGACATGATAATTAGTATTTAACTTATATTTTAAAAGTCTCTACATATAAATAATGGTATGTAATTTTAATAATAGGTATTTAATAAATAATTAAAAGTACTAAGGCATTCAAAATTCTAAAGTGAAATATCAATATTTTATTTATTCCAGTCAAGAACCTACTTGTAGATAAATTAGTATAAAAATAAAATATAACCAATATGCACAAATGGAAATAAAATAAAAATACAATTGCATGTGTAGAGTGTGGCATCAATTTATTATAACTTGGAACTACATGGAAGGTATGTATAAATACAAGGTAATGGTTGACCATAAATTGCCTCATCTTGGTGGTAGTATGGTATGTAAAGTTGTACTATAATTCAACAAGTGGTAACTATTGGATCCAATGAGTTTGTTGATTAGAGGAAAAATAACACATTAGCTCTCAAATTATTTTTCATTTTTTTATTTGACCATTAGATTTTTGATGGTAAGTATTTTTTTTTTAAAGTTTGGTGTCATTGCAGTGGAAAATTTCCTTCCAAAAATGATTAGTAAAATTATAAGCACAATCACACAAAATTGAGGTGTGTATCTCATAGAGGTGGTAGATCTGATCGAGAAAGGTTCGAGAAATAATAAAGGTAGTAAAAATATGGCTAAGGGTATAACATTGGGAATACTTTAAGAGATGATCCACCACCATGAGTCATTGATTTCCCACTAGATTTGGGTAGTCCCTCAAAAATTTCCATGGAAATATCAAACCATACATAGATAGGGACATTCAAGGGTTAGAACATACCTAGGGTGGCAATAGTTTCTAGGTTGGTACACCGACATGACACTTTTCACATTCTAACACAAACTCTTTGATGTCTTATTTAATTCCTTCCTGGAAAAACTTTCAGTGGATACTTTCAAAGGTTATTCCAAAACTTGAGTGGACAACTAATGAAGAGAAATGAAATTATCATATAAATACATATATCAATGTCAATTTTGGTGTTAGTAAAAAATGTACTTTGTAACTTACATAGTGACCATCCTAAGAGTAACTTGGTTGGGAAGTAGGATTAGTTGTCACTTCTTGAATGATTTTGTGAATCTGGGTATCACAGGACCATTATTTTTATGCCTCATGAATTCAATATAGCATGGGGAAGAATAGCTCATAGAAGGTTATCTATTCTTCATACTTAAAAAAAAACACATATGCGACAACATTATCTTTGCCCTTATTTTTGGTAATCTCATAATCATAGTCCATTAATTTGATTTCCCACTTGTTTTGCTTAGAAAAAGAGAATATTTTATAGAAAAAAATAATTCAAGATATGGTTATCATTTTTTATTCACAAGTGCCTCCAAACTAGGTATGGGTTGTAATTGTTGATTGCAAGAAGTATAAGTAACATCTCTCTCATGTGTGTGGAATGATAATTTGTTTCTTTGTATGTGCCTTGATTTTGAATGCAAGGGGTTAACCCTAATACATTAAAATATCTCCAATTCAATTTTATAAAACATCACTTTTGATGAAAAATGGTTTGGAGAAGTTGGACATACCTATAATAGTGTAGTGCACATTGTATGCTTGAGCAATTCACAGGATTTTTATGCTACTTCAGGCCAATGAAAGGCATTTTTTTAAACATGGTTTCTAATGGATCATATATTTTCACATAGTACTAAAAATATTTTATTTAATACCCAATCAATCCTAAAAACTAGAGAGGGTTGTTGAGTGATTCATATTTAAGATTGTTTTTCATAGCTCTATTTTTTTTAATATCCACTTGGATGGATTTCTCTAAGATGATGTGTCCAAGATACTTAGTTTCATTATGTCAAAAAGCACCTTTGGATTATTTTTCACATAATTAGTTATCAAAAAATACTTTTAAGGTGTGGTATAAATGTATTATATTCTCCTCTTAGATACAACTATGGATAAGGATGTCATTAAATAACACCTAGGATTAATTTTTATAGAAATGGCTGAAATATAGTGTTCATTAATCCTTAAAAGGTTGATGGAGAGTTGGTGAGGTAAAAGGGCATGATGATGATGGCCATCATGAGTTTAATTTTTTTTAATTTTTAATAACATCTTAATTTATGTGGATTTGGTGATATCCTAATTGTAAGTTGAGTTTTGACAAAAAGTGAACTCCATACAATTCATCCAACAACTCATCAATCATTGAAATGGGAAACTTGTCCTTGATAGTTAGTTTTTTGAGTGCATGAAAGTCAATACAGAGGAGCTAAGACCCATATTTTTTTTATACCAAAAATATATGAGAAGAAAAAGGACTAATGATAGGGATGATGACTCCAACTTGAAACAATCATTTCCCCATTTTTTCTATTTCATTATTCCGTATAAATTGGCACCATTAAGGGTGAATGTTTGGAGGTACACTACCTATAATAAATTTATTCACATGATATATTTTTTTCTATTTGAGTAACCCTTTAGGTTCATCAAAAATAATTTTATGATTCGATAAGAATTCCTATAAATCTAGTGGGTTGTTGGAATATTAGGATTCAATAATCTAGATGGTGCAAATTTGGGAAATAATCCCATGATATCCCCTTGTTATAAACTTTCCCATGTATTCTAAAGAAATGATACTTGTAGATCCTGGTGTGAGGCCTATTAATGTGTTTATTAGTACTAATAAAATGAAAATCTAATATAATAAAATTTTATCTTGATCATCTCATCGAGTCAATCATTCTAACTAAATTTATATGTTAAAATGATTGATTCAACGAGATGATCACAATGGTATAATTTTGACAAGGGAAAAAATATTTTCATGGCTGTAGGTAAAACATAATTTTGTATGGAATTTTTTTATGAAGAAATGAAATACCCATTAAAATGATTGTCTTAAAGATAAAATCATAATGATATATTCTCCCTATGAGAAAAAAAATTATATTTTTTTGGCTTTTGTCTTTTCTAACAGATGGCTACTTCAACAAGCTCGGGTAATGGTTATAAAACATTTTGAACCTTATGGTAGATATAGTTATTGTGTTTATTTCAACTAGTAGTATATGATATATATATATATATATATATATATATATATATATATTTTAGCATTGATTATTACTATAGTTTTCAAGAAATTATAATCGGATATACTACTTAAGGAATTCTAGGGTAATAAGGAAAGATACTACATGGTGTGTTTGGTTTATGATCTTTAAAATATACTAATATCATTTGTGAAATAGTTCATATTAATATTTAATATTGCTAATGACATAGAATAACCATTATGTATCCCACTATCTTATCTCCAAGGTATGGTGCAAGTAACTTTTTTGGGATAACTATTTATTGGTACATTATAGAAACAAATGGATAAAGGATTATTATTGATAGGCTATGAAAAATAGCTAATTTATTTTTCAAATACTAAAAGTTACTTGGAAGAACACACATTTATACAATGTTGTATATTGGCTTGTATATTGGGGTATAAACCCTCACTCCATGAAATTAGAGAAACCTGATAACTACTTATCCTAAAATAATAGATTTATGTTATTTTTAAAACTTATGATAATAGTTTTTAAATTAAGAAAATATGAGATAATAGATAAAAATGGAAAATAATCTTAGTTACTTTTCCCTATTTCCACTTTATAATCACCAAGATCTAAACTAGGTAAGGTGAGAGCATATAGTGGATAAAAGTATAGAAACCTAAACCACTAAAACTTGTTATAGAAAAAGACCTTAAAAATAGATCTGATACTAGATGTTAGGAACTTGATTATAGATAAATTAATATAAGAACATAAATATAAAAAATATGCCTTGAATTTAAAGAGAATAAAAATTATGTATTGAAATGATAAAATCTCACTACAAAGTATCATGGGCCTATTTGATGGGGAAAGCTCATATGAACAAAAATCAATTCAAAATATTCAATAGATGATATTTAATCTTACACAAGTCCTTTATTTAATATATTTTACTCAAGACAAATACTACCTCCCATGATAAACTTTGGATAGAGTTTCACAAGATAATAACATAATTAAAATGCAATAATAAATATCAACACAAACATACGTATTCAATTATTTTAGGATAATTTATTATAAATAGAGAGGGATATTTATACATTATTTTGATCCTATATAAGAGTATTCAAAGAATATATGTCATCTCCTAATATCTCTTTCATCACACTTATCTCTCCACATTTATTCTCTCACCCACTCCTACATATGTGAGTTGTTTCTAACAACTCACTTTAAAATAACATAATATTATTTTCATACGTTATCAAATAATGTATGCACTAAAATTAATTTACTAACATTCCCATCATTAATGTATACATAGGAGAATATAAATATATCCTACAAATGTTATTCCTTAAAAACATTACTTAGACTAGGCACTTACCATCAAGTTATCTCATAAATTGATAAGGGTGTAGTCTTGTAGAGCCAAATTTGGGGTTCATAGCCCTTGGATTATGTATACCCTATGGGAATAATTATTATACCCAATGGGAGTAATTATTAAAGGTTATTGAATGATATTTAAATTCAAAATCTACTTTGGATTTATTAAGTGTCTGCACTAGCGAGATAACAATCCATATTGAGCTACCTTAAAATATTCTCATACCCCTAAGAGTTAAATATTTGAACATGCATCTCTTTCCATAAATGTTACACCATTGGTTTATTCATCACGTAATGGAAACATGAAAACACTAAAAATAAAAAAAAAGAAAAAACATGCCACTAATACATAAAGCATCCTCATCGCTAGCAATTGACGCCATCACATAATGGAAACATGAAAGCACTAAAAATAAAAAATAGTAAAAAACATGACACTAATACATAAAGTGACCTCATCGCTAGAAACTGATAAGAGGATGTTTAAAGTCCTCTAACATCCATTTCCTCCATCCTTTTTTTTATTACTTATTTTACATAAAAATGATAGTGTGTCCAATTACACTCGAGGTAATTTTTTTTGACACTTTGATTCCTTAATGAAAAAATACTATAGACACTAAAATTATTAATTTTCACTTTGGACACTAAAGTATTGACTTTTTCATTAAAGAATCAAAGTGTCATTTTTTTTGAAGTATTAACTTTTTCACAACATGGACTAATGATACGTAAACCCAAATGATTAATTACAAATATATGTATATATATATATATATATATATATATAACATATTAAAATAATAATAATAATTTTCTTTTTTTACCTCAATGACTTTTTTTAAACACTAATTGACCCATTGCATACTATAGAATAAATATCCAATGACCAAATAAATTAATATAAATAAATTCTAACATAACCTAAAAATACTACTATAGACCCTTATAAAATTATGAAATACTAAAATTTTAAATAAAGATACAACCCCACGTGCTTGATTTAAGGCAAAAAGTGACTGTACAACTATATATCTTAAGCACACCTTTTCAAAATGGTGTCAAATTCATGTTGGCAAAAATATGCAAGACCAAGTGAACAAAGGCACTATAAATATAAAGCTTCAGACTAATCCTGAAGATTTCATGAAAGACAAAAAAACACATTAAAAATGAAGCTTCAGAGTTTTATTGAAGCTAGAACAACTAGTGCTAAAAATGCATAAAGCCATATGCTAAAAAATAGAATAGGGTAGGTAGAGTATAGAGGTAAAATCACAAGTTTTCATATATTAAATAACTTTAAAAAAATTCTACTTTAATATTATAGATATGAATAACCTTACATAGCTACAATTGTAACAAAATGTCACTACTAATAACTATATTTTATCTTCCTTTCTTGATAAAAGCTAATTTTCTAACTAATGTCAATAAAATGTATACCTCTACCCCATCTATTCTACCCCTTCTTATTCTTATTCTTCTCTATCTACTATCAAATGATATTGTTGTTCTTTCTCATATGCTTGTTGCTAAACTCACTACCTTCTACCTTGTCTTCTTCTTCTCTAGGCTCTTACTATAGTTGTTGTGCTAAAAATTCTACCTCTCTTACTTATACTTTGACTCCTTTCTTTTTTGTATTTTTTTTTGGGCATCTCACCTACCACCTTGTTTCCCTCCAAACTCCAAATGGTTTTGTAATTTCAATTTTGAAATGTGCATTTATTTCGTTTGGTGTTATGGAAGGACTCTAGAGCTGGTTGGGTAGATGAGAAGGGAAGGGATATAATATTTTAACACTCCTCATTATCGCTACCCTTCTTATAATTATCTAATGAATGTATTTCAACCCTTAAAACATCCTTATAACTTATCCTTACCTGCTTATATGCTTTTAGACTCATTATGTGTATGTCTAGAGTTTGACTGGTAAACTCCAAAGCTTAATTGTTGAGCTCCAGAGCTTCACTGATGTACTCCAAATATTTGTTATTGAACTCTAGAGCTTCACTGATGAAATCTAAATCTTATTTTATGAACTCTAGAGATTGGTTGATGTACTACAAAGTTTCACTATGGGACTCTGGAGCTTGACAATAAGACTCTAGAGCTAACATACAACCATATAGGGCTAATGCTACAACATCTAAGACCCCTAATCTTCCTTTTAAGTGCAGAAAAATATATTTTGGAAAAGGTCTAGTAAATATATCAACTAGCTAATGATATGACTTAAAAAACTTAAGCTCTATCACATGATTTTTAACTAAATCTCAAATAAAATGATACTTGATTACAATGTACTAGCTCATACCATAAAATATAGGGTTATTTGAGAATGAAATGGAGGATATATTATCACAAGAGACTCTAGAAGCTCCTTACTGATCTTCATGTAAATCTAAAAGTATCCTTCTTAACCATATAGTTTAGCATGCTGTTGCATTGGCTATTATGTACTTTAATTCAACTAGAGAAAGTGAGACTATGGGTTATTTATTTGAAGCCTAAGATATGGATCCTAACCTAAGATGAAATACATACCTCAAAGTGCTCTTTTAGTCATCTAGACTACTAGCCCAATCCCTATCCATGTATCCCACTAGTTTAAACTCATATACTGCTGCATATAAATTTCCATATTCTCTTGTGCCATTCACATACCTCAATATCCTTTTGCCCACTTGCCAATGTGTCTATTTTGGTAACTCCATGAATCTAGATATGAGGCTAATTGCATACATGATGTATATCATGTTGCAGTCAAATACATTAAAATTTTTATTAAGATCTTAAACCATGTGGGGTCTACATTATTGCTACAATCATACTTGTACAACTTCAAATATATCTCAACTGGTGTAGATACTGGCTTGCTATCAAACATTCCAAACCTCTCCAATATCTATTTTTAATACTTTATTTAGCATATGAAGATGCCTTCATTCATTTTTTTGACTTCTTTTCCAAGAAAGTACTTCAACAAGCCTAAACCAGTCATCTCAAATTCTTTTTCATTGTTATTTTTAACTATCCTATTGAATGATTTACATTTTCAACAAATATAAGATTATCCACACACATATATATATATATATATATATATATATATATATATATATATATATATATATAAAATCACCTTTACTTGCTTTGATGTAGAGAGTGGGATCACTACCACTTTTACTAAAGCTATTTATCAATAAGTATGAGTCTATCCTACTATACCATTCCCTTGGTGCTTGTTTGAACCCATACAATGCCTTTTTTAGTCAATACACCTTGTTCTCATGATTGAGAATCTCATATATAGGTGGCTATCCCACATAAACCTCTTCTTCTAGCACTCCATTTAAGAAAGATAAATTGGCATACATTTGATTCACCTTCAATTTATGTTGAGCAACAATAGATATGATTTTCCTCACCATTTTTAGCCTTAATACAAGTGAAAACATTCCATTGTAGTCACATCTATGCCTTTACCTTTATCCCTTCACCACTAGTATTTCCATATGCTTATCTATCTTGTCTTATAGAGTGGTTTTTGTCTTGTACACCCACTTGAGTCCTATGACCTCTTTTCCTTTTGGAAGGTCAACTAACTCCTAAGTCTAATTTCTCTCTTTAACATGCATTTATTTATCCATTACCTCACACAACTTTCTATCCTTGAATGATTCCTCATAATATAGAGGATCAATTGATAAAAATAGAACATAGTTCATTATTTCATCTTTATTTTAATCATACCTTAACTGCTCAGATACTTCTTGCAAGCTCTTTGTCTTTTAGTAAGCATTAATTTGAGTTAGATGAGGATGATGTTGATTCATGAATAATTCTTTAAACTCCTTGTTGGATTTTGCCACTAGATGAATCAAACCTTTGTAAAATAGAGGTAAAAATTAGTAAATGAGTGGATGTACTACTGACTAGTTTATATTCAATAAAGGGTCCACTAGTCCTTCTTTGTACTTTCTCTTCTTCTTATATCTCTTTCCAAGCTTCATGCTTAATGAATTGAACACCCCAACTAATTATGAATTCCTTAGTGACTAGATTATACAATATATAAGCCTTTATTGGTAATTATACCCTATGAAATTGCACTTCGCTCCTTTTTCATCCCACTTAATTATTCTTTGCTTAGGCATGTGTGTATATGTAACACATATGAACACTTTAAGGTGTTTAACACTAGGATTACAACTGCTCCATACTTCTTATGGGATCATTTCCCTAATAATCTTCATTGGAAAAATATTTAGAAAGTATAAAATTATTATTATATTCTCAACCCAAAAATCATTAGACAAACCATTTGCCTTTATCATACTCCTTACCATTTTTTGGATGGTCATATTTTTCCTATCGGCCACACCAATTTGCTGCAGTGTATACTTGGAAGTAAATTTATTTTTGATTACATGATCCTTAAAAAAATTCATGAAATTATTAGAGATATATGACCCCCTTTATCCATCATAAAAATCTTGATGTAGTGGTCACTTTTCTTCTCCACGATGGCCTTGAATTGATTGAAGGTCTTAAATGCACATAATTTATTCTGTAAGAAATAGATCCATGTCTTCCAACTAAAATCATATAAGAATGTCATGAAATATAAATTATTTCATAATGAGAGAGTATTAATTGGGCCACAAAAGTTTTAATGGATTAGTTATAAAGTATTTATATCTCTCCATGACTTACCCATGAGAAATGCTCTCCTATGTTGCTTCCCCAATATGCATCCTTCGAAAACTTTGTTTGGATATTATATTAGGGAAAATATTTCACCATTGAAAAAATCTAAAATGCACATATCTTAGGTGACAAAGAGTAGGCTCATCTACTACCATAATTTTAAATATTGCTATAAGCTCACTTTGTATTCTTGTTATCTACTAGATTTGCACACTTGTGAAGGTAGTTTCAAACCTTTAGAGTCTAAAGTAACACAGAGACAATCCTATGATGTGGATGACCTAATATATGGATTTAATCTCTATATTTTAAGGGATATCTCTCCTTTATATATTAATTAGGTTCTCAACTCTATACTACCAGCTTGCTAGAGAAAAAGGAAAAAGATAAACTGAAAGAAAACTTATCTAACTAAGGTGATACACCAAAATGTGTCCTTCACTTATCTAATATGAATTAATAAGGATGAAAAAATATATATAATTGATTTTAATTCTCAAACTAAAGTCTCCAAACATTAATATTTCACATAGAGGCTTATCTTGATGCATGATCTAAGGCAACCAATAAAGAGGTCTCTAAAGAACACTAATAAAAGATTACACTTGCCAAACATACAAGATTATTAAATTACACTATGAAACCTATAAGGATGAAAAATAACCTATAAATAGGTAAATATAAAAGGATGATATGAAAGGAATCATGTACTATCACTATCATTTATCAACTAAACATTGACATACACTAGTCACAAGCTTTGAGGAGGCCAAATTTCAGTCTTATTCATTATAAAGAGGAAATTAAAAGTGTTTTTATGAGTAGGGACTTGAAATAACTTAGGTTAATTATCCTCAAAAATGATAAAAATATACTTACATATAGACATAATGAGAAAGGAGAGAGAGAGAGAGGCAAGGCAAACCAAAACTAGGGGTGACTCATCTACTTAGTCTTCCTTCAAATCCAATGTAGTATTTGTTATATTATCTCTCATCCAACCTATAAAAAATAGCATATGGGTAAATGAGGACTTGTATTGAAGGTTTTAATAATTCATGGCATTGATTTCTAATTATTGACCAATAAAAGTGCCTATATTCTTCCTTACACGCCCTATATACTTGGTCACATGTCCTTATTGAAGAATGAGTCTTCCTCCTAGAAAAAAAGAATTTAAGTATTAATTAATGATCCATTTAAATATTATCCTAAGACATTTATGAGGTCTTTCCATCTTACTTGGGCTGTTATAAGGTTCAGTGATGCTTATTTGACTATTTCAACATGCTAGGCATAGGAAGGAAGGTCTTGTTAGGAGTTTTTGAGACCTTTTCAACCCCTTGAATGTCCTTTTTATAATCAAAATATAAATTTTTATTGCTTGAGTAGGCATAGGAAGTAAAGAGGAACATAAATAAATCCTTTTACATAAATTTTATGCATCAATTTAGTGTTTTGATTAATTGACCCCTTCATGAACAAAAAGATGTAAGAGAGAGAAAATTGGGTTTTGTATTGAACCAGACAATATTCCTCCATAGATGGATTCTAAAAATTAACTTAGACATGAAACAAGGAAATTGGAGTGATCAAACCTTCCAAAAGATGAAATTTTGTTCCATTTACTTATTTTTTCACTCATTCCTTATAGCCCTAAAAACTGGTAAGACTGCTCCTTGTCTATAAGAATGTACAAATAAAATTAAAAAATTGAGAATATTTTTAAGGAACCTATATCCCCTTAAAAATTCATACCAAATTTTAAGATCCAAATCCAAGTGGAAGTATATTTTTCCTATCATTTCTCTCTTTAATTAGGCCTCCTAGGCTTAGAAAGAAAGATTTGGCCCAAATGGAACACCCACACATGTGAAACTTTTAAAAATGTTTGATTAAATTTACTTGGCCTAATACCATCCTCAATTCTAAATTTTAATCTCTTGGACCTTGTGTAGATGGGTAAACCATGAAATGGTTATTGGCAAGCCTAGATGCTTTTGTGTGCTTGAGGTGTTGTTTGAGATGTTTTCGATGAAATTTTTACATTTTTATGATTTAATGTCACTTTATGAGACCTATATAAACCTTGAACAACTCATACCTTGAGATTTAAGTACTTTATTGTACCCATAGGCCTTTACCATGGTTTTTTGGCTTGCAAAACTAAGTTCTCTCACCTTTTTGCCTAGTGGCCAACTTGATATAACTATATAAAAAATTGAGGGACATGTAGAAGAGTTTGGATGATAATTAAACCTATATAAAGTCCCCATAAATATATAAAAATTGTTTGTATCTCACTCGACTACCTATACCCTCACAAACATGCTAAAAACTATATATTTTCCCTTGTACTGTATGGTACTATACATGCAAATGTGAAAAAACACCTGGAATTAAAGATCAAGAGAGTTGTGAGTATTAATAGGATCATTTTTAAATCAAAATATTTCATTTTAAGTCATTGTAAATCACATATTCTCCATTGGGTCAATTGTAGGTTTAAAGAGGGTTTTAAGAGGTTTATGTTCTTAACAATGGTACATAAAGGATAGGGGTCCATTCCAAAACCAATGCCAATAATTTATAATATGGGTATTCACATAACATATCCTATGGTATTTATTTCAAATGAATATCTTCATGAAAGTTATGATCAAAGTAAATGACCTCTTTGAGCTCCATCTCAAGTAAAACAAGGTTGTTTATATTCTAGCTAATTGTTCATGCAATTTTGAAACCTAATGATTGATACAATGTCATGTAATTGAATAATGGGACCCCATCCAACACCTCAATAAATATAAAGTTACCATACATCTCTTGCAACAATATCTAACCCTTGAAAAACTACCTCTCAGGCTGAGGTGAATGTGTGTGAAGGTTGAGGAAGGTTATTGGAGTCATAATACCTTAAAATCCATTTTCACATCAAATAAATGTATGAAAATACTTAAAATAATATATTAAATGATTTACCATGACCTTATACATAATTAATGGCCTCTCAAATAGGTCCAAAACATTGAATTCCATCATTGAGTGTTTTATGCAAATTGGGCTTGTTTACCCTAGAAGTTTATAAACTGAGATTCTCTCCTCCTCTCATGATCTAATACTTTATGGAGGTCTTAATAATATTATCTACATTCCTCAACATTCTTACACCTTCAAATATTAATTAAAAATACATTGTCTTCACTTTATTGATGAGTGGGCATGTAGCTCATTAAAGGACTGTATTAGTAAACTATGTTAGTTCTACTGAATTTGATCTTCTCCAACACCCTCAATGGAAATGGATCCCTTAAAAACTCATTATAAGCTCATCAAATGAATTATAACTATCTTTACCATCACATCCAAACTATAACCTCTATATCAACATTCCTACTTATGTCCTTGACTGCCTATAGATGCATTGGTTGTAGGTACATGTTTTCTACTCTTGGCTTACATGAAGGAATTAGATGAGTAAAATAAAACTTGAATAGGTCTATGAAGAATATTTAAAACATTATAACATCTTGTGAAAACATATAAAAACCTTAAATCTTATATCTCACAATATTTCTCAAGCATTTAACACATAATTAACTGTGTCTTGACCTTGTTTGAGTTTAATTCCACTAGGCCTATGAGTATTCTTTGAGACAAATCCTTATTTTAAAGGTTATTTATGACCTTATATATAGATTTAAAAGATTCAAGAAATTATTTTTAATCTAAACTTCCAATTTATCATTTCACTCCTTCACATCCTCATTGTCCTTTAAACTTAGTTTGGCTCGATTAGGCTGAGTTGTAGTTGTTCTTTTGAAGCTCACAAACTCTTGAATTGAGAAGAAGAAGAACATTAGGTCCTTAAATATCTATATTCTCTTCATACATCACATCCATCTCATGAAACATTATTTTCCTTCACATAAGTTTATGTGAACTAGGAATTTGACTCAAGAGAGGTGTTAGTATCTTGTTAGTGACAAAATAAAATAAAATTTGAAAAACCAACACACTAGCTAGCATACATCTCTAGGCCTAGTTACTAGGGAGAGCTTAGTGAGGAAAATCTATTTGAGAACACAAATAAAAATGGAAATAAATAAGAAATATAAACACAAAACACAAATTTCTTACCAGATCTTTGATTGCTCTAAAAGTCTCCTTTGGTTTGCTCAGCTTGTGCTTCAAGAGATCTTCTTCAATGGAGTGTGGTTACCTTCATCTCCTCTTGGCACCTTTGGCTTTGGCTTGGCTCAAAAATTTGAAATTATAACACTAAGATGCAATGATTTTTGAATGCAGTTGGGCATTATAAGTTTGGCATAAAAGAGCTTAAAATTCAATAGGTAAGACCTCCTAGTTATAGATTTTTGAAATGGTTTAAAGATCAACCATGACCATCCATCTCAAGATTGAGATGTGTGGCCATGAATAAATTCAAATATGAAATTAATTTTACAAATATTCTCATTAATATTTGAGATAAAGGGGTATTGAATAGGCATGGAGGGTATTAATGAGACATGGAGGGTCTTGATGAGGCATGTGAGACCCATAATCCTAATCTTTTATGCATTTATGACTTATGGATGCCACCCCATATGATGATGTCACTTGATGATGTAGTGAATAGAAATCAATTTCCAATAAAGATTTATTCAACAAGTTTCATGGAAAATTAAATTAAGGTCCTAATTTGGTTTAATTAACCTAAAAGATGATTAGTCAACTTTAATATAAATTTTGGCTCTTGGTGCACAAATTAATCAAATTACATAAAATGTCTTGCTATTGGTCCAAAATTTGACTAGATTGAAATTAGAAGTCAATGTCAGATGTGTTGGATCCATTATCCCATTTAGGATGTTACCAATACCAAATAATAAAGGCACATATTTTGTGTAAGAGATTTGACAGAAAAGAGCAATTCAAAGCATCTAAATGCAAAATTGGTAATTTGACTCAAAATGATGTAATCAAAGTTAGCTATCCCATAAATTGCATTGCCTCATTTAGTGATACCCTAGCCAAAATTGGCACTTGAATATATCAGATTCAAATATTTTAATATATTTTAGTGTTTTTAATCCAAATTGTGTATTTTGATGGAAATTAGTCAAAATCTTGATTGAAGGTTATCAATGGCCAGATTTAGGTGTCTATAGTTTGCCCCTATTTGGGAAGGCATTGCAAACTATAAGCATAGTAACATCTTCTCAAAGAATGAAAAAGTCATGTATGCTTATAAATATAATGATAATAAACTAACTATATGATTCCCCCTCAAGGGAATGATTGACACAAGTAGGTTGACAAATAATCCCTTGATAAGAAGTGAAATGAAGTGACCAAAGAAAAGAAAGATGATGGGGTGAAAACATAATGATTTTGAAAAAGTAGTCAAATTCATTGAGAATGTAAGTGAGATGATGTATAATGGTTTACCCAAAGGTGGTTATAAGCATTGTACCTTGATAGTAGTGACATGATATGATAACATAATTATTTGCCTAAAGGCAGTTATAATCATTGAGACGATGGAGCTGCCCTAGTTAAGATAGACAAACAAGATAACAACATGCCCCTATATGGGCAGAAAAAGTAAAGTGATGAGAATACAATGATTTACCCAAAGGTGATTATAATCATTGAGAAATGTAGGTGGGACAGTGTACAATGATTTTCCCATAGGTGGATATAATTATTGGACCTTGATTATGGCAAACATGATAAAATTTGTTGAGGATAATGATAACTTAACACAAAGGGTAATGATGAATTGGAATAAACTACTAGTAGAGAGATGCTCATACAAATTAATAAAGGTTGAAATTATTTCATGGTTAATTACTCTATTTGGGGTATGATTGGGATTGACTCAGGATGTTAGTGTTGAAAAGATATTGATGCCACCATTACTGAATAGACTTCTTGAAACTGAGGTTTGCTACAACATGTATCGGTAGGCATTATGGTATAACATCATGAGGACTAGGCTAAAATATGCATGAAAAATGACTCCCGTAATCTAATTTCAATAGAAAACAATGTACCAATGATAGAAACCATGATGATAATATAAACATATTAATATGGATGGATTTGAGTATAAGTGTGGGAAAGGAATCACCTAATGAATACACATAAATTGAATCAAGATAATAGTGTTGAAAGTAAATACATAGATAGACAAACAAACAAAATAAACAAAGATAAATAAACAAACAACACAATAGAAATTATATGAATATTTCTCTTAGAAAATAGGTGAAAACTTAGTAAACAACCAAATTAAGAGAATATAATAAAAGAAAGGGGGTGGCTAAGCTGTCTCCATATGTACTAGGCAAGTGGACACTTCCTACATAGTTCCATAGATGTAATATCTAATAAAAAACTTCAAGCCAAATGTAGTTCTCTCAGAGAATGGGAAAAATGTGATAACTAATGAAAACAAATATAATGGATGTGATAGAAGAATATGAATGGTCTTACAAAATGGAAAGTGCATGAGAGCCAAAGGCCAAAATGGATGGAAAAACTAAGAAACAAGTGATTTTCTTGTAACTTGGTAAGGGTTCCCAAAATACTTAAGGCAAAGAAGTGGTTAGTATTTTTGTTATTTTATAACTATTTTACAAATATTTTTAGAATTTTTGAAGTATCTCAACTCGATAAAAAATGATGAGACACTAAATGGTTCAAGCTTGGAAAATGGTGAGAGCGTTTAAACTTAGATTGCTCACAAAATGGTGAGATCATGAAAACTTAAGGTACTCACAAAGTGGTGAGAGCATTTAAACTTATGTTACTCATAAAATAGAAAGAGTGTGGTGGAAAGGGTGACTGAGCTAACCTCAATAAGTATTGAGCACTACTTACATAGTCCTAAAGTAAGACCTCAAGTCACTGTAGTTCTACTTTTACGATAGAGGAACCTGACTAGTGTAGTTAGTAATTCAAATAAAATAAACATGGTTGGTAAAAAGGCATAGTATGACATAGGAAATGGCAAGTTGGTATGTCAAGAATCAATACAAAAATGTTTCCCCTACTTTTCTCATAGGTGGTTATAACTAGGATACAATGGTATGAATTTTCCCAAAGGTGGTTATATTTAGTAGCAAGATCAGTGATATGAAAGGAATAACAAATGAAGGATGTAGATATCAAAACTTCTATCATACTAATTAAAAATATGATCTCTATCTAAAGTACTTGAAATAATTGATAAAATTGATTAGATTCCTTGATGCTAAAAATGCATAATGAATGGCAAAAATTAAGGTCAAATAGTCTTGGATTTAGAACACATTTGGTCAATAGATCAAAAATGTAAAGTAGATATGGCTAAGAAGACAGATAAAAATGATATTTTTATAAAGAATAATAGTGATAAAATGGTCCTTGTAGATAATACACCTTAGCACTCAAGCATAGTACCACTTGAGGTGAATAATATTCATCAGCTCAAGATGTTTATCTCCATTTGGTGTGGCAAGCCTATATTCTCTTGATCTATAATTTTCAATAATGATGAAAGGTCCTATCCAGTTTGATTTAAATTTACCTTTATTCTTCTTCTCAATTGTGGTATTCTTTTGATTTTATTTAAGAACAAGATCACCAAATTCAAATGTTCTATACTTGACATGCTGATTATAGTGGCATTTGACTCAATTATGATATGCCTAAATATTGTTGAGCATAGCTATGCATTTTTCATTAAGCAAGTCTAGCTCCTACAAATGATATACTTGATAATCATGATCATATATGACATGCTTGAAAGATATGTGTAGTGAAGATAATTCAACCTCAATAGGAAGGATGGCTTTAGTACCATAAAGAAGTGAGTATGGAGTGGCTCCTATGAGATTATGATGATTGGTACGGTATGCCCAAAGAGTGGGGAATATCTAAAGGTGATGATCATGACTGGTATCATTTAAAATATATTTGAGAATATTGACAATGGTTTTGATTGATGCTTCAACCTAGCCATTACCTTGAGGGTAATATGCTATAAACAAATACTATGTGATGTTGTATTCGGTACATAGCTTGTCAATATCCTTGTTCTTGAATGATCCTTCATTATCAGATATAATTTTAGAGGGGATACCATATCAAAAAATGAGATAGTTGAAGATGAACTTAGAAATTTACTTTCCAATCACATAAGTGAGGGGTATAGCTTCAACCCACTTAGTGAAATATTTAATGATGGTAAGGATATGTTTATGGCCATCAGATGAAGTGGGTTTAATTTTCCCAATGAGGTCGAGTCTCCATGTATCAAATGGCCATAGTGTCAACATCGGTTTCAAAGTTTGTGTTGGGGCAAGAATCAGATTAGCATGTTGTTGACATTTATCACACTTATTTACATATGTAGCTACATCTACATCCATCATGGGCTAATAATAACCAATATGCAAGAGATTTTTGGATAGGACTACCCCACTAGAATGAACTCCACATGCTCCTTCATGATATTTTCTTAATGCTAGTGTAGACTCTACTAAAGTTAAATAATGAAGCAAAGTTCCATCAAAACTATGGTGGTAAAGGGTGGATCCAAGTAGAGTATAATGAGTGGAATGATGAATAAGAGCTTTGGTTTGTTTTTGAGATAAATTAGGTGGTGGAACTTTGTCATAAAGGTAATTTTATAGGTTTGAGTACTAGATAGAATTAGGACCAACAATATCACACATCATTATAATGATTGAAGGTTTAAGAGCTAGTGTGAACAAATTCTCAATAAGAATATGATATTCTCTAGCTTTATCTATTTGTTGAATTAGAGATCCAATAGTAGCCATGACATCTAAAGTTATATTAATAGCCCTTAGTATATGCTCAAATTAGATATTTACAATTTATTATTTTAGGGTATCGACCATAGCCTTATATGAAACTAGCTTGTCATCTTTGGTTTAGAAATGGTTTATGACCTAATTGATGATTAACTAAGAATCACCATAAACTTGGAGATGAGATATGTTCTAGCGTACTAATTTTCAAAGTCCTATGACAAGTGCTTCATACTCAACCATGTTGTTTTTATAAAGAAAACTAATTTTTAATGATTCAGGGATTAGATCCCCTTATGGTGTAATAAATAAGAGGCCTACCCCTGATCTATGTGTAGTAAATGAACCATCAAAATATAGCTTCCAATATTACCCCTCAAGAGGTGTTTCAGTGATATTCATTATGTACTCATCAAAAAAATGAAATGTGAGTGGCTTTGTGTTTGAAAGGGGTGCTTTAGCAAGTTGATCTGCAAAGACTTGCCCTTTGATTACCTTTTGATTGACATACTCTATGTAAAACTTATTAAGAAGCATGATCTATTTGGCCATTATACCTTGTAAAGATATTTTAGATAGTATATACTTGAGTGGATCTAATTTTGAAATGACCATGGTCTTATTGTTCAACATGTAATGACATAGTTTCTGAGTTACGCAGACCATGACTAGACAAGCTTTTTTAATAGGTTCATAGTTGTGTTCATATGTGACTAAGGTAAAACTTAAGTAGTATATTGCATGCTCTTTCCCATTGTTATCATGTTGAGCTAAAATTTCCCTGAAGGTATTGTTGATAACTGTTAGATACAATAAGAACAACTTTCTTGGCATAAGAGGTAACAAAATAGGTTGATTAACTAGATAGTCCTTAAGTTGTTGAAAGTCTATTTACCAGTGGTCATCCTAGTAAAATGCAACTCCCTTATTTAGAAGATGTGTAAATGGATGAAACTTGTCTACTAATTGAGAGATGAAGCATCGAATTGATTGGATCTTACCCTACAAACTATGAAGTTACTTCAAATTAGTTAGTGGTAGCATCTCTATTATAGCATGGACTTTGGCCAGTTCAACTTTAATGCCTCTATGAGACATGATAAATCCAAGTAATTTATCTAAGGTTATATCAAACACATATTTATTTAGATTTATTTTGACTTTGTACTTCTACAATCTTTCAAATATCTTATGTAGCACTATTGGATGGTTGGCCTTGGTTTTGGATTTTTCTAATATGTTGTTGACATAGTATTTAATAATATCATGCATCATATAATATAATATGACAATAATGGCACTTTGATATGTAGCTCTAGAATTTTTAAGACCAAATGGCATTACCTAATAACAAAATTTTCTCCATAGAGTGGTGAATGCTATTATATGTTGGTCTTCTAGGACTATTTTGATTTAATTGTATCCTAAAAAGCCATCCATGAGTGAAAGCATTTCATAACCTATCATGGAGTCGATGATCATGTCAATATTAGGCAATAAAAAGTCATCCTTAAAATATGATTTGTTTATATCTCAAAAATTAGTACATATTTTGATTCCTTCAGGCTTTTTGCTTATAGGTATAACATTAAATATCCATTCTAAGTAGTCAATAGATCGAATACATCCTGCTTCTAAGAGTTTTTCCAACTCTTTCTTTACTAATATGGCAATGTGAGGATGTATATTATGTAGCTTTTATTTCACCAGTTTGGAATTAGGATTGACCATAAGGTGGTGTAAAACCAAGGCAGGGTCCAAACTTGGCATGTCAGAATAAGCCCATGCAAAGATATCTACAAATTCTCTATAATGCTGTAAAGACTTGACATTCCTCTTCAATGAGGGACATGAATAATTTTATACATTTTAGGTCCAATGTTTACCTCTATTTTATCTTTTATTAGAAGGGTTGAACCATCTTCTAGGATAGTAGGAAAATACTTGAACTATTGGACTATATCAGGGTCCTCTATTAGGACTTGCTCTTCAACATCTCCTAGGCATGATGAATCCAAGTCTTTCAATGGGAGATCTGACCATGTGACAAAAATAGTTAGAAATTATTAAGGAATTTGATTAAATACTTGTTATGTAAAACTAAACTCATATCTATAGGCAAGTTCATCATTAGTGGTCACCTAATGTAATTTCAAAGAAGAATGAACACCCCTATTTAGTGATGCCTGAAATAGGTTTTCACCACTAGATTGGCCTTATCTTTACTTTTTATATATTAAAAAAACACCTAAAAGAGGTTTTCACTTTGGGACCTCAATATTTTATTTATTTTCTTTGAGAATCCTAATTTATGATCTCTTAACAAAATGTTGTCTCGAAGGCTTAAAAAGTCATAAAATGCCTCATCATTCTAAAACTCATCAATCATCAAATTAGATTCTTGTTGGTCCCAATATATTAGTTAGGGATAGTATAATTGCAATGGGTTGTGATGAATGACTGAGGTAAGGGTACAAATGGAATTATTATCAAATATGTTAGTCTCAGCTAGGTCATCAAAGGTGAGGCTATGATCAGACTCTACTTCACTGTCGACATCATCATCACTAGCCACTAATGATGGAACTAAAATAATATATGTGGGGTCACCCCCAAGCGGCTTAAATCTAAGTCTATAAGGTCTTTTTTACTTAGTCATGGAAATTGGCTCAATGGTTCCTTATTGATTTAGTCTGAGGCCTCTTCCTTCATAATCTTGATTTTCTATGATCCTATTGGGAATAGGATACTTGGTGCTCTTATAAAATCAACCAATTTATCATTATATAACCATGATTCATTTCCTTTGAGAGGTATTATTCATGGTCAGATACCAGTATAAACATGACTAGTCCTAGATTATGAAGTTTATCTGCACCTTTTCATTACCAATATATGTGTGGGGTGACTTTAGGTGTTCCAAAGGTCTTGGGATCCTGAGGAAGATTAGAAATATGAAAGGTATCATGGGTCACATACTCCCTTAGGACATTAGCTAAAATGGTAAAATTATTGGAAGATTTAGGAGGTGGTATGTGGGAAATGGAATCTAAGGTATTAGGATGTATGCAATTATCCTCTAAAAAATCAATAAATATGGCCTTTCCTTTATCCTAATTGGAACTTTGATTCATGCCATATTTGTAATTGTAGCTTTGAAACTTGACCTCAAGATGTTTGCAATGATCATGTGGGTGTAAATCTCCTAGAATATTTACTTCTATCCCTGAGTGGGAGAACTTGATACATTGGTGTAGTGTTGATGAGACTGCACAAATCTCATGTAACCAAGGCCTACCTAGAAGCATATTATATGATAAATTAATATCAAGCACATGGAAAAGTGTATCATGGGTCAAAGGTTCAATGATAAATAGTAAGATAATGGTTCCTTATGATTCTCTCTCCTAATTATCATAAGCTTTGATAGTTATCATTTTTGGCTAGAGATATGTCATTATGTACCCAAGAAGCTTGATGAGCTTTAGAGACACTATGTTGAGGCTTGATCCATTATATATAAGGGCCTATTTCAATTTATGTTAATTTATATAAAATTCTATGTATAATTGATTATTATGGAGTAGGCCAAGGGAAGACATATCACTATGGTTGAATGTGACTTATTGGGCTAGAGCTAGATGTCCAACCAAAGCTTGAAATTTATCAGGGGATATGTCATTGGCAATAGTGGATGGGTTAAAAACTCATTCAAAATTTTCTTGTGGATTGTTGACATTCATAGAAAATCTAAAATAGAAATTTGTGCTAGTGTCTTTTGTAATTGTTCCACAATATCAAACTTCTTATCTTGGTCAATGGTGAATAGTTAATTTTGAGGTTAAACGGTTGGTTGGATAACATGTAAAGTGGTAGATGGTTATGGACCTGGGATATTAATATTTGACCTCTAAGTTATGATTAAACAATTAAGATCAGATGCTAGACCATAATTACTAACAAATATTGGGAATAGTGTGGGACCAGATAAGACAAGTCTCGGTTGCCGATGCACTTGTATGTGGTCACATGGTAAGGGTGAGTTATTGGTATATGGTCTAAAAGTGGGAGTCTCGATTTGCTAGTTTGCCTATGTGCAGTCTTAGGTCAAAGAATGATTATCTATGTAATTTGGTTGAGTGGTATTATTTAGCAATGGTCTAGATTGATTAGTGCTTGGTCTAATATTAATGAAGATGGTATTAATGCTACCCCCCGTAATATGATCTACAACCCTATTGTAGTCATGTGCAATTGTATGGTAGGTTTGTTGGTTGTTACCATTCTAACCTTAGTTTTGTTCATTATTTTAATGTTGTGGGTTATATTTTTGATTCTACTAATTCTGTTAGTTTGTCCTTTGATTTTGATACTATTGATTTTGTTGTTACATCAGCCAATGTTGTTGTTATTTCTGATTGTTATGATGCTATTGTGTATTATGTTGGGGAAAGGGGTTTTGATAAATCCTAAGAGTTTAATTGAAGGTGGAAGCACCATTATCTAATGTTATCTCCCTATTCTCCAACATATTCTCAATCAAATGCTTGATTTTTACACATCTTCATAGATTATACTCATTGACTCGATGATACTCAAAAAATTTATTTTCATAGTATCAATCATGATAAGGAATGCCTTATAGATAATGCTTTGGTATAGGATAACTAATTAGATAAGTAGTGGAAATTTGTGAAATACAGACTCAATAAGCTCTCCTAGGTCACTAAAGACATGATGCATAGGCATAGTTCTCCTTGGAAGAGGGGTTTGTAATGGTAAAGGTTGTTGCATTTGTTGCATGGGTCTTAGTTGTGCTTGTGACATTGGTTGGAGAGGTTTTTAGGTAGGAGTAAGCTAAAAAGGTGGTGCAAATGATGTTTATACTATTTGGACATGATGTGACTCAATTATTCCATTACCCATAACATTTATATTATAGTTGAATTGCTTTGGTCTATCTTGGTTATTGGCCTGTGCTGGTTGTGATTCTTACACTCGAATTGGACGTTGATTTTGGCCACTTCCTTGATTAGTACCTTCATTCTGATTATTTAGCATAAGCTTGATGATCTCTTTATTAATAAGGGCTCACTCAATCAATAAGTATTTGTCTATGGTCTCCTTGAAAGTATGTGCACATTGTAGTTCTAGATGATAATCTATCTCACTATGCAAATTTTTAGTAAACACATCGACTGATTGTTTATCTGGTAAAATATGGGTGAATCAACTTGCAAGGTCTCTTCATCATTGTAGATAAATTACAAAACTCTCATCAGCCTTTTGTTTTGCTTATGTTAAGTCACCTAATGAAATCTCTCTATCACTGTAGATAACTTGCAAAACTCTCACCAACCTTTTGTTTTGCTTGTGTTAAGTTAACCAATGAAATCTCATGTTCAATATTATAGGAAAAATGCTGTACAAAATTATCAAAAAGATCATCAAAATATATTAATAAATTTTTGATCAACTTTAAAAACCACTCGAAGGTTTATCCAGCCGAGCTCCTTGGAAACAACAACAAAAGGTATCTATCACTATATGTCACTAGTTGACATGCAATAAAGAACTCAGTTAAATGGGCCTTAGGGTCACCTTTCCCTTTGTATTTTTTGAATTTTAGTGGTTAATATCCTAGAGAAAATGTTATATATAAGTATTCTATGTTGAATGGATAAGAACACACATCATTCAACTTAAAATTTTTAGTCTATTTTCTAGCTTGAATGGTAACAATTACATCCTTCATTTGTTGTAATTCTTGAGATAGAAAACTAGAAGGAACATTGATTTAAGAGAGAATATTGGTTATGGTAGATGGTTGGGAGGTCACAAGTGTGACACTTTGACTAGGGTATGATGGAGATATTAGTTGGGTATATTGGTTTGATTGGAAAGTAGACTAGGAATATGCATATGTGGATTATGATATACTTGAAATTGCACATTTGGTTGTGTGATATTTTGGTTTAGATTGGCTATGAAGGTTTGAATTGAAGGATTTTGTGGTTGGGATAGAGATATATAACTATACTATGGCTGCTATGGTTGAAAATGGACATGCTACCAACTAATCAAACCTTGATGTTGAGTGAGAACTTGTAGACTAAGACCATATCTTTAAACTTATGGCACATTTTGAATCAATTGTTATCTAGTAAGTACTTGAGAAACATGAGATCCTCTTTATTTCACAAATCCTTGTTGAGAAGTGAAATCATGTTAAAGATTCAACATCTGTCACTAACTAATATTTACACATTATTGGCTTATCATCATTTGGTTTTAGATTGGTACACTGATCTGTGACTGAAGAGGTGTATTTTCCACTACCTGACAAGGTTGAACATTAGTTACTCCTTATTGAGGTGGAAATATATTTGACCTCTATTGTATTGGTACATTATATTATATCTATTATTGTGGAATACTACTCATCTTTTATTGAGGAGTAGGATTCATCACATTCTATTGTTGAGGTGTGACATTGGGTGCTGTTTAACTACCTAATCCTATTGGTTCCATGGTTAATGAATTAGTTAGTTGAGGTTAGGATGTAGAATATCCTACTCTCTAGTATGATGGTCCACTCATGGTATTAAATATAGGCACATGTTTTTGAATAGCTATTTGTGCATTAGTACCACTTTGATTTGGATTGAATGTTACTTACACATTGTCCACTATATTTTGTTCATTATTCTGCATAGAATCAAGAGACACTTCTTCAATAATGGCCATATGCAACAAGTTTTCTATCAAAGTTTTTTGCATGAATGGGTCTGAACTCTGATATTATTGATCAGTTAACTCTCAAAACTCTTATTGAAGGAACTAAGTCAATAACAGGTTTGATCACTATGGTCATCTGATTAAAATGGTCTTCCATGAGGTTTTTGCCTCTATTAAGCATATTAGGGCCCTAATATATTGTTTGGACTAGAGCCAAATGATTTCTAGAAGAACCCTGTTGATCATAAATTATGTTGTGGGGCATTCTTAATAGGCTTGGTAAATTCTCATGAAGGAAGTCTGCTAGAAACTTGGCCCCTACCTCTATGGATCTAACCAAAATCTTATCTTTATTATTCAATAAATGATGCTCAAACAAAAATGGATCATATGTAGAAGGTGTATTAGTAGAGCTGGTTTGTCAGTTGTGGGTATTGTAGCTAGGTATTGTATGGTTTGTTCATAGTCTTATTCTGAATAAGGTGGTATATTAACCAAATAGTTATCCAATAGATATTGGATTTGTGCCGTTAATTGAGTATTATAAGAGGGACAAGGACCCATCTCATAATAAATATTATCTACGTAGGGGTCTTGCACCATTTCTTCCTACGCAACCACATTACTAATCCTTGAATTATACATGAGTCCACTATGAGTATAAGAATACATATTGGGATCCATAGTCAATGCTTTGTGACAAAATGAGGTCTTGAAATTCTAAAAAGATACTATGTAAAAAAAGATGATGTTATAACTTGGTCTAGATTCATCAAAAGGATCAAAAGGTTAATGCAAAAAATTATGATAACACAAGCTAATGTTAAGTGTCTAACATTACATGTCTTCCACAAAAAATATTAAGTAAATGAACTAAAAATAAAAATGCCAAATGCTAAGGTTGAAGTGTTTCAAATCAATTTAATATAGGAAATTAAAAGTTGTTAGGTCTTTTGGCCAAATGTGGCATCAAAATCTAGGCTCAAACAAGGCATGCGCTAGGACTCTTGGCCAAATGGCATCAAAAGCTAGACTTTGAAAAATAGATGAAAATTTTAATCTAACATATTTAAAACACTTATAAAAAACATTATGCATTTGATTATTAGACATGGAATAAATCAAATAGGTATAAGGTATGAAACAAAAGGCACTTTAGAGATAGTTTATTTTTTCACAAATAATGATATAAAACTTGGTTCTTTTGAAAAATAAGCTAGACAAAAGTGAACAATGTAATTGTGCTAGATAAAAGTTCACAAAAGTATACTCAGATTGGTTTGAAAATTTAGGAACAAATTTTAATTCTATGCAAGAGGGCCTATGAAATAATATCTAAAATGTTTCAGGCAATGTAACAGTACTGGACTACTCAAAATATAGGACAAAATACTTATTTCAAAAACTCTCTAAGGCAAAGATAATTTCTCACAAATTTGATAGTATAACACTACCTTTTTTGACTCAAAATGTTGTGGTGCATAGAATAAAAGCGTAAGTGTTTAGCATAAAATGAATTAAGTCTATCAAGTGGTGATAACAATCATGAGTCTTAAACGACCTTTAACCCAAATTAGAAATTGAACCTAAGTTCTCTCAAATTTAGTGAAAATGGTGAACCCACTTAACACATCAACTCTATGAACTTATAAAGGTTCAATTTAAAATTTAGATTATAAATTAAGAACTTAAACAACTTTGGCAAAGGTCTGGACTCAATTAAGTAGCATAACTATGCCAAAGTGGATGATATGACTCAAAGTTTTGATGAACTTTGAACAAGGTAAATTGGTGATTTCACTGGGTAGCATAATGCTTTTTTATTAAAAGATAAATGAGGACCATGTGTTTTGGTTTGTATCATTTGTTTACATCAAGTTTTGACTCTAAAAAAGACTTTAATTTAGGACAAAACTAATTAATTAATCACTCTTAGATCATAAACTGACAAGGTTGCTTAATATTGTTAAAATCTATCAATATACATCATTTAAGAGGATTTTAAATGTTCATTTAAAAGTAAATACACATTATATAGTAGTGTTTTTACAACCCTCCTTATCTCAAATGATATTACTATGATATGGACCTTGAGGTGCACCTTGCACCAACAATAATTCTAAGATCTATAAGTTTTCAAACTTTTTAGGAGAATCAATTACACAATGACTTTTACATAAAATAATGCAAAATAAAAGCATGGATTTTGGGTCCATATAATTTGGCTTGTTGCAAAAAGTTATAATCCTTTTTTCAACCACTTCACCCTATGTTCACTCAGTGTAGTGTGATGTCCAAAGTGCCACTACATCCTGTGTGCAACTCCAATATGGAGTCAAATAAAGTCAGTGATGGGCGGTGAAACCCCAAGTCAAAGATTATATAAAGAACTTGTGAGAGATAGTGATGTCCCCCTCACAAGCTAAGTTTACATGAAATAAAAAAATCATAAAATATAAATACTTTAGGGTCATTGTCTAGGTCACCTAATACTTTTATGAGTTTTTGGGGAGTGCTTTAGACGATGTTCTTTCTATACCTTAGACTAGGGAATTTAAAAATAAAGAAAGAATTTTCAATTCTAAGGGTTCACTAAAGGGGAAAAATGGAAGAGAATATACATAACTTCCTTTTATTTTGTGAAAAAAAAGTGCTAATTGAAACAAGTAGTGAACACAAAAGCTTTGAAAGATGAGTTCATTTTTAAGCCCCAAATTGAAAGGTGTGGTGGTATTATTTTGACCCTTTTGTCTTAAGTTGTAACTTTGAAAGAATAAATTATCCAAATATTCACTTAAGCACCTAAATGTTTTATTAAGAACCAAAAACAATATTCCTAATTCATTTTAAGAACCAAAAACAATATTCCTAATTCATTTTAAAAACATGTCAAATATGTCTTAATAACATGCTTTAACGAATTCCAAGTCTGCTGATTATCTGTCTATCTTTAAGGCATCACCCCCAAAACAAACATGTTACGTTAGATAATGTTAGAATAAATATAAAAAATATATTTAAAAAAAATAATATTAAATATATTAAAACCTAAAAAAAACAAATTAGAAATCTAAAAATAAAATATAACACATAATACATAAAAGCCTGCATATAAAATACAAAAACTTACAATTAGTATTTTTAACATAACTTTTAAAATATAGATCAATTTGATACAAAATTTTGAGAGGTTTTTAATAAATACATGGAGAATATATATAAAAATTTTTAAGTCCAAAAATTTAATATTTTTTTTAATCAACTCTGTTCTAACTATTTTTATCAAAAATAAATAAATAGAAAGTGACAGTCACTAAAACAACTATAACTTCTAAAATATAAATATTTTTTTATGAAATATTTAAAAAATATCAATAAAATATTTATATATATTAATAAAAAAATTTAGGAAAAAATATTAAGTAAATAAAAAGTTATTAATTATTTATTAGCCATTTTTACTCAAAGCAAAAACAAAAACAAAGAATTAAAACTATGAAATACAAAAAAGTTTGCGGGTTGCACTCTCATGAATATGATCCCATCAGGTGTGCCATTATGTGAAATATGAATTTTAATCAAGAGAGGTGTTAGTATCTTTTTAGTGCAAAATAAATTTAAATTGAAAAATTAACACACTAGCTAGCATACATCTCTAGGCCTAGTTACTAGGGAGAGCTCAGTGAGGGAAAGCCATTTGAGAACACAACTAAAAATAGAAAGAAATAAGAAATATGAACACAAAACATAAATTTATTACCAAATCCTTGATTTATCCAAAATGATCCTTCTTTGGCTTACTCGGCTTGTGCTTCAAAAGATCTTCTTTAATGGAGTGTGGCTACCTTCATCTCCTCTTGGCACTTTTGGCTTTGGCTTGGCTCAATAATTTGAAATTATAACACTAAGATGAAATGATTTTTGAATTATAAGTTTGGAATAAATTTTTTTAAAATTCAATAGGCAAGGCCTCATATTTATAGATTTTTAGAATGGTTTGAGGATCAACCATGACCATCCATCTCAAGATTAAGATGTGTGGTCATGAATAAATCCAAATATGAAATTCATTCTAAAAATATATCCATTAATATTTATGATAAATGGGCATTGAATAGGCATGGAGGGTCTTAATGAGGTATGGAGGGTCTTGATGAGGCATGGGAGATCTATAATCCTAATATTTTATGCATTTATGGCTTATGGATGCCATCCAATATGATGATGTCACTTGATGATGTAGTTAATTAAAATCAATTTTCAATAAATATTTATTCAAAAATTTCCATGGAAATTTAAATTAAGGCCCTAATTTTGTTTAATTAGCCTAAAACATGATTAGTCAACTTTAGCGCAAATTTTGGTTCTTGATACATAAATTAATCTAATTGGTCAAAATGTCTTGTTATTGGTCCAAAATTTGACTGGATTGGAATTAAAAGTCAATATTAGATACATTGGATCCATTATCCCATTTATGATGTTACCAACACCAAATAATAAAGGCACGTGTCTCATGTAAGAGATTTGATAAAAAAGAGCAATCTAGAGCACCCAGGTGCAAAATTGGTAATTTGACTCGAAATGATCTAATCAAAGTTAGCTGACCCATAAATTGTATTTCCCCATTTAGTGATACCCTGGCCAAAATTAGCACTTAAATATGTTAGATTCAAAGCTTTTAATGCATTTTAGTGTTTTTAGGCAAAGTTGTATATTTTGATATAAATTGGTCAAAAGCCTAATTGGAGGTTATCAGTAGCCATATTTAGGTGTCTATAGTTCATATTACATAGAAGACTACTAATTATGTCTTCAATACATACCTGTAGGTATACATTAGTACTTGTATGGACTATAGACTTGTAAAATTTAATTTATCATACTTTGGTGTGATTATCTCGTTTAGTCCTCAATTAAGTCATTCTTGATCAACTCATCCATCATAGAATCTCACATTGCATCATCTTGACCGACATAATATTATCACTTAAATATGTTAGATTCAAAGCTTTTAATGCATTTTAGTGTTTTTAGGCCAAATTGTATATTTTGATATAAATTGGTCAAAAGCCTAATTGAAGGTTATCAGTAGCCATATTTAGGTGTCTACAGTTCATATTACATAGAAGACTACTAATTATGTCTTCAATACATCCCTGTAGGTATATATTAGTACTTGTATGGACTATAGACTTGTAAAAGTTAATTTATCATACTTTGGTGTGATTATCTCCTTTAGTCCTCAATTAAGTCATTCTTGATTAACTCATCCATCATAGAATCTCACATTGCATCATCTTGACTGACATACTATTAACACTTAAATATGTTAGACTCAAAGCTTTTAATGCATTTTACTATTTTTAGGCCAAATTGTATATTTTGATATATATTGGTCAAAAGCCTAATTGAAGGTTATCAGTAGCCATAATTAGGTGTCTACAGTTCATATTACATAGAAGACTACTAATTATGTCTTCAATACATACTTGTAGGTATATATTAGTACTTGTATGGACTATAGACTTGTAAAAGTTAATTTATCATACTTTGGTGTGATTATCTCCTTTAGTCCTTAATTAAGTCATTCTTGATCAACTCATCCATCATAGAATCGCACATTGCATCATCTTGACTGACATAATTTCACTTTGCAAAAGTTTGACTAACTTAACATTATGGCTATATGTGACCATTTTTTCTTGACTATAGGTGTAGAAAACTATTTCAATTACCATATGCTCCCAAAATGTTATAATATCAAGTTCCTATCATTGATATCATTTGATATCTTAGAATTGAAAACCACCTACCTCCATGTTTCTAAGATAATGCTTCCTGAAATAGCCTTAAACTATGACTAGTTGTAGGTGAAAATTATGCCCTTTTAGGCCTCTGTATAGACAAGGAAGAGTGAGGTAGAGTTAAATCAATGACAACAGTGAATTAAATCCTCCATTGATCTCATCTCACCTAGAAATGTCATAAAATATGCATGAACTTAATCATGAAATAACTTGCAACATGAAATCAAAGAGTGACTTTTACCTTAAGATATGTTAAAAACCTTAACTTCTCCAAAGTGTGAAAAATAGCTCATTTTTAACTTGATTTGTTTGATATCTCATGTATTTGCTTACTAAAGTCATCATGCCATCCTATAAGGTTGGTTTCTATACCACTAATTCATGCTTTAACCTTGAGTTGAAACTTCTTAAAACAAGTAAAAACCTCCTCTAATCTCTGTTATAACCTCCATAACTGTCATAGATGGCTATTTCTTAACCTAATTCTCATGTCACTTGAATTTTTCTATGGAGTTATCATTCACATTAAGTGTAAATTATCCATGGAAATTTATATTTATGCTCCTTCTCAGTCCTATACAAACTTATTTGCTATCTCATATCAATCAAGTCTCTTTCATCATGATATACAGGCATGTGTATGGGCAATTAGTCATATTAGGCATAATTAGACCTTTTTAATATTATGAGTGTCATTAGTTATCATAAAGACAAACCTTGAAAATTTTAAACTTGAGAACACTTTTGTATCATCTCATTTAACCTATCATGAAGTTATTACCTCCATGATCTTTTGATAGTGCAGTACCAAATCTTTTGAAACCACTCTTATGAAGATAATCTACACACAAGCCTCAAGGATTAAGAATGTTGGTGGAATTATATAGCCTTATATGGAATTTAAACATTATATATCATCTTAAGAAACATACTCAAATTAGTAATAACCTTGAAACATCAAGAAAAAATAATAATTGCCTTGAAACATATGGAAAAATGAAGTTTTCTTTGCCAAATGAAATCACACATGTCAAATGGGTTTTGAGAAACTTGTGATATGATTTAATAGACCATAAACATCCAAATAAATTTCTCTTATGCATTCAAATTAGTTTAGACTGTCATTTCAAAAAAGAAAATAAGCTTGTGGGGTTCTTAGGTAGTTTTAGACCACCCCAAGGTCTTAACAATTATTCATAAAGGAGAGGGGATGAATCTAAAAAACATTTCCACAAATCTTAATATTACTAGTACCCCCTTTTTTGAAAATTTTTTTAGGACCCAAATCTCTTTCCTTTGTCTGTATCGAACACTTGAAAACTACCCTTATGAGCTTGTAAAAAGGGTGATGAAGGAGAAGAAGCATTTTTTGCACTTTTAAGATCTATGAGAGGTTTAAACTCATTTTAATGACTTATATAATACCAAAATACACCTTAAATTCATTTTCACCTAGAGGTGGGCTCCTTAAGTCTGTACAAACTCATAAAACTACCTTTTTTGAGCAAAAACTAAGCTATTTTCACATGTAGACCATTATTATAACTTCATTATGACATTATTACATTGAAAACTCATTTTAAGGATTTTAAAAATTCAATGGAATGTGTATTACATATTTATCATCTTTAAATCCCTTGAAAAATGTCTCCAAGTGCAAAGAAAACTAGTGTACAAGAGATGATCTTGTGTAAAGGAACCATATTAGTCCAAGGCCTTATTTTACTTTAGATGACCTGTTCACCATATGATTCAATATATTATACAAATATAGTGCCTTAATAAGGCTTAATTTTTTCACAATACAAACCTAGGTTTCTCCAAAAACCTTAAACTTTGCTAAAATACCTTAATTTCATCAAACAAGACTAATGGGATTAAATCAAGTAACCAAGTGAAATAACTGTTACCACTCCAAATTTCACCTTAAAGAGAATATTATTTAGTTCTCTCCAAGTTTTGGGTAATATTAGATTGGTCCAAATGCAGTGGGTGACCTATAGGATGACCAAACCTCTAGTTTATGGGGGGCTAGCTCCCCTGGTACATCAACTTGAGCTCACGTTATAAGACCTCATGATTATTGGGTTGAAAAAGGATAGAGGGAAAAAATGAAAAGGAAACATATTATAAAGATGGTGATTTTATAATATTGATCTATCCACTCTAACTAATCTTCAATCAACACTTTAGCAATCAAGTAAAGGTTTAAGACTGAAACAAGCTTCCTAATGAACTCCTAAGCATGAGTATTTCATGTGAAGGATATGATGGATGCCTAAAATAGTAAAGTAATGGAAAATAGGTATTATTTATGCACTCTCAACCAAATTACTATTCAACACAACTACCAACATTCTAACACATCACATGACCTACATAGGATGGCATTCTAGCAACTAGGTGAAGGAGAGGACTTGCAAAGGAGTATAAACACCACACTTTCTAAAAATCAACAAACCACAAAACACTAATGATATAAAATAAACATGTAAATGGTACTTATTTATTGATTCAAATAGGTTTTCAAGATATAATTTGGTAGAGTTTCATTACACCCAATTGAGGGATAACTATAATGGCCTAAGAACTTGAATATATAGAAGAGTGGATAAGAATGAGAAAAGGATTAAGCATGAAAAGAGAATGAAGAGGTCATTAGTGAACATAATACATTTAATTTTAAATTAAAATTATCCCTTCATTCCTTCTCCATGCATTGTCTAAGTGATTGGTGTAGACATCTAATTCTTAACACCATTTGTGTTGAAATTATCAATCTTACTCGATTTGCACTCAAATGTACAATTTAGGCTAAAATCACTAAAAATGCACTAAATGGTTTGATCATGTCATACATAAGTACTATTTTAGGCTAATTTATCCATAAATTTGGTAATACATTTTATGTGATTCTTAACTTTGATCAATTCATTTCGAGTCAAAATGATGATTTCACCTTTTTGTGCTCTGGATCACTCTTTTCATCTAATTCATTAGTACACATTACATACCTTTGTTATTTTTTATTGAAAATATCCTAAATGGAAATATGGTTCTAATTATATAACATCACCTTAAAATTCTTCTCAAGTCAAATTATGACCCAGTGATATGACTTTCTAAATATTTTAATTAATTAAGCACCATTTTTTAAAGAATTGCACAAATATTGATTAATCTTGTTTAAGGCTAATTATTTCAAAAAAATAGCTTAAGTGTATTTTATATGGAGTTTATTGATTATTTAAATATTGGATATTTATTCTTAATATCTACATCACCTAATGAAATCATCTATAGGGTGGCATCTATAAGCCATAAATGCATAAAATATCAAGATTATGAGTCACCCATACCTAATTAATGCCTTTTCCTCCAAATTGACATGAGGATATTTATGGATGTAATTTAAAATATTTGATTAATCCATGGCCACACATCTCAATCTTGATATGGATGGTCATGGTTGATCCTATCTCATTTGGAAAATCTATAAATATAAGTTTATAAAACATCATTTAAAAGCTATTTTTATTGTAAACTTATAATGAAAAATTGTCTCCACAACCTTTTGTGTTGATCATTATGTTTTATTTGTAAGCTTAATTTGATAGGCTAGATTAGATATTTCTTCTATTGAGCCTAGGTTATGCATAATGTTCTTGAGGTAATGGAGGAGAAAAGTAGTCATTATTGACAAATACAAGAACATTAAATCAAGGGGAGAACACATTTGGAGATGATCTTGGGTGTGGAATCAATTTGGGAAGGTTGGTATTGCATTCTTTCAATTTTTTCTTCATTATCATTATCAAAACATGTTTGAATATTTTTTCTTTCTTTATTGATTTATTTATGCATTTTCATTGATTTATTGACTAATGTTTGACTTCAACAATATCATGCAACCTTGCCAGTCTAAGGCTTAGGATGATTACTTAGTTGTATTTATCTTTGTTGGTATTATATTGCTTGGTCTTGATTTGAGTCAAAACTTACTTGTTAATGTCATAACCAAAATAAATTATCCACAATTTCTTGAACAAGGAGGCGTTATGCTGTCTAAGTGAAAATCAATCTTTTCCTTGTTCAAATTTGTCATCTTAGACATTGTGTCATATCATCTAACTGGTGTAGTTATGCTTCCAATTTGAGTCTAGATCATTTTTAATTTTTTTTAAAGTCCTTTATTGATAGTTCAGATTCAAAATTTCACTTTTCTAAGTTCATAAGGTTGATGTGTTAAATTGGATTCACCATTTACACTTGACTTGAGAGAACTTGGGTTCAATTTCACATTTGGATTGACGGCCATTTATATACTCATTATCATTGTCATAATTGGTGGACTCAAGTCATCTTGCATATCATTCATGATTTGAGTCTTAGAACATATTTTATACTACCATTCTTATTACCATGTGGCAATGTCGTGCCACCCATTTAGTTCTAGTTTTATACTTAGGAATTTTTGCATGTTTTCACATCTTGAATTTATAGGTTTGTATTGTCTCCTTTCTAATTTGAAGGGATTATTTTTCTATTTTTTTAGTAGCAACTCATCAAAGTTGAACTAACTTTTACGATATTAATGTATCATAAAAATCTAGTCTTTGGTGTACTAGTTTTCACCTTGGATTTTTAACTTATCACACCCTCTTCCAATTCATATGATTTAAAATTTATCTAAAGGTTTTTTAAATTCATGAACACATTATTCTAGTTGTGTGTGGTTATAAGCCACACTCATTTTATAGTTATTTTTGTGCCTTATTCATTTGTTTGAAATAAAGATCAAACTCCATACCTTGATTAAATGTTTTAAGAACATTGATTAAAATCTAGTCAAATGTATAGAGCAACCCTTTTTAGACATGACTCAAAGGTTCACTCATAGTGGGGGTCCTTATGGCCCTATCTATGAGGATAAGAATTTTTATGATGGTTAAGATAATTTTGATGTCTTTTAAGACATTCATACAACAATAGGATCCGAGGAAAAGTATATTGAATACCAAGAGAACCAAGATGAATCATTCCTTAGGTTGATAGAATCTGGTGGTAGACTACCTTCAAATTTTCCTATGGAACAATTGCACACCTTAGTTAAAAAAGGAGAACAACAATGAGAGAAATTTTTCTAAAAAAATGCAAAAATAAACATACCTTCTTCTTCTAACAAAGGTAAAGAAATACTTTTAGAGTCAAAACCAACTAATTAATATCTTGTCACCAAGATTAAGAAAATAAGTCAATGGTATGCTGATCAACTTATCACAAAATTGATTGAATCTCTAGTTGCTACTTCAATTCATAATAAGGCTTCCAAAGAACAAGTAAATTTGATTGAAGCTATGCAACAAACATTGGTTGAGAACCCAATTATGACTAATCAAGGATTCTCAAATGAATAAAATAAGACATAAGAGGTTATGCAATATGTTTGGCTAGACATGAAAAACACATTATTTAATCATCAAGAATCTCTTATCACTTTGAAAATGTAGAGACCCAAGAATTTGATTTGAATTGAAGAGATCCCTCAAGACAATCTAGCTATTTTATCTAAACCAACATGTACAATGGTGAATAGATAAAGGACTCCACAAAACTAGTAGAACATAGTTAATTCAAGGCAATAGATTCCTAAGAATTGATCACTTACCTACTTGACTCAAGGAGTGAACCAAAACCAAGTCAAAGATCATAAGGTGTATATCCCTAAAAAATACATGAAACAATAGGGGTACATACCACCCCAAAAAAAACAATAGGGGCTCATTCCACCGCAACAATAATAACAAGGGAAAATACCACCCCAACAACATTATGTTCCACCCATAAATGTACCAAACATGCAAGAGCATAACTCTATGAAAGAGATTATGACACAATTAGAGATGAATAATAGAGTTAAGAAATACAAGTTAGATGAGATATGCCCATATCCATTTGATCTATCTATTTTCTAAGTTCACTTTTTATCTCATTTTGAGGCACCCAAGTTTGATAAATATAAAGAAAATGGGGACCCATGTAAACACATTCAAGCATTTTTTGTTATATGCCAAGAGGTTGCTTATAGTAACATGTAATTGATTTGATTGTTCCCATGAAGTTTAATGGGGAAAGAATTAGATTGGATACTTAAGTTACCCAAGGGATTAGTTGTAGATTGGAGTATTTGTTGGAAAAATTTATCAACCATTTCTCATACAACATAGAGCATGAATTGACCATTGTTGACTTGTACAAAGCCAAACAACTTGATGGGTAAAGTTTTAGTGCATATCTACAGAGGTGGAGAGAATTAGTGGGTTTATTTCAACATAATTTTCCAAATAAATAGTTGGTAGAAATATTTGCATAGAACTTCCAACTTGAGGTCATACATAATCTATGACTAGATTATGCTAACTCATTTGATTAAATTATCGATAAGGGTGTATAGATTGAGAAGGATCTTATTAGAAAGGGCCTTGTCAATATTTCTACATAGGGTCAAACTTCAAATCAAACCCAATCTTCTAGTCCAAAAATTATGCAAGATAAGCCTAAGGGATTTAACAACAATAAAAACATGCTTAGAAATGGTGTGATAGAAATAACACATGTATAAATGGTGCAGGCTATGCCAAACCAAAATGTATAATTATCTCCTCCTAATCCACCACCTAATTTGCAAAGACAACCTCCACAAAGAACAAACCATGGTAGTTTCATGGTCTTTAGAAAATTAGAATAACTAATTATAATAGTGTTCCAAAAGCTCATAGTAGTTAACTTGATTGCATGGCCAGTACCAAGGTCATTTCCTCAAGATCAACTAAAACTAGATTGATACAAAGAGAATGAATAGTGTAATTTTCATTGTGTTATTGGTCATGGTACCTATCATTGAATTTAATTGAAACATGTTATTTAATACCTCATTGAAAGTGGTGAGATTAATATTAAGCTAGCCCCTAATCAAGACACAAATTAGGATATAAGAATCTACAAAGACCCTTTTCCTTGACATAATCAACCACCACCAAATAAAAACAAAAACTAAGGATAGAGGTAGAATCAAAACCATAATCAAGGTCAAAATCATAATCAACATGAGCATAATCATGATCATAATACCCATAATAATAATTTGGGTTACAATAACATGCCTTATAATTATAACAACAATGTGAGATGTATTTTTGCAACACACATTACCACTATTACTATCAAACCATGTAAACCATCTCATACTCCTCACAGTACAAGACCCATCATTATAAGGTCAACACCCTCTCTCTATTAATACCACATCAAGTTTTCAAATTTTGTTGCAACTATATTTTCATGAGTTTCTATTTATAGACAACACCCTTCCTCTAATTATAATGGTTCTTTTCCAACTCAAAATTGTAGTAATGTAGATGCCTGCAATTCACCTTCTAAGGACCTTTTCCTTCATCTTATAATTATATTGGCTTCCTATCACTTCTAGATTGTGTAGTCACAAATAGACACTTGTGAGTTACTCTCCAAGGCCCTTTACCTACTTCTTCCATGGAACCCAATATGAACATTATGCCAATAAATCTAAAGCTGACTATTGTGTCAGCTAAATCCAAGCTATTTTATCATAATGTTGAAAAGCCTTATAGTCTATCAAACCAATTGAGCAAAACCCTTGCACATATTTATATCTTGGATCTCTTACATACATATAAAGTCCATAGAACTATCCTGAACAATCTTTTACAAAAATCCACTTTTCCCAATGTTATAAATCCTAAATAGTTATAGAACCTTATGGGACATTTGTCTTCATTTTTTAAAGTAATGTTGATCAAAAAGACATGTATACACTTAGAATAAGTCATAATAACCCACTGTACATTGAAGTAATAATTAAAAATCATAAGATCAAGCGGGTTATTAAAGACAATGGTTCATGGAAGAACATCATATCTATTAAGTTAGTATAAATATTGGGTTACACTGTGAAATACATTCAACTAGAGATGATCACCATCAAGGCTTACAAAAATTATGAAAGGGAGTCTACTAGTACTATTTGGTTGTCGATCATTGTTGGGTCTATTTTGCATCATACATTAATTCATATTGTGGACATTGAATTGCCTTATAACATAATTCTTAGTTATCCTTGGATATATGAAGAACAAGCCATTCTAACCACTCTCTATTAATTCCTTAAGTTTCCCTATGATGGGATCAGGGTTACTATTCTTGTTGATCAATAGATTTATGAGTATTAAAAACATTTTGAGGTTAAGTTCCAAAATTATAACTATTGTCTAGGTTCTGAATTTATTATGAAGAAAAACAAGGCTATAGTTTCCCATCCACCTCTATCCAATTATATCAACCCTAGTGATCTTGCTTCCACTTTGGCTAATTTATTTATCAAAACTCTTACAAATCAAATTATTATTAAAGATATGGGTATTTCCATGTACAGTCATAAAGACACCTTTCATGTTGCAAAGTTGCTTAAAACTGTAAAATTTGGTAAGTCTAAACCTTCAAAGAATCTTAACAGACCCACTATGATTTGGAAACAAAAGAAGAAATGATAAAAACCACTTATGGTTTTTGTACCTACTATTGTGCTAAAGATAGATCTAAAGGATTTTACCAAGGGAGACTAGTTATATTCTGAAGGTCTTACTGATTGCTTTCAAAATCCAAAGTATCTTATCCCTAATCAGATCATGGATCATCTTGATTATATAAAAAAAACCTTGGAAAATGAGTGCAAGGAATCTTGGAACCCTTATCAGTTGGAGTACCTAATTTGAATCATTGTATCATATTTATACCACCTGAGGATGACCTCATAACTCTAGATAGTTATTATTTTGAATTGATTAGTGACAAGACTCTTGGAAATGACACAACATCCCATTATAACCTTTTTGATGAGCTTGCTAACATGAAAATATTTGATTCTAATGCCATTCTAACCTCAACTATTAGAGCTTCCCATCCTAAAGCATGAACCTATCCTACCATTGGATCTTCCCATCCTAAAGTAAGATCTACCATTGGAGCTTCCCCTACTAAATTAGAATCCTATACCTTTATTGGAGCTTCATATCTTGAAACAAACCCTCATTGTTCCATATTCCTTTTCCATCCTAAACTCATTTTTGAGGACCAATAAAATTTAGTCATATGGATTGATGAGTTTTAAAATGATGAATTAATTGTAGAATACATGGGCCTAAGATATGGATTACCCATTGGTAATCACAAACAAGGATTTGATTTTTTATTAGATCTTTCAGCCTAACTTGGAGAGAAGGCAAAATTTATTGGTCATAATAAAAATAAAACATTGATATCTTTGGGTGAAAACCCCTTTGAGGTGCTCATTGATTAAGGAGAAAGTAAAGAAAAGGACAAGCCTTTGAGTGAAAACCTATTTCAGGTGCTCTTAAGTGAGAAAGTTTGTTCATCCCCTTAGGACACATAAGGTCCATCTATCCCAAGTTATATAACTAGTATAAGCATTGATTTAAAACAAAAGAAAATATTTGATCATGTCACTCTTGAGTTTTTAGAGGTTTTTGCTACTTGGCTTTTACTTGAGATGATAAATTCTGATTCGTCACACTATCTAAAGCTTTGGGAAGAAAAACAAGAAGATGTAGTAGAAGAAGATGGTCTTGATCACAATTTGCCTAAAATTTTAGAAGATAGATCCACATTCCTCTTAAAAACATAACATTATTGAACTTGAGAACCCATAAGGATCCCAAAATTATTTATCTTGGATCTTCCCTTATTGAAGCAAAATGTGAACATATTATATCCCTCCTAAGGGATTATATTGACATATTTTCATGGGCATACTCTGACATGCTAGGCTTAGACCTAGATTTGATTATAAATCACATTGTGGTCCATCCTGATACCAACCAATCAAGCAGAAATTGAGGAAGATGCATCCATACATCACCCTATTAGTTAAATTAGAACTAGAAAAGTTGTTAGGAATAGGTTTTATTAGACCAAAAGACCATGGGTATACATATTTGTATTGATTTTAGAGATATCAATAAAGCATGCCCTAAAGATGATTTTTCTCTACCCAACATTGACATGGTCATCGACTCAACTTTTAGGTATGAGATGCTATTCTTAATGGATAGATTTTTTGGATATAACTAAATAAAGATAGCCTAAGAAGATCAACACAAGAATATATTTACCACTCCATGGGGAACATTTTGTTACCAAGTCATGACATTTGGCTTGAAGAATGTTGAAGTCACATATCAACATGGCAGGACTACCATCTTCTATGACATGATCCATGATATTCTTGAGGACTATGTTGATGATATACTAGAAAAATCAAGAACAAGAACTAGACATCTCGATGTTCTACAAAGAATATTTGAGATACTTTGTGAATATAAAGTCTATCTAAATCCTATGAAGTATGTTTTTGGTGTTACTTTAGGGAAATTGCTAGGTTTGATTGTATCACAAAGAGGGATCAAAGTTGACCCTGCCAAGGTCAAGGCCATTATGGAAATGTCTCCACTAAAGAATCTTAAATATCTATGAAGCCTACAAGGAAAGATCCAATCTATACATAGGTTTATTTCTCAATTGGTAGATAAGTGCCACCCATTTACCCATTTATTGAATAAAGGGATCACATTTCAATAAGATGAATATTGTTAGATAGTATAGTCATATAAAATATAAAAATTGGTAATTTGAGAATGGTCAATAATACCCAACTCTTAGGTCCCTTTTGTTTTCTCTCATGACCATCATAGGCATCTTTTCACTAATTCCTAGTCATCTATATCCTTTTAGACTTGATCTCAGCTGAGCTAGACCCCTTTTTATATGATTAATCCATCCCTCTAGGTCCTACCATCTTAGGACAATAACACCACACTTGGACTATAGCATCATTGTCACTTATATCCACTTTTGATGCTCATATCCAAGTGTAATTTTGGCCCCAATGATCAATTCATTCTAGTTACCCATCCTTCTCCTTGTCATCCTAACTCACATTCAACCCATGACTAATAGATCCCTATAACATCCCATTCAAAGATCATTAAAAAAAGGTTGGAAAATATCACTAAGAAAACAAGAATATAAGCAAGACTACTTAAGCCATCTTCCCTATTCTTTGCATATAACCAACCAATATACGTACAAGGTTATTCAAATCTTTACACCAATCTCTAGCTACCTCAAACACCTATACTTTATCATTTTTCATATTCATACACTCTATTGCATAAAACACATCAAGTGAGAGAACTACATATGGCTTTATTCCTCTTTAGAGTATTGGTATGGAAAAGTATGCAAGTAAAAAATCAAAAATTTATTAAAAAAATTATGATTTAGAGAGACCTAGTATATGCAACTAAGGTTTTGAAAAATCAATATTTTTAAAAATTACTATTGAATTTTGAGATTTGAGATGAATTTATGAATTTAATATGCTAGTAAAAAATCATAAATTTATTAAAAAATTTACTGAAAAAATGATTTAACCTTTTTGAAAATATTGGTATATTATTCCTAATTTAGTTAAAGTGTTTGAGTATTAAAATCAATAAATATATATAAAATAATTAAGCTACTAATTTGTGTAAATTAAATTGGAATTTTGATCTTTATAAAAATAGTAATATGAGATGGAAAATAAAACTTAGTTGGAAATGAATTAATATGGCTGAGATAGGTTTTGATATTCACTGTGCAAGACTGGAACACTATCACAAAATGAGATCTGAACTTTGTTTTATGATTAGAAAGGAGCACCAAAAGTTGACAAGAGTGGAAATGATACTATAGTCTACCTTTACAGATGTTGTCATGAGGATCCAAGATTTTTAGTTTTTGTTCACTATGTCTATGTGACCTTATCTATGGAGTTTTAGTAGCTAGAAGTTTGTAGAGCTCTATGTAGAGTATATTTTTACTTCAAACCCTAGGCTCCATTATGCTTTGACTAATTTCAATAAATGGGGGTTAGTATGTATAATATTCATTGAATATGTATCCACACCCTTTATGTGGGCGTGTTATCTATATACTAATACTCTGAAGAGGGATCAAGCCATATGTAGTTCTCCCACTTGATGTGCTTTGTGAAATAGTGTGTATGAAGATGAAAAATGCTTAATTGTATGTGATTGAGGTGGCTAGGGACTAGAGTAATGATATGAATAAGCTTTTAAGTATATGATTCATCTATATGCAAATAATAGGGAATATTTCTCAAGTAGTCTTATTTATATTCTTGCTTTCTTAGTAATATTTACCAACCCCTTCTAAATGAACTTTGAATGAGATTTTATAGAGATCTATTGGTCATGGGTTGAATGTATTCACGTTAGGTAGACAAGAATAAGGATAGGAACCATAAAGATGTGACCATTGGAGTTAAAAATGTAATTGTATAGGAACATCAAAAATAGACACCCTAGGATCTAGTGCTATAGTCCAAGTTAAGTGCTATTGTCCTACAGGGACGGGACCTAGGGGATATAATTATCATAGGAAATGCACCCTGGTTGAGCTGGAATCAAGTCTCAAAAGTCTATGGATGACTAAGAATAAGAAAAAATGTGTCTAGAAGGCTCATGAGAGCATGCAAGAGGGACCTATTGGTTGGGTGTCACAAACCACACTCGAGCTACCAATTTTCACATTTTATATGACTACATTTCCCCCCCTTTATTCTAGTAATGCAACAAAGTGAAATACTAGGATAAAAAAAATAGAAAGTGTATTTGAACATACTTGCAAGAGTGAAGCTCATGAAGCTATATGATATTGGGTGTGCATAGAGAGAGCACATTGTGAAGTGTAAATATGTAAAACAAATAAAGAGTAGATTAGTTCTTACTAGATATGTTATATTTAAAATAAGAATGTATAAAGCTAGGTAAGAGAGAGAGGAAGAGAAAGAAATAAATATACCTCATCAGGTACATGGACCAATACAAAACCTATTGTGATGCTGAGTGATGTTGAGTATGTGATGAATGATGCTATACCAAGATTAATATCATGAATGGATTTGAGTGCTCAATTCCTCAAGAGTGGGTCAAGAATGCAAAGGTTGGCCCTTTGACTCCATTGTCACCCACTAAGTGAAGCTATGTGATCATGTATGTGTTAATTAATATTTGGACTATGTATCCAATCCCTCTAAGTATGTGGCTTAAGAATAAAAAAGCTAGCTAGTCCTTTAGCTCTATCATTACTCCATGAAGTGTTGCTATGAATTGATACTAATATGAAATGTGTGTTGTATGAGATGGATCTTAAAACCCATGAATGTACTATAATATGATAATATTGGAATGGATAGCCAAATGTATGCTAGAAACTAAGCCACTTTTGGCCACTCTAAAAGATGGAGATTAGGCTTATATGAAAACCAATCTAAAATTGGTGCACTAGGCTTATCTGAAAGCCACTCTAAAATGTGGAAGTGTAGGCATTGAAAATACACACACCTACATTTCTAAATATTGAAAATCCCCTTGGACCTACCTAGGACCCCATTAGGACCAACCTAAACCTATCTAGCCTCATCAAACCCATCTACACCTAGTTTTACCAAGCTAAGTGAACCTGACCTTCAAGACCCTTTTCCTCTAGACCCTGACCATCGATGGTCAGCCTTGGGAGTCCCTGACCATCAATGGTCAGGATCCGCCTCTTAACAAAGAACATGTAAACCACCTACGTTGCTTTTATAAAAATAGCTTGTCTAATTTTAGTTGTGAGCCTTTGCATGGATAAATTATGTTTAGTTGGCCTAGTTATACCTTCACTTCCACCTCTTATTTATACCTATAAGAGAAAGAGACTTGGAAGGCCAAATCCATCTATAATAATTATCAGGAGCTTAAGAATTTAGGAATTTTATTTTGTAGGTCAATCAATTCATCAATGTTATCAAACATTATCAACCATCTTATTGAGGGATGACTTGATATCACCTCTCAACCAAGATCTTAGGTACCATAACTCTACTAAAATCAAACAAGATTATACTAATAGACTAACTAAATCAACCATCCACCCAATCAACTTTTGGTAAGACAAGTACTTATTTATCAACATTCACATGATTTATTTCCATTTCACAACCAATCTATGCTTTGCCCAACTCTTAGAATCCACTTGTTAGATCTTTCCATTTAGCTATTTAGTAAACCTAGGATTGATATAGTCAACCACTAATGGTCAAACCCCAACTGTCGATGGTCAGGCTTAACCACCAACAGTCACTCTAACCACTAATGGTCACCTATGGTAGTAAAAACCAATAGCCTATTTCCACCTATCTAACCCCTACCAAATCCAAATTTTTATGTTTCTAACCACTTACAGAACCTTTTTAGATTTTTTAAAGTATATCCCAACCCCTTAATACCAGTATTAATTATTTTACCATTAATCTGATCATTTTTAGTCTATTTTCTTAGCAAGCATTCTTGTGTTCAATTTTAGTACCTTTTAATTTTTGATGCAAGTACCTTCTTTCCATTTTTGTGAACTTGATTATTTAAAACATGTGGATTGATATCCCCTAAAGAAGCTCTCACTTCTGAGATCTAGTTATTGCTAGGCAATCCATGCAACTATCTATCTAGAAAATAAGTTTGTTTTAGTGCTTTCTTATCTATAGGTTTTCCTCTCAAGTCAAAGAGGAGCTCTTCACAATCTTCTGATTCAACATGTGCACAACCAAATAAGCTTTTCAACCAAACCCATATCAAGTTTATTTTCTCTCTTCCCTAAAACTTAAAGTGAAAATTTACATGAAACAATCTGGCATGTTCAGTGGGACCTAGAGTCTTTTCTCACATTTTCTTTGCATTTGTATCTTCTTCTCTCTATCTGTGATCATAATTTAAACTAAAATTTCTTTTGGGTTTCAAATAAACTACATCCATTGCTTACTTTTAACATTAGTTCACTTTGAATTAAAGCACAATAATCTTATTGTAGCATTACTTTTATTGCACACATTAGCCAAGCCACTTTCATCAATCAAACATCAAAAAAATTTGAGATAAAGCCTAACTGGGATTTCATCACCTAACGGTGACCTTACCCCTTCCCAAAAATCCTACTTGGAGGTCATTACCAAGGGGCAAACCAACTTAGCTCTCTAGTTGAGTATAAACTCTCAATATCAATATATTTTAGCTAAGCATCTAACACCCTTATCTCTATAGGACTATGAAGGGAGGGGGTAGGCCCCAATACCAAACCATGTATTGATTCTAATATAGATTATTTTATCACCTAAATAGCCTGAAACTAACCATAGATTGCTTTTATAGTACCTGTTCTACAAGCTAAATTCTATCACACAAATTAAGGCATAAGCCAAAAGTGAGATTAAAACTAACCTCTAGGATTAACATACTTCATAGTGTGTCTCTTAATTGCCTTGATCATTTTTTTGTATTCTTCTTGTTTGAGTGGTGAATTTGTTATTGTTGTCTCTCCCCACTTCTTGTATGGTTATCACTCACCAACAATGAAGAAACCTAATAGAGAAAATCTTGTTACTTAAATAAACCTCTTCTACCTCCTCATCTATGGAGTACATCTTTGAGGTCAAAGATTCACCTCATCCATTGGGAATCCCTAATTTTCCTTGGGTATTTACCTAAGGAGACATGGAATTTACCACTTTTTAAGACAAAAATCTAGTTTCCATTTAGCACTACCTTAACACTTCCCCTCACCATATCCTAGTTTCAACTCCACCTCAGGATCCTCCTTATGGCATGCCATCCCACCTTATGAAGGGTATCCCTATTGCTATGATCACCACCCAACCTTCAACTACCTAGGTATATTTTTCTATAAACCCCTTTGATGTCATAGGTAAAAACCAACCTACCCAACCAACCCCTACCCTTAAACCTTCCACCCCTACCAATGACTCCACCTTAAGAGCCACCTTATCATTAACCCATCATGATCCACTTATTGTTGGAGATCTTCAACTAGCACTACCAACCTCCAGTTTAATGAGCTCATAATATAGCTCATTCGGACACAAGAATTCTTTTAAATCATCTCAAATAGGACACTATCTTATGAAAATCATAGGTTATTAAGTAACTATTATATGGAAAGTAGGTATTTGTTTTGTTTATGATTAACTAAAGACTAAACCTGTACTTTGCCATTAACATCTAACACAATTGCATGTTTTAGTGGTTGTTTGATTAAAAGGAATGCTCAAAGATAGGTGATTCCAACAACATATAAAGGAAGTTTGATTTTGATTTCCATTTGACAAAGTTTTAGACTCATAGGCAACGTCATTCATTGGAAAGAACAAATCTATGGACTCCACAAGCTCAAAACTATAGACTTTGCAGGCTCAAATCTATGGACTCCATAGGCTCAAATCTACGAAATCCATAGGCTCAAAACTACGGACTCCACAGGCTAAAATCTATGGACTCGACAGGCTAGAATCTATGAACTGTATAGGTCACTTCTTCCTACTTTGTAGGGTCAACTCTAAGGACTCAATGGAAACAATGAGTTGAATGAGCCAGCTAGCAACTAAATAAAAGGAGAAGAATCATTCCAACTAGTGTTTTCCAAGAAGATCAATTATTTTCTATTTTGAAGGATTTGTTTATAGTATTTTAAGACATCTAGATTCTAGTTCTATTATAAATTGATACTCCTATTTTCTTGTATAATTGGATTTCTAGGAAATCCAATCTTCTATATTCAAATGATCAGATTAAGTAAGAATCCCTATTTTACTGCATATCTATTCTAAGTTAGTTGTATCGACATATAATGAAGAACATGTTCCATTCAAGGATATAACAGATAATAGAGAATATAGAAGACAATTTTAAAAGGTGTGTTATAGAATATAGTCTAGCTGTAATTGTTTTTATGAATTATTATTAAGGTTAATTGAGTTCTGTTCCTGAATCTGAAAGGAACAAGGGCCCACTCTGCTCAGACTCAAGAATTGCTATAGGTATTTAGGTAATCTTATGTTAATTCTTGAATTTAAGTTAATTAGTATTTTGGTAATAATTGAATTTATTGAATACAATTAGATTTAGAAAGCATAAAGTATTCCTTTATTCAAAGTATTTCCTTTCCAACAAGTGTGTATTTCTTTTCTAGCAATTGTGTTATTTCTTTTCCAGCAAGTGTGTTATTTCTTTTTCAGCAAAGTGTGTCATTTCCTTTTCAGTAAATGAGTGGCTTGTCAAGTTCTTTTTTTTGTTTCCAGCAAGAGTAAATTCATTAGTTCTAGGAACATTTCTAGATAAGGATAGATTAGAACCATCACAACACCCCCACATAGTATACATCTAGATCTATTATCCTAAGCTTTACTACAAATAGCTTCGAACACCAGCCCTGGTTGATAAGACATCAATATGAGTATTGATTAAATGAGAGTTATAATGACATCTCATCATTTTTGGTGCCGTTGTTGGGGACCACAGTGTTATTAAGGTAACCATTATTGGTCTAGAGAAAAACAAATAAAATATAGAAAACCTACAAAAATTCCAAAAATATTCAAGTTGATGAACCATCCTAGAGATTCTAAAGGATGATTCATTCCAAAACCTCCACCAGAACCATAGGTTGAGACTCCTTCAACATCTTCACATAGTAAATCAGAAAACATAAGTGAAACTCATCTATAGGGATCTTCATAAATAAGGATAGAAACCAGGATACTGCCACAAGCAAGCCTAATTGGACAAATTCCTGAAGATCAATCTCTCATAGGAAGACATCACTTAGGAATTGCCAAAGATTTGGAAGAAGCATTTCAAAGATCCATAACTGAGGAAGATTTTGAAAACCTTGAAGAACCCACAAGCAATACTACAAACATCTAGTGGGAAGATAACCCTGGTTTTGAAACTTCATCTGAAGAAGAGAATATGGCTCTTCAACAAAATCTACCAAATCCACAACTGGCACAGGGAATGACTTTCTCTTTTCCTATTGCTACAGATCTTATTGATCAGACCCCCATGAAAAATATTTCACCTACAAATTTGCTAAATTTTTTAGGGAGATCTATTGAATATCCTGATCAATTTTTTTTTGAGTTCAAAGTACTGTGTCAAACCTATGACTATACCATAGATAGAAAGAAATTAAAATTGTTTCCATCTACACTTAAAGATTTAGCCATGAGATGGTTTATGGGATTACCTGGTAATTCCATTAGAACATGGGATGACATGGAAATAGAATTCTTAAAAAAATACCAAGATTAATGTAGGATTCGAAAGAGAAAGGAGGACTTCTTCAAAATTAAACAGAATAAAGATGAATCTTTAGAGGATTATTTAGACAGGTTCATATTCACTCATAAAAGAAGTAGTTATCCACTCACTGAAGAAGTCCAAAAATTGGTCTTTTTAAAGGGATTGGATGAAGACACTAGGGTTGATTCAAACCTGATGGGAGGAGGAGACATAAATAAACTAGATTTTGATCAAATTTCTAAGCTGTGTACCAACTATTCTCGAACAAAACCTGAAATTAAGAGAGGGAGAGCTTGGAAATCTAATGAAGTTGGAAAACTAATGGAAGAATTTGCAAATCTAAAGACAGATATTTTGGTAACATTAAATAGTACTTTATATGGTCTTCAAGCCAGGGCTAATGCAACAAAACCATTATCAATTTACTGTCCTAAGTGTAGACAAAAACATGAACTTAGAGATTGTCCCTTAGACAAAACCAACATTTCATCATGTGGGATCTGTGATACCACAGATCATGATACTAAAAATTGTTCATTATTGCCTGATTTGAAGAATCAAATGAAAACATAGAGCCAATATATTGATGAAATAAATTATATACAGAGACAAAACTTTGTCCCACAAAACCAGGCACAAGGACAATTCAATGCAAGAAACCAAGTTAACCCATGGATGGCACCATGGAATGTTCTAGTCCTTCCACCCTTTTAGAATCAACCTCAAATTCTACCAATCCAAAACCCATGGGGGGGACAAGAGTGGACACCAACATCTCCTTGGATGATGCCACCATCACAACAATAATGGGCACCACAACAACAGTGGATGCCATAGCAATATCAGCCATGGAATCAATAATGGAACCCACAGTGGGGTCCACAACAACAATTTTCCCAACTAAGGAAACCACCCCAACAACAAACCATTATGCCACCTCCAGTCATTTAGCAACAAGGGCAAGTAAACCAACCTCCAATGCCTGCTGAACCAATAGCAAATCCAAAAAAACAACAACCAACACCTATTTATGTCAATGAACAGGAGGAAACAATAACTATTGGAGCTATTGAGTGTTTAGATATACACTTAAGGTTAGGAAAAACCATACAAAAACCTCCAGTCATCATTTTTGAGATACCTGATGATAATGAAAAACAAAGTTATCTCAGCCAAGTACTCAAAAAATTGAAAGCAAGATGAGTCCTAAAGAAAGGAAAGAGAGCACTACTATACCAGTAGTTCCTTTTCTTGAAAGGTTAAAAGAAATCAATATTCAATTAGATTCAAACTTGGTCCATGAATTATAGAAGATCAATATTGAGGTACCCCTATTGCAAGCTATTAGGGATATACCTGAATTGAACTAGATCATTAAGAATCTCTATATTAAAACACCTGGAAGGAAAGCTAAGTATCCAAAAACCATCCATGTAGAGGGCAAGGTCGCTAAACTATTGGCAAGGAAATAATTAGTTCTGAAGTATGTAGATTCAGGAAGCCCAGTCATTACAGTCACAATTAGAGGGAAAGAAATTCCCAATGTCCTAGTGGATACAAGAGCAACAATTAACATCATGACAACTGATACCCTTCAGACGTTGTCTCTGATTGGAATGCAACCCACAACTACCATTTTACAAATGGTAGATCAATCAGTAACCAAACCCAAAGGGATAATAGAAAATGTGGAAGTGTTAATATAATCTTGGAAATATCCAATAGATTTCATGGTACTACAACCTAAAACAAAAAACTTGGGATATCCCATCATCTTAGGTAGACCATGGTTAGCTACTGTGGTAGCTTTCATAGATTGCAGATCAGGAGATATGACCATCTCTAATAGTTAAAAGTCTAAGTGTACCTCTTTGTATCCTCTTGCAAAATCATCAATTAATCATATACAAGAATTGTGAATGGATGAATTAGATAACACACTAAATAATGTGTCATCTTTAGCCATGATCACTATGAAAAAGCACTTGGAAGAACTAAATGAAACCATATATCCAGAATCTATGGACTTTACCAGGCCAGAATCTATGAACTCTACCAGACCAAAATCTATGGACTTTGCCAGGCCAAAATCTATGGACTCTGCCAAGCCAAAATCTACAGACTCTACCAGGGCCACATCTAAGAATGTTTGCAGTATAGATTCTGCTGAACACTATGGAGCTTCCACTTCACATTCTACTAACACCTCCTCATTTTATGACTACAGAATGATTCAAGAAAGTGTGAGAGAACTAGCTGAACAACAACAAACACACTTCTTAGACATGTTCCATTGTTGTTTAGCATGAGTAATCCCTCCTAGAGAAGAATTTGTTGATAACATTGCCATGTTTCATAGATTACTTCCTCATTCATGTCCTTTGAAATCCTTAATGAGTGAATTCAAACAAATCAAATCTAGTCATCCAGACACTAAACAAATCATGATACTACCTGGGAAGATTCTAAACATCAACAACTGGTTGACAAATGAGGAAGAAGAAAAACTTTTTGAAGTACTAGAAAGACATACCAAAGCTTTTGCTTGGGATTATGCTGACATGAAAGGGATCCATCCTAGCATCTACACTCATCACATTTTTATAGAATTTGTCAAACCACTAAGGCAACTACAAAGAAGGATAAACCCAACATTAAGTGAGATAGTTAAAACAAAGATCCAAAAACTATTAGAGGTTGGATTCATTTACCCCATCTCAGACAGTCAGTGGGTTTCACCTCTAGTTATTGTACTAAATAAAAATGGGAAGTTAAGGGTATGTGTAGATTATAGGGAACTAAACAAAGCTACATTGAAGGTCTATTTCCCTTTACCCTTCATTGATCAAGTACTTGATAATCTATCAGGAAAAAACTAATTTTCCTTCCTAGATGGGTTTAGTGGATACAATCAGATAAAAGTAGCAGCTGAAGACCAGGATAAAACTACATTTACATGCCCCTGGGGAACTTTTGCTTACCAAGTACTTCCATTTGGACTCTATAATGCCCCAACTACTTTCCAAAGAGGAATTCTAGCAATATTCTCTGACCTTACACATGATTGTGTTGAGGTATATATGGATGATTTCACTATTCATGGTGAAACATATGAAGAAGATCTTACCAATCTGGAGAAGGTACTAATCATATGTGAGGAACATTAGTTATCTCTGAGTCATTAAAAATGTCTATTAATGATGAATGAAAGGATAGTGTTGGGATACCATATCTCTATAAAAGACATTCAAGTAGAGCCAAAGAAACTTGAGATTATCTCCAACTTGCCCATTCCATAAAACCAAACTGAAATTAAAAGCTTTTTGGGACATGCTAGTTATTACAAGGGTTTCATAGATAACTTCAGTCAAATAGCTACCCCCATGTTTTCCTTGCTTACAAAAGAGAGTAAATTTGAATGGGATGATAGATGTCAACAAGCCTTTGAGGCTATTAAATCCAAACTCATCACTACACCAGTGTTTAGGGGACCAAATTGGACTCAGCCATTCCACATCTATACAGATGCTTCCAACACAACAATAGGAGCTGTTCTTGGATAGAAAGATGAAGATGACCACATATACACCATTTACTATATTAGCAAAAACATGACACCTATAGAAAGAAATTACACCATAATTGAGAAATAATTCTTGGCTATAGTCCATGCAAAAAACAAATTCAGACATTACATAATGGGCTACAAGGTATTTGTCGACATAGACAATTCAACCATACGATATCTTACAAACAAACCAATTGTAGGAGGAAGAATTATCAGACGGTTGCTGATTTACAAGAATTTGATATTACCATTATTGACAAACTAGGCAGATTTAATGTGGTTGCATATTTCTTATCTAGGATGAACACTACAGGTGAAGAATAACTAGTAGAAGATGACTTTCCAGATGAACAATTATTTTCTATTTCAGTAAAATCTCTATGGTTTGCTGATATAGCCAATTATCTGGCCATAGGGAAGTTTCCAATACATTTTTCAAAGAAAGAAAGAAAATGATTAATTAGAGAAAGTTCTTTTAAATGGATTAATGGAATGCTATTTAAACTCGGTCCTGATCATGTGTTCCATAGGTGTGTGACAAATATAGAAGCTTATGATATCATAAGAGCATGTAATGATGAACCAGGAAGAGGCCACTACTTAGTTCATCGAATAATACATAAAATTCTAGTGGCAGGATATTATTGGCCTCAACTCCATTGGCATGTGAAGAAATACGTGAAACACTGTGATGCATGCCAATGAATTGGACAACCAACTCTTTCAATGGAAATGCCTCTTCATCCTCAGCTGGTTTTAGAACCATTTGAGAAATGGGGGATCGATTTCATAGGCCCCATGGATCCACCATCTCAAGGAAAAGAGTATCTACTGGTATGTACTGATTATGTAACTAAATGGGCAAAAGTGGAAGTCCTAACCCATGCAAGAGAGGAAACAATAGCTGATTTCTTGTACTTTAAGATCGTGCAATAGTTTGGTGCTCTACGAGAAATAGTTTCAGATCAGGGACCCCAGTTTATGTCTAATATGATAAAACATTTCATGCAAGTATATCAGAATCAGCATAGGAAGACATCCCCATATCATCCATAGGCTAATGGACAAGTTGAAGTCACCAACAGGGAACTGGAAACCATCTTGACCAAAATTGTTGATTCCAGTAGAAAAAATTGGGCAGACAAAGTACCAAAAACTGTTTGGGCCTACAACACCACTTGTAAAACAACAACTGGATTTTCACCATATGAACTAGTTTATGGTAAGAAACCCCTCTTTTCTATAGAATTTGAATTACAAACTCTAAAGACTACTCTTGAATTAGAAATTGAGTTAGAAGACATTCAGAAAGAAAGACTATTACAACTCAATCAACTGGAAGAGATGAGGATGGAAGCATTGCAAATAATAGAAATGGTGCATCACCAAAGAAGGATTTGGCATGATTCTCAGATCAAAAAATAGGAATTCCATAAAGGATATTGGGCACTTTTATTTGATTCCAAGTTTCAGAAATTCAAAGGGAAACTATGAACTAGATGGTTGGGACCCTATCAAATTGAGATCTTTGACAATGGATCTGTTAAGCTGATTCCTATTGATGACAGTAGAAGGGCCATGATTGTAAATGGACACAGGTTGAAACTTTATCAAAAACATGTCAACATAGAAGAATTTCTCCATGAAATAAAGGATCAGGTGGTTGTTCTAGAAGATCTTATTTCTTCAAAAGAAATAACCACTAATCTGGAAAGCTCTACTTCTTTGGGCATTGTTGGCAGTCTTGGTTTGAAAACTAGCTTGCTGGCGAGCCAAAAACTGGTAAAATAAGCCTTGTCTAGAAGACTAGTTTTATTGGCTGGGCAAGGGCAAAAAGACCAAAACAATAATGCAATAAACACAAATAAATTATGGATGTCTAATCATTCCCTGCACCTAGCTTCCTTAAAATGATTAGAATATTCTTTTCTTATCTATAACTAATCCATGCGATTTGCTATGTAGGACAGATGGTGGGAAGGGCATACATCTGAGGTAAAGGTACACATAACATAATCTATTTATCCATAATTATTTAATTAACAGATTTTGATTCAAATAAGATTCTTTTTATTGAGATGACTAGGCCTTGAATTAAATTTGATCCCTTCCAAAAATGGAGGAACCATAAGATCGAATAAACATTCAAAGTGTATGGTTTGGTAATGACTATGTGTAATGATTCAATTGACACCTCATGTGCCTAATGATGATGATGTGATGTCCTCAAGTCACTTTCAAAAAAAAAAGAGCTACCACCGCAAACTTTCACGTCACCATACCCCGCCGACATTTCATTATATGACACGATGTCTGGCACACTTTCTAGAAAATCAATGCAGGCCATATAGTAGTGCATAACAATTAGTCCTACAAACTCACTCATAATTGCTACACTATTTTCCCTCCAGTGAACAACATTATTATTAGTCTCAAGTAGGTTCAAACCCTATCTTGAAAGAGAAAGCCATTTTTACTAGATCATAATTAGTGCAGGTATTTCACTTCAAATCAAACAAAAACAATGGGATAGAAGATGAGATCAAAACCAAAGAAGTCTACAAAATTTAACAAGGACAAGGTTTCTATGGAGGTATTCAGGGAAAATGGATCGTTACCCTTCATCAACAAGTTTTAGGGACTTCATCAAGAGCTGGTAAGTGAATTTGTTGTGAATCTCACTCTTGATAACTCAACTGTGCATGGTGTAGTAATTCCAATCTCGACCCAGATTATAAGTGAAGTGATTGAAGTTCTAGAAGAAGGAATGAGGGTAATAGGGATGACCTCATTTAATGATTTAATCACCAAATTAAATGGGAATGAACAAAATGGCACTTCTTATCTAGTTGATTCAAGGGGAAACACTAAGGGGGTTAGTAGAAATTCACTTCCTAAACCCTGGAAGTCAGTCACCAAATGGGTGATCAAGTGTGTTACCTGTGAGGGATAGACTAGTTTGTTAGGGGGTGAAGCTATGAAAATATTGATACACCTGAAGTATGGATGCCAGAACCCTCAATGCAAAATGAACCTGCCATACTTTTTGTATGGATCCATCTAGGTCTTGGCCACAACTCCTAGTGCTACCCTAAGACACCATGGTCTCATCCACCTGCTCATTCGGCATCATTTCCTTTAGCAGAGTACTAAATCTTGGGAGACATTTCTAAATAGTGTAATACTGAATGTTTCAAATTTACCTATAACTGAATCTATGGACTTACCTCCATCTACTCCATCAACAAGTGGTACAATTCCAGAGCAACAATCACAAGCTAAAACATCTCAGGTCATTCCTTCTACTTCCTCAAGGAGTGTTACAAGGTCTCAAAGTCAACAAATTACAGAACCTTCTCGTTCACCACAAGAACCTCAGGTATCTGAATTGTAGCCAACTCCCCTATCTAGAAGGAGAAAACTAAAATGGAAGGCTACTTCAGAACTTGAGAAGACCAAAAGTCCTATAATAGAAAAAGACATAGCCAAGTGTGGCACAAAGGGTAACCAGAAGATGAAGATGGTTGATTCTAGCTGATGATGATGAACAAGAAGCTACAGATATCTTGGATAGCCTTAAGACAACATCTCATTTTGTTGAACAAACAAATTTAGATATTGAAATAATTCTTGTTGGATAAAATTATCCACTTATCATAGAATAACTTACCACAGAAGATGTTGCAGATATGGCCCAAGAATTATAAATGATGGAGCCATCACATGTTTCAATTGACTTGCAAAGCACTAAGCAAAAAGCTGTGTATGAAGAGAAACGAGGACCATCCAGTCCAAACCATCCAATTGTATAGTTAACTCTAGAAGTATCCCAACTTCAAGCTCTGATCCAACAACAAGCACTTGAAATTATTGAGGTAAAAATTCAACTTCAAACCAAAGAACATATCACTTCTTTGTTACAACGACAACTAGATACTACATCTGAAAATCACATTGCAGAAATACAATAGTTGAAGACAGTATCTTCTGAACACGATGCAAAAATTTAGAGATTGAGAACAGAAGTATAGATGTGAGATGATGAATAGGTAGATGTTTGGGTATATGTAGAAAACCTAAAGAAAGAGAATAGGAAACTATAGAGTATGATAACTTCTTCTGAAAATCCTTGCAGCACTACATTTGTTCCTTCCAAGACATATGTTGACCAAGGATGCCAAACCACCCAAATAGGTAATTTTTCTTTGCAAATACTGGATCAAATTGAAGAAGAGTACCTTAAACTCAAATAGAAAAATAAATTTGCACATTATTCAAACAAAGAATTAGAAAAAGAAAAATAGGCATTGGAAATTCAAATCCAATAATTAGAAGACAACTTACAAGATGCATACAAACTAAGAGAGTCTCTTTTGGCCTACAAAAATCCTTCTCCTACATATAGTCTATTCTTATTTGAATAGTTTTATAGATGGAAACTCCTTAGAATTTCCTACAATCTTCCTTATAAAATCTTGCAGCCAACCACATTCCTTGAAATTTTCTATGATTCACAGCCTGATCAACAGGATTTACTCTGTGAATTTTAACTGCATGATTTCCTCTTAGGAGACCATGACCACAACAAGTCCCTAATAAATTTTCATGTGGGGGAAGTTTAGTTGAGGGCATTTCACTCTAATTTCAAGAACTAGATTTCATGGAAAAGCCAATTTGAAGAATATATGAACCATGTCCAAACCACAGGATTATGCATTAGGCCAGCTTTCTCTCTGCCAAGATTAGTTAAACAAAACTTCATCTATGCTTACAATAGAGATGAAGTAAAGACACATTATTTGCAAGATTTATATGACTACACTATTTCCTTTGATTTATTTTCTAGATAGCATTTTGATGCAGTAGTTTCTGCAACTATAAAGAGATGGGATCAATTATCAGTATCCCTAAGAAAAAGAGAAGTCATGTCTCCAAACAATATCAGGTGGAGAATGCAAAGAGAACCCTAAATCCTTGAAATGTTTATTGAATTCATAAACTTAGGAGGTGAAAATAAATGGATTGGAATGAGATATCGACCCCCTCTATTCATTATCCCTATTCTAGGATGGCAGAACTAGTCTCCACAGTCTGATGAACAATTTGATATCTAGAAACAAATGATTCAAGAGCATCAAGGCTTTACCAGCAATGTAGACATGCACATCATAGATGAATTTGATGATTATGACTTGATTAAACATTTTGAAGATAGATTCAAGAATCAACACCAAAGATAACCAGTTTGCAATGGGAGTTGCAAAAGGTAAAGTCTGGGGGAAATGATGAGCTCAGAATATAGCTCATTTTGACACAAGAATTCTTTTGAATAATCTCAAATAGGATACTATCTTATGAAAATCATAGGTTGTTAAGTAACTATTATATGGAATTTAGGTATTTGTTTTATTTATGATTAACCAAAGACTAAACCTGCACTTTGCCATTAATGTCTAACACAATTGCATGTTTTAGTGATTGTCTGATTAAAAGGAATGCTCAAAGATAGGTGATTCCAATAGCATATAAAGGAAGTTCAATTTTGATTTCCTTTTGACAAAGTTTCAAACTCACAGGCAACATCATTCCTTGGAAAGAACAAATCTATGGACTTCGTAGGCTCAAAACTATGGACTCTGTAGGCTCAAATCTATGGACTCCACAGGCTCAAAACTATGGACTCCATAGGCTGAAATCTACGGACTCGACAGGATGGAATATATGAAATATATAGGTCACTTCTTCCTACTTTGCAGGGTCAACTCTAAGGATGCAATGGAAATAAGGAGTTGAATGAGCTAGCTGGCAACTAAATAAAAGGAGAAGAATCATTCCAGCTGGTGTTTGCCAAGAAGATCAATTGTTTGCTATTTTGAAGGATTTGTTCATAGTATTTTAAGATGTCTAGATTCTAGTTCTATTATAAATTGATACTCCTATTTTGTTATATAATTAGATTTCTAGGAAATCCAATCTTATATATTCAGATGATCGGATTAACTAGGAATCCATATTTTACTGCATATCTATTCTAAGTTATTTGTATCGACATATAATGAAGAACATGTTACATTCAAGGATATAACAGATAATAGAGAATACAAAAGATAGTTTTAAAAAGGCATGTTATAGAATACAGTCTAGCTACAATTATCTGTATGAATTATTATTAAGGTTGATTAAGTTCTGTTCCTGAATCTAAAAGGAGCAAGGGCCCACTCTGCTCAGACTCAGGAATTGCTACAGGTATTTAGGTAATCTTATGTTAATTCTTGAATTTAAGTTAATTAGTATTTTGGTAATAATTGAATTTCTTTAATACAATTAGATTTAGAAAGCATAAAGTATTCCTTTATTCAAAGTATTTCCTTTCCAGCAAGTGTGTATTTCTTTTCTAGCAAGTGTGTATTTCTTTTCCAGCAAGTGTGTTATTTCTTTTCTAGCAAGTGTGTTTTTTATTTTTCAGCAAAGTGTGTCATTTCCTTTTCAATAAATGAGTGGCTTGTCAAGTTATTTTGTTTGTTTCCAACAAGAGTAAATTAATTCGTTCTAGGAACATTTCTAGATAAGGATTGATTAGAACCAACACAACACCCCCACATAGTATACATCTAGATCTATTATCCTAAGCCTTACTGCAAATAGCTTTGGACACTAGCCCTAGTTGATAAGACATCAATATGAGTATTGATTAAATGAGAGTTATAATGATAGCTCATCACCCTCTATCAAACTTAAACCATTAGTTAATACCCATTTACCAAGCTTAGGGGTATCTATCCCTTCTACTTCACCAAACATTAGCACAAAGGTCACTACCTCACCTCTTGTGACCAACCCAACTACCACTCATTCCCAATCCATGGGGTCTCCTCAGTAGTTACCTATTAAACCCAATCTAGGACACATCCCTAACCCACAAGGGTATGTACCCATTACCCAACCACCACCATCCACCTACCCTACCCAACTTATAGCCCCCACATTATAATATGTGGTAGTCAACTATCAAATAATTACCAATATGTTACCCAACCTCAACCACAATATCAACCTTACAATATTTTTGGTACACCACCTCAAATCAACTTAATGAATATGCTCATAGATAATGTGACAAACCTTGAGTGATCCATTTTAGGGGCTCATAACATCATATCCTATGATCAAATTTATAATGAACCTATTCATCCTTATGTCCCCATCAAACCTTACCCTCCTTAATGGGACTTTCCAAAATTTACCAAATTTTAGAGCAAGGAAGACCCCAAACAACACCTTAGGAATTTAAAGCATGCATGTTACATGATTTTTTATGATGATGCCATTATATTTTCAACCTTTTTTATGTCTTTATCTGACCCAACACTTGACTGGTATAGTGCCCTCACCAAGAATTCCATCTTTTCTTTCACCCAACTAGCACAAGTCTTCTTAGATCACTTTTCCATTAACATTTCTAGGAAGGTATCTATCACTGACCTCTATTATATTAGGAAATTTGATGATGAGTCCATTTATGATTTCATCACCCATTTGAAAATCTTGGTTAATCAACTTTCATTTTCTTTGCCTTAATTTGAACTTATAAAAATTTTCACTCAAGCCTATGCCAAACATATATCATGTACACTATGTGTCCAAATATTTAGAACTTTTGATGAAGCTTTTACCATGGCACATAAACTAGAAAAATGGGCCATAGATGAGGGTAAATTGAAGTTATGAAATAATAACTCTACCTTCAAGACCAATGAAACTTCTTCCTCCAAACCAAGCAACCAAGCCAATACCAGAACCAAGACCAGGGGAACTGTGAATGTCATTGTCCTTAAATTTTCCCCTCCACCCAATGTCAATCAAAAAAATTATCCCATTACCTCCAACCAAAACATGAGGAACCCAAACCAAAGCAACCAAAAATAATTCACTCCACTTGGATATTCTTTAGTTTTGGAGAAGCTACTCAAAGTTAACCTTTTACAACTTCCACCAATCAAACCTCCCTAGTAGTTTGATTCTTCTCATCTAGTACCTACTTGGTATAATGAGAATGACCTCTTTGATTTTCATCAGATAATTAGACATGATGTTAGCTGATGTAATATTTTCAAAAATGTTGTTTAGAGTCTTATCGACAAGGGGGAATTCATGTTGGATAATCCTAATGCCTCTCAAAATCAAGCTATTGACATCTTCAAGAAACCTTTTCTGAACCATGCCTCTATCAAATGTGAGAACACACAAGTTGAATATTCTCATGATGCCCACATGATTAATATGGTCCTTGACACACTTGTCTATGGGGATCCTTTCATCTAACCTACCTATTCCTCTCCCACTTCACTTGTCGAGGTGGTAGAGTCACATTCCCTTCCTTAAAAAGCCCAAACTGAGGAGGTTCCTTTTTCCTTAGCTTCTCTCATAGAGACTTTAGAATAATCAAACATCCATTTGGATAGCCTACCCAAAAAAACAACCATTCCTAACCCACCATCTCCCCTAACTACAGATCAACCCATGACTATGGAAAACATGCTCAAGGAAGTAACTCTTTATAAATACCCCTCATAGAGAAACCACCTAACCCAAACATACCTCCCTTGATTAAGTAAAAAATGAGGCTATTAACCCTCCTCTTCAACCCATAGGTGTATCCTCGACACCCGCTACCTACAGGGCTAGATAAGTGTACGGATATTTTTCTAAACTTTTTCAAAAGTTAGGTATGGTCACCAAATTAGACATGGATCAAACCACTTTTTGGAAAGAGTTGGGGATTCCTTGCATCAACAAACCTAAACCTTCTAGCATGACTCTAACCAAAAAATCCATCATTTATCCTCTAACTCTTAAACTAATCTAAACTTCTACTGACCCCTCACCTTCTCAGTCAACCAAAATAGTCACCTCTCCAACCACCACATCACCAATCAAACCTTTCCAAACTCTTGGTGCCTTCCCTTATCAGAGTTTGTTTCACCCATCCTTTAAAGTGGAATTAACCTCACCTAATCCTATACCTAGGTCTCTACCCATACCAACCAAGAGGATGAAATGATTTCAGGGTAACATGACTAAGACTTTACCTCCTTCTACTTTGCCCTCTATTTTAGGGCCTCACACTTTCAATTTTATTAAAAGGCAACCCCATTTTAACATATGTCACCCACTACCATTGGTTACACCAACCCACTTATTATATAATTCATCATCCTTCTTGAATTACTAATAGTTATACCATCAAAATTGGCCACCCCAACTACCAACATACCTAGACCAAAACCATCAACTAGAAACACCACCTTACCTAAACCATCTCTCACCAAACTTATTACCACCAACATGGCCATCTTACCAACTAAAACCATCATCCCTAAACCTTTATTACCTATAATATAATCCTTTACAACCATTATTCAAAGATTATTATAGACCTCTTACCTCACATTACCTCTTATTAGACCTTTTGATCCTCTAAAAAAAAGCCAGTCTGGTACAATGACCATCAAATTTGTTCCTATCATATGACACCTAAGCATGACACAAAGAATTTCAAATCTCTTTAGGCCATTATCCACCAACTCTATGATGAGTATGATATTTTAGTAGATGAAATTTCATCTATTCCTTCACCAATACACCTAATAACTAGTCACCAACACATTCCTAATCCCCCACTGTCACCTCAAAGTGATGAAGAATCTACCCAACCTTATATCCTACCTTTCCCCTCTATAAATACCATTAATGTGGTCACATGATCAAAAAAAAAGGATAAAGGGAATGCCAAAGTGTCCATTCCATGGACATGCGCACCTAATCATCCTAAACAAAATTAGATCCAAATCTCTACATTTGTAGCTAAGCCCAAAGTTACCATCTTAGGCATCTCGAAGGCTAACCCCTCTAGATCCATTAGGAGGGTCATTCTTAAACAACTTCACTAGACCCTAGATAAGATGAATCTTTAAAAATTTATTTCCACCTCACCCCACCATCATCAGGCCATGATAGAGGCTATGCAAGCTATTGAGGTTAGACTAGGAGACTCCCCACCTATAGAGGCCTTCATAGGAACTATCCAACTCTCCACCCTTGTTACCTTCAAGGACCTAGAGATACATTCTATCCACCTTGATGATCCATATCCCCCTTTTTTATTATATCCCATATCAACCAAACACACATCAAATGGGTTATGATCAATGGGGGAGCCAATATCAACATCATCTCGTCCCATACCTATGAGAAACTCAAGTTACCATACAATGTCATGTCTAAAACTTTAGCCATCCTTAGATCCTTTAATAACACTATGACCACTACCTTAGAAACCATCATCCTTCACATTTGGTTATGACCTTGCATGCTCCCCAAACTATTTTATGTGGTCAAAGGTGAATTCTAGTATAATGTTTTACTAAGGAGACCTTGGATCCATGCCATGGGTTATGTACTTTCCACCCTTCATCATTGTGTCAAGTTTGAACATGAAGGTCAAGTTATTACCATACAAGTTGACCCTAACCCTTTTTCAACATTCAATATGACCTACCAACCTAATGAAGTTATCTTACCTCTATCTAAAGCACTATAAACAACCACCACCAAGCAGTCACCCATGAAAGCCATAGCCATTACTTCCCTTTCCATTGAGGTATCTACTATTTTATCTAACCCCATGGATCAAATACCCATCATTGATCCTTTGGAACCCAAATTTCAATTCCTTACCCTTGGAGAATACTGCTTCTTCACCTTTTATGCCTTCTAAAATCCCCAAGAATATAGAAATCTCAACCACCAACTAGGTTATGACCCCAATGTTGGAGCCATTACCCCCTTAGGGCCTCTAAGCTATCAAACCCACTTTATATATGTGGGAATTGACAATCCACTTAACACTACCACCACTCCCTCTCCACCTCAACCATTCATCTCCCATTTTTCTTACTTGGACAACCTAGACTTTGCTAAGATATACCTCCATAAATGTGCCTAGAAAGGATTTGGATTAGGAAAATATGAGCATGACCCACACATAAAAATCTCAATTGAGACCCACAAACCTCAAAAGAAACATAGCCTTGGATTTATTCTAACCAATAAGAAGAAATCCAAAAAACCTACCACTACCATTGTAGAAGAATAAACCCCTTCTTCACCAACACCCCCTCTACCTGAGGGTGAGGATGAGGAAATCATCTCACCTAAATTTTTTTTTAACATGATTACCCCTAGCCTTTTGAATTATAAAAAGGGAGGGGCACCTATATCCATCCCTTTAATCCATCCTGAACTAGTGGGAGAAGACTCTCCTACCATTCACACTGTCTAGTGCCAAGATGATGATTTTATTCTCAGCTACCTTGGTGCACCTAATTTATCCATCCACAAATACTTACCTCTAGAGACCTCAACCATGTTGAATGAACCCACCATGGATATTTGCATAGGCACCTTAGACAACCCCCATGTTGTCAAACTAGGCCAAACTCTCACCCTTAAAGAACTATAAGACTTCTCTACCTTCCTTTAGGACCATAATATTACATTTTCCTAGTCATATGTTGACATGCCTAGTATTGACCTAGCTATTTCCAACAACAACATTATGACTAATCATAAAACCAAGCCTATCAGATAGAAACTCCATTGATTATATATTTACATATCTCTCCTTGTCAAATAAGAGCTTTAATGCCTCCTTTATCTCAACTTCATTCAACCCATTAATTATCCTCAGTGGGTTTCAAACATCATGCCTATCACTAAAGCCATAGGGGGAATATGTATCTATGTGGAATTTTATGACCTCAACCTCACCTACTCAAAGGATGACTTTCCTCTACCTAGCATTGACAAACTTGTTGATCTTACAGTAGGCCATGAGATGTTTTTAGTCATGGATGGATTCTCAAATTATAATCAAATTCTTATTACCCCTAAAGATCAATACAAGACTGACTTTATCACCCCATGGGGTACTTTCTATTATAGAGTCATGCACTCCAGTCTCAAGAATGCTAGTGCAACCTACCAATATGTCATGACGTATATTTTCCATGACCTTATCCATACAATTGTCAAAGATTATGTGGATAATGTTCTCGAGAAGTACAAACTTTGTAAAGACCTCTTAGTCATTCTCAAGATTATCTTTGAGTGAATTATCCATTATCATATCCACCTCAATCCTAAAAAAAATATTTTTGGGGTATTGTTAGATAAATTTCTAGGCTTCATCATTTTCCTTTAAGGAATTGAGGTTGATTTGGCCAAAATTAAATCCATCCTCAAGATGCTACCTCCAACTAATCTTAAGTAACTCTACAGTTTGTAAGGAAGATCTAGTCTATTTTTTGCTTCATCTCCCAACTCTCTGATTGGTGTCAACCCTTCCACCACCTCTTGAAAAAGGACATCTCTTTCAAGTGGAATGTTGATTATCAAAAGGTTTTCAATGCACTCAAAGAGTACCTTTTATCTCCACCTATCCTCACATCTTCTAAGGATGACCAACCTTTATACCTTTATATCTTTGTCACTGACCATTATCTAGGGGTAATGTTTGCCCATTGGGATGAACAACATAAAGAACAAGCCATATTTAAACCACCCTATGATCTACCAATAATTTTTCTGACACCATGGCTTCTCTTGCCTCTTAAATCCTATCAGCACCCTAAAACTCCAAAATTTCAATAATTTTCCATAACCTTACTAAACCTTCCTACACTAAATCAAACACTCCAACCATCTTTAGTGTGGAAGAGATTCTACCTAGCATTTGGTATGAACAAACCTTAGACTACCTTCACCTTAAGATCATTCCCTTTGGCCTCTCTAGGAATGCCTATTAAGCATTTATTCAAAGCACCTCCCATTACACCATTATGGGAGGAATTATTTATAAATGTGGTTTTGATGGCCTCCTATTCCATTGCCTCTATGGTCTAGAAGCCTCTCATGCTATCTAAGAAATACATGATGGTATCTATGGGGGTTACTTTAGTGGACTCACTATGGCTAAGTACATCCTCCACTTAGGCTATTATTGGCATACCCTTAACCAAGACTATTGTGATTATGTGAAAAGGTGTGTTAAGTGTCAATAACATGCTAATTTACATCATGCACCTAGCCATAGCCTTCAAGTTTCCACTAATTTTTGGCCCTTTTCACAATGGGTTCTAGACCTCATTGATGAAATCAATCCCAAATCTTCAATCTTCACAGTGATACCACTCTATCATCACTACAACTGAATATTTCACCAAATGGGTGCAGGCTATTCCTCTTGTTTTAACAAAATTTAAAAATATTATCAAATTTATCACCCATCATATAATCTACCAATTTGGTGTTCCCCATAAGATCATCATCGATAATGGAAAATCTTTCAAAAATAAACAAGTTTAAAGTCTTTGTGATGTATTTGGAATTAAATTGAGATTTTCATCACCTTATCACCCATAAGAAAATAGACAAGTAGAGGCCTCTAACAAAACCCTTAACAACATGCTTACCAAAATAGTTAATGCTTTAGGTCGGGTTTGGCACTTACAGATCTCTTTTGCCTTATAGGCATATTGTACTAGCATCCAAACCCCTACGAGTGCTACACCTTTTTCTCTTGTGTTTGGATTTGAGGTTGTATTACCCCTTGAAGTCCAAATACCTTATATTTTCATATATTTACATGACCTTATTTTATAAAATAATTATTGTCAAGAATGTTTAACTCAACTTGAGCTACTTGATGAGTGTCATTTGGCTGCTCTTTCCCATCTCTGTGTCTATCAAGAATTAATCAAATGTGCCTATAAAAAACACTTGAAGGTCCAAGAATTCAATATAAGAGACCTTGTTCTCAAGGAAAATCAACATGTAACTAATATGAATAAAAGTAAAAGGGGAAAATTTGCTTTCAATTGACTGGGACCCTACATCAAAACCCATAAGTATGGACCAGGGGCTTATCATTTATCCTCTCTTGATGGAAAACTAGAACTTGAGCCTCTTAATGCTTCACATCTACATCCTTTATTTTGTTAAATAAATGTCACAATCATCATTTGCCTAACTTAAGCTCATCTCTTACAACTGCATTCATTTCCCTCTTCTTAGGGGTAATTGACTATAATTGAATCATGTGATTATCCATCACTATCATAACCTAATCTTGAACTATGGGTACCATGGCTCTATCCATGGCATGATTCTCATCTCTTTGAGATTAGTTCCTATGGTCATTGTCACCTAAACCTATTTTCACCTACTAAACCTTCTTGTGCCCTTAGTTTTACCTTTATAAAGGTAACCCCTTGAGCATGTATAATCAAGTCTATGTAGAGAAAAATCAATATCAAAAGTCAAAAACAAATCATGGGTCACCCCTAGCATTCAAAAACTACTCCCTTAAAGGACATCTATTTCAAAGTCAGCCAAAATTGCAATTCATAAAGTAGACTACTCCCTTGAAGGACATCTATCAAAAGCATTTAGACTAAACTTCTAAAACTTGGATCACTCCCTTGAAGTATGGCCAAGTGAAGCATTTGGAAACGTTATTAATTTATTAGAAGCTTCTTGTATCGATCAACTTCCCTAACCTTAAAGTATATTCCAAATAACAACCCCTAAGAAAAAACAAAAGTAATGAGAAAACCAAAATCGTCTCTCATAAAAACACAATAATCCTAGAGGCCTACAATTAGATCTCCTTAATAAACTTCCCACATTGATCAGTCTATAATATTATATATAAGCATATACTTGTTTATACTAGCTCTTTGGAAGCCTACAAAATATGCATGCTAGTCTCATAAAAGGTTCTAGTTTCACCCATTCTCCCTCCACATATCATATACATAAGACTATGAGCTTACTTAACACAATGTGATCAAGATACCTATTTACCAACCTATGCATGCTAATGCAAAGCATTTGAAAGGCTTATTTTTAGTAAGCCAATCTAACTTCAGGTTTTATTTTGGTCCTTACCAATGAAAAGGCATCATGTTCCTTTTCTTATCTTTTATCAGTTCATGTGGAGACACCTCTCAATATTCTTATCACTTTCCTAAAAATCTAGTTTGTTACCTACTTACTTCATGCATTTTCATCTTTTTCCATATTTAAATTTTACCTCTATGAGCATGAATAATGAACATCACATCAAAATCATGACATTATGAATTATGCCCACAAACAACATCATCTATCTATCTATAATCAAAACAAAATGAAAAAGTATCATCTCATCCACTAACCCCCATAACATCATGTGAGCATATATCATACCATAAATAACACTAATTACACCATTCCTCATCAAAAGCACAAAACACAATCAATGAGCAAAACATCATGACAACATATGCCATTTGTCAATCTATCCATTTACCATAACATTAGCAAAACCCATATTATCACATTAATTCATGCCAAACACATCAATATAACCATTAACAATGCCATTACATTATCATATAACATACATATCCCATCACATCCATGAATAAAATCAAAACATTATAACTATTTTTCTAGCATCACATGCCTAAGCTTCTAGGTCAAACATCTCATAAAACATGTACAAAGAGGTAACAGATTATAAACCATAAAACATAAACATCATGAACCATAAGCATACTTAACATCATGATCCATACACCATACACATTGAGTAATCATAAATAAAAACATATAACAATGTATTAACCCTTTCTCAAAACCATATACATCTCATTGCATCAACACACATGTTGGTATCAAAATATTATACATTTATCAAAACATGTCTGAACATGGTCATAGGGCACCACTACCACTAGCCCTACTTGTACTTACACTTGGTTCTATGCCACTACCACTAGCCTCACTTATACCTGTGATTGCACCTATACTTAGTGGGGGTCCCCCTAGGACCCCTACCTAACTGACTATAGTAGCCTACTATCTTGGAGTAGCTATAGATGGCCCACCAACCAAACTAGCTATATAATCCCCATACCACATCATCTATGGTAGTTGATCTATCACCATTGCCTCATCATATCTGAGGTCATCCATAGTAACTAGATAACATGCTTAGGGCACTATGTCTAGTGGCCCTCTTACTACTACTTTGGTTGATCCTACCCTCTACCTCAATAAATCCCTCTCACTTATAATAGTAGTAAGCTAACTCTATAATGTGGCTACTTATCCCTGTAAGGCCTATACTTATGCCTAAGATGTAACTAATACCACCCTTGCCCATCCATCATGGCCTGTGAGATCTAATGCCATAGGCCTTATGCCTTTGTCATCTATATTAGCATCTACAACTACATATATGAGCTGATACTAGGACATACATCCATCTATATATCTAGAATCATCTAGAAGAGCCCTAATAGGAAGATCCTTAAAACCACCATCTAGAATTATCGAAGTAGGCCAGGGCACTGGCAATTGAACCTTTGAATCCTACCTCCTATACTAGGGAAATAAACTCAAGACACCCTATACCAAAATGAACTATTAACATACCTTATCAAATGGAATCATCTCAACGTTACCCTCTCATCTACCCACTATTCACCTATAACTCTGAAGGGTAAGGGTCTTCCTCCTATAGTCTGACCATATTATAAACTATAGGTATAGCCTCTAGGTGATGTCTCCAACCACTAGTGCACCTAGTACACCCATGAAATACTCAACATCTTGGAAACCACCTCTTACATTTAATGTAGCCATATCATCCTTCCATCACATGAAGCCAATAAGAAACTCTATGTAAGTATAACTGACCTATGGAAATCCTACTGGTCTCAACACCCAAATATGCTCATAGGCCCAATAATGTAGAACTAGGCTGACACTGAGATCATATCTTTTGTGGTGCCTAAACCCCCATAACTCCCTATAGATTTGCATGAGAAAATTAGGGACCCAAATAGAAACTATCCTCCTAAGTAATAACTCAACCAATACACCTAGTAACACATAAAAAAACCTCTTTCTACTTAAATCTAGGAGCCCAAAGCATGTAGCCATAATCATCAACCTCCTCTCCTCTAGAGATATCTCATATAATGTTATGTAATTTAACCCTCCAAAATACCATCAAACCTGGTCACTATCATCCTCAACATCCTCTAGGAGAATAGTTATCTCCCTAGTCAGCAACAAGAAGGTATTCATAATAGGATCCCATCTCTCAATGAGTGCTATAATCATGGATGCATCCCTGGGCATATGCTAGTAGTGCCTCATCACCCCAACCCTAATTATTCCATGTGTGTTCAATCCTTGATGGTCATCCCATCATGAAGCACAGGGAAGATACATGGCACATAGTCATACATCTGGATCTACTTCCTAGCCTATGTCAAACCATATACTTAGCTCAGTTCCTAAAACTAGTCTCATATACCCTAGTTTCTAAACAAACCTAACCCTAATCTTATCTTGAATAGACCATTACCCACTACCTTCACCCATTACCCTTAATCAAACTATTTACCTTAACCCATTAACCTACCCATTTTACCCTAACTTAACCCATTGACCTACCCATTTTACCTTAACCCTGACCCATTACCCTTACCATTCACCTAACCCAAACCCTAAACAATCACATTAACCCTAAAAACTTTACAATATCCATTACCATAATCTAATGTAAAACCTAAACACCTAACCAAACCCTAAAAAACTTATAAAAAACTCTAATCATATTGACTATCAACTATTGGAAACCCCTAATTCCTAGGGTGTTAATTGTTGATGGTCAGACCTAATCATCGATGGTCATCTATGGGTCTTCCATGGTCAGAATGCCCCAAACCCCTAAAGGGAAATGCAAAATCCCAACATGCAATAAACCTACTTAAATACCTAGCTTATCACCTACCCAAACCGAATCACCCACCCATGATGTCAATTTGTCATTTTACCCACAATTTTTCATAAAAACCCTAAAAACATTACCTATGACATATAGACTAGATAAACTAGTCTACACCTACCCCCCTAAGCACATTTAAATAGCTAATATCAAACTAAGCTAGGAAATTCACTATGCCTCATACATCATTCCTCAACTACCTCCATGGTCTGAGCCCATGAGTAGCTACCCAGTCATGTCTTCATACTCCCTACATCCTAGGCCCATGTAATTAACCCTCACACTTCAATCCAACAAACACTCACCACCTCAATAGTCTCTCTCCTTACACAACATTGAAATTTCTAGAGACAAAGTCAATAAGGTATGATAGTAACAATTCTAATACTTACTTTTGTTTTTAAACTTTTATTCATCTAGCTTTTTAGGGTTTCCCTTGATTGTCGATGGTCAGGGTGACTGTCAACACTCACCTTCTAGGGACACTGACTATCAATGGTTAAGAAACCCTAAAAAAAACCCTTTTTTCACTTTCACCTATAAATTACCATTTAAAATAAACTACAACTAGCTTTTCCTACTTTTGGAAATACCCTTCTCCCATTGACCTGACCACCTTATCACCTCATCATTGGTTTTTTTAATCTCCTCTAACACGTAATTTGAGACACTTTTTTCTTGGTCTTTTAACCATAGTACCAACATTTTCATGTTGACCCTTTCAAAAATTTCATCACTTCACACATGTCAACTATCTTGTGTCTTACCGAGAACACTTCCTACTTCATATACCTGTGACACTTGACCCATTTTTTTCTCTAAGAACACTTCTTGCTTTAGATACCCATCAAAAACACAAAAATCAGTTAGGAGACTTGAATTTATGAGTGTTACTAACTACCACACCTAGAAGAGGTCACATGGTTCACTTATCCCTCATTGTTCTTAGCATTAATCTTTATTTTTACCAATGTTGGCAATTTTAGTCTTTGAATGATTTTGGATACCACACCTTTTTATCACATTTTATGCATAAGTTTACATCTCATATGCCTGAGCTTATGTCACCACCTCATGACTAAACATATACCACTTATCAAACCTATACCCATTTCAATTTTACCTCATCGACTCTCGATTTGAAGGGGAACACCTCCTATTATCAGGGCAACAAGACCCTTGACCCATAATCCATTTTTATTTTGTAGCTTGTTCACACAAGCTACACAATAAAAAGGGGTAAAATAGAGACACCAAAAATCCACACATCTATATTTTTGAATGTAAAAAATCTCCCTAGACTTACTTAGGACCCCCTTAGGACCAACCTACACTTATTTGACCTCACAAAACCCATCTGCATCTAGTTTCACCAAGCTGAGTGAACTTAACCTTCAAGACCCTTTTCCTCTAGACCCTAACCTGATGGTCACCGTGATCATCGATGGTCAGCCTTGGGAACCCTTAAAATTCAATGATTAAAATCTACCTCTCAATAATGAACATACAAACCACTCATATTTATTTTCTAAAAATATCTTGTCTAATTTTAGTTGTGAGCCTTTGCATGGACAAATTATATTTAGCTGGCTCAGTTACACCACTTCCACCTCTTGCTTGTACCTATAAGAGAATGGAGCCTAGGAGGCCAAATCCATCTACAATAATTATAAGGGGCTCATGAATTTAGAAATTTTATTTTATAGGTCAATCAATGTCATTAGTGTTATCAAACATTATCAACCATCTTATGAGGAGCTGACTTGCCATCAACTCTCAACCAAGCTCTCAAGTATCATCACTCTATTAGAATCAAGTTATATTTCACCAACAAACTAATTGAATCAACCATCCACCCAATTGACTTCTGGTAAGACAAGTAATTATTTGTCAACATTCACGTACTTTATTTCTATTTTGTAACCAATTTAGCCCTTGCCCAACTCTTGTAATCCACCTATTAGATTCTATCATTCAACTATTTAGCAAACCTAAAATTGACACAGTCAACCACCAATGGTCAGAGCCCAACCATTAATGGTTAGGCTTAACCACCGATGGTCACTCCAACTGTCGATGGTCACTTATGGTAATAAAAACCAATAACCTATCTCAACCTATCTAACCCCTACCAAATCTAATTTTCTATGTTTTTAATCACTCACAGACCCCTTTTATATTTTTCAAAGTATACCTTGATCCCTTAGTACTAGTATTAATTAATTTACCATTAATATGATCATTTCTAGTCTATTTTCTTAGAAAGCATTCTTGTGTTCAATTTAAATACCTTTTTATTATTGATGCAAGTACATTCTTTCTATTTTTGTAAACTTGATTATTTAAAACATGTGGATTGAGAACCTTTAAGGAAGCCCTCATTTTTGGGATCTAGATATCACTAGGAAATCCATCCAATTATCTATCTAAATTTTTTTTTAATGATTTATTATCTATAGGTCTTCCTCCTAAGCTAAAAAGGAGATCTTCATAATCTTCTAATTCAATATGTGCACAACCGAACAATATTTTTGACCACACTCGTATCGAGTTTCTTTTCTCTCTACCCTAGAACTTAAAGTGAAACATTACATGAAACAAGAAGTTAGGCTTGTATGAAAACCACTCTAACATGATGCCAAATACATACAGATAGAATAAAGCATGTAACTACTTAGAATACTTGGATAGTGCTGAGCTCAAAAAGAAAATAAAATAGATGCGCCATACACATTGCCCCCAATCATTAGTCTCTAGAACATATATTCTGATCTAGAAGTTATACCAACTATCGTATCTAAAACTGAAAGTGAGACACATCATGCCATACATGATTCCCTCTATATCTAAAGTCTCTAAGCAAAATTTTACTAAAAACTATTGATTCTAGATTGGTCTTATTGTGTAAAACTATAACTGAACCTACTTTTTTGCCTACTTCTAGAAAGTTTGTTTTTCTTGCTATTTGGATAGGAGTTCCAAAAATGGATAGTAGTGGCATTGGTGCTGTAGTCCAATCTTGGCACTATTATCTTAGGCCAAATTTGGTAACTATTCTAACATTTTCACTATCTACCTAGTCTATTTTAACTATTTTGATGTTTGGTTATTGTTTAGGTATTCTAAATGTTAGATTTTTGACTATTAGGAGCTCTTATCTCTACAACAAAACCCCTATTTATTTCTCCCTCTTTTGAGGGTAGGAATGAAGACCCTATAATGATTTATCTTATAATAAATATCCCTATAATTGTGTTATACTATAAAGATACATGATATAACAATGATAATCGATAAGATATCTCAAGATATATCATGGTTTGTAATGAGAGATTGATAGATCAACAAGGGTATGCCTAGATAGATATAACAATGTAATAACATGTGCAATATACTAAAATGGAACTAGAAGTATAGTTATTTAATAGTTATTAGTTATTATTTTTCAAGGAGGGATGGAGCATAATGTCCATCATGGCATCCAAAAAAGCAAGATGTAATGCATAATGTGGATTAATGCATTGCAAACAATAAAAAAAAACAAGCAAGAAGAATAAAAGGCAAGAAGAAATAAGCATACAAGTGTGGCCAAGGGGCCAAAAAAATAAGGGACATAGGTACATGCCACTCATACTAAAATGCAAGCATACAAAACATGTTCAAATGCCACATACACATATAATTGAAACAAACAAGGTTAACATGGAAGCCACAATCACATAAAAGAGTACAGGCAAAGCACATTAGCAAATGTCTTAAGGCACACACATGTATAGAAGTAAAAGACATTGGAAAATGTCCTAAGTCACACATAATACATAGAAGCAAAAGACTTTAGCAAATGTCCTAAGGCACATATAGAAGACAAATAGGAACTAAGAAATACAATCGTATCTAACTATGTAAAACAAGAAAGTAAAGCATGCAAATACTAGAAATAAAATCACACCTAACTAATCAAATCAAGAAGTGAAAGTATGAAAGACATGTTTGTACAATACTAGGTATATGCTAAGAAATAAAAAAGTGCTATATACTAGTGAGTGTTAATAGAGTAATCTATGTAAGCTAGTAAATAATGTACATCATCATGATAACTAGAATGTGTGGTGTAATAATGACATAACTTTGATGGTGTAGTCATGTAGAAGATACCCCTAGTGGGTAGATATATCAATATGTGTCTTGAATGTAGAAGTGGGATACCCCCTCAATGGGTAGAGTGAAGCAATCAAGGATCTAGATGTCACTAAACACACTCAAAAAAGATCAAGTGAAGAATGGCAATGTACATAAATTGATAAACAATAACATAGAATAGCAAATGTAAGTTTAGCATGATAGTAGAAATGTAAATCATGGATGATGCATATAATCAAAATAATTTTAGTGTTTTGACATATTTGAATGTTTTTGTATTTTGAAATGTTATATTATTTTTAGATTTTTGAGATATAAGTTATGTATAATCAATCATTAGGAAACTATGTACAAGAACATTGAGAAACTATGTATAAGTAATACTGAGAAAAATGATACTAATCAATGAGTCTCATAGGAGACTCCCCATCATGGTGTTCTATATCAAATAAAGGAACTGTGCATGATTGTGAAGCATAAGGGAATGACTATGAATATGACATTGAATATTTAGATTCATTATCAATATCTAGGAAATCATAATAATTTGTATTGTTTCACTCATCATTATCATCTTGATTTTGAATTAATGGAATGATAATGTTGAATTTTGTTGTATTTGGATCTTTTCATTTGATAAATTATGTCTATGAATGATTTCCTTAAGATGTTCAATAAATACCAAACCTTGGTGGTAAACATTATCAACTACTAGAATATGAGTAGTGATTCCTTGAGCATGCTTTTCCAACTCTTGACCTTCATAATCAAACTATTGTAGTTATTTTTGACCAAACCCATACTGATTTGAGATTTGAGCATCATTTTAGAGAGGTAGATTTGTATCTTTTTCATGCTTTACCTATGCTTGTGGTATTATTTATTACTTTGATTTTACTTTTTGATCATTTTATTATTCTGAGTTATGCTTTGGTAACCATTTTTGTAATGTTTCTATATTTGACACTTTGTGAATGTGTTCCTATGTCATTATGGATTGCTTGACTGATTTATCTTGTATAAGGTCCTCATTAGCAATTATCTATTATATATGTTGTTTCAATGCCAAACATGAATATGTGTGATGCCCATGCATTATATGATATGCACAATAATATCTAGACATTCTCTCTAGAAGTAGAGGATGTAGTTTGATCTACTTATATTTAATAATTTATCTTACTACCTCAATTGAACTCTTATTTGATCTTTGAATGATTTTTGAATCACTAGTTATAGAGTTACTTTGTTGTGATTTCTTATTTTGATATGTAAATATTGTCACTTGAACTTGCACATAATGAGGAGATGGGAAAATATTCTCCTCATTAAAGTGAGATAAGAAAACCACCTCAAGGTTGTGGGTATCATTATTAGGAGGTAGATCTCTAGATTAGGGGTTAGCTCCTCTTGATGTATCAATAAAGCTAAAATCCTACTACTAAACTTGCAGATGAAAAAGGATATAGGTAACATGAAATTAAACCTATTATATGGGGGTGATACACTAAATTCTCTACTCATACCTTTAACATGCACTTGGAACCAATAACAAGTTACATATACACTTCACTTAATATCAACTCTCTCTCTTACATCAATGCTTCAACATGGGGTCTAGGAGATAACATAGGTAAGGAAGACTTAGACAATAGCCATTCTAAGACAATCTATTGAATTATATATTTAATATACCTAAAACCTCACTTGACACTTGTTGTTGGCCTGCAAGAAAGATATCACACTAGGTACTAATAGGAGTAACATGTGAAGGTAAATAGACATCACACTTGCATAAGACTAAACACTATCACATACACTTAGTGAATTATTAGAATGAGGTAAAATTAATTGTCTTTATTGATTCAAGGAAAAAATTTGGTAGGGATTCACCATACCCAGGTTGAGAGATCCCTACAATAGCCAAGAAGGCTCAATTTATAGAAGAAATGTGAAGATATAGAGAAGGGGAGTCCAAGGGTCACTTAGACATGTGTAAAATTGCTCAAATTAGTTTAAAATGCATGAGGGAGAGGTATGGGGTGAGATATGTAGTCTTAGGAGTTAAAAATGTTATTTTAAATCATTTATGACCTATAGAATAGTTTAGAAACTCCTTTCCATGCACAAAAAACTACCCTTGACAATTGGCCTTCAAAAAATACTTTTTAACTACAACTAATCAAATCTAATGATTTTTATAATTAGGATGGGTTATTATTAAGTATTTACATGCATTGGAGAGGTTATTGATCATCCCTATCATTCTAAAAATGCACCATCATCTAAGATAGTCCCAAAATATCCCTTTTCCCTATACCTCTCACACTTGGCACCAAAAATCTTCAAATTTTGAAAACTAATCCATACACATGGATGGATGAAAATTTTAAAATGTGTACATAGCATTAGTTTCATCAAATAGACCTTAAAAGGCCTCCCAAATGAAGTTTCACCATTTTTTATAAGTGTTCACTGCTTGTTCCTTGTGATTGGCCAAAATGAGAGAGATAGAAAAAATAATGAGGAGGAAAGATAGATAAAAAATGAGAATGAGTACGTATAAAAAGTCCTAAAACTTCTCCCTAAAGTGATTTGGTCTCTTGAAAGTTTTCCATGCCTGTAAAACATAAAAAATGGTCAAAATAAGCCCTGTTTTACCTTATTGCATATAATTTCATACACCTAAGTCACATGTGAAAAATATATGGAGAGTCCTCTACATCATCCATGTGTTTTCATGGCCTTTCCTTGGCATTAAGATTCTCAAATTGTAATATCTTCCCAATTAGGTTTGTGAGGAGGGTTTGCAAGGGTTTTGAGTGGTTTCTAGTCTTAACATTTATTCATAAAGAATAGACATTAAAAACCTATCAAAATGTCACTTTTTAATTCTTTAGGACCCTATCCATCATCCCAAAATATATTAAAGTCCCATGCAAAGGTATATGAAAGTTCCAAGCACTTGAAGGTAACCATTCAAGTTAGTTTTGCATAATTAATAGGGTTTGAGCACATTCTAAGACAAATGATGGCTTATTAGTGGATTTAATAGAAATAAAAGGTTGTAAAGACTCTGAATATGCCCTATAAACATTATTCCATCATTATAATGGTTCCTTTGAAGATAGAAGTAAAGTTGACCCTTGTTTTGGAAATATGCTTATACCTTACCAACTAGGTCTGCTTGTACCTTAGACTCAAAATGGCTCTAAAATGGATTAATTGGCCTAAAAATGATTTAAATAATTCATTTTAACCTCCATTAATGTTATTCAAGTCATTATAATGTTTTCTTAAGTCCCAAATTGAAAGTGACCTCCTATTTAGAATTAGGCCTATTCCTTGCCTACTAGGTATGAATGCAAACCTCCTTGTGTAGGGCACCCTATTTAGTTAAAGAATTTATAGGAAGATTTATCATGATACATTGGATTTTTTATATATATTCAAAGATCCATTTGATCTCACTTGACCTCTGGTCCATGATTTGACCCATTTCTTCTTCAAACTATCTCCTTAGGCATGGAAAAACCACCCCTAATATGAAAATAGGGGTATGATACCCTTCCTATTATTAAAAAATAATAATTTTAGGTTATTAAAAAACTCACAAGGGTGTTCTATACCAAAAATAATCCTTCAAATCCAAGTTTTAGACCTCCATCTAACACCATTTCTAAGGTAGACTTTGGAGTGCAGGACAGTGTGTAGGGGTATTATGATGACAATATTTCTTGCACGTTCTATATTCCTTACTTGGTGAGAATGAAAATTTATGGTGAACATATTGTGAAAAAAACATGGTGTGAATTAAAAACCATTAATTACCACATATCACTATAAACCTTCCACCATACAACCTAAACCTGTAAGATGAGCTCTCCTTTAGGTGTCTGATTATGTTTCTCATTTAGAGACCCCTATTATAGGTGAATTTGGTATGGATTATGATTTAAAACAAAATATAAATATACCTTTTAATTTTTTAAATATCATAAAATTTATCCTCCATAATTTTACAATAATAGGCTCAACTTCTTACATCAATGCAACTTTTATTCCCAAGATTAGGATATGCTAATTAAGGACTGAGACTTCCTGTAGGTCTAGGTCCAAGTTTTGTTTGATGTTTATGGATCTAATATTGATGTTTATTAGGTTATATAACCACCATTTTATTTTATTACACTTTTTAAGCCTTCAAACTAGCATTACTTTGTGCTTAGGTCCTCAAGGAGGACATCCCCTATCTTGGCTGTGTTTTATACATTTGTCATGATTATAGGTGTATTTTGTGATGTTTAAACTTGCATGAAGATGATATAATTTATCATGAGGTTCTTATGGTCACCAAAAATTCTATTATCTCCTTATAAAATAGAGAATAAAAATCAAAACTTAACCTTTAGCTCACTATTTGAAACTCTACCTGTAGATGGCCTCTCCTAGGCCTATGTACAGATAGAGGGGGGTATGTGGCAGGTTATCACATCAAGAGTCATATTAATTTGACCTTATTAGATCTTGAGTGACCATTGAAACATTTCATAACCATTAATATATGGATAAATGCCTAATATGTAATTTTTATGGAAAAAGACCAATTTTTGATCTCAATCATGTAGAGGTCTCTGAGTGTATTCAGTGTTTTTCATGGCATCTTTGGCATCTTCAAACATCATCTTAAACTTATCCATCCTCCTTAAATTCTTTAAAATCCATCGTATATGGTAGATAAAACATGATAATTCTATGTAGACACCTTAGGGATCATATAAACATGTTTCATGATATCTCAAAAAGCCTCCTAAGCCTCTGTTTGGCCATTTTAGGGACTGGGACACTAAACTCAGTCTTCACTTCTAGGAAAGTTATTCATGACTTGTTTTCCATTATATCACTTTACATAAGTTTTTTGTGGCCTTTTAAATATGCAAAGTTTCTAGATAGGTCTCATCACATGATTTGGCACTCCTTAGAGCATCTTAGCTCCCTGTTTAAGCCCTTTTATAAGTGTGCATACAACTATAACAAGTAGTGAAGGAAAAGGTGGACAAGGTGCATAGTTTAGGCTTGAAGGTTCCTTCTTGATTCATAAAATTAAACTTCACTTCAAAAAACTTGAAACACATTCAATTCCTAACATTAACATTAGAAACGTCCATTCAAGTCACTTGTAGGTGCATTTTTTGAGCAAAAGGTAGAAACCATGGTTTAGAGAAACAAAAACCTTAAAAAAGACATTAATAAGCATTTGAGAAATAAAAACCAATATAAAAAATGAGAACCTATATAAAATACCTAAGAGACACATGGAAACACTTCACTTATCAAAATAAATCTAAAGTTTCTAAAACTAGCTCAAAAGGAGACCCCCTCATGGTTGAACATGCATAAAAATCTGCCTAAAGTGTAACTAATTGTTCATATATTGGGATACACCAAATTGAAATTTATTTTTATGAAAATTAATTCCACTTAGATTAAAATCCACCCCTAGAATCACTCCTCCCAACTCCACTTGTACGGCCCATGCCAAGTGCTTAAAGTCCTTTCTTTGCTTACCAAGAGAAAATAGAGGAAAAGGAGTTACATATGAATTTTTTTACATTATCCTTGAAAAAAAAACATGGATATTAGTGTGAGGAGGTCAATAAACACTCCACCCACATTTTTAGCTAAAGAACAGATCATGGGAACTGTACAAGTACCCAAAAGGGCCTAAAAATAAGGAGAAACTCCTATTTTATGACTATAACTAATTCTTGGTTGACATCTAACTTCACCTAACATGATTATGACCTATTACACATTTAAAATCACCTTGGTGATAAATTTTCCCTCTTGGAAGTCTGTACAAGTTAACTAATAGGCTAGAAAGTGGCCAAAAGACCCCCTTCTGCACATGAGACCTAAAAAATGACCAATTTATAATTTAAAAACAAATTTAAACATGTTAAATAGCATATTAGGATAATTTGACACAAAATTATCCTTTTACAAAGTTTTAAAAAGGCTTGATCATGTTTGAATTTGGTTGACTAGGCCATTTTAAGGAAGGTGAGCTTAGACAAGGACTAGGACAAGGCCAAGTAAGGTAATAGACCAACAATGACACCCTATAAGACTTATGGGATCCTTATGAAAAAGTTAAAAATGATAGGGGTTGACCCCTTTTGACTAGAAGTCAAATTTGGTCAATAATTTGGAAACTTCTAGGGGTAACATGCTTGCCTATGTTAAGGACCAGTAGCCTTATCCTATCCATTAGGCAAGGGAGTCAGAATACACTTGGAAATATCAAGAATAGACCTTGAAAATATCAAAAATATAGTAATCATACCTCAAAACACACAAAGGGAAATAAAAACACACAAAAAATACCAAAGAAAACAAACTTGTGCTACTAAGCACTTAGGGGAAAACAAAACACAAATGAAATCAAACTAATATGTACACCTAACTTGATATGTTTTTCTCCCTCCTGGATCAAAGGGAAATATTTTTAGGTCTCCTTTATGACAAGAAACCTCATGGTACCAAACAAGTGGTTTATTGAAGTAGGATCTTGGTGTCTCATCCCTCTTGTTTACCAATTTGATTGGCATGTATCCAAGTGGATCAAATTCAAACATGTTTCTAACATACATGTACTCATCTTACTCCTTGAAAAATATCTCATGTTGGTACTTCATGCTAGTGTAGTCTATCAATGCATCAAAGGCTACAATCTCATCATTATAAGGCTCATTTCCCCCTAACCCTCTTGGTATGTATCATGGACCAAATCATCTTTCTATATCTCTTCAAGAAGTTTGATAAACTGATTCCTAGCCTCATCATGACTCTCTAGAGGAAAGGTGGCTGGTATGATGTTTGAGTTGAGACAAAATTCTTATAACTCATCCCAAAAATCATCACTTTCTTGTTCAAAATCTCCCTCTCTAATGCATGTATCACACCAACCTAATTTCTCTCCTTCTTGATTAAACATAAGGGTCTCTAGCTGCTCAAAAACATGCTCTTGAACCTTATTCAACTTAGGTCCCATAATCTGGTCACTATATTCATCAAAGCAAAAGGAAGGTTCATCAAACAAAGGGGAAGAGAGCTCAGCATGCTTACATTCTTCATCATCAAATGTTGAAAAGTTAAGTTTGTCAATCTCATCTTCATATTCTTGGAACATTTTCATGTAGGTGTGACCTATGTCTTCTCCTTGAACCATACCACCTTCAAGGGCCACTTATTCAACCTTAGTCTCATGAAACTCTCCTAGAACATCCCTTCTTGAGAAATGTTTTGAATATGTTCTCCATCTTTGGTGATACCTTAAAAGGGGGTGTATATGATGATCTCATCCTCATTGTCACTCATGTGATCCTCTTGATCAACCATAAATTATATTCTCTCTTCTTCACTTGCATCTCTTAAAATAGGTTCCTCCTTAAGAAGGATTTAAGTGGAGGGTTGATGGATAGGTTCATGAATTTGAAATGAAGGAGATAGGATATAAAAGACAGTATAAGGTGAAGGAAATGAAAATGGAGTGTATGATGAAGGAGAGGACTTATGAATGGTCTTTGAAAAGAGAAAAGCACTAGTGAGCTCATATAGAAGTGCACTCTTGGGCTAGTTGGAAAGAAAATCATTTACATGAGTAGGAATATCACTTTTCCAATGATGTCCTTGTGTATAGTTCATGATAAATTCCTATTTCACATGACAAGACTGATAGGAATATGATTGAGAATGATAGACATCAACATATGATGGGTAGGGCTGAAATTTGGGCTGGTAGAAAGGTGCTTCTTGGTAACCATTCTCATAGGACTGCCCAACATCTTGATGATGACTAAGAAGGTAACCTATTATAAGATTGATAAATTCCATATTGGAGATGATGAAGGTCATATTGGGCTTGATAAAGATCAAAATAAGGTTGATAAGGATCATGAATAATTTGACCAAGTACTTGCTCATATTGAAGAGGAAGAGGCAAAGCTTGCAATGTTTCACCAACTTGTAGAGGGAAAAACTCAACATCAAGATTAGTCATTAAACCTTCATTTGGAAACTAAGACATAGAGAAAGATAAAAACAAACTTCAAATGGAATACCTAGCTACTAAATTAGCTGATTCAACTTCAGAGTCACCATTGGTGTTTGGAAAAGTGCCTCTCAAGGCTAATGTGTTGAAGGACAACACCAAAAATACTCTAATTCTTAGAATAAAGGTCCCACTGGGCATGCCAAAAACTATTCTCACTTGAAATTATACCCAATGAGGAGATGGGACAAGCTTATCATCATTCAAGTGAGATAATGGAACCACCTCAGGGCTGTGGGTATCCCTATTAGGAGGTGGATCTCTAGATTAGGGGTTAGCTCCCCTTGATGTATCAATAAATCTCAAATCCTACTACTAAACTTGGGGATGAAAAGGGATAGAGGTAACATGAAATTAAAACTATTGTATGGGGGTGATACACCAAATTATTTGATCTAATCATACCTTTGACATGCACTTGGAACAAAGAACAAGTTACATATACACTTCACTCAATATCAACACTCTCTCTCACATCAATGCTTTAACATGGGGTCTAGGAGATAGCATTGGTTAGGAAGACTTAGGTAATAGGTATTATAAGATACTCTATTTAATGATCTATTCCATATACCTAAAACCTCACTTGACACTTCTTGTTGACCTAAAAGAAAGAGATCAAAACACACTAGGTACTAATAAGAGTAACATATGAAGGTAAATAGACATGACACTTGTGCAAGACTAAACACTATCATGTACACTTAGTGAATTATTAAAATTAGGTAAATGTAATTGTATTTATTGATTCAAGGTAAAAATTTGGTATGGATTTTCCATACCCAGGTTGAGATATCCTTACAACAACCAAGAAGGCTCAATTTATAGAATAAATGTGAAGATATAGAGAAGGGAAGTCCAAAGGTCATTTGAACATGTATCAACTTACTCAAATAATTTAAAAATTCATGAGAGAGAGGGATGGGGAAATATATGTAGTGTTAGGAGTTAAAATTATTATTTTAAATCATTTATGACCTATAAAATAGTTTAGAAACTCCTTTCCATGCATAGAAAATTACCCTTGACATTTAGCCTTCCAAAACTACCTTTTAACTAAATTTGATCAAATATATTGATGGTTATGATTAATAGGGGTTACTAACAGGTCCTCACATGTATTGGAGATTCTCCTAATCATCCCTATCATTCTATCCATACACCATCATCTAAGATAGTCCTAAAATAGCCCTTTTCCCTACACCTCTCACACTTGGCACCAAAAATCTTCCAATTTTGTAAAATGATCCATGCACATGGAGGTATGAAACTTTTCAAAGTTTTAGATAGCATTATTTTCATCAAATAGACCTTAAAAGGCCTTCCAAATTAAGTTTCACCATTTTTTCCAAGTATTCACTGCTTGTTCCCTGTGACTGCCCAAAATGAGAGAGATAAAAAACACATTTAGGAGGTAATATAGGTAAAAAAATAAGTATGAGGACCTATAAAAATTCCTAAACATTCTCTCAAAAGTGATTTGTTTTTTTTAAAGTCTTCCATGCCTATAAAACATAAAAAATGGTCAAAATAAGCCATATTTTACCCTATTCCATATAATTTCATATACCGAAGTCACATGTGAAGAATATATGGAGAGTCCTCTACAAAATCCAAGTTTTTTCATGTCATTTTCCTATCATTTGGATGCTCAAATTTCTATATCTTTCCAATCAGGTCTGTGAGGAGTATTTGCAAGGGTTTTATGTGGTTTTTGGTCTTAACATTTATTCATAAAGAATAGATATTGGAAACCTCTCCAAATGTCACTTGTGTCTTCCTAATGACCCTCTCCATCATCCCAAAATATCTCTAGGTCCCATGCAAAGGTATATGAAAGTTACAAGCACTTTAAGGTGACCATTCGAGTTAGTTTTGATAGTAGGGTTTGAGCACTTTCTAAGAAAAATGATGGATTCCTAGTGGATTTCCTACAAGAAAAATGTTTAAAAACCTTTTAATATTCCCTATAAACATTATTCCATCATTATAATGTCTCTTTGAAGATAGAAATGAAATTGACCGCTGCTTTGGAAACATGCTTATACCTTGCCAACTAGGTTTGCTTGTACCTTAGACTCAAAATGGATCTCAAATGAATTCATTGGAATAATTTTTTTTTAAACACTTAATTTTAACCTTCATTAAGGTTACCCAATTCATTATGATGTTTTCCTAATTCACAAACTGAAAGTGACCTCCTATTTGGAATTAGGTATATTCCTTGCCTACTAGGTATGAATGCAAACCTCCTTATGTAGGGCACCCTATTTATTTCTAGACTTTATGTAAATATTTATCATGATACATTGGATTTTTAACATCTATTAAAACCTCCATTTGATCTCACTTGACCTCTGGTCCTTTATTTGACCCATTTATTCTTCAAACTGTCTCTTTAGGCATGGAAAAATTGCCCCTGCTCTGAGATAAAATAGGGGTATGTTCCCCTTCATCTTTTTCAAAAATAATAATTGGAGGTGATTTCCAAAATACCAAGGGTTTTTTGGCGATAAATCATCCTTAAAATCCATGTTTTAGATCTCCATCTAACACCATTTCCAAGGAAGACTTTGGAGTGTAGGACTGTGTGCAGGGGTGTTATGATGACAATGTTTCTTGCATGTTCTAGCTTCTTTCCTTGGTGAGAATGAACCTTTAGGGTTACCATATCATGAAAAAATCATGGTTTTAATTAATTTAAACCATTAATTACCATATATCACTATAACCCTTCCACCATACAACCTAAACCTGCAAGATGAACTCTCCTTTAAGTGCCTGACTATGTTTCTCATTTAGAGATCCCAACTGTAGGTGAATTTGGCATGGATTAGGATTTGAAACACAATATAAACATCACATTTCATGTTTTAAATCTCATAAAATTTATCCTCCATCATTTTCTAAGGATACGATCAAACTCTTACACCAATGCAACTTTCATTCCCAAATTAGGCTCTACTTGTTAAGGATTCAGACTTCTTGTAGGTCTAGGTCCAAGATTTATTTGATGTTTGTGGACATACTCTTCATGTTTCTCAAGTTATATAAACACCCTTTGATTTTATTCCACTTTTTAAGCCTTAAAACTAGCATTACTTTATGCTTAGGTCCTCAAGAAGGACATCCCCTATCTTAGTTGTGTTTTATGCATTTATCATGATTGTAGGTGTATTTTGTGATGTTTGAAATTGTCTGAAGATGATATAACTTCTCATTAGGTTTTTGGGGTCACCAAATTTTTTATTATCCTTAGAAACTATAGAATAAAAGTCAAAACTTAACCTTTAGCTCATTATTTGAAACTTTGCCTGTAGATGGCCTCTCCCAACCCTGTGTATAAACAAAGGGGAGTATGTGGGGGGTTATCACATCAAGAGTCATCTTAATTTTACCTTATTAGCTCTTGAGTGACCATTTAAACCTTTTATAATGAATCACATATGGATAAAGGCCTAATATGCAAGTTTTATGGAAAAAGTCCAATTGTTGATCTCAAGCCTGTAGAGGTCTCTGAGTGTATTCAATGTTTTTCATGGCATCTTTGGAGTCTTCAAACATCATCTTCCACTTATCCATCTTGATTTAAATTTTATAAGGCCATTATATATGGTAGAGATAACATGATAATTCAATGTAGACACCTTAGGGCTCATATAAACATGTTTCATGATATCTAAAAAAGCCTCTTAGGCCTCTATTTGGCCATTTTAGGGACTGAGACACTAAACTTAGTCTTCACTTCTAGGAAGGTTCTTCATGACTTGTTTACCATTCTATCAATTTACACAAGTTTTCCATGGTATTTTCAATATGAAAGGGTTATATATAGGTCTCATCACATGATTGGGCACTCCTTAGAGCATCTTAGCTCCCTATTTAAGCCCTCTTGTAGGTGTGCATACAATAATAACAGGGAGTGAAGGAAAAGGTGGACAAGGTGCATAGTTTAGGCTTCAAGGTTCCTTCTTGATTCATAAAATTCACTTTCACTTAAAAACACATGAGACAAATTTAATTCCTAACATTAACATTAAAAACCTCCATTCAAGGCACTTGTAGGTACATTTTTTGAGCAAAAGGCAAAAAACATGGCTTAAAGCAATAAAAAGCTTAGAAAATAATTTCATAAGAATTTTATCATATAAAAAACAAGATAAAAATGGAAAACATGTATAAATTCCTTGAGATACACATGAAAACACTTCACTTATCAAAACAAATCTAAAGTTTCTGAAACTAGCTCAAAATGAGACCCCCTCATGGGTGAACATGCATAAAAAGCTACCTAGAGTGTAACTAATTGTTCATGAAGGAGGATTCACCAAATTTATTTTTATAAAAATTAAGTGCACTTAGATTAAAATCCACCCCTAGAATCACTCTTCCCAACTCCACATGTATGACCCATGCCAAGTGCTTGAAGTTGACCTTTCTTTGCTTGCCAAGAGAAAATGGAGGAAAAGAAGTTGAAGATGAATTTTTTTACATTATCCTTGGAAAAAAATTTTATTATGGGTGTGAGGAGGTGAATATACACTTTAGCCACATTTTTAGTTGAAGATCAGATCATGGGAATCGTATAAGTGCCCAAAAGGGCCTAAAAATAAGGAGAAACTCCCATTTTCTAACTATAACTAATTATTATCTGACATATGAATTCCTCTAACATGATTATAACCTATTACACATTTAATCTCACCTTGGTAATCAATTTTACCTCTTGGAAGTCCGTACAAGTCAGTTACTAAGTTAAAAAGTGGCCAAAAGACCCCTTTTTACATGAGACATAACAAATGACCAATTTATGACTTGAAAACACATTAAAACATGTTAAATACCATATTAGGACAATTGAAACAAAATTATCCTTTTTACAAGGCTTGACCATGTTTGACTTTGGTTGACTAGGCCATTTCAAGGAAGGTGAGCTTAGACAAGGACTAAGACAAGGCCAAATAAGGTAATAGGCCAACAATGACACACTATAGGACCTATGAGAACCTTATTAAAACATTAAAAATGATATGGGTTGACCCCATTTGACTATAAGTCAAATTTATTCAATAATATCTTTACTTGCAACCAATTGATTAGGTGAAGGTGCATATACATGATTAACACTAGGGTGCCTTTAAGGCTTTGGTATTATAATGTTATAATATTTTCATGTAATATCTGATTTTAAATTTATAAATCTTAAATTAACTTACTCATACTAGTGATTTTATCTCTTAGAGTCTCATAAATGCAAACCCTAGTTGCTTTTGATTGAACATGTAAGCACATATGTTGAAGAAGTTTTGAAGAAGCTATAGGCTGAATGTATGCATTATGAATAATAGTATGGGCTGCCTCACCTTTAGAAGGGGTGATAACATAAACCTAGTTAGGGGAAAAGTATCTATCACCATCTTGGGGGATAGGAGGAGAAAGAAACTATTTTTTGTCCATAAAATATGACATTGAAACTTGATAGGTGGTAGTTAGCTTATGTAAAAACCATGTAGCCAAGGAGTTAGGTGTATCTAGGTAGAAACCATGTATATGGGATGAAATTCATGTAAATATAGTTATAAGATATATAAAAATATGATTATAAAGAATATTCCATAAGAGAGAGAGCAAACAAGGGATAGAGAGCATGAAATTGTGCACTAATGCATAAATAACTTTTACATGTTCTATGATATGTCTAATATGTATGGAAAAATAAACTTGAAATTTTTTCCTTATGAGAGATAGAAATAAAAGGGTAGAAAGCATGGAATTATGAATTAATGAATAAAGAGATTTGACTTGTAACATAATATTTCTAACATGTTTAGCAAAATAGAGTTGGAAATTATTTTGTATGAGAGATAGAGACTATGCAAAAGAAATATTGAAATCTTATGCATGCTTAGCAATAAGTTTTGTAATATCATCCCTTATTATGAAAATTAAGCATGAATGGGAAAGAATGAAACTTTGCATTAACATATGGTAAACTTCATCATTCATGTAAATGATAGGACCAAGTATGGTCTCCTTATTATTTGCAAGAAATGCAAGAAATATTTTGAAATAAGTGAGTTTCATTTTTCTTTTGATGTGCAATATGAGTTTAGATGTAATGTGATACCTCAAGAAGCAATGGGACCCATTATATGCAACTAGGGTTTTAAAGATGATTATTTGAAAAATTACTATGAAATTTTAAAATTTAAAGTGAATTTTTGGGTTAAGTACATAAGTAAAAAATCAAAAATTTATTGGAAAATTTTTGATTTAGAGAGACCTAGAATATGAAACTAGGGTTTTGAAAAATAAATATTTTTGAAAATTACTATTGAATTTTGAAATTTGAGGTGAATTTACGATTTTAATATGCTAATAAAAAATCAAAAAACTATTAGAAAATTATTGGGAAAATACTGGGACTTAATATGGGCAACTAGGGTTTGAAAGAGTAAACAATGGTCAGTCTTCCCAAAACATAGAGAAAATAGTTATAAATAATAATACAAGGGAAACTAAGTCTCAACAACCCCCTATAGCAGCCCAAGCTACCTCTATACCACCAACTAAAACTAGTACATCTTTGTCTCCTAATGTTGTGGCCCTTATATAAGAGATACAATCTCTTCAATCCAAGGTGTTACATCTTGAGTAAGGTGCCTCTAGACCTACACATGATTTAGATTCTTTTGATTTATTACATACACTATTGGCACATCATATAGCTCCCTTACCATAAGGTTTTGTTCAACCCAAACTTACTCTGTATGATGGAAAGGGTCATCCAAAGACACATTTGAGAGATTTTCATGAAGCATGCTTAGACTATTTGCCAAAATACTAGTTACTAACCAAGCTATTTTTACAGAGCCTAAAAGATTATGCTTTACAATGGTTTTACAATCTACCAAATCAGTTACTTAATGCATTCAATCCTTTAACTGACATGTTCCTAGCTCATTTCAGTGTTAACATTGGTAATAAGGTTTCATATGCCCAAGTTGCACAATAGAAAAAAATGTCAAATGAGCATCTCATTGATTATGTTCTCTGATACAAGGCATATTTAGTTGAGTTACATGCTTTGAGAAACATGATTGGTGTATACAATTCTAGAGTTCTAGCTAGACCTTCCATCCCTTCTCAGAGTAAGAGATCATTGAGGATGATTTAGATTATTATGCACTCTTTATCAGAGCTTACATTCATTAGTATATTATTCATAGTTTTCTTATAGATAATGGATCCATCATGAACATGTGCACTATGACATTAATACAACATTTGAGATATTTAGAGAAGGATATTACCCTAATAGACATAATTATCAATAGATTTAGTGGGCACATATAGATTTCATTAGGTGAGATCATACTTCCTTTATAGGTTAGCCCAGCACATGTGGCCACACCATTCACTATTATTCCTAGTGTAGGAGTCTTTGATATGTTACTTGGTCAACCATAAATTTAGAAACTTTGAGTAGTACCTTCTATAGTTCATAGATGCATAAAATTTATTCATGCTAATTAGGTTGTTATAGTTGGTGGAGTTCCATATGAGTTACCACTCCCCACTTTAGATCCATCTATTATTTCATAAGCACCAATTTTAGTTTTTCCATTAGTTATAGTTCCTCCTCTAGTTCTAATTTAGATATAGTTGAGGCATCAATCACTAGCATAAAGAGTTCATACACATCCACAACTTTAGGATTCTAGACAACTTCCAGCTATAGTGTTCACATCCAGGTTAGTATCATTGAGATCTCATGTATCTACTCATAGAGCACATATTCATAGAGCTTCTCCTACTATGATATGGGTCCCTAAGAGACATCTAGTTAAATCCACTTCTTAGAGTTATAGGGGGACTCCACACTCAATTTTTACTTCAAAGATTTTAGAGAATTTATAACATTTACAACTTTAGAGCCACAATATTAGAATTCCCATCATGCTTCATGATCACTCATAATTCCTCTCCTTGATATAGGACACCATGATAGGGAGTCTCCCATAAGACTCATCAGTTAGTATCATCTCTTTTTAACCTTACTTGTACATAGCTTCTCTTCAAAATTCTTGTACATAGTCTTCATATGATTGCTTATACATAGTTCATAACATTTAAAAAATACAAAAACATTCAAATATATAAAAAATATAAAAATAATACAACATATGAAAAACACAAAAACATTCAAATATATCAAAATTATAAAAACATTCAAATAATTCAAAAAAACACCAAAAACATTTTGATTGTATGCATTATTCATGCTTTACATTTATACTGCTATGCTAGACTTACAACTACTATTCTATGTTATTGTTTATCAATTTATCTACATTACCATGCTTCACTTGATCTCTTTTGAGTGTGTGCAGTGACATCTACCTCTTTAATTACTTCACTCTACCCATTGAGGGGGCATCCTACTTCTACATCTATATATACATTGATATACATACCTACTAGGGGAATCTTCTATATGACTACACCATCCAGGTTATGTCATTCCTACACCACATACTCTAGTTATCATGTTGATATATATTACTTATTAGCTTACATCGATTACTCTATCGACCCTCATTAGTATATAATAATCGTGTATTTATTAGCATATACCTAGTCTTATACTAACATGTCTTGCATAATTTCACTTCTTACTTTGATTAGTTAGATACGATTGTATTTTTAGTTATTACATGCTTTAATTTCTAGCTTAATGTAGCTAGATTATTTGTATTTCTCAGTTCTTATTATATCTCCTATATGTGCCTTAGGACGTTTACCAATGTCCTTTTTTTCTATTCATGTGTGTGCTTTAAGAAATTTGCCAATGTCCTTTGCTTATATTTATGTGTGTGACTTAAGATATTTGCTAATGTCATTTTCCTATACTCTTCTATGTGATTGTGGCTTTCACACAAACCTTACTTGTTTCAAATCATATGTGTATGTAGAATTTGAACATGCCTTATATGCTTGCCTTTTAGTTTGAGTGATATGTGCCTATATCCCTTATTTATTTGGCCCCTTGGCCACCCTTGTATGATTATTGTTTCTTATTTCTTGGCTTGTGTGCTTGTTACTTGATTATTTTTTAATTATTTGCAATGCCATGATCCACATCATGCATTATCTTACTTTCTTAAATGTGATAATGGACATCATGCTCCATCCCTCCATAAAAACTAAAAACTAACACTTATAGTTCTAATTTAGTACATTGAACATGTTATTACATTATTATATCTATCTAGGCATACCCTTATTGATTTAACAATATTTCAATACAAACCATGCTATATCTTGAGACATCTTATTGATTATCATTACTGTATCATGTATCTTTGTAGTTTAACACACTTTCAAGTCTCTTTATTTTGAGGTAAGTAATTGTAAAGTCTTCATTCCTACCCTTATAAGAGGGGGAAACAAACAAGAGTTTTATCATAGAGATCATATATCCTACGGGCCAAAAAATTAGCTTTAAAACACTGAAAAAAAACAACCAGACATCAAACCAGTTAGAATAGATTAGGCAGATAGTGAAATTTTATAATAGTTATCAGATTTAGCCCAGAACAACAACACCAATATTGGACTATAGTGCCAGTGCCACTACTATTCATTTTTAGTGTTCCTATCCAAATAGTAGAAAAACTAGACTTTCCAAAAGAATGAGGAAAAGTAGGTTTAGCTACAATTTTACATAGTATGACCAGTTCAAAATCAATAATTTTCAATACATTTTTTCTTAGAGAATCTAGATATAAGGCAAAATATACATGGAATGATGGCTCTCACTTCTAGTTTTAGATACGGTAGTTAGTATAACTTCTAGATTAGAATTCATGTTTTAGACATCAATGATTTGAAGAGATGTGCATGACATGTTTATTTTCTTTTCTTTCTGAGTTCAACATTACCCAGGTGTTCTTAATAGTTACATGCCTTATTCTATATCTAGGTGGTTAACATAATTTAGAGTGGCTTTCATATAATCTTAACCTCCACATTTTGGATTGGCTTTCATATAAGCCTAGTGCACCAATTTTGGAGTGACATTCATACAATCCTAATCTCCATCTTTCAGAGTGGCCAAGAGTGGTCTAGTTTCTAGCATACATTCTGCTATCCATGATAACATTGTTAGATCACAATACATTCATGGGATTCAGGATCTATCTCATATGACACATATTTTATACCAATATTAGTTCATAGCTTCACTTCATGGAACAATGATGGAGCCAAAGAACTAGATAGCATTTATATTATTGAGCTACCTATTTAGAAAGATTGAACACATAGTACAAAGATTGAGTAACACACACATGATCACTTAGATTCACTTAGTGGGTGATGATGGAGCTAAAGGGTCACCCTTTACATTCTTGAGCCACTCTTAAGGAATTAAGCACTCAACTTTGTTTACAATATTAATTTTGGTATAACATCATCCAACATTACTTAGTGCTATCCTACATCACTCATCATCATAATAGGTTTTGTATTGGTTCATGTACCTTATTAGGTGTATTCATTCCTTTCTCTTCCTCTCTTTCTTACACAACTTTATACATTCTTATTTTAGATATAACATATCTAGTAAGAACTGATCTAATATTTGTTTTTATTATAGATTCATACTTCACAACATGCTCTCTCTATGTACACCTAGCATCACACAACTTCATGAGCTTCACCCTTGCAAGTAAGTTTAGGTACATTTTCTATTTTTCCTTTATCCTAGTATTTCACTTTACTATATCACTAGAATAAAGGGAGGGTAAATGTAGTCATATAAAATGTAAAAATTAGTAACTAGAGCATGGATAATGACACCCAACCCTTAGGTCCCTCTTATTTTCTCTCATAACCCTCATAGACATATTTTCACTGATTTCTATTCATCCATAGCCTTCTAGACTTGATCTCAACTGAGATAGACCCCTTTTTCTATGACTAATCCATTTCTCTAGATATTATCAATGTAAGATAATAGTGCTACACGTAGACTATAATGTCAGTGCCACTCTTGTCCACTTTTGATGCTCCTATCTAAGTGTAATTTTGGCCCCAATAGTCAATTCCTTTTCATTCTCCATCCTTTTCTTTGTTAACCTAACTCAAGCACATTCAACCCATGACCAATAGATCCCTATAAATACCCATTCAAAGATCATTTGGAAAGGGGTTAGAAAATATCATTAAGCAAGCAAGAATACAAGCAAGACTACTTAACCAATCTTCTTTATTCTCTACATACAACCAACTAATATACTACTTACAAGCTTATTAAAATCCTTACACCAATACCTAACCACCTTAAGTACATACAATTTAGTATTTTGCATATTCATACACTCAATTTCACAAAGCACATCAAGTGAGAGAACTTCATATGGCTTGATCCCTCTTCAGAGTATTGGTATGTAGGCAACATGTCCACACAAGGGGTGTCAATACACGTTTAGTGAATCTTACACATACTAACCCCCCTTATTGAAATTAGTCAAAGCATAATGGAAGATAGGGTTTGAATAGAAAATCTACTTTATAGGGAGCTCTACAAACTTCCAACTACCAAAACTTCATAAACAAGGTCACACAAACTTGGGGACCAAAACTTAGAAAGCTTAGATCCTCAAAACAAAAGTGGTAGAGGTGGAATACAATGTCAATGCCACTCCTGTCCACTTTTGATGCTCTTGGTCAATCATAAAATGAAATTTAGATCTCAATTTGTGATAGTGTCCCAATCTTGCATAATAAATATCAGGCCTTATCTCAATCGTATCAGTCAGTTTTTAGCTAAGTCTTCTTTTCTCTCTTATTAATATTAAAAAGGTCAAAATTTCAATCTAATTTACATAAATTAGTAGCTTAATTATTTCCTATTTATTTATTAATTTTACTGCTTAGATCCTTTAACTAATTAAGAATAATACACTAATATTTCAAACCCTAGTTGCCCATACTAGGTCCCAGTATTTTTCTAGTAATTTTCTAAATTTTTACTAGCATATTAAAATAAAAAATTCACTTCAAAATTTAAAATTCAATAATAATTCTCAAATATTTTTATTTTTCCAAACCTTAGTTGCATATACTAGGTCCCATTAAATCACAAATTTATCTATAAATTTTTGATTTTTTACTTGCATATCTAACTAAGAAATTCACTTTAAATTTTAAAATTTCATAATAAATCTTAAAATAATTATTTTTCAAAACCCTAGTTGAATATACTAGGTCACATTGCTTTTTGAAGTATCACCTTACATGTTTGTAAGATCCATATCCTTTTTATGCACATTTTAGTTACTTGTTAGATTATATCTGTTTAATATTTTATACTATTATCCAAACTATTTTTCTTATGCCACCTAAGTTCCTTGTATTTCTTCCTTCGAGATGAAGTGCAATACTTAGTGGAAATCCTCCTGAATTCACCCAGATTCCTACAAATCAGCCATATACCATGGATAAACAACCAACTCAAGTTCATGTTATAAATTTATACATCCAGATTACACTAATTTCAATGAGGATAATTTTGAAAAAGAGAAATATAAGAATAAAAATGATGATACAAACACTGATGTTCATGATCCACCACATCATACTCTTGATCAACTTCTACCAATTATTAATAATGAAGTTATCCTCAACAAAGATTTGATCCTACAATTTTTTTGAGAAAGACTCTGAGATCAACCATGAGATCTTACTCTTATTTTAGAATTTATTATGGAAATAAAAAAGGCTAAACAAGTTGAGTCTTCCATTCCTTCAGAGCAACAAGTTACAAATGACACTATGAGGGTAACTATGTCTCAACAACCCCTTATAAACCCTAGTATAAAAACCCTAGAAACCTTAGGGTAAAATTTTTACTGATTTTTCTTATATTTTATTTTTATTTTTTAAGTACATAATAAAATAAAAAATTATCATCAAATTTTAAAATTTTGTAGTAATTTTAAAATAATTTTCTTTCAAACCCTAGTTGCCCATACTAGGTCCCAGTATTTTTCTAGTAATTTTCCAATAATTTTATGATTTTTACTAGCATATTAAAATAAAAAATTCACCTCAAATTTCAAAATTCAATAGTAATTTTCAAAAATATTTATTTTTCAAAACTCTAGTTGCATATACTAGATCTCTTTAAATCACAAATTTTCCAATAAATTTTAGATTTTTTACTTGCATACTTAACTCAAAAATTCACTTTAAATTTCAAAATTTCATAGTAATTTTTCAAATAATCATCTTTCAAACCCTAGTTACATATACTAGGTTTCATTGCTTCTGGAGGTATCACCTTATATCTAAACTCAGATTGCACATCAAAACAAAAATAGATCTCACTTATTTCCAAATATTTATTATATTTCTTGTAAATAATAAGGAGACCATACTTGATCGCATCATATACATGAACGATGAAGTTTACCATATGTTAATGCAAAGTTTAATTCTTTCCCTTTCATGCTTAATTTTTATAATAAGGGATGATATTACAAAATTTATTTCTAATCATGCACAAGATTTCAATATTTCTTTTGCATACTCTCTCTCTCTCTCATGCAGAATAATTTTCAACTCTATTTTGCTAAACATGTTAGAAATATTATGTTACAAGGCAAAGCTCTTTATGCATTAATACACAATTCCATATTCTCTACCCTTTTATTTCTATCTCTCATATAATTTTTTTCAAGTTTATCTTGCCACACATATTAGACATATCATAGCACATGTAAAAGTTTTTTATGCATTAGTGCACAATTTCATGCTCTCTATCTCTTGTTTGCTCTCTCTCATGTGGAATATTATTTATAATAATATTAATATATAACTTATAATTCCATTTACATGAATTTAATCCTATATACATGGTTTCTACCTAGATATACCTAACTCCTTGGCTACATGGTTTTTACGTTAGCTAACTACCACTTGTCAAGTTTTAATTTCATAACTTATGCACAGAAAATAGTTTCCCTCTCCTCCTCTCCCCCAAGAGGGTGATAACTACTTTCCCTCTAACCAGGTTTATGCTATCACCCTTAAAAAAGGTGAGTCATCTCATACTATTGTTCATAATGCATACATTCAACGTATAGCTTCTTTAAAACCTCTTTAACATCGTACATGTTCAATCAGAAGCAACTAGGGTTTGTATTTGTGAGACTCTAAGGGAGAAAATAACTAGTATGAGCAAGTTAATTTTAGATTTACAAACACAAAATCATATATTACATGAAAATATTAAAATATTAAGAAATAAAATTATAATATAAAATTCTCAAAGGCACCTTAGTGTCAATCATATATATACACTTTCACCTAGACAATTGGTTACAAGCAATGTTACATATCAAAATAAGAAATAAAAACAAAATAACTATAGAACTAGTGATGAAAAAAGCATATAAAGATCAAATAAGAGTTCAAGTGAGGTACTAAGAGAAATGATTAAATATAAGTTGATCAAACTACCTCCTTTACATCTAGTAAAAAGATCTAAATATTATTGTGCAGATCATAGAATGCATGGGCATTACATAGATTCATGTTTGGCATTGAAATAACGTATACAATAGATAATTGATAATGAGGAACCTATATAAGGTAAATTAGTCAAGCAATCCACAATGATACAAGAACATATTCACAAAGGGTCAAATTTAGAAATAATACAAAAGTGGTCACCAAAGCATAACTCAGAACAATAAAAAGATCAAAAATTAAAATCAAAGCAACAAATAGTACCAAAAGCATAGGTAATGCATGAAAAATATGTAAATACACCTCTTCAAAATGAGGCTCAACTCTTAAAGCAGTATGGGTTTGGTCTAAAATATCTAAAATAATTTAATTATCAAGGTTAAGGGTTGGACAAACATGCTCAAGGCATCACTACTCCTATTATAGCAGTTGATAATGTTTGTCACCAAGGTTTGGGATTTATTGAACATCCTAAGGCAAATCATTTATAAACACAATTTATCAAAGGAAATGATCTAGATACAATAAAATTAAACATTAGCATTTCATTGGTTCAAAATCAAGATGATAATGATGAGTGGAATAATATAAATTATTATGATTTCCAAGATACCAATAATGAATCCAAATATTTAGTGTCATATTTATAGCCATTCCCTCATGCTGCACAATCATGCATGATTCATTTTTTTGATATAAAACACCATGATGGGAAGTATCCTATGAGACTCATCGATTAGTATCATTTCTTCTTAGTATTATTTATACATAGTTACCTTTTACTTATACATAGTTTCTTAATGATTGATTGTACATAGTTTATATCTCAAAAATTCAAAAATAATATAACATTTAAAAATACAAAAACATTCAAATATGTCAAAACACCAAAAATATTTTGATTGTATGCATCATCCATGCTTTACATTTCTACTATCATGCTAGACTTACATTTACTATTCTATGTTATTATTTATCAATTTATCTAAATTACCATGCTTCACTTGATCTTCTTTAATTGTGTATAATGACATCCAAATCCTTGATTGCTTTACTTTACCCATTGAGGGGCATCCCAATTATACATTTAAGACACACATCAATATATCTACTCAATGGGGGCATATTTTAGATGAATACACCATCCAAATTATGTCATTCCTATACCACACACTTTAGTTATTATGATGATATACATTATTTACTAGCTTACATATATTACTCTATCGACACTCACTAGTATATAACACTTGTGCATTTCTTAGCATATACCTAGTCATGTACTATCATGTCTTGCATACTTTAACTTCTTAATTTGGTTAATTAAGTGTGATTGTATTTATAATATTTACATACTTTCTTTTTTTGCTTTGCATAGTTGGATGTGATTAGATTTCTCAGTTCCTGTTTGTCTCCAATAAGTGCCTTAGAAGATTTTGCAATGTTCTTTGATTCTATTTCTTAAGTGTGCCTTAGGAAATTTTCCAATGTCCTTTTATTTTATTCATGTATGTGCCTTAGGATATTTGCCAATGTCTTTTGCCTATACTCTTCTATGTGATTGTGCATTCCATGCCAACATTGCTTATTTCAATTGTATGTGTATGTGGCATTTGAACATGCCTTGTATGCTTGCCTTCTAGTATGAGTGACATGTGCCTATGTCCCTTATTTATTTAGCTCCTTGACCACCCTTATATGATTATTCCATCTTGAATTATGTGCTTATTGCTTGATTGTTTTCAATGCCATGATCCACATCATGCATTATCTTAATTTCTTGGATGTCATGATCGACATCATGATCTATCCCTCCATGACAACTAACAACTAATAACTAACACTTCTAGTTCTAATTTAGTATATTTCACATGCTATTACATTGTTATATCTATTTAAGGATACCCCTATTGATCTAATAATCTCTCCATACAAACCATGTTATTTTTTGAGATATCTTATTGATTATCATTATTGTATCATGTATTTTTGTAACATAACACACTTACAAGGCTATTTTTTCTAAGGGTAGTTATTATATAGTCTCAATTCATATCCTCAAAAGAAGGGAAAACAAATAGAGGTTTTGTCATAGAGATCAGAGCTCCTACCAGTTAAAAAATCAATTTTAGAACACTCAGAACAACAACCAAACATCAAACTAGTTAGAACAGATCAAGTAGATAGTTAAAATGTTAGAACAATTACTAGATTTGGCCCAAGAAAATAATGACAAAATTGCACTATAGCACCGGTGCCACTACTATCCATTTTTGATGCTCCTATCTAAACAATAAAAAAACCAAACTTTCTAGAAGTAGATAGAAAAGTAGGTTCAACTATAGTTTTACACAATTATACCAGTTTAGAATCAATAATTTTTAGTACAATTTTACTCAAAAAATCCACATATAAGGTGAGTTATGCATGACATGATGACTCTCACTTCCAATTTGAGATACGATAGTATAAATTCTAGATCAGAATCTATGTTCCAGACACTAGTGATTGGGGGTAATGTACATGGCACATTTATTTTCTTTTCTTTTCAAGTTCAAAATTACCTAAGCATTCTTAGTAGTTATGTGTCTTATTATATTTATAGGTGATTGGCATCATTTTTGAGTGGCTTTCATACAAGCCTAACCTCCATATTTTAGAGTGGCTTTCATATAATCCTCACGCACTAGTTTCAAAGTGGTTTTCATACAAGCCTAATCTCCATCTTTTAGAGTGGCCAAGAGTGGCCTAGTTTCTAGCATATATTCAACTATCCATGCCAACATTTTTAGATCATATTACATTCATGGGATTCAAAAACCATCTCATATGACACACATTTCATATTGATATTAGTTCATAGCTTTATTTCATGAGGCAATGATGGAGACAAAGGACTAGATAGCCTTTATATTATTGAACCACCTACTTAGAGGGATTAAATACATAATCCAAACATCAATTAGCACATGCATGAACACCTAGATTTACTTAGTGGGTGATGATGGAGTCAAAGGGCCAACCTTTGCATTTTTGAGCTACTCTCAGGGAATTGAGCACTCAACTCTATTTTCAATATTACTCTTGGTACAAAACATACCCAACATCACTCAACATCACTCAACATCACTCAATGTCACTCAATAGCACAATAAGTTTTGTATTGGTTCATGTACCTAATGAGGTGTATTTGTTCCTTTCTCTTCCTCTCTCTCTTACCCATCTTTGTATGCTCTTATTTTAGATATAATGTATCTAGTAAGAACTAATATACTCTATTTTTTTTATAGATTCATACTTTACATCATCCTCTCTATGCATACCCAACATTAAATAGCTTCATGAGCTTCACTCTTATAGGTAAGTTTAGGTATGATTTTTATTTTTTCTTTATCCTAATATTTTACTTCTTTATATAACTAAAATAAAGGGGAGGGGCAATGTAGTCATATAAAATGCAAAAATTGGTAACTTGAGCATGGCCAATGACACCCAACCCTTAGGTCCCTCTTTTTTCCTCTCATGACTCTCACAAGCATCTTTTTACTAATTTACAGTCATCCATAGTCTTTCAAACTTGATCCTAGTTGAGCCAAATGATTTTCTATATAACTAATCCATCCCCTCACGTCTTGTTAGCTTATGACAATAACACCACACTTGGACTATAACACTAATGCCACTCTTATCTACTTTTAATGCTCCTATCCAAGTATAATTTTAGCTTTAATAATCAATTCCATTTGGTTCCCCATCCTTCTCCTTGTCATCCTAACTTGAGCACATTTAACCCATGACTAATAGATCCCTATAAAATACCATTCAAAGATCATTTATAAAAGGTTAGAACATGTCACTAAGAAAACAAGAATACAAGCAAGACTACTCAAGCAATGTTTCTTATTCTCTACATATAACCAAAAAATATACTTACAATATTATTTAAATCCTTACACCAATCCCTAACCATATCAAACATATCTAGTTTAGCATTTTGCATCTTGATACACACTATTGCATAAAGCACATTAAGTGGGAGAACTGCATATGGCTTGATCCTTCTTCAAAGTATTGGTATGTAGGCAACGTGCCCATACAAGGGGTGTGGATACATGTTCAATGAATATTACACACACTAACCTCCCCTCTTTCTCAAAATTATTCAAATCATAATGGAGTATAGGGTTTGAAGAGAAAATATACTCTATAAGGAGATCTATAAACTTTCAACTATCGAAATTTCATAAATAGGGTCACACAGACCTGGTGAACAAAACCCAAAAATCTTAGATCATCAAGATAACAATGATAGAGGTGGATTAAAGTAATAGTGCCACTCTTATCCACTTATGGTACTCTTATCAAATCATAAAACAAAGGTTAGATTTTATTTTGTCATAGTGTTCCAGTCCTGCATAGTGAATTTCAGATCCTGTCTTAGTTGTATCAATCAATTTCTAGCTAAGTCTTATTTTCTCCCTTTTATTACTATTTTTATAAAGGTCAAAATTGCAATCTAATTTACATAAATCAATAGCTTAATTATTGCATATTTATTTACTAATTTGACTATTTAGACCCTTTAACTAAATTAGGAATAATACACAAATATTCCTAAATTTGTTAAATCAGATAGCATTTATGAAACTCAAGATATATTTGGCCAATCTACTAGTATTGAGACTTCCAACACCTTGAAGACCACTACTTCTTTACATATCAATAATAGAACATGCACTCGGGGCACTTTTAGCTCAACATGATGATCATAGTAAAAAACATGCAATATATTATTTAATCCACACTCTGGTGTTTTATGAACAAAATTATATGCCTATTGAGAAGGTATGTTTAGCTATGATGTTTGCTACTCAAAAATTGTGACATTATATGCTAAATAACAAAACTATTATCATCACCGAGGTGGATCCTCTCAAATTTTTATTGTCCAAAGTATCTCTTCAAGGATTCATGTCTAAGTGGGTCATGCTCTTAAGTGAATTTGACATTAAGTATCAGAATCAAAAAGTAATCAAGGGTAGGTTATTATTGATCAACTTGCAAAAACCCCTATTGAAAACACTCAAACACTCAAATTCAAATTTCTAGATGATTCTATTATGGCAATATAAAAAGCATCACAAGAACATGAATAATGAAAGCTATATTTTGATGGATCCTTTACATCTTATGGATCTAAATATAGCATATTGTTGATTACACCCTAGGGGGATCTTATTCCCAAAGCATTCCATATATAATTTAATTATACAAATAATATGTCCAAGTATGAGGCAATGATTATAGGCTTTTCCTTGCCATACAATGGGATATTAATAATTTAAAAGTTTATGTTGATTCATAATTAATCATTGATCAAACCACTGATCAATATTAAACCAAAGATGACAAGCTTGTTCCTTAGAATCAAATTATTGGTAATCTCAAAGGTCATTTTAAAACTCTACAATTTGAACAAGTTATAAGGGCTAGCAATAGATTAGACAATGTAATGGAAATAATTGGTTTCATGATATAAATTGATGGTGGTGCTAAAGAGTATCAGTTCTTAATAAAAAATCTTCTTCAACCTACACATATCATAATTTATTTAGAAAGGGTATACACTATTACTGGTCCTAATCCCCCTACTGAATTACCCTAGTTCCTAGATTTTTATAACAATTTCCATGACCATATTTTCTCAGTCAACCTATGAAATAAGAGACAAAAACTCATCCTACACCATTTATCACATTATACCCTCCTTAGAAACATGCTTTATCACAAAGGTTATAATGGAATACTTCTTCATTATTTATCTTTGGGAACATCCAAACTAGCACTCAGGGAAGTTCATGAAGGAATGTGTGGGGCCCAAACCAATGATGTAGTCTTAGTAAAAAAGCTTCTCAGAATAGGATATTATTGGCCAAAAATGGATACTAATGCTTGTAATCATGTAAAGAATTCTGTTCCTTATTAGCAACATAATAATTCGATACATGCACCTTTTTTACCACTACAACCAATCACAACTCCATAGTCATTCTCTACTTGGGGCCTTGATTTCATTAAGAAAATAAACCCAACATCTTTAGATGACCATAAACACATTCTTACTATTATCAAGTACTTTACTAAGTGTATTGAGGCTATTTCTCTCACTTATGTCATTGAGAAATAATTTGCCAAATTCATTCATTATCATATCATCTATTGATATGGCATCCTAGTTTGACTTATATCTGATAATGGTAGATCCATTATAAACCAAGATGTAAAATATATTTGTGAAAAATTCAAGATCAAGCACAATAAATCAACTCCATATAACCCAAAAGCCAATGGATAAGCTGAGGCATCAAACAAAACCATTATACCCATTTTAAAAAAGATTGTCAATGATGTTGGCTGTAATTGGCACTTGTAAATATTTCCTAGGCTTATAAAAGTAATCATTAAACCCCAATAGGATCCACTCCATACTACCTTATCTATGGCATAGAATATATTATCCCAATTGAGATTAAGCTACCATCATTATGAGTATCACTAGAGCACATTGAAGATGACAAGGAATATACAATTTTAAGGATATAAGAACTAGAACTTCTTGATGGTAAGTGTTTGGATTCCATATAAAAATTGAAGGCCTATCATAATAGATTGCAAAGAATTTACAATAATCACATTATCCCTCAGGAGTTTGATATTGGTGATTTGGTCTTGAAAGAGAACCAAAAAAACATAAATGCTAAATGCAATTAAAAAGGTAATTTTCAACCTAATTGGTTGGGACCCTATGTTATCATGACAAACTATGGATCAAGGGCATATCAACTAGCTAAAACTAATTGTGAAGAACTTATATAACCCATGAATATTGTACACTTGAAGAGGTTCTACATGTAAACAACTTCAAACCATTTTCTACAATATCCCTTATTTAGGGGTAACTTGTGCCGAAGTACTTTTGTCCTACCATTGTATACTACCCTAACTGCTCTCACATAAGCCTTATTACTTTCATGACTCTAGATAGTGAAAGCCTTTAAACCATTGGTATTATGAACACATTTTATCCTACCCTGTGCCATTCTCTTTGAATACCCTATTTTTAGGACCATTCTCCTCATGAACCTTATTCTTTATCCCACACTGGATCATCCATCTATTGGACCCTATTATTTAGACCATTCTCTTTAAGAACTACATTCTTTGTTATGTCTTGGGCTTGTTTTAACCTAAAAATTTTTATCCCTCAACCAATTATGATCTTGATTATGTCTCATGAGCATTATTAACACCTTTAATGTGAGTTCTACAAAGCAGTTCAACAATAATAGTATTTTGTAGCTTCTTCTACAGACAAGTAAATAAGGACATCTTTTTAGCTCAGGATCTTTACCTACTGCATATTTCTTTAGATTTATTTTGTACTACATACTATTCTATATTACATTTTCTGATCTTTGGTGAACATTATTATATTTTTAGTACCCTTGCTCTCATTGATTTATGAGCATGTGCCGTTACAACCAACTTTAGCTATTATTAGAATTCTTAGTTAGTTCTATTATCCATTATTTATAACCACATGGGCCATTTTATCTAGCTTAGTTGTTAATTAGAGCTTCTACTCTCAGATGAGTATCTCATTAACTAGTTGGTTCCCCCCTTGTACATATTTTATCCCAAAAATACCAAAAACATTAGAAAATGATCCAGAAAAGAACAAAAACATTATCTTACATTTTTATACATTCTAATCTTCATGATCTTTCCATTTTTAAAGTATTTTATCCTAATAACTTTCCACTATGTAATTCATCTTGTCTCATACACTTTTCATTTTACATGATTATTCTATCTCATCCCACCATGCTACACTCTTGCCATTTTGTAAGCAAATTAAGTTTTACTAGATTGTCATTTTGTAAGTCATTTCATCTCACCAACTTGCCATTTTATAAAACCAATCTCATTTTTTAAAGCCTTCCCTTTTATTCTACAACATTAATCATATGTTTCTGATCATCATCATGTCTTCTATCCCACTTTTTGGGAGAACTACATTTGGCCTAAAGTTTATGTTGGAATATGTATCCATAGAACTATGTAGACAATGTCCACTTATCTTATACATTTGGAGTCAACTTGGACAAACCCTTCCTTTTCTTCTCTTCCCCCATTTCTTCGATAGTTGTTCCTCTTTAATTAAGGAAAAACTTTGTGTTCTTGTTCTTGTTATGCCGTGGTAGAAAGTAACATCCCTACCACACGTGCATGAACAATTGTCTTCAAACTATACTAACTTATTTTTTGTTTGTGTGTGTTTATTTGAGTTTTATTGTTATTTTATTATACTTTCTTGCCTCTTCATTTATTTCTTCTTCTTTTCTCCTTTTACTAATTCTTGTATCACCTTACTCTTGTGTTTCCATGTTTGATTTTGATTTTTCTCTTTTGTGTTCAAGAACATCTTGATGGTCTACATAGATCTTGATTATTTATATCTTGATCTTATGTTATTAAGTTTTTCTTTTTTTCATTTTAAAAATTCTTGTTCCTAATTGAATCCTGATTGTTCTTATCTTGATTTTAAATTTGGTACATTTATGTTTATCTTTTTATTTATATTTTCCTTTTTTGTTTAAATCTCAATAGCTGTAACTCTGGTTTTGGTCATTATTTTACCATTATACTTAGTTATAGTTATAATTGAAATACCATGTCCTCATAAGTTCTTCATAATTATGATGCCTAATTTATTTTGCTATAGCAAGCACTTTGTGCTCTAGATTCAAGTCTTAATGTCAACACAACTCTGATAAATAAATCTCAAGATCACTATGCATAAACTAGGCTCAATAATTTTAGCACCTGACTCTATGCTTAGACATGCATCTCTTAGCATACATTATGAGTCTAATCAAATCTTGGTCAATTGTCATCATCCCTCATTCCATTCTCTCCCAATTTTAGGTGAATTACATTGGATTGAGGTCTATTTGGACTATGTAGGTAGTGCTTAGATACATGATGTATCTTAGGTCAGCTTATCTATCTTCATTATTTTTTTCATCTCTTTCATCACTTTATGTATTCTTATATACCTAGTTTTTTATGGTTTTTTTTCTAAGCCATCATATCCTCACATCTATGTTTACACATGCTTGATTTAATATATGAAATAGGTTATATCCTTGAGCTAATTGCTTGTTAATTTGACCATGGGGAAAAACATTTGAACCAAGTCACAAATCTAAATCAATGCTACAAGGGCAAGAGCATTATTTATTATTTATCAATGATCAAAATTAACCATGCTGGGGTAAAATTGTCTTATCATGATCAAATCTATTCTACTGGGGAACTTATTTTTATCATGTTTTGGAGACCATGTTCTCCTTTTCCTCTAATTATAAGCTCTACAAACTTTTTCCCATGATGGCAATATTTTAGTGTGTAACTTGTCTTGGGATTGATCAATGTCATAAGTACACAACTTGTAATCTCAAATTGGATGCATTGAAAGTGTGTCCCTTAAATATTTGGATTGAATCCTTCTTATTCCCCTCATCTATGGGGCCCATTATACCTTTAATTATATTTTGATCATTGATGGTAACCATGCACTCAAGCATTATCTCATTTGTTTTTTATCTATTCCATGGGTTAATCTTTCACTTTCCCTATCTTTTCGAGAGTCCATCCTTCTCTTTCATCCTAGTATGTCCTCTCAAAGGGCCATCATGGGTCATTTCCATTTTATTTTTGACAACTCTTTTCTTTGAAAATATGTTACTTTTCTTGAATGTCTTGCTATGCCTTCTCAAAAAAGAGAAAAATGTAGACACCCAATTCCTAACATAATTTAAGTTGAAATTATCAATCTTACTTGATTTTCACTCAAATGCACAATTTAGGCCAAAATCACTAAAAATGTGCTAAATAGTTCTAACTTGTCATACACAAGTGATGATTAAGGCTAATGTATCTCTAAATGGGGCAATACATTTTATGTGATTCCTATCTTTGATTAATTCATTTCAAGTCAAAATGACTATTTCACCTTTTTGTGCTTTGGATCACTCTTTTTGTATAATTAATTAGTACATATCACGTACCTTTATTATTTTGTGTTGGCAACATCATAAATAAAAATATGATTACAAAACATCTAACATCACCTTCAAATTCTTTTTGAGTCAAATTACAACCTAATAATATGACTTTATAATCATTTTGATTAATTGAGCACCAATTTATAAAGAATTGCACAAATATCTATTTATCTTGTTTAAGGCGAATTAATTAAAATTAAGAGCTTAAATAGATTTTCCATGAAATTTATTGATTATTTCAATATTGAAAATTGATTCTCAATATCTACATCACCTAGTGACATTATCTATGGGGTGGCATCCATAAGCCATAAATGCAAAAAATATCAAGATTATAGGTCACCCATGCCTAATTAATGCCTTTTCCTCTAAATTTACATGAATATATTTATAGATTTAATTAAAAATATTATATTAATTCATAGCAACACATATCAATCTTGAGATGTATGGTCATGATTGATCATATACCATTTGAAAAATCTATAAATAAAAGGGCATAAAACATCATTTTAAGCTATTTTTATTGTAAACTTATAATGTAAAATTGTCTCCACAACCTTTTGTGTTGATCATTGTATTTTATTTGCAAACTTCATTTGATAGGCTAGATTAGAGATTTATTCTATTGAGCCTAGGTTATGCATAGTGTTCTTGAGGTGATGGAGGAAGAAAGTAGCCATTGTTGACAAAGATAAAAACATTAGATCAAGGGGAGAACATGCTTAGAGCCACTCTTGAGTGGTATAATCAATTTTGGAAGGTAATTGGTATTGATTTATTTCAAATTATTCTTCATTATCATTAGATAACCTCATTGGAATAGGTTGGATTTGTTTTTTTAGTTATTTATGCATTTTCATGGATTTATTGGCTAATGCTCAACTAACAACCTTTGTAATCCATCATATAATTGATATCTTCAGTGAGCATCTTTGGGAATTGATGTCTATTTTTGGCCAAAGTTAACCTCATGAGGATAATGTGCATGATACCCTGGGTCAATTCTATCTCCTTATGATAGTTACAAAGCATTGAAGTGGTATAATTAGGTTTCCATGGATCATCTACCATCCCACTTTCCTTTTGTGCATGTCAACTAGGCTAAGAAATTATCCATTTTACATAATGACCATAAAATGTATGCCTAATTCATTAAATGAATTAATTACATGGGTTTTATGACCCTGTATTGACCTCCTAAGAATCCCCTCTACACCATAGTCCTCCTCTTATTTGACCAAGTAGGTCTATTAGGCCACTTAGCTTAGTCTCTTGACTGCTTGCTACTTTGAATGCCTATACGAGCTAAATCAAAACTTCAAGATGATTGAGTAATATTATTTACCATCTAAACCAACATAATATACAAAGAATTAAGTTCTCCAACGAGCTCACACCTATAATTCTACCTTGTTTAGATGACTAGGCCACCTCCCTTTAACACATTTAAACTTATTATTTAGCACAGACTTGTATGAACATTTTCAGTTAGAATTGTAAGTGTTTCATGATTTGATAAGGTGAAAAATGTCTCATTGTACCTGTTCTAATTATTTTTAACCCTTGATCAATTTATGCACCTTAGATTCTGCTGAAAACATTGTAAAACTATAGTTTCTAGGGGGTTTATATAATAGTCCATACATACTAGTACTATGGATGGGATCCCCTAAGATGTAATATAGAATCCAAGTGTTTATCAAGCCATTCTAGTGAATTTGGATGCATTTTATTCTATATATTTTCAATTAGGTCACTATTGGGGTTTTAGGGAGGTTTAAGGGGGTTTAGGTTCTTAGTAATGGTTCATAAAGGTTAAGACCTTAACCTCTGAACAAATGCCATTGATCTATTTTATAAAAATATTATTATATCTCCCAAATTGGTCATATCCCCATGTAACTTTTTTTATAGTTATGAGCTCATCAAGTTACTCCTCAAGTGAGAAATGTGCATTCTAAGCAGTCTCAAGGTAATTTTTAGCCAAGGTGACCAATTTTGACCCTTTTTCTATAAACCAATGTTGGTCACACACCTAAAACTTCTTAAAAAGCATCTCAATAGTGGTTTGAGGTACTATCTAAATTCATTTAGTCCTCTATTTTAGACTTCAAGTGGCATTTCCATGAGGAAGGTACTAGGCCAATAGGACTAAAGGTAAAGTTGCTATATTTTAACCCCAAAATGGATCTATGAGGCATTTGGACACCTTTCCTAACATGAAATTCACCCTTTAGGGACCTATGATCACATGTAATATCTTGATTAAACCACTTACCTCCTCTTGGTGTGCATATAGTCCTCCATCTAAGCACCTAGGTAGGTCTGTAAGTGAATTTTGGACATATTGAATCCTATAGGTGGGTAATGAGAATTTATCTGAGACCTATAAATTCCTTTCCCTCTTTATAAACACATGGGATATGTAGACTTCATCTATTCTCTTGTATTTAGGCTTGGAGTAGTAATTTTAGGCCTGAATTATACAACACATACCCTGCATGTACCAACTAGTAGACCATTTGGGTTCTTAGGTTACCTAAGAAGACCATTAAGATTGTTTCATAGCCTAAATTTTCCATCTGGAGGTGTTTGAGGGTGTAACTCACTCATCAGGTTATGGTCAAGGCTAAAAGAGGATTTTGGAGGTCCACCATATTAATAATGGTTCCTAGTGTAGGACATCCAAACTAAAAATTCTTTCCATGAACATCTATCCTAAATAACCCTTAAAATCTATTGAATAACCTTGGGTGCCATGCAAACTACATGATGAGATATAAACACAAGATGGTGTGTTTTGAGCTCTTTACCAGGAAATTTGTGTAGGTTATAGTGTTAAGGGTTGTTCATAGAGTTAAGACCCTAAATCCCACTCTTTCATTCATGGATATTGAGTTCATAGGGGTTCTCAACTCCCCCTAAGTGCATTGGGTTTGAGTCCTTCTATCATGAAAGATATGAGTGTTAAAAGTGGTAAGTTGACATGACTGCTTAGGATAATGGAGCTCAAGAGGGTGTTAAAACCAACATGGAATATCTCTTTGAATTCCCTTATTTAAAAAACCTCCTTCAGGACCTAATTCATCATTACACATCTTCTCATATCTATTAGTTTTTTTGAAGGTTTGGATATGCCCCTGAGGTGAATATGGGGTCTTGAGGGTTCATGGTGGCTTTAGGCCTTATAAGCTTAGGCTAGGATTTGAAACCTTAACCCAATTATAGGTGTGTTTTTAGCCTTAATTTTATCGTAACATCTTTCTTATTCTAGTTTACATCTTCTACAATTTTCATTATCTTCCCATACCACCATTTCCACCTCTCTCTCTCTTAAGCTTGCTTTAACCATCACTGTCTAGTACATATGTTTGTAACAGTTAGTGGTCAAGATATAAGTATCCCCTTTTATCTCTTTATAGTGATGGAATCAGGGTTAAAGTGACATGTTATCAATAATTGACATTATCATTAGGGCTTGTCCTCCTCAATTCTACCATTAAAGCCACTCATATAGTCATTCATTGGAGACCATGTGTTCTAGATGTCCAACTTAGACCAAATAATTTTTTAACTTGACCACACCATCATGTGAGCCTATGAGGGGTATAAATGTTATCATCATATTGTATTTCCAATTTATATTTCCATTCACATTAGTTTATCACTCCAAGCTAACTAAGTCATCCTAGATCACAGAAGATTCTTGAGTCAACTTACTCGATCATTCCTTCAAACTCCTCTACTTCTCAAGGTCATGAAATATATAACCTGACTCAATTAATATGGGTTCTCTTTTCCATGCAATTTTACATCTCATATAAAATTTTTGAGGTAGACATAATTATGAGTTTGATGGAGTTTTAGTGTGATTGTCAATGGAGCTTGACCATTAGGTAAATTCCGTAGAAAGAGGGTTCCAATGTCATGCTTGAAACTATAGTGACTTGACTTGAACCCAAATCATACCCATTAGGATATCCACCTTAACAATCTATGTTTTTCCTCTACATATTGAGACTCAACTACGTATGGTGATTTGAAACTCTTTGGAGACTGATTCTAAGTTGGCTTCCTATAGGTGATGATTATGCTTTCTCATTAGGGAATACACCTGCATAGGTCCTTTTCATATAGTATTAATGGATTTTTATGGTTTCATAGAATATTTTTCCTTATTTTCAAACCTTAAGCATGGGTATAAGGGTTCAAACTTATAATTGGTAATCAGATGGCATTTTGGAATTTTAACATATGACTCAGAGATCATTATGAGGTGAATGATAGTGATGAGACAATTAGATGATATCAGTTCCTTGAGGGATTAAAATGGACTATTGAATCATAATCAAGATGGAATAAAAATAACCCAAACATCCCTAATAACATAATTAATAAATAAAAACACTTAGAGTTCATCATTCAATCATATGTAGTGAGAAATGGAAACTTAGGACTCTCAAATACCTCAACTTTTGCTAAATAACCTTAACTTTTGCTCATCAGGTTTATGGAGGCCTTGGAGGGATAGATGATAGTTTTTTGGATATGAGATCCATAATGGAGTTTGGTTATTATGAGAATGGGATTATTCTACTTGAATCTAACACCCCTACTGCCTCTCTAAGGTGTCCTAATGACTTCCAATAGCTACCTTCATAGAATACCTAGTTCTCATTTGTAATGAAGCTCAATATGTAGGAAAACTCATCTAGAGGTGAGATTTTATGATATTTGAGGTCCATATGACCATTTTAATTATATTAAGGATGAAATGAGACATAGAAAACTTCAACTATCCATAAATAAACCTAAAACCATTATTCATTATCAAACATGTGCACTAAATATCCTTTTTCATCAATGGAACCCTACTTGCAGTCTATAAATAATGGTATCTTGGGTGTTTATTGATTCCATAAGATTATAAATTTTAAATAGGGATTGGGGATTCCATTTTAGGATCTTGAAGGATTGGATAATACATGAACAACCATTAGTTTCATCAAATAGGCCAACAATGCATTGAAACCGTTCCCTTCTTTGGCCCTTATGGATATAAGAGGATAACTGACTACCTTTAGTTATTAAAATTTATTAATAAAGCATAGGGGATCATTATGGAAATAAGTTCCTAAGATTATAAGGCCATTATACCCCATTCCTCTGAATAAAAACTAAAGCCACCATATTCTCTCTCTTATCTATATTGAATATGAACTTGAGGTGCTATCGAGGGATGCCAAAGAGCTTGATGGAAGGAGTGGATCAAATTTTCACTATTTTTGGATTGAAACACTTGGATTATCTCACATGATTCCTATGTTTAACTCCCCTTATAGATGACTAACTCCATCTAACCATATTTATACTATACAACTTTGTACTTATCTAAAACTCTTATAAAACACTAGATTCCTATATTTTCTCATGTTTTTAAACCATGAATTATCATTGGCAGACAAGACAAGGGAAAATAAGGATCAAAAAATATTTAAAAACATATGGCATGGTTGGGGAAGCTAAACTGACACATTTTCATATGTGTAGGGCCCACTTAGTGGTAAATAAAGGTCTTTGAATTGTGAGAAGACACCCTTTACATTTAAGACCATTCGATTATGGAAATATGGTGATCATGGAGTTATTTGAAGGTGTAAATGATGGTCTTAGTGGCATTTTGAGGTCAAACTAACATGACCTTAAGGTCAAACACCCCCTTTAAGATAATATATATGTATTCAAGTGAATATTTCAAATAAAGGTTACTTCAATACCTATTAAAATGCTTTAAAACATTCTAAAGACCTAAATTAGGTTACAATCTATCTTTATAACATCCTTAATACTTATGCTCAAGCTATACTTTATAGGTCCTCAACACACTAGATGGATTCATGATGAGTCATAAGCTACAACATTTAGTCATCTTCATTATGGGAAAATTTGGACCATTAAGACCACATCAAGGATTGTTATGGATATTTACATATGTTTAATTATAGGGAGTAAACTTGACATAGACTCAAATAGGGTGAGTAAATACAACCACCATTATGTTTATTGACATGAAAAAATACTTGAAACTATTGCCTAGACATGATAACAAGTGTTCTCCTTTTGGACTATCTTAACACCTTAATAAATGTGAAAAATATGAAGTCTTAGGTGCAATAGGGTACTCAATACATATGTTGACTCCTTTCTAGGCATAAGGGTAGAAAGTAGTTAGGAATAACTTTAATTTATAGACCATGTACCTTCTTTACATAATATGACATATCCCTAGGACCCACTGGACTGAATCTTAAGTCATTAGAAAGCTTGCCTAAGACATTAACTTAAAAAATACTAACAAGGCTAAAAATTCATCACTTGAAGACTATCAAAGGCATGATAAATCTATAAATATGATTTTAAAATCATGACAACTAATGTTTCTAATGATATGGGTGACAATTTGACCTATGAGGTCAAACTTGTCAACATTTTGGTGACCCAGCTAAGAAGTATGCCTACTATGCTTATGAACCAATAAAATGACATCTCTATTAGACTTATAGACTCAGTCACTACTCTAAAAAACACATGATCAAACCTTGAAAATTGATTGAAAATCTTGACCAAGATAAGGTGAGACATGACCTCCTAAAATGACACACATAACAAGACAAAAAATAAAAGAAACTAGTCTTAACACGACACCTAATGTGAAACAAGTAATTGTGGAAGAAAAGCAAGAAAATACTAAAAATAAAACAAATAAAAATAATGATCCACATATATCAAAAGGAAAACTCATGAACTCACTTCATCCAAGAGATGGTACATGTTACAAAGTAAGGTGATCATTGAATATGATATTTTATGGGCCAATATTCTTGCCTACCAACTCTCTTAACACTCCTCAAGTGAATAATCAACAACAGACTAGTCACCTATAAAGAAATATTCATATTGTACTTTAGGATCTTTCTCATACCACTTATCAGTTACAACCTCATCAAGTGATACCTCATCTAGGCATTGTCCTTAAGTCTCTATGGCATCTTGATTAACCTCATCCTTATTATCATCTACTAAAAGTTCATCAAGTTCTCTAAGAAGATTTTAATAGTCAGCCCAAGTTGCATCATGGTCTATAATAGGTGTGTCTTAATCTAACTCCTCATAAGCATGCTAATAGGAGATGTATCAGGATATGTATTCTTATAAAGGCCTTTAATATCTTACAAAGACTCAATGTACAACTTCTAATCATATTTTAGTTCCTCACTTTGATCAAATTGGATGAGATCATCTTGAATGACATATTCATATTTCTCAAGTGGAGTTATAGGGCTATCAAGACTGTTAAATGTGAAATCATGATGTGATTGGGAATCAACCTGCTCAAGATCAACTTCTTGATCCTTTGAAACCATGCCAAATCTATTTATGACTTCAGCTTGGTAGCTTTGAGAATATTCCATGTCAATACCAAATGTAACCTCATCAAAATTAGACATAACTGGATCTCCTTCCTGAGGTATACTATCAAGATCATCTTTAATAAACTCATTTTTGAAAACCATATTGATTCTTTCTTACTCTAGTGGGGTACCAATAAATATCTCCTCATTAAATACACTTGAATAATCCTCTTCACATTCTTCAAGAATATAACTTGCAGGTGCAACTTCCTTCTATATCCCCCATTGAACAAGCTCCTCTTGAAGAAGGGAGATGGTGGGAGGGTAATGAAACTTATAGACACCATAAATTTACACATGATGGTTCTGAATTTCATAACTCCCTTAAACCATCTTAGGATCCATTTGGACCTAACCTTGACCTTTTTGACCCATAAATGAACATAACCCACCTAACCTAAGTCATCTAACCTTCTATCTAAAACCCACCTTTTAACCAATCTTGCCTTTGACCCCTGATCATTAATGGTCATGGTGATCATTGATGGTCACCTTGATTGCCAATGATTGGGTTCCACCATCTAAACCAACTTGACTCACCCTTAATTACACCTTGATTTTTTATAATTATCTCATCTAAATCCATGTGTGAGCCACTACATGCAAGAGTTATAATTAGAAATCCCAATTGAACCTTCACTTGGATCTCTTCCTTTTGCCTATAATAAGAAAGGAGTAAGAGGTGAAATGGATGCATAAATTCAAGAAATTTTGCATATAGAGCTTCTTTTGTAGGTGTTCTTCTAGCAATCTAGTAACTTAGCAATCCAATGATCCAACCATCATATTAGAGAGATGACTTGCTACCACCCCTTGATTGATAGCCAAGTACCATTATTCTACAAGAATCACACCAGACTCTACCAATGAGTCAATCACCTCAACTATTCATTTGACCATCCTTCTATAAGCTAAGTATTTTCTTTTCATTATTCAATTACTTTATTTGTATTTTACAATCAGCCCAACCTAAACCCATGCCCCAAAATTACCTTTAATAATCCTATCAATCTAACTTTTTATCACCTAAACCCAACACATAGTAACCACCAATGGTCACCTTGACTACTGATGGTCTGTCCAACTAATGATGGTTACCCTAACTATTGATGATCAACTCAACTACTAATGATCACACCAATCACCAATGGCCATTTTGGTAAAAAATAACAACATACTATTTTCACCCACCTACCCTTAACCATGCTTTTCATTTACCTGTTCATAGACAACCAACTTATTTTTAAATCACACTTGACTTGTTTAGCATCGATATTGACTTACTTATCACTATATTAATAATTTTTAGTCTATTTATTCATCAAGCATTTCTTATGTTTAATTTAAATAGATTTTAATTATTGATGCAAGTAATTTATCTTCTATTTTATAAACTTAATTGTTTAAATTTTTTGGATTGACATCCCCCAAAGAAGCTCTTGATTTTAGGATCTAGATAGTGCTAGGTAATCCACCTAACTATCTATCTAACCAACCATTAATTTAGTGGTCTTATTTTTAGGTCATCCTCCCAATCTAAAGAGGAATTCTTCACAATCATCTAATTCAATACATGCATAATCAAATAGGTTTTTCAACCATACCCATGTTTAGTCTCTTCTTCTTCCTTTCTCAAAATCTAAACTAAAATTTATTGAAACATTTTGGTAAACCCAATGGGACCCTTGAGTCTCTACTTGGGTTTATTTTTTTTGCATCTATATGTTATTCTCCTTATTCTATGCTCATAATTGACATCAAAGTTTCTTTTGGCCTTAAAATTGAGTGCATCCATTGGTTGTTTGCATCACTTTTTTTGTACACACTGAACCAAATCACCTTCACAATCAAACATCAATACAACTTGAGGCAAGGCCTGACTAGGATTTCATCACCTAGTAGTCACCTTACTCTTTCTTGATGATTCTAATTGAGTATAATATATATATATATATATATATATAGCTCTCTAGTTGAGTATAAACTCTGGAAATTGATATATACTTAGCTCTCTAGTTGTGTATAAACTCTCAAAATTGATATATATATATATATATATATATATATATATATATGCTAAGCATCCAATACTCTTATTGTTGCAATATGTGAAGTGAGGGGGTAGGCCCCACTACCAAGCCATGTATTTATTTTTAATATAGATCTTTTTTGAGAGCCTAAACAACATAAAACCATATATAGATTTATTTTCTAGTATGTATTATATTATCCTAATTGGAGTCACATAATTTTTTGAAAGCTTAAGGCATATGCCAAAAGAGAGACTAAAAATAACTTTAGGACTTAACACACTTTTTAGTGTGTGCTTGATTTTCTTAATTATTTCTTGCCTTCTCTTTATTTGAGTGGTGAGATTGTTTATGTATTCTCTTTCCCTTATCTTGAATAGTTCTAACTCACTAGTAGTGAAGGAATATAGTGGAGAAAAACCCATCACCAAACCAATCAACCTCTACTACCTCTTCATCCATGGAATACATTTCTTAACCAAAACAATCTCCTCATCCTTTAGGAAGTCATTTCCCTCAAGATGTTCCCAAAGGAGTACCAACTTTACCACCTTCTTAGATAATAACCTTGTGACCCTTCAACATTATCTTAACACTACTTCACCATGCCCCTACTTTGATTCCACCTATGGACCACCTTATGGCATGCCTCCCACCTCATGCAAAACACTTCTATCACTACAATCACCTCCCAACCATTGACTACCCAAGATTCTTCATCTATAAAAAATCCCTTTGATACTACTATGGAAAACCAACCTACCCAACCTATAAACACCCTTATACCTTCCACCCCCACCAACAACTCCTCTACCTTAGGAATAACCTAGCCACAAGCCACCTATACTCCCCTGACCATAGGAATACCTACTATTAGTATTACCAACCTTCCTTCAACTACCTCCAATATGTGAACCACCACCCCACTTAAAAATATTTTGGTGTTTATACCTTCTACCTTACCACCAATCAATACAAAGGTCACCACCCTTCCTTTGATCACCAACCTAAACACTGATCCTACCTAATAGGTTCCCATTACACCAAACCTAGGTTACATCCCTAATCCATAAGGGCATGTACCTCTACCTTATACCCAATCACCTTCATCCACCTACCCATACATAAAATCCACATAACCACCTATGGCATCATATCAAAATGTGGTAGATTCTCAATCTCCTACCAATTATCAATATGTTACCCAACCATCACAACAATATGTACCTCCCAAATTTTTAGGCACAAAACCCCAAATAGATATAATGAAAATTCTCATGGATAAAATGACCACCTTTGAGTCATCCATCTCTGGTGCTCATAGAATCTTATCATATGACTAGATCTATAACAAACCTATTCACCCATCTATCCTTATCAGACCATATCCTCCTTAGTGGAAACTGTCTAAGTTTTATAAATTTCAAAGTAAAGAGGATCCCTAACAACACCTCAAAGAATTTAGGAATGCATGCTATTTTATTTTTTATGATGATGCTCTCCTTCTCCATACCTTCCCCATGTCCCTATTTAATCCAGTATTGGATTGGTATAGTGCCATAACCAAACACTCTCTCTTCTCCTTCACCCAGTTGGCCCGAAATTTCTTGGATCACTTTTCAATAAATATCTATAAGAAAGTTTCCATCACTAACCTTTACTCTATCTTACAATTTTATGATGAATCTATTGCTAATTTTTTAGCTCATTAGAGAATCTTAATCAACTAACTTTCCTTCTCTTTACACTAACCTGAACTAATATAACTTTTCATTTAGGCATGTGCCATGCACATCTCTTCTACATTACATGTTTAGAGTTTCATAACCTTTAATGAAGCTTTTATCATGGTGTGTAAGCTAGAAAATAGAACCATTGATGAAGGAAAGATAAAGTTGAAAAACAAAAATTCTACCTATAAAACCAATGAGATCTCTTCCTCTAAACCAAGTAACTAAAGCAATACCAATGGCAAGATCAAGGGAACTATGAATGAAGTTGTCCTTAAGACCATTACACCATATACAAATCAACCAAAATCCTCTAACTCCTCAAAACAAAGCATGATAATTCAAAATTTAATCAATTAGAAGTAATTTACTCTACTTGGGCAATCTTACGCTTCAATCCTAGAGAAGTTATTGAAGACTAATATCATATAGCTTCCTCCTTCAAACCTCTTAAACAATTTGATTCCTCTCATCCCACACCTAGATGTTACAATGATAATGACCTATGTTCTTTCCATTAAGTGGTGGGGCACAAGGTTAGTATGTGTAATACCTTCAAAAGTGTTGTCCAATCCCTCATTGACAAGGGGGATCTTATGTTGGAAAACCCCAAAATACCTCCAAACCAAACCCTTGACATTTTTAAATAACCCTTTCCTAATAATTCACCTATCAAGAATGAAATCAACAAGGTTGAGTATTTTCATGATGCCCATATCATCAATATGATTATTGACACACTTATTATTGAAGAACCTCCTACCCCATCTACCTATTCTTCACCGTCTCCACTTATTGAGGTAGTGGAATTACCTTCTCATCTTTTAAAGACCCAAGCTGAAGTAGTAACCCTCTCCTCTCCTCCACTTATTAAAGTAGTGGGGCCATCAACCCCTCCTTTAATTTCCATACTCGAACAAGCAACCATCACCACTCTACCTTCTTCATTGACTACTGAGTAATCTACTTCCCCTTTGGAGATCATTCCCAAGGAATAAACCACCACACCTGCACCTCATATAGAGGAGTCACCCATCCAAACTTTGCATATTTAGATTTAGGAAAAGGATGAGGTCACCATTCCCCTTTCTCAACCTATGGGCTTATATTTTGAGTCCACTACCTAGGGAACATAACTAGTCTATAAACTATTCTCTAGATTAGTTTAGAGATTGGAATTTATCTCTAACCCTGACATATATTGGGCCACATTTTGGTAGTAATTGGGGCTCCCTTATATCACTAAATATGAACCTCCAACCACTTCATCAATGAACCAACTCACCACTTCTATTATATAGCCCCCTACCTTATCAACCAAACTAATAAAAACCTCCACCCACCCAACCATTTCTCAACCATCCAAAGTAACCAAATACCAAATAACCAAATAATCCTCTCTAACCAAAACAACCAAACCAACCAAAAAACTTGGCATCTTCCCTACATAGATTCCTAATCACCTATCCTTGAAACTAGAGCTAACTTTACCAGACCCATCAAATAAACACTGACCCAAATCAACTAAAGAGGCAAAGCCACCAAAAGGATAGAAGGCCAAACTTATACCTCCATCAACCTTGCCTTATATTTTAGAGCCTCATCCATACACTTTGGTTAAGAAGGAAACTATCTCAACCAAAACCCAACCACCACTATTGGTTACACTAGCACACTTGCTTTTTGACACACCCATCTTCATCGAGCCATCAGTGACCAAACTACCTACCTCAAAACCTGCCACCTCTAGCTTATCAATCTTTGCCTTAAAAAAACTAAAGCAACCAACTAAAACCACCACCTTACCCAAACCTTCTATCACCAAACCCATTTCTAAAAGGATTTCCATCTCACCAACCCAAGCCAAAACATCTAAACCCTCTCCACCTTTAGCTAAATCCTACTTGACTATTTTACAAAGGTTATTGAAAGATTCTTACTTGACCTTACCCTCTATTAGGCCATTTTACCCTCTTGGTCCAAAATCAATTTTATATAAAGACTACCAAGTATGCTCTTATCATAAGATACTTGGGCATGACATGGAGAATTGTAGAGCTCTCTAAACCATAATCCATCAGCTCTATGATGAGAATTATCTATTAATAAAGGAACCTCCCATGAGCCCATTACAAATCCAACTACCAATAACCACTATCCAATGCCTACCTATTCCCCTACTCTCACCTTAGAGTGATGAGGAACCAAACCAATTTCCTACCCTAACTCTTTCCTCTATCCATACTATCCATATGGTCACATGATCACATGCTCAATAAAAAGATAAGGAGAAGGCTAAAATGTCCATCTAATGGACATAACCATCTTCTAGCTCCCAACCAAGTTAAAATCAAGCACCTTCACCTTTATCCAAACTCAAGGTATCTATCTTAGGTGCTTCCCAATCTAAGCCCTCCAAATCAATCAAAACAGTGGTTCTCAAATAAGTTCATGAAACCCTGACAAAGATGAGCTTATATGAGTTAATTTCTACTTCACCTCATCATCTCCAAGTAATGATTGAGGCATTGCAATTAGTGGAGGTCCAACCTAAAGACCCTTAACCTCTAAAATCCTTTATTGGTGCTCTCTAAATATCCAACCTTATCAGCTTTAAGGATTCAAAAATACCTTCTATCCATCTGATGATTGAGATTCCCCTCTTTTTATTACTATCTACATCAACCAAACCTACATCAAATAGGTCATGATTGATGGGGAAGGCAATATTAATATCATCTCCTCTCATGCCTATGATCAACTCAAATTACTAGACAATATCATGTCTAGAACCTTAGTCATCCTCTGATCCTTTAATGATACCATGACCACTACCCTAGGAACTATTGTCTTTCATATCCATTTAAGACCTCACATGCTCCCATAACTCTTCTATGTAGTGGAAGGCAAATTATAGTATAATATTTTTCTTGAATGACCTTGGATTCAATCTATGGGTTGTGTAACTTCTACCCTTCATCATTATATAAAATTTGAGCATGAAGGCCATGTTGTCACTATACAAGCTGACCCAAGTCCATTTTCATCATGCAACATGACTTATCAACCCAATGACATTTTCCTACCTCTATTTAGCATACCCTCATCAACCAAATACAAGCCCTCAACCACCAAAGATGAAGCCATATCTTCTTCTAGAAATGAGGCATCTATTAGCTCATCCATACCCTTGGACCAAATCCCCACCATAGACCACTTGGAATCCACATTTCAACATATTTTACTTGGATAATATCACCTCCTCACCCTTGATGCTTTCCCTACTCCCCAAGAGTATGGGAAAATTAACCACCAACTCAGGTATGACTCCAATATTAGAGCCATTATTCCCTTGGACCCTCAAACTATCAAACCCATTTCATCTATGGGGGAATTGACAAACCACTTGTAACTTATACCACCTCCTCTTTGCCTCAACCATTCACTTCTAGCTTCTCCTATCTAGATAACCCAAACTTTGTCAAGACATACCTCCATAGGTGTGCTTGGAAAATATTTAGTCTGGGATGATATGAGCATGGCCCACATGAGTTAATTTCCATTGAGACTAGAAAGACTCATGAGAAACATGACCTCAATTTCATTCTACCTAATAAGAAGAAAACCAAACCACCTACCACCACTATTATTGAGGAAGACATCCCTTCCCCACTAACCTCTTCTCCACCTATGTACGAGGATGATGACATCATCCCACCTAATTTTTTTTAATAAACATGATCATCCTTAGACCCCTGATTGATCAAAAGGAAGGGGCAACCATCTCCATCCCTATGACCCATCCTGAGATGATAGGAGATGACTCTTCTACCATTAACACTGTTTAGTACTAGGATGATGATTCCATCCTTACCTAACTTGGTTCCTTGAATTATTCCATCCATAGATCCATTCCTCCTAAGAATTAGACCATGTTGAACAAATATACCATGGATATCAACTTGGGCACTCCAGATACTCCCCAAATTGTCAAAATTAGCCAATCACTAAATTTTGAGGAAATTTAGGACTTCCCCTCTTTCCTCCAAGACCACAACATAAAATTTTATTGGTATTATAGTAACATGCTAAGAATTGAACCTTCAATTGCCACCCATAACATATTCACCAACCAGGATGCTAAGCTCATTAAGTAGAAACTTTGATGAATTCACCCTTGCATAGCCCTTCTCATCAAAGAAAAGCTTCAGCGTCTCCTATCTACCAATTTCATTCATCCCATTGACTATCCCCAGTGGGTCTTGAATGTTGTACCTATCACCAAATCCATAAGGGGACTATTCATTTATGTGGAATTTCATGACCTCAACCTTGATTACCCCAAGGATGACTTTCCTCTACCAAGTATCAACCAACTAGTTGATCTTATAGTTATCCATGAGATGTTATCTCTTATATATGAATTATTGAGTTACAATTAGATCCTAATTACCCCTAAAGATCAACACAAAACCTCCTTTATCACCCCATGGGGGACCTTCTTCTACAAGGTCATGCTTTTTAGACTATAAAATGCTGGTGTAACCTACCAACGTGCCATGACCTAAATCTTCCATGACCTTATCCATAAGATTGTAGAAGAATATGTGAATGACCTTCTTGGGAAATCCAAATATCATAAGGACCATTTATCCATTATTAAAATTATCTTTGAATGCCTCATCCATTATCATGTTTGCATTAACCCCAAGAAATGCATTTTTGGGGTCTTGTTAGAAAAACTCCTTGGCTTTATCATTTCCATTTGGGGGATCAAAGTTTATCTTGCCAAAATCAAATCCATCCTCGACATGCTTCCTCCAATCAACCTCAAAAAACTCCATAGTTTTTAGGGGAAGCTCCAATCCATTCATCACTTTATCTCTTAGCTTTCAAACTAATACTAACCCTTCCATCACCTTCTAAAGAAGGATGTATATTTTAAGTGGAATGACAATTGTTAAAAGGCCTTTGATTCACTCAAAAAGTACCTTTTATCTCCACCTATCCTCACCTCTCCTAAGGATGACCAACCTTTTTACCTTTATATATCTACTACCAACCACTCCCTAGGGGCAATGCTTGCTTATTAGGATGAACACCATAAAAATCAAGTCATCTCCTATATTAGCCGTACACTTGTAGAATATGAAAATTAGTATACCCATTAAGAAGCTTTGATTAGATTTAGTCTTCATGGGCACCAAACTTCACCACTACCTTCTTAACCACAAAACTGATGTCATAACCAATACCAATCCATTCAAGTATATGTACTCTAGGTCATACCAAAACTAATGTATGGCCAAGTGGCTCATGCTTTTAGAAAATATTGACCTTGAGTTCCTTTAGTAAAAGTCTATTAAAGAGAAAGTCATTGCTAAAAAATTGATCAAAGCACCATTGGTAGACAACCAACCTCCTCCTCTTGAGTTCCCTAATGAGTCCATCATGACCCTCTCTTAAGCGTACTTCACCTATCAAGTCACCTAGTTATTTGATAGATAAAAGTGTCAATGTGGTGGGGGATATAACATCATCCTTATTACTTTTTATGGACCTCTTCCTTTGTCATTCAAACTTGACTTTGAATGTACCAACAATATGGATGAGTATGAAGCCCTAGTGATAGGACTTCAGACTATGTTAGCCTTGGGAGTCAAAATAATCAATATCTTTGGTGACTCTCAACTTATGGTCAATCAAATCAATGGATTTTACTAGTGTAATAATGATGTTTTACAACAATAAAAACAACTAGTTAAAAAAATCTTAACATCATTTAAATACTACCACATCAAGTCAAACCCATGATCTACTAACAAGTTTGCTAACACCATGGATTCCCTTGCCTCTTAGATCCCATCTGCACCCTCTAACTCTAAGCTATCTATTTTTATAAATAGACTTACCCAATATTCCTATGTCAAACTAGATTCTCCCACCATCATCAATGTGAGGGAGACCCAACCTGAACTTTGGTATCAATAGACCTTTGACTATCTCAACCTTGCCATCATTCCTTCTAGCATTTATCAGAATGCTCAAATATTGTTTATATAAATTACCTCACATTATACCATTGTGGTGGGAATTATTTATAAATGTGGATTTGATGGTCTTCTCTTCTGTTGTCTACACATTCATGAAGCCTCTCATGCTATCATATAAATGCATGATGGGATATATGGGGGATAATTTAGTGGCCTCGCTATAGCTAAACATATCCTTCACCTTGGCTATTACTAGCCTACCCTTAACTAAAACTATTGTGATTATGTGAAAAAGTGTGTTAAGTGTCAACAACACACTAATTTACATCATGCACCTAGCTATAGTTTTAATGTATCCACTAATTTATGACCCTTTTCATAATAGGGTCTAGAACTTATTAGTGAAATTAACCCCCATTCTTCATAGTGGCACCATTTTATCATCACCGCAACTAAGTATTTTACCAAATGGGTAGATCATATTCCTCTAGCCTCAACCAAAGTAGAAAAGTTTGTCAACTTTATCAACCATGAAATCATCTATCATTTTAGTGTTCCTCACAAAATTATCACCAAAAATGGTAAATATTTTAAAAACAAGCAAGTCTAAGCTCTTTCTGATGCATTAAAGATTAAGTTAAGTTTTTCATCACCCTATCACCCTGAAGTGAATGGATAAGCTGAGGCCTCTAACAAAACTCTTAACAACATACTAAAATGGTCAATGCATCTGGTTAAGATTAGAATCTACACATCCCCTTTGCCTTATGGGCATATCATACTATCATTAAAAACCCTACATGTGCTACCCCATTATCTTTTATATTTGGAGTGGATGTTGTCTTACCTTTGTAGGTCCAAATCCCATCTCTTTGTATATCTTTGTAGGATCTCATTTATGAAGATGATTATCATCAAAACCATTTAACCTAGCTTGAGATACTTGATGAGCATCACTTGGATAACCTTATCCATATTCATGTGTATCAAGATACTTCAAACATGCCTATAGAAAACACCTTAAAGTGTGAGAATTCAACATCAGAGACCTCATCCTAAAGGAAAATCAATATGTCACCAATATAGAGAAAAGTAAGCAAGGAAAGTTTGATTTTATTTGGATTGGACCTTATATCATAACCCACAAGTATGGATTAGGTGCTTACTGGTTATCCTCTCTTGAGGGAAACCTAGAACCTGAGCCCCTTAATACTTCACATTTGCATCCTTTCTTTTGTTAAGAAGCATCAAGCTCACCTTTTGTTTAACTTAAGCTCATCCCTTTCTTTAAAACTACATTCCATCTCTCTATTTTAGAAGCAATCAATTAAAATTGAATCATGTGATTATTTATCACAGTCATAGCCTAATATTGAATAATGGGTACCATGCATCTACCCATGGCATGATTTTCATGGTACTTTCCACCACTCTTCACAAGATGGATTCCCATGGTCATTGAAACCTAAGCCTCTTTAATCCTAATCAACTTTCTTATTATTTTAGTTTTTCCTTCATAAAGGTGAACCCTTAAGCCTATAAAATCAAGTATATGTCAATCAAAATCAAACCAAGCAAAATACAAAACCCAAACCAATGGCAATTATGCATTATTCATAGAATTCATAGACTACTCCCTTAAATGATAGTTATTTAAAACATATTAAAAATTTCTCAAAGTAAGGTAGACTGCTCCTTTAAAGGATATCTATCAAAAACATTAAACAAAGAATACAAACTTAGACCAATCCCTTGAAGGATGGCTGAGTTAGGCCTTTGTCAAAAGAATAACAATTCATTGGAAGCTTCTCATATCGATAAGCTTCCTCAAACCTCAAAGAAATAACACAATAAGCAAAAGACCCATTATCAAGAAGTAAAAAAATCAAAATAATTTTAAAAGCCTCAAGAGGATTTCATAACAAAAATAATTTTGAAAGTTGCAATCAACTCTCATGAGTTGACTTCTCACATCGATCAGTCTACACCTTGTATGACATAGACATATTTATAATGACTCTTTGATAACCTCCAAAAGAGGCATGCTAGTCTTGCAAGAAGGTTCCATTTTCATCCATCTCCACTTCATACACTATAAAGCAAGGGATTTTGAGCTCACTTGACATTATGTGATCAAGACACCTTTTTAACTAAGTAATGAATGCTAATGAAAATAATTTGAAGGGCTTATGTTCCTTAAGCCAATCAAACTTTAGGTTTTTATTAGTCCTTACCAAAGGAAAAATGACGTGCCCTCTTCCTATCCTATCATAACTAATTGATATTTTCACTAAGATATTTATCTCTTGATTATATTCTTTGTTCTCATCTAGTGTTGTTAATTAACTTACCTCATGTGTTTTACCTTAAACAAAATAACAACCAACATACTCATAACATCATATCAACCTATATCACAAGCAATACAACATAAACATATCCATCATCATCATCATGTTAAAATCAAGCATCCATGAACAATAAAACAATAAACCATTTTTACCACATGTCTAAATCCCTATAAGAAATCATATACTTATTAAAAATTTAACATACACATCATCATCATCATCATAACCATACATAAATATAAGCATCATCATTAGCATAAATAAAATCCATCACATGCCTAGCTAGGTGAGTCTACATCAGTATCTAATATCCATAACATAAGCATAATCAATATAACATTATCAATGATCAATACAACATCATCTTATTAACATAAAATCACACCATAAACCATGATAAATAAATAAGGATCATATTTATAAATCATAAGTCTAACATCATAATGTATAAAATAATATACATATCTCTCTCAAAATGTACATCTCACCAAATCAACTCATAGGTTAGTATCAAAATGATATACAACAACATATAATATATCTAAACTATATCATGACTATGCCCTTGGGGAACTATTATCTCTTGGAGTACCACTATAAAATAGTTCCTATCCCCCTAAAGTACCTACCTATCCACCTATAGAATCAACCCACTGACCTGGTGTCAGTACACTAGTACTACCTATCAAACTATCTCTATACTTGCCCCATTAGGGCTCATCCAAACATTACCTTAGGACCATAGCCTCATAGTAGCATAAATCCTCCACTATGGATAGGTATCATGCCATGGGGATGGTGTCTAGTGGTATTGTAGGTGCTACAAATCCTCATCCTCTTTATCTCAAGGAGTCTATCTCCTTAGTAATCAAGGCTAGTGAATCTCTAGCTTGGTCCCTATCACTTATAAGTATAGCCACTTGACCCTATAAAGCTATCGATGGCCCTATAATTCTATAACCTATGCATATAAAATAATTAATACCAATCCTACCTATGTATCAGGGCACCCTCTATACTTGTACCCTCTAGCCACCTCTCTTAGTTAGGTCTACATCCATCTGCGTCTTGCCACCATCATCTCGACTAAAATTTACTACTATGTAAAGAGCTTAGTACCATGTAGGATACCCATCAAGAAAACTTGCATTATCTATCACCGACCACACTGGTCACTCCTCATGATCTAATAAGGTTTGTACTAGATGTGGCTCAGGTAGTAAGATCTCTACATCCTCCTACCTATACCTTGGGAATGGGCTTGGGATACCCTATATCAAGATGAATTGACTCCACACCCTATCAAATGGGATGAGCTCTACTTCCCCATACCTCTTCTAAAGATCCACCTATAACTCTATAGGGATACATTCTACCTCCTATATTTGGCCCAATTGAAAACCCAACATATGGCCTTTAGGTAATGTCACCAATGACTAAGGTAGATAGTGCACCCCTAAACTAATCTACATCATGAGCTCCTCTTCCTACACCTTAAGCAACAAATTCATCTCTCCACTATATGAAACTAACTATGAAATCTATTTGAGAAAACCCAGGCCATGGTAGCCCCATCAGCCTCAATACTTAGATGTGCACATAAGACCAATAGTGCAGGACAAGCCCAATGCTAATGTCATACTTCCTATGAGTTTTAAATCTCCACAACTCCCTGTATATATAAAAAAGTAGTATAGGTACCCATCCAAATAGTATGCATCCCAAAAACATCTCGACCAACACCCCTAGTAGTAGATAAGGAAGCCTCTCACTACTCAAATTTGAAAAGGCAAGGCATGACACAACCATCATCATCATGATCATTAGTTTCCTCTCACCCCTTGCCCTTTGATATAGTGTAGAGCATCAGAGCATCTAAAACCCCCAGCATGTCACTTGACATGATCATGGTTGTCTCCATATATCAACTCTAAGAACTCCTCACACTCCTTTCACTTAATGTGATATATCAAATCACCCTGAAGGGGAAACAATGTGATCCTATGCATGTCTTTTGGTAATATAGTCATCTCACTAGTGGGTAGTAGGAAGGTGTTCATGACTAGATACCATCTGTCAATGAGGGCCATGATCATCTCTGCATCTCATGGTACATTTGGTAATGTAACATCACTTTGAGCCCCACCTCTTCCATATATGCCCAATCTACTAGGGTCATCCCCTAGTGGATCTTTAAAAAGATGTGAGGTACCTAATCCTACATCTAGATCTACTCTCACACCTACAAGGTTCATTAGAAGACACATTTAGTTCCCTTTACTATTATTGTCTATAAACTTAACCACTACCAACCACCTCTCCTACCCTATCCTATTTTTAAACTTATGCCTAAATTAAATGTTAGATATACCCTAATAGAGAGCTAATCCCCATCCTTTCCTCTAACAAAATCCATAGACCAATAACTACCATAACCAATCTCATCCTCTTTTACACCTACTCGACTTTACCCATCTGACCACTTCTTAACCTCCTATGCTCAATACCTAAAACTTGTTTCCTATGCCAAACACTTACCCTATCTCATTTTGTGCTCTAATTAATAATTATGTATACAACCCTTTTTTATTCTTAACCTTCACTTTTTACCACCTAGCTCAATATTTAATGGTTATGATGATCATTGATAGTCAGGCATCCATCTCCTTAGAGATGTCAACCATTGATGGTTGGTCTCAACCATCGATGGTCACTATGGGTGTTCCATAAGTAGAATACCCAATACCTAATCTACCCAAAATTCACCCACACCCAACATATTAACCTCAATCCAGACCCTATCCCACCCCTACCTAATGTACCCCTACCTAATTGCCAAATGAACAACACATTTAACCCAATAAACCAAAAACCCTAATACCTAGGGCACAATAAAAAAACCCTCCCACCACATCCATAACACAACACTACACTATCACTTTGAATGTAATACATATTACAAATTGACTCTACCAATTAAAAACACCACCTACCTCATTCCTTGACTATCATTGAGGAAGAATTTGGGGACCCACTGCCTATCCTCATCCATGCATGCTCTGCATCCTCATTAGACTACTCAAACTATTCATCCACCTCAACAATCAATCACTTACTCAATAATCACTATTCACAAAATCAACCAATACAAAAAATATCAAGAGTACCACCATTTAAATGCATAAATGAGTCCAAATGTTTCACTTTTTATTTTTTAAACACCATAATTTTAGGGTTTACACCCTAATTATCAATTGTCAATGTGACCATCAAAGATCACCTTTTGACCCCCTGACTTTTGATGATCATGTTATGGAAAATTTCCCCCTCAAACGAGATTTTTTTTGGTAAACCTCAATAAGTACCCACCCTTTGAGACTACCTTCTCCACCCACCTCATCACCTTACCATTTATCCATTTTGGTCCTACTAGCATGCATTTTATGAATTTTGCCTAGTCTTTTAATCGTAATGATAATAATTACCATGTTGACCACTTTAGAACTTACACTATCTCATGCATACTTAAATCATTTATGTCTTCTTGGGAGCACTTCTTACCTCAAATACCCATGACTTTACTTGACTAGTTTATGTTTTCTCCAAAAGAACTTTATACCTTAGATACCCATAGAAATATTGACATCACTTACGAGACTTGCATTTATGAGTGTTCCCACCTACCACACCTAAATGCAATCACTCAATCTACTTGTCACTTATACTCTTAGCACTGACATTTAGTTTTATCAACTATGGCACCCAAGTCAATTTGCTCTTAACTATCACACTTTATGAACACATTTTCACTTCAAGTACCCAACCTATCATTCACCCATTTTTGTATCAACTTACTAACTTATCAAACCTAAACCCAATTATATTTTACCTCATCAATTCTTAGTTTGAGGGGGAATACCTCTTCCCATACTCAGGGCAACCTGACCTTCAACCCACAATCTATTTTTTGTTTTGTAGCTTGTTTATTCAAAGCCACATAAAAAGGAGAAAAATATAGACACTAAAAATCCACACATGATGGTTTTGAATGTCACAACTCCCTTAGACCATCTTAGTACCCCCTTGGACCCAACCTTGACCTTTTTGACTCCTAAATAAACCTAACCCACCTAACCTAAGTTAGTTGACCTTCTAGCTAAAACCCACCTTTTAGCCAACCCTACCTTTGACCTCTAACTATTGATGGTTAGGGTGACTATCGATGGTCACCTTGACCACCGATAGTCAAGTTACACCATCTAAACCAAATTAACTCACCCTTAACTCTGCCTTACTTTTTTATAATTATCTCATCTATATCCTATTACAAGTTATTATATGTATGAGTTATAATTAGAAAGCCTTGTTGAAACTTCACTTAGATATCTTCCTTTTGCTTATAAGAAGAGAGTAGGAGGTGAAATGGATCCACAAATTCAATATATTTTACATTCATATCTTCTTTTTTAGGTGTTCTTCTAGAAATACATAAACCCAACAATCCAATGATCCAACCATCACATCAAAGAGTTAAGGTCCAAGTACCATTACTCTACTAGAATCATGCCAGACACTACCAACAAGTGAATCACCTCAACCATTCATATAATCAACCTTATGCAAGTTAAGTATTTACTTTCCATTATTCAATTATTTGTTTATATTTCACAATCATCCTAGCCTAAACCCATCTCCTATAATTGCATTCTATGATCCCATCAATCTGAATTTTTATCACCTAAAACAAACACACATTAACCACTAATAGTCACCTTGACCACCAATGATATGTCCAACCATCGACGATTACCCCAACCATTGACAGTCACCTCAACCATTGATGGTCACACTAATTGCTAATAGTTATGTGGAAAAAAATAATGTCAAGGTATTTTCATCCACCTACCCTCAACCAAATCTAATTTTATTTTCATCTGCTTATTCACAGGCCCCCAACCTATTTTATGATGTACACTTGACTTGTTTAACATTAATATTAACTCAATTATCGCTATATTAGCCATTTTTAATCTATTTACTCATAAAGAATTTCTTGTGTTCAATTTTAAAAGCTTTTGATTACTAATGCAAGTACTTTATCTTGTATTTTCTAAATTTAACTATTTAAAACATGTGGATTGATATCCCCCAAGGAAGTTCTTACTTCCAAGATCTAGCTATCACTAAGAAATCCACCCAACTATTTATCTAACTAACCATTTGATTTAGTGATATCTTATTTATAGGTCATCCTCCCAAGCCAAAGAAGAGTTCTTCACAATTATTTGATTTAACACATGCATAATCAAATAGGTTTTTCAACCATACCTATATTTAGTTTTTTCTTCTTCCTTTCTCAAAATATAAGCTGAAATTTATTAAAATAGAAATCATTTATTTGAGAGGGAGTATGGGGTATGGGAGGTTTCTCATGATCATATTTTATATTTTTTAGGGTAATGGGATTATCGAGGGAGTGAGGAGGGAAAGATAATTTTTTAAAGAGTTCTACATTATGCTCCTTCTACTTGGCAATTACCTTATCAAAATTTGAAACTTCCTTGTCCTCATGGACAACTTAAGCTTGAGAAATGGGGAAGGAAGAAGTGGAGCTATAAGAAGGTTTATTATCATGAATAGGTATATGAGTATTCTCTTGTTTATAACTAGGGATATCCCTTGGATTAACTTAAGGATGTTTAAGGACTTCATGAGGACAAGGAACACAAGAAGACTAGTAAGGAATACAAGAGAGATTTTGAAAGAACTAATTTAACTCACCTTGTTACCTCTCCCAAGTCTCCATATTATCCAATATAATATTACAAAAATCATTTATCTCCAATGGATCATGATACATAGTTTGAAATAACCCAATCACTTCCTCATACTAAGAAGTTGAACAAACTTTTCTTGCACATGCTAGTATCCTGCTCTCCATTTCATCTTTTATTTATTGAAAAAAAGGTTGTTCATATGCATCATTATAGCCATATGGGTAAGGTGAAGGATGGTTATAAATATGATATTTGTCACTAAGAAGGTAAGAATCATAATCTTGATAGTAAGGATCATGAGAAACTTGATAAGGCTACTGAGGCATATAGTTAGGGTCATAGTGAGGTTGATATGAATCAAGATATAATAGTAAGGTTCATAATAAGATGCATGAGGATAATAATAGTTATGATAAGTATCATCATAGGATTGATAAGGATTATCATAAACTTGAAATTTATCATCAACTTCCATGAAATTGCCATTTTCCTCAAATTCATCCATAAAACAATATCAAGATAATGCAATGAAGATACACTGTGAAACTATGCCTAGATTATTAAAAGTAGTTTTTTGAGAATGGAGTCACCATATAATTCATGAATAATGTTTCTACAACTAAAATTTCACCAAGACCAACACCAATCTTGGACAACATCTTTGTAAATATATCCCACTAGGCATGCTAAAAATTGTTATCTACTAGACTTACAACCTTATGAAGCTAGTTTCAAACCCTCACAATATGAAGTAACATGGAGAAAATCCTAGGATGTGGGTGACCTAATATATATATTTTAAAGTGATATCTCAAATTAACGTATCAGTTAGGCTCTCCACTCTACACTACTAACTTGCCAAAGAAAAGAGATGAAGATAAACTAAAAGGAAACCTATCTAACTATGGTGATACACAAAACCGTGTCCTTGACTTGTCTAATATGAACTAATAATGCTGACTAAAGACATGGATCTGATTTAAATTATCAAATTAAAGTCTCCAAACATCAATATTTCACATAGAGGCTTAGCTTGATGCATGATCTAAGGTAGTTGATCAAGAGGTCCCCAAAGGACACTTATGAAAGATTACACTTGGAAAACATAAAAGATTATTCAAGCACACTATGAAAAATAAAAATATGAAAAATCACCTAAAAATAGGTAAATAGGAAAGTAAAAAATGAAAGGAATCATGCACTATCACTATCATTCATTAACTAACCATTGGCATACACTAGTCACAAGCTTTGAGTAAGCCATAATTTAGTCCTATTAATTATAAAAAATAAAGTACGAGTGTTTTTATGAGTATGGAATTAAAAAAATATTAGGTTAAGGATCCTTTAAAATTCCAAAAATAGTATTACATATAAAGAGAATGAGAAAGGAGAGAGAGAGAGGCAAGACAACCCAAAACTAGGGGTGAATCATCCACTTGGGCTTCCTTCAAATCCAACATAAAATTTTCTATATTATATCTCATAAAACATTTGAAAAATGATTTTGGTTTAAAGGAGGACTTGTATTGAAGTTTTTAAAAAGTCACAAAATTGATTTCTACTGTTTGACCATTACAAGTGCCTACATTCTTACTTGCATACCCTATATACTTGGTCACATATCCTTATTGAAGAATGAGTCTTCATCTTAGAAAACATGAATTTAAGTCCTAATTAATGATCCATTTAAATAATCTCCTAATATATTTATGATGTCCCTCAATCTTACTTGGGTTGTTATAAGGTCTATTGATTCTTGTTTGACTCTTTCAACATGCTAGGCGTAAAAATGAAGGGAGGTATTATTAAGAGTTTTTGAGACATTTTCAACCCATTTAATGTCCTATTTACAATAAAAATCTAACTTATTCTTGATTTATTATGTGTATTAAGGAAATATGAACATAAATAAATCCTTTTGAAGAACTTCTATGCATCAATGTAGTGTTTTGATTACTTGACTCCTTCATGAGCAAAGATGCATAGGAGAAATAAAATTGGGTTTTGCATTAAACCAAGAAAATTTCCTCCATGGATGGATTATAAACATTAAATAAAACCTAAAAAAATGAAATTGGATCCATCAAACCCTCCAAAAAATGCCATTTTATTCCATTTTCTTGTTTTTTCACTTATTCCTTATGGCCCTAAAAATTGGTAAAGCTCTTTTTACAAAATAATATATGGATACCCTTGGAAAAATGAGAACATTTTTGAGGAATATATATCCCCTTACATACTCATACCAAATTTTAGGATCCAAATTCAAGTGGAAACATCTCTTTTCTATCATTTCTCTCTCTAATTAGGCTTAATGAGGCCTCCTAGGCCTATAAAGAGAGATTTGGCCCAAATGGAAACCCACACATTTGAAACTTGAAAAAAGTGTTTTATTAACATTATCTAGCCTAAGACCATCCTCCATATTAAATTTCATGTTTTGGGGCCTTTTGTAGATGGGAAAACCATGAAATGGTCATTGGCTAGCCTAGATGCTTTTGTATGCTTGAGATGTTTTCCTTAAACTTTGCAGGTTTTGATGCTTTAATGTGACTTTATGAGACCTTTATAACCTTTAAAAAACTCATCACTTGAGATTTAAGTCCTTTATTTAACTCATAGGCCTTCACCATTGATTTTTGGCTTGTAAAATTGAGTTCTCTCACCTTTGTATCTAGTGGCCAACTTGTTGAGACTATATAACAACTTGAGGGACCTATATAAGAGTTTGGATGATAATTAAAACTCTAAAAAGTCCCCATATATGTATTCAAATGGTTTAAATGTCAATCTAGTACCTATACCCTCACAAATAAGCTAAAAACTATATATTTTCCCTTGTATCGTATGGTACTATACCTATACACGTAAACAAACACCTAGAATTGAATATAAGGAGAGTTTTGAGTATAAATAGGATCATTTTGAGGTAAAAATATTTAATTTTAAGGATTTATAAATTGAATCTTCTCCATCATGTTATTTTTAGGGTTTAAGGAGGGTTTGAAGAGGTTTATGTTCTTAACAATGGTTCATAAAGGATATGAGTCCATTCTAAAAACCAATGAAAAAAATTTGTATTAGGGGGACCTAGATAACATATATTATGGGCTTGAGTTCCCATGCATATCATCATGAAAGTTATGAGCGAAAAAAATGACCTCTTCGAGTTCCATCTCAAACATAACAAGGTTCTTTATATTCTAGCTAATTTTTCATGTAATTTTGAAACCCAAGGGTTGATCAAATGTCATGTAATTGAATAATGGGACCCATTACATAGCCTAAAAAAATAAAAATCTACCATACATCTCCTAAAATAATATCTAACCCATGAAAAACTACCTCTCAGGCCAAGGTGACTGAGTGTGAAGGCCAAAGAAGGTTATTAGAGTCATAAGACCTCAAAATACATTTTCATATCAAATAAATATATTAAAAGACTTAAAATTATATTTTAAATAATTTACCATGACCTTATATGTAAGTAATGACCTCTCAAATAGGTCTAAAACATTGAATTTCATCATTGAGGGTTTTATACAAATTGGGCTTGTTTACCTTATAAGTTTATAAACCAAGCTTCTCTCCTCTCATGATCTAATAATTTATGGAGGTATTAATAATATTATATAGATTATTTAACACTATTATAACTTCAAATATTAATGAAAAAGACATTATCTTCACTTTATTTGTGAGTGGGCTTGTAGGTCACTAAAGGACTGTATTAATAAACTATGTTAGTTATACTAAATTTTATCTTCTCCAACACCCTCAATATAAATGGATCCCTTAAACAATAATTATCATCTAATAAATTTAATTATAACTCTCTTTACTGTCACATACAAACTATAACCTCTCTATCAACATTCTCACTTATGTCCTTGACTACCTATAGATGCATTGGCTATAGGTACACATTTTTTGCTCTTGGATTACATGAAGGAATAAGATGAATAAAAAAAAATTGAATAGGTATATGAATAATATTAAAGACTTCATAACATGTGAAATCATATAAAAACTTCAAATCTCATCTCTCACAAGATTTCTCAAGCATTTAGTATACAACTGACTATATCTTGACCTTGTCTGAGTGTAACTCCACTAGGCCTTTGAGTATTCTTTGAGATAAATAATTATTTGAAAGTTTGTTTATGGCCTTGTATATATATTTAAAAGGTTAAATAAATTACTATTCATCCAAACTTACAACTCATCATTACACTCTTTTACATCCTCATTGTCCTTCAAACTTTGTTTAACTTGGCTAGGTTGAGTTGTAGGTGTTCTTTTGAATCTCATAACCTATTGAATTGAGAAAGAGAAAAACATTAGGTACTTGAATATATATATATAATCTTCATCCATCATGTACATATCATGAAACCTTATTTTCCTTCATAAAATCTCATATTGAATATAAGATTGCTGATTGTGTCTTCAATACATAGTTGTAGGTACATATTATTACTTGTATAGACTATATAATTGTAAAAGACAATTTTCCTTAATTTGGTGTGATTATATACTTTGGTCCTCAATAAATTAATTATTTATCAACTCATCCATCATAAAATATCATATTGCATATTCTTGACTGACATAAGCTCACTTTACATAGAAGTTTGACTAACTTAACATTATCGCTGTAGGTGACTTTTGTCCTTGACTGTAGGTGGAGAAAACCATTTAAATTACCTTATAATATGAATATGTTAGAATATAAAATTTATATAATTAATATCATTTGATCTCTTAGACTTTAAATCCACCTACCTCCATGTTTTTAAGATGATACTTCTTGAAATAGCCTTAAACTATGACTGGTTGTAGGTGCAAATTATGCCATTCTAGGCCTCTATATGAATAATGGAGAGTGAAGTAGAGTTAATGATAAAATTACATTAATTATTCCATTTATCTCATATCACCTTGAAATTTAATTAAATATTAATGAAATTAATCATGAAATAGCTTATGACATGAGATCAAAGAATGACTTTTACCTTAAGATATGCTAAAAACCTTAACTTCTTCAAAGTGTGATAAAAACTTATTTATATATTTATTTGTTTGATCTCTTATGGATTTGATTAATAAAGTCATAATTCCATCCTATAAGGTTGGTTTATATACCACCACTTCATTCTTTAACCTTGAGTTGAAGCTTCCTAAAATAAGTCAAAACCTCATTTGATCTCTTTTGTAACCTCCATGACTATTGTAGATGGCTATTTATTAACCTCATTCTCATGTCACCTTGAATTGTTATATGGATTTATTTTTGTAATTAAGGAAAATTATCCATGTAATTTTGTATTGATGATCCTTCTTAGTCTTCTACAAACTTATTTACTATCTCATATCAATCAAGTCTCTTTCATCATGAGTTATAGGCCTATGTATGGTCAGTTAGTCTTATTAGGAATAATTAGACCTTTTGATATTATGAGTGTCATTAGTCACCTTAAAAACAAACCTTGACCAAGTTAAACTTGATAAAATTTATGTATCATCTCATTCAACCTATCATGAAGTTATTACCTCCATGATCCTTTGATAGTGCAATACCAAACCCTTTGAAACCACTTTTATGCAAATAATCTACACATAGGCCTCAAATATTGAGAATATATTTGGAGTTATATATCTTATATGGAATTAAAATATGATATATAATCTTAATAAACATATTCAAATCAGTAACAACCTTGAAACATCAAGAAATAATGATAATTTCCTTACAACATATGTAAAAATGAAATTTTCTTTGCCAAATAAACTCACATGTGATAAATGGATTTAGAGAAACTTGGATATGATTTAATAGAACCTACACATCTCACTCAATTTCATTTATGCATTCAACTTTTTTTAGACTACCATTTCAAAGAAGAAAATAAGCCTGTGGGGTTTCTAGGTAGTTTTAGACCACCCTGAGATCTTAACGATTGTTCATAAAGGAGAGGGGATGAATCTAATGAAAAATAACATTAATATTAATATGACCCCATCATATGTAATAAATTTTATGATCCAAATCTCTCTCCTCTTTCTATACAAAACACTTAAAAATTGCCTTTGTGAGCTTGTGAAAAGGGCGATGAAGGAGAAGAAGAAATTTTTGTTCTTTTAGGTCTTGTGAGAGATTTAAACTCATGTAAATTATCTTTATAAGACCAAAATACACCTTTAAGGCATTTTCACCTGGAAGTGGGCTCTTTAAGTCCATACAAACCCATAAAACTACCTTTTTTGAGCAAAAACTGAGCTATTTTCACATGTAGACCATTATTATGACTTAATTATGACATTAGTACATTTTAAAATAATTTTAAAGATTTGAAAAGTGAAATATAATGTTTATTCCATATTTATCATCTTTAAATCCCTTGAAAAATGTCTCTAAGTGCAAAGAAAACTAGTGTGTAAAAGATGATCTAGTGTAAAGAAACCATTTAAGTCAAAGGCCTTCTATGATGCTAGATGACATATTCATCATTTTATTCAATGTTCCATTCATATATAGTGCCTTAATATTGCTTATTTTTGTCACAATACAAACTTAGGTTTCTCCAAAAACCTTAAACCTTGCTAAAACACCTTTATTTCATCAAATAAGACTAATGTGCCTTAAACCAAGTAAATGAGTTAAATAAATTGACTTGATAGACCATGTAACTTCTTGATAGAAGATGACATATACATAGGATGAACTGAACTAAATATTAAGGCTTTAAAAATCTTTCCCAATAAATTACCTTAAACAACACTAACAAGGCTAATAAATCATCACTTGAAGGCTACCACAGGCATGACAAAGCTATGAATAGGGTTATATAAGCTTGAAAAGCAAAGTTTAGAATGATAGGGGTGACAATTTGACCTGTGAGGTCAAACTTATCAATAATTCTCAATGGAAACATTTGATTTCTTGTCATCTTTATTGTTTCAATCTACCTATTACAACCATTCCTATCATAAATAATGCATTCACCATATTTAAATCTCACCTTATATCATTTTTGAACAAGTTGACCTATGCTTATTAGGTTATGCTTTAACCTAGGCACATATTAGACATCTTGAATTTTCCTTTTATCACCTTTCTTGGTATGGATAAAAATTCTACTTTTCCCCATGATGGAAACCTTCTTATTATTTCCCATATCTACCTCAGATTTGATTGACTCATCAATGTGGTTGAACATGTCTCTGTTCCCAATCATGTGGTTGCTACAACCACTATCCAAATACCATATATCTTTACCACTTTTCTCTATAATGTTACATTTTATGAATAAATTTACACCCTTATCATTCCTATTAGGTTCAACCTCTTGAGTGGAGAAATTTGAGCTTTGCCTATTCATTTCATACTCTTTCTTTCTATAATCACCAGCATAGTGTTCATACTTCTTGAAACAATAGATTTTGATGTTAGACTTATCATACCTTTGTTTACAACCACATATTGAAGTGATATTTATCCTTCCTCTTCCCTTTCCATGTGACTCTTGATGGATATTCCTTCTATCTTCTTGACTACTACAAGTTCTTCCTCTTCCTCTATTGTTTGATCCTCTCCCCCTTCATCTCATATTCACATTGTTCTTGAATGCTTGCTCATGAGAAGATGTGGTTGACCTATTAAACCTTTGTTCATGGGTTTTCAAAGAACCCATTAGCTCATCTATTTTCATTTGCCTCAAATCCTTTGACTCTTTAATTGTAACCACTATAGGGTCAAATCTGATTGGAAGGATCCTCAACACCTTATCTATTATCCTATCTTCAATTACATCACCACATGTCTTAATTTTGTTGACAATACTCATTGTATTTATAAATAATTCAATGATAAAATCATTCTCATTCATTTATAAGGTATTAAAGTCCCTTCATAAGAGATACAAATTGACAAGATTCACCTTGTCATTCCTATGATAGGCATTTTTAAAAATGTCCCATGATTATTTGGACTAGACAACTACTACTATCCTAGGCAAGATTGAATCAACTAGTGTCATTTGGATGTAGATAAGAGCCTTAACATAATTATTTTTTTTGTCCTTCAACACACTATTTTGTGTTTGGCTTAGTGCATTGAAGGCTGTTAGGTATACAAATTCATTGTATCCACATTAAACCAACTCCCATAGCTCTTAAGAGTTAAATATAGTCTTCATCTTGATGCTTCACACATCATAATTATTCCCATAAAATGTAGGAGGATAATACCATGAACTATTGATATTGCATGCCATGTATAAATTGACTCTAACAACCTAGGTTCTCTTATACCGGTTCTTTATATAAATATGCAGGATCAGGGAAACAAAGGCACTTTAAATCTAAAGTTTTAGACTAATCCCAAAGCTTTCATGAAAAGGCATAAAAACACATTAAAAATGACCATATGATAAAATAATAAAACATGGGAGGTAGAGTATAGAGGTAAAATTACCAATTTTCATATATATTAAATAACTCTAAAAAACTTCTATTAAAATCTTCTTACTATGCATAACCTTACATAGATATAATTGTAACAAAAGCTCACTACTAATGACTATATTTTGTCTTCCTTACTTGGTAGTGGCTAATTTTCTAACTTATATCAATAAATTATATACCTCTACCCTATTTATTCTACCCTTTCTTATTTTTCTTTATCCACTACATAATGTTACTACTATTCCTTCTCATCTACCTGCTACTAAAACTCAATGCCTTCTACCTTGTCTTCTTCTTCTCTAGGCCCTTTTTTACTGTAGCTACTACATTAAATTTTTTTCCTCTCTTATATTTTATCTCATTTATTTTTTATCTATTTTTTGGGCATCTCACCTACCACCTTGTTTCCCCCCAAACTCCAAATGGTTCCCTAATTTCAAATTTGAACTGTGCATTTATTTTGTTTGGTGTTATGGAGGGACTCCAGAGCTGGATGTAGATGAGAAGGGAAGGGATATAATATTTTAACACTTAATATGTATGCCACTTATAAAACTAATGAAATTAAAGAATGAGGTAGATAGAAAGATGAAAACAAATACATGTAGGATAGATTTAGATCCATAGGTCTGGCTTAAATATGGTTTTAATAAATTTTATCTGATGTCACTCTCCAATTCAATTTAGATTCTCTATATTAGATGATAATATTCATGCATAGGTACACTACAGGACTTCAATAAACTCACACTTAAATATAATTTGAGTGTATATCTCAGTTCAAACTTGATGCTAGTGTAGAATGCAATCTTATCAATGTAAATGACATAACATAAGACCATAGGCTATGATGTTATGGTCAAGATATAATTTGACATGTCATTTACCATTTATCATTTACTCATCCACTAGCTTGACTATGTGATTTATGTTTATCTTCCTTGTATTGATAATTAATAAAAAATACATAAACATACTGTAATAGAGACTGATCTTGAAGAGGATACCTTCTGAGCTTGGGTTAATAGTGTTATGCTTTAGTGTCATCATCATAGTGTTAAACAAGATATATTTGTATTGAATGTAAAAAAGTTTTAATAAGTTTTCTCATTGCACCAATACAACTAATAAATATGAGCATGAGTCAGTTATACTTTTAAAATATGAACTATGTGAAAATTTAGTCAAATCAGATGTTGATTTCAAACTAGAAGAGACCAAACTAGGATGGCTATAATAAATAATCACTGTCTATAAAATTTGGTACAATTAGTGTTAGAAATAGATATAAAAATGAATAGATAAAATGACATTATTTTCCAATTTATATTAACATATCTACTCATGAATAATTTTATTTCAATATGCTTATTACATTTTCTTATATCAATCTATGAATCTACCTAAATATTGTAAAAATAAAACTTTGCTCAACTAATATAAACTCACATATATTGATGGATTTAATCTACAAGAAGATATGGAATTATAATTATCCTTGCATATAAACTATCTCTCCATTTTAAGACCAATAATATACTATGATATGTTTAATAACTTTTGGATAGATTTAAATAAGATAATAACACAATCAAAATGAAAAAAAAATATCAACACAAACATACTTATTTAATTCATTCAAGATGATTTATTAAAGCTAGAGAGGGTTATTTATACATTATTTTATTTTTATATAATAGGATTCAAATCATATATGTTATCCCCTAATATCTCTCTCATCACACTTATCTCTCCACCTTTATTCTCTCTCACACTCCTACATAAGTGAGTTGTTTCTAATAGCTCATAAAAAATAACATAATATTATTTTCATAGATTATCAATTAATGGACGCACTAACATTAATTTCCCAACATAACAAAAATGTGGGATAATTAAAAATATAAAATGGGATGACTTAAAAATCATATGCATTTGATATTTTATTAATAATACCTAACACAAACAACAAGACTTAGGATGAAGGGGTCCTAACAAAATTTGATTCCAAGGGTTTCTATTTATGCATACTTTAGCAAAAGAATGACTAATAAAAGTTCAAATAAGTGTGGCATATTATTTAGGGAGATATTTTGGAATCCATTTCTCTTACTTGGGTTTGGACACTCACAAGTACTATAAATACATTGATCCCCAATTCAAAATAATGTGATATGTATTAGTAACCCTCAAAGGGTCCTTTGCCACTTGATTACACATTTATTTTATCATTTATATTTTTTTAAGATATATTAAGGTGATTTCAAAAGAGATAAATTTATGACATTCCTAAAATTTTTAGTATCTAGTAAATCTTCTCATCTAATGTAGAAAAAAAATATCCTAGAACATTTTAGGCTATGAAAAGTAACAAAGCTCAAAATCATAGACCAGGGTCAAAATAGGTAGGAAAGGATCATATTCAATGGTATATTTTTTTCTGTATGTATAATTTGATGTCCATCAATTTAACCCCTCTAAAAATACATCAAGAAAACTTATAAATATCAAATTGCATTACTTTAGATCCTTGTTATATGCATTATACTAATGATCAGTCTCAAATGTGATCCTTTTAGTTTACTAACTTTATCTTTTTATTTCCATTCATTATCCTTTCTTGTTCATTGTTTGATTTTAATTTTAGTCTATTTTTTTAATATATTAGATATAATTATTTTTATTAACTATATTATATTATATCTCTATTTTTCCTTATTTTATCTGTGTAACCACCCTTAACTGCAACTCTTTAAAACACAAAGAAAGACTCAAAAATTGAACCTAACATATAAGAAAGATAAAAAAGAATGAGGAATTCAAAAAAAATACACATCCTAAACATAGGAACATGAAAGAAAATAAAGATAAAATAGAAAGAAGTGTGTTAATAAATAAATAATTAAGTTTCAAGGATCAGACATGTTTATCTTAGCCTAAAATCTCAAGGCTCTAAAACATAAACTAAAAAACACGTGTTTGTGGAAATAACTTTTAACAAAATAAGAACATATAAGACAATCTAAAAAAACTAGAGATAGAAATTCAAGACAAGGGAGTGAATCAAGAAATACTCCAAAAAGAAAAAATTCTTCTCTACCGCTTCTATACTCTAGAAGTAAGAGAGGAAACTTACTTAAGACATAAGTCAATAAATATTTAGCTAAAATAAGGGGATAAAAATACCAAGTTTTTGCACCTTTAATCCAATAGGAATAGATGTGTTATCAAGATAAATGAACTAATTATGGAGCATGATAGTAAATGTGAGATTGAAATTGAAGTGAAAAATGAGATTGTATCCTTTTTAAAGAATCATATTTATGCATTTCATCACCAAATCCAGATAGTGAGAATGGATTCCTTGAGTTGTTCCATAATGTGATAATCCCTAAGGATAATAGAGAAATTATTAGACATATAATTCTAGAATAAGTTAATTTTTGTCTTTTCCATAAAAGGAGAAAAGGCACCTAGTCCAGATGACTTTAACCTATATTACTCTAACACTTTTGGGACATTATTGAGAATGAGGCTATGGAAATGGTGGAATAATTTTATAGAGCCAGTAAAATTCTCAATGAGCTTAATAATACATTCCTAGTTCTTCTTCCTAAGAAATTGAGGGCTAATTAGTTGAAAGACTATAGGCCAATAAGTTTATGTAAGATTATTTATAAGATATGTGTCAAATCATTGGTCCTTAAACTGTAGCCTCTTTTCCCCAATATTATCTATGAACAACAAGGGGATTTTGTGGTCAAAAGGTATATTACCAATGGAATTATCCTAGCCCATGAAGCTATTCACTCCATTGAGTAATCTCAAATAATGGGAATGTTTATCAAACTCAACCTAGAAACAAGGCCTATGACAAAATTTCATGGTAATTCTTGGATAAAATACTTGAAAATGTGGGTTTTAATAAAAAAATTAGGAGTATAATAGGGGATTACATATATTCTTTAAAATTATCAATCATGGTTAGTGGCTCCCCTAAAGTTTGTTTATTAGCTAAAAAGGGGATCATGCAAGGTGAACCCATCTCACCTTACCTCTTTATTATCATGGTGGAATATCTACATAAGAAACTAGTGGATTGTAAAGTAGTTGGGAAGTAATAAGGCCTAAAAATCACCAATCGAATATATCATGTCTCTCACCAATAATTTTTTGATGAAACTCTAGTCATGGGATAAGACTCAGCTAGAGAGGTTAAGGACATCAAATTAGTGCCCAAAAAATATGAGGAGGTTTTAAGGAAATGTGTGAAATTATCTAAATTTTTTTTCCCTCCAAACACTAGATTTATTGTAAATTAAGATATCCATAAATTTAGCCTACCTAATTTAAGAGGTGCCATCTTCCTACTTGGGGATGCCCCTATGTAATGGAAGGTTGTAAGTAGGTATATAGAACCCAATGTTGGATAGGTTATAGAATATGTTGGATATCTTGAAGGAGAGTCTTACTTCTTAGGATCATAAGGTCCATCTAGTCAAAATCCTCATTCAAAGTATGCTTATTTACTAGATGTCTATTTTTAGTATACCCACCAAGATAGAAGATAGAATAGAGTAAATCTAAAGGATGTTCTTATGGTTAGGTATTAAAGAGTCTAATAAAATTTCCTTAGTGGCTTAGAACAAGGTGTGTAAACTAAAATGTCTAGTAAGACTAGGGTTTAAGAGGATTAAAAACATGAAAAAGGCCATTATTACTAAGCAGGGGTGTTAAATAATGGAGGAACATATCTAGACAAACACAATAAGGTCCAAATACTTATCTAGACAAGAGGAATACAATATTATAATGGAAGAAGTCCCCCCATGGCTATTTATTTTTTAAAGGGGTTGTTAAATGCATATATTTGTTTTGTAAAGGTAGTAAATGGATTTTAGGCAATGGAAGAAAGGTCAACTTATAAGTTGACTCATGGCTATTCAATTTACCTTTAAGATTTTTGGAGTATTGGAAGGCTATCAATGGATATTTTATCTCCTCCATCGGTGATAAAGTCTATGATTAATATACCCATTCTGAGGTTGGTTTAGATTGGAAGGAACTTGAATGGGATGCTTACTTGGGGATACCCTTCCAAGATCTAAGCAACCTCAATCCAAAATTGAATGGTATTCGCATTGGAATTCATACCAAAGAGAACTTGATGATTTGGAACAATTAGATCAGGGTATTTTTTTAACTTGGAATATAGGAATGATGGGCTCTAATGTCTTAAATTGTGGGAAAACTACCTTATTCTTAAGGTCAACATCTTATTTTGGTTAACCTACCAAAATAAGATCCTAATAATTGACATGGCTAAGGGGAACCTGGGACCTATTGAGGGGAGGGTTATTAGAGACTAAAATGGATGCCTTATGGTAGCCTTTATGGGTGGTATGGTCTTCTAGACCAACCATGTGGCTGAATCTAGAGTAGTGTAATAGGGAATTAGGATGGCAATTGATCTTGAGTTACAAAATTTGGTCATTAAATGAGACTCATTAAACTTTATCATATGACTTCTTGGACAATCACCCCCTTATTGGACTATTATTAATGAAATCAATGATGCTATAACCTTTATTAATTCCTTTCATGATCTTATCATCAAACATGAGTATATAGAAGGAAATAGATGCAATGATCTCATGGCCAATTTGGGGGTTGATGAAACACATTTCAAGACATAGAGATATAATGAGAGAATTCCATCATAGCTTAGACATAAATTAAAGGACGAGGTAATCATGATGGATAATGAGTCAACTTTCATGTCGATCAAGACTATCATAATCCCAAATATACATGATTTTTTATTAATTACAACATTGATTTCCAAAGAAGGGTAATCATTAGTGTGTGTGGGAGAAGGCATGTCCATTTAGGGAGGTGTGTGATAGTCATTTACATTCTCAAGAAGTATAATCACATGCCCATTCCTAAATTAACCTAATGTAGCAAGGTTGAGAAGATAGAAATTACCAAGAGACCTTATGGGGATAAAACATGAGAGGTGAACTAGACAAAATAAATCCCCTCTCCTAAAAATATGTAAAAAATAACCCAATATGGAAATTTTTAAAGAAAGGTGGTCTTACCATGTACATGGAGTGATTCACTAAGCATGACCCTAAATTCTCTATTGACTTTGTCAAATCTTAGAACAACAGGGTTTGTATGAGGGGAGTCAAAATTCTTGTTTTAAAAAGAGTGTATTGTAATCGTTACTAGTATGCCACTAGATTACATTAAGGTGTATAAGGATAAATGATGTAGGGATGAGCTCATCAAATATTTATTTAATAATGATGCTTTGGAAAAAAATTAAGAAGGGATTTTTGTGAGAAAACCTTCCATACCCATGGTCAGATTTCTATCTACAAATTATGAGGTATCTAACTCTTGAAGGAAATAAAGAGTGGTGTATTCTTAACCATTTGAATAATAAATTTGTCCTCAACTTTCCTTTTTTTTTTGAGATCTATCAAATCCTCCATGTAGGTCTACTAGGGGACACCTCAAATGTCATCATTCACTAGGCCCTCATCATGTTACTAGTCAAGGGGGCCAATCCCCATATTAAAAATGGGTGGTTATTAAGGAGGTGGGGAATAGAAATGGCCTAGAGAAAAGGGAGGTAGCCAAATATATGGAGACATCTAAAATATATTTAAAATATTCTAATAAAACCATTGCCTAGATTCTAGAGAGTAGGAAAAATAAAGAATCGAGGGGGGTCAAAAACAAACTCATCATGTCAGATGATGATGTGAATACATGTCCTATTAATTAATAATTTGAGGCTCTCTTGAACCTTGGAAAGGGAGGATGATGAGGTGGCAGATCATATTGCTATTTAACAGACTAAAGTAAAGGATGGGTTCATGTAGAGGTCCTTGCTAGAAAAATAAGAAGAGTCTAGCTAGAACCTTAAATAAAAAATTAAGGCTCTTGAGTGGAGACTTAAATACAAGGTGAAAGTTTAGAAATGGATCAAAAAAGAAATTAAGGCCATTAGATAAGTCATACCAACTAGAACTGGTATGGGTAGGAGGGGAGGTGATGCTTGGAATAATATAATTAACGTGCTCAATATGGAATTGGAGAAGGCACTCAAATAAGAGAATAAATTACTCAAACAAGAGGAGGAAGCTTAGGTGAAATGTAAGGGGGGCGCCTATCTATAAAAAAGATAAAGAGGGAAGAGTGAAAGGCAACCCTGGATAAGATGCTATAGGTGGTCAACATATAGGTTCCATGCAATATAACTATAGGTTATATTAATAAGGAGGATGATAAAAATTAAGGCTTTTGGGAACCTCAAAGACCATGGAGACTAAAGATTCGAAACCATAATTGGTAGTGCAACTAGTTAAATTTATCTAGTTTCTTTTTATTTTAGATTTTGTGTTATTTTTAGATTGCTTCTTGGTAATTTTAGTGTGGGTTCTATGGTGTTTTTATAGACTCCTTAGTGGGATGCTAGTTTTGGTGGGTTTTTTTGGGGATTTTTGCATACTCTAGCTCTATATTTAAAGTTTAAGGGATCATTTAAAACCCATTTTTTACCTATAACTAAAAAAAAATGTAAAATAAATAGATATAGTTCATTTGAAAACATAAGTAATTAGTTAATAAATTTTAACCATTAATACAATCATAAAAAACAAGTTGTAACAATCATCAAAAGATAAATAAGTTGAAGCACATGTATCATCACGATTCAAATCAATATACAAGGTACCTATGAGTATAATAAATATAAATAATTATCATCATTTTCATCACCTACTATGGATTTTCTATAGTAGTATTTTTTTATTAAACTATTACTCAAAGGGTGAATTCTACTATGCAAGTGTTGAAAAAAGTGACATAAAATGGGAATGAAGTAAATGTAGTAAAATACACTAATAAAATTTCCCCAATGTGCTGAAATTAAGAATTTAAATCTTGAATGATTGATAATTGAAATATCAAATGAAAATATTAGGTAAAGAGAAGTAATTGGCTAAAATGGACATATGGGTTTCTTATTTGACTTTTAATGTTGAAATAATGATCTAAGACTATTCTGACTGAAACCATAGAAAATTATTACGATATAGAAATTAATAAAATCACATACTACTAATAGATAAAAATTATATAAGTATGGTCAAATTTAGTAAGGGTTCTAAGGATTTTTATTTCCCATTATGATTATGGTAATTTGTCACTTTTGGATCTGAATCTTTTAGGTTTGGTAGTGGTAGATGACTGGGAACCTAGCTTCACTTTTAGAAGTTATTTTACAATGTCCTATTAATCAAATACAATTTTAATTAATCCTAATTCACCAAATTATAGAAATAACAGGTATTATTTTTCAAGGTCAGTGGATCAGACCCTTGTCAAAGTTCTATCTACATATACTACATGCTCAGAATAAGGGATCAACACATTTCTAGTGATTTTTGAGTGATTCCAAACCAATGATAGAAAGGAATTCAGCTCACATCCCTAGATATTAAATTGAAACCATATCATTTTTCATGACCTTATTTAAAGAAATATTCATTGCCACAAAACTTAAATTAATGATGAGGGAAATTTATGATCATTATATGCTCATTGATGTGCAAGTTTATTGATAAGAATTATTATTTTTCCCAAGGTTAAAGGCACATATTTTTTTAACTAGTGACCCCAAACCCTACAAAGAGTATAATCAAAAAGATAAAAAAAGGACTAAGCCCCCAAGAGAAACAAAGTGAAAAAGACATAGTAACAACTAAAATACAATTGAAATATAGGCCTGAAACAACATAAGAAACACCAGAAACAAAAAGCAGTTAGAAAAGAACAAAAAACCTTCTACATGTCCACATTTATTGATAATAATTATTAATTCATGTGAGAGACTTGGTTTTTAATAAATTTAGATTATATAAATATATTATGAAATGGATTAGGGTATAATTTTATATATGTGATCTATATAGACACATTCACAAAAAGGTTTACCATGAAATGTAGTGAGAACTAACATTTAAAGCATGAGAAATCAACTCAACATGAAAATAACATAAAATTTTGAATGAAAAGAATAATGGACCAATGATTATGATTATGTTGAGAAAATATCTAAAAATAGAGATAAATCAAGCCTAATGATGAATAAATGGATCTTAATAGATACAATCAAGACATTTGAGGTGTATATGAGAAAATATGGATGAAAAGGTTATGAAGGGTCTAATGTGGAAGAAAATTTTATAAAAATACCAAATTTACTCAAATAGACAAAGCATGATAAATCATGACAAAGAAATAATAGAACTAGGTCTTCTACCAAATTTATTTACCTACATAATACCACACTTTGATGCATGCGCATATCATAATAAAATGGAAAAATAAGTGCATACATGAGTAGTACGTGATATGGATATAAAAATGGAGATTATAGATTCTTGTTTAACTAACTCATGGTATCATGTCAATGCACAGACAAATGGGGATATTGCACAACTAAAGGGGGATGACCATCCCAAGAGTCTTGCCAGAATTGCACCTTCATCCCCTGCTTACATATCCAAAAAAGCCCTCTTTTGATCAGCGATGCCCCTTTTTTCATCGTCTCCCAAATCATAGAACCGCTCCTTATGAGGCCATATCTAGGGAGATCCTCCTGAGAGATGCCACGTAGATACTTATGAGACAGAACTTTGGCCCAAAGCTTGTCTTGTTCACTGCACCATCTCCAATATAACTTAGCAGCCAAAGCTGTACCAGCAAGCAATGACTGTCTGAGGCCCAATCCCCCAAACTTCTTCAAACTACACACTACCTCCCATCGGATAAGACTCCACTTCATGGAGGATAGGTTACCAGCCCATAAAAACTGCCGAGCCATGGATTCCAGCTCCCTAACAAAACCCACCGGCGCCACCTGAAGCATACATCTATAAAGAGGAAGGGCTTGGACCATAGATTGGATCAACTAGACCTAGCCAGCAAAAGACAACCACTGGTGTGTCCAATGATTCACCTTGGATCTAAATTTGTGCAAAATCCCCTGCCATGACTCCATAGAGTGTCTCCCGGTAGTAATGGGAATCTCGAGATATATAGCTGGAAGGGTGCCTATTCTAAAATGGAGGATATCCACCACTCTCCTTTGAATATGCTGCGGCGTATTGAAGAAGAAAATGGAAGATTTTTCTTCATTAATAACCTACCTCGAAGCCGCTAAATAAGTCCCCAGGCAGCTGCGAATATTGGCAGCCTCCCGTAAGGTGGCCACGCCCAACATGGAAACATCATCCACAAATTGAAGATGAGAAATGCTAGGAAGACCTGCTCCCCATTTCTAGCCTTGGATCTCACCCTCCTCAGTATACCTCCTAATGCGCCAACCAAGACCCTCAGCCAAGATCAAGAATAGGTAGGGAGATAAAGGATCTCCCTGCCTCAAACCCCATGAAGCACCAAAAAGATTCGAATGCTCACCGTTGACCAGGACAGAGAAAGAAGTCAAGCTAACACAACTCATCACCCACCCAATCCAATCCTCCTCAAAACCAAAGGCTGCCAGCACCTTTCAAAGAAAAGACCAACTGACCATGTCATACGCCTTTGACATACCCAGCTTGATGAACATAGCCTTCTCCCTCGAATTGGTCATGGAATGAATGGCCTCTGTGGCAACCATGATACCATCCAAAATTTGCCTACCCTCAACAAATCCACTTTGTTCCTCAGAGATCATCACCTTCAACCATCTCTTTAACCTTTTCACTATCAATTTCGAGATGATTTTATAAATAACATTACATAGGGATATGGGACGGAATTTACTAAAGCAGTCTGCCCTTTCTTCTTTCAGTATGAGGGCCAAGAAAGTAAAATTTAGGGCCCTTAGCATCTGTCTATTATTCTGTGACTCTTGAACAACTGCAAGTAAATCCTCCTTAATTATCTCCCAGAACTCCTGATAGAACTCAATCGGGAAACCGTCTAGGCCCGGTGCTTTCCCCTTTTTCATCATAAAAATAGTCCTCTTTAATTCTTCCTCAGTAATAGGCCTCATCAGTTTCTCCTTCATAACATGAGTAACAACAGAGGGAATACAGGAAAGAATCAGATCTTCCGCAGCCGCATCCCTTGGATCATTATCTTGGAAGAAGGAGCTAAAATGTTGTTCCACCTCATTATAGATGTCCCGCATTGAAGAGACCACTTCCCCCCTTTTCGTAACCAAGGAGGTGATAACATTACCATGCTGCCTAGCTTTCACTAAATTAAAGAAGAAATACGTGTTCCTGTCCCCAGCTTGCAACAAGTCAATCCTGGTTTTCTGCTTCCAAAATATTTCTTCCCATAATTCCCATTCCTCCAGAGTTTTGACTGCCTTCCCTTCTTCCCTCAGTAAAAACTCAGACAATCCTCCCTATCTAATCATGCTGGTAATATCATTCAATGCAATTTGTGCCTTTTTCTTCTCCAGATACATGTTCCCAAAGCTCTATTTGTTCCATCGCTGGAGCTGGTATTTAACAGATTGGAGACGCTTTGCAAACATATACATGGCCGTACCAGTGGCTGGTCTCCCATCTTTCCACCATTCCGCCATCCTTTCAAACAGGTCCTAGTCCCGCAACCACATCAGCTGAAATTTAAAAGGCAGCCTCTGTTGTCTCCCCACCTCTGAAATGGATAATTTAATAGGCCAGTGATCCAATCCCTGCCAATCAAGAATTTCAAAGTTAACAGACCACTTGCCACCCACCCAGAAGCAAGACATCAAGAATCTATCAAGCCGCTCAGCAATGCAATTATCTCTTAGTCTCCTGTTATTCCATGTGAACCGACCATTACTTGGTTTGATATCCACCAGATTTAGGCCTAAAATCTGATCCCTGAGCATAAAAGAGGACAGCTCTAACCTGTTATTTCCCCCCATTTTTTCTGAAAGGTCCAAGATCGCATTGAAATCCCCCACTACAATCCATGGTAGAAAAGGATATTCCTTGCAAACCAGCTGTAAATTGCTCCACACAAGTCTCTTGCCTTGCAAATCAATAGGGGCATAAACATTCATCAAAAGCACAAATTCCCCTGAATCCATGCAATGGGAGACCATGGACAGTGAATGTCTGAAAACAATCCAAGCAACTGGTTGGACCTTACAAGGATTCCAAAGGCAAACCAAACTGCCCGTAGACCCGTGGGCCCCAATACATTGACATCTACCCTGCCTCCAAAGCTGAGGCGCAATATCCAACATGTACTTCACCGAGACTTTAGTCTCCTGAAGGAAAATAATGTCCGGATGTTGATTCTTAACTAAATCACGAATGGCTTTTTGTCTAGGGCCACCATTCAAGCCCCTAACATTCCATGAGACTGTAATCATTTCAAGGGAGGCAAGAAATGTTCATCTAGGGTCCTAACTGACCCAGATTCTACCAAATTCTCCCCAATCATCTTTATTCTCTCCAAGTATTTAATTCTTCCCACCCTCACTCCTTTCTCTGCAGCACTCTTCTTCGCTTCCTTCTGAAGAATTCCCAAACAAGAGGGAGCTTTACCTTTTTTTTCCACTTCCACTTCTGCTGTCTGCGTTGGTTGTCCCTCTATTGCTGAATCCTGAACCAGCACAACTACTATATCATTAAAATTTTGAGTTGACTGACCCTCCCCCTGCTCATCGAGAATCATAGGCAAAGGGGCAGCCTCTATAAGCTTTTCAATAGTGGAGTCTATATTTTCCTCCCTTCCTACTTCCTCAACCATCTGGTCCTCAAAAAACCTCCAGTATTTCAAACCTGTTAAAAGTGTCTTCTTCTTGCCTCTCTCTAAACATTATTTTGTGGCCTTTGTTTCTGCTGCAGGACTTCACCTGCACAAATCCCTCTGAGTCTTTACCACTTCCACCCTCATTCTTCTTCCCTTTATCCACAACTGTATTATGTTTTGCTTGGGTCAGATTTGAGGTTTGCTGTTCCTCAACTTTCACTTTTGGGCACCTATGTACCGAGTGTCCATACTCATGACATAGGTGGCATCTAAAGGGTAGAGTTTCATAATCTAATTGCTGTACCCATGAGTGCATGCCTGCACACATTTCTACTGCATCCGGCAAAGGCCTACTTAAATCAATTTCTACACAATTTCTAGCAAATGTCATGATTTTATTACCTAAAGTTTGTGAAGACGTGCCCACTGGCTTGCCCAGTATCAAGGCTATCATCAGAAGAATATCCTCTCTACAGCATTTAATTGGCATACGAGGAAGGTGAACCCATACTGGGACCCGATTCGGCAACTCTTTCGTGGGATTGAAACCAGCATGCCATAGTTTCAGAAAGAGCCCCACATGGTTATAGAAATATGGTCCACCTTCAAACACCCAGTTTCTATCAGCCACACAATTGAAAGTAACCATGAAGAAATTACTGGCTAGAAACATCAATTCCATCTCCCCTTCTGGCTCCCATACCCTATGAGCCCAATTCTCCATAAATGGTAGGGAGACTCTGAGCCCCAGGAACTTACAATAAAGTGAATGTGTGGAATAATATCCCACATCCTCTGCTTTATATCCAAAGGAATGTTCAGCTTTGGTCTCTCCTTACTCCTTTCTAGGCAACTGTTGATTTTATTGATTCTGGAACCTCCCATGGATTCATTGTCCTGTTGCCCTGCAAACTGACTGCACACAGCAAGGTCCTTCTGAAAGTCAATCTACCCCTGAGTCAGGCCACCCACCACTTCCTTAAAGCTTCTTCCACTCCTTCCTTTAAGCTATTCCCCTTGTGCCATTCCTACACTCCAGTCGAAACTCCTGCTACCCATGTTCACCTAAAACTCATCCACGCGTGCTTAGAACCCTCCCCCACCAACGCAGCTACTCAAAAAATAAACAACGAGCTAGGGTGCGACTGCCCTAGCTCGACGGCAAGTCGCAGGGCTCGCCTTTCTTCTCCATCCTCACCAAGTCCTTAATTTTCCTGCTAGGGCTTAATTTTTAGATTATAAATAAGAATTATAAAGTATATAACCTGAGACCCACCTAATAGATATTGTAATTATAGGCATGGCCCTAATGTTAGGATTCCCCTAGGTGTGTGTGTAAGGTAGGTGCATAGAATCTATAAATACATGATCATATATATCTTGTATATCATGTATCCCTATTATAAGATATAATTAGAGGCGTGGGCATAATTTGTATATGTAAAGATCTAATTTAGGTTGATAAACATGATATGTATCCATAAAAAAATTTAGAGGAAACTAATTTTTTATTTTAATGTTACTATATATTTTTTCACTATTTGATTTTATATAAGAATCGACCAAGGAAGGATGAATCCAAAGGGATCAAGAGATAAGAAGCAATGAGAGTTAAATCAAGAGAGAGAAATAAACCCAACAAAAAAAAATGGGAGGACACGAAGTAGGACAAGAGGTGAAGGTAATACTAATAAATAAGAGGAGGATTCTCACTAAACTATAATTTTACTAAGAAATTAGTGTATGATAGGGTATGAGGCCTTGATATGTATGTATACTATCATCATTCAAAATTTCATAAAGTATTTTAGAATATAATCAATAATGAAATATCAATGATGACAAAAATAAAGAAATAAACATAAACCAAGGGGATAGAATAAAGTCAATGCACATCAAGAAAATAACATATATATCAAACTAAGAGGAAGAACAAGAAAAGGAATAATATTGAGGGAGGAAAGCACATGAAAGGCATGATATATATAGTAAATGAGGAAAAATAAGTTATGAATATTAGGTAGTATAATTTAAGTACATGAGATAGGCTATCAAGGCTAATTGATAATCCCATACTTTATACGAAGAAAGATCCATGAACATGGGGAGATATATGTGTTAGTAGATGTATGTGAAATGTGATCACAAGCTACATAGTAACTTAAATCATCATCACTAACATAGTAATTATTTAGATGGGATAAAGGAGCCATATTAACCTCTTTAAAATATGAATGTGTGTTAATTTGAATGTTTCATTGATTTTTTACTTATTTAAGAGGCTTTGGCATGAACATATGCAAGAGGTAGTGATAAAATATTGTGACATGGATGAATAGGCACTATAATTATAGGTGGTGTAACTGTGCAAGTTGTAACTTAAGGAAATATAAATTTGGATTATAGGGAACATAAATATAGGAGGTGTAACTCTAGATGATGTGACATGAGGTTTTGTAATTTTTTTAAGGAATGACATTGTGTGATACTTTATGTTTTTATTTATGGCATAAGGGTAAATCATAATGTATGCCTATCATGGTAAATGCTTTTTATCATTCAAAAAATTAAAACATTTGTGTAATTTAGATGAGCTATATATGTCATTTTATTTATTCATGGGTATCCAAGTAATAGATCATACATCATGTTACCTGATTATATATATATATATATATATATATATATATATATATATATATATATATATATATATAAAATCATAATATTACTTATCAATATAGGTCATAAGACCCTTCTATTATGATTATATATATATATATATATATATATATATATATATATATATATATATAATCATAATAGAAGGGTCTTATGACCTATATTGATAAGTAATATAATATCCTAGATGGGTGTTCATGTGATACCATCATAACTCTTAAGAAACATGTTTTTACAAATTGTATCTTCTTTAGTGTTACATATTCTAGAAAGGAATGACATTATACAAAACTTTTTACTTGAAACATTATCTATCATAATTTTATGTGTAATCATAGGATGTGAATTAATAAAAACATGTATGCATAGTGGACCATTTTTATAGTTATCTATTTTAAGATATGATATAATAGATGATAATTAAAAATCATTGGTTGTTTAGTAGGTATTTCTATGTGAACATTACCTTTTTTTATAGTAACATGATTTGGAAATGGGTTGTTAAATATTTGGATGTATTGGTTCAATGGAGAAAATAATTCATTCAATGTAGTATTATGTATTTCCACTTGAATAAAATTACTATAGATTATATATTATATCTTATATCTCAATATAAAACATATATTTTGTATTATGTGTTGAAGAAATATGGTACTTAAAATAGGAATTCAAACCATAAATTTTAGGTAGAGGTTAAGATGTATCCAAGTCACGCTATGGATGTAAAGTTACCATGATGCATTCAATAAAGAATTTAAGCACTTGGAGAGGAGGCTCAAATAACCTTGTAAAATATATAGGTTATCTAGAATGAAGAACAAGCTTGATAGGTGGTTGAGATAATGTGTCTATTATATTTTCCCCTTCATTCTTATCTTAAAAAGTATGTGTATCATTAGATTTATCTTTAAATATTGATTTATCTTTAAATATTGATTTATCTTGATATATAAAGGTGGTGTGGGGTAGGGAATTAGACCCATAGTAAAACACATTGGCCTCTAAAATTTTAATCTCATAGTTAAAAACCATATGAAAAATATCATCAAAATATTAGTACATGTTAAAAAATAGTTCTTATTTGAGAGGTTGTAATAAAATCTTGGATAAGATATTTGTAACTTGATATTAGGTGTTCAATAATTATTTATAAAAATAATTTTAAATTCAGGTACATAGTTCTCATTATGTCCTTGTTTAAGTTGGTAAAATTGTGAAAAATTGACTTTTTGGATAATGTTTATGTAAAATTGGGCTAATAAATTATTGAAAAAACTATTGAAATAATGCATAGAGCTTGATCATATGCAAAATGAATCCAAGTCATAGTTTTTTTATACTTATGGGATATATATTAGTCAATAATAAATCATCACATGCAAAACCAAAACATGAGGAATATAAGGGTTGAATATGATGATAACGATCACCCTTAAAATTGTATACTTCAAATTTAGGAACTATAAACCTGATATGTAAGGGGTAAAATAGGATCTAGTGAGCCAATGGGTTATATAATATATCATTAGAGGTAACCACATGGCTAGGAATTTGAGATCTTTGAGAAAGTTGTTTTATTTTCACTTTCATATCTTGAAGGGATTGTTAAATCAATTTATCCTTATATATATTAGTACGTGTATGATCTAAAACATGAGTATCATGTTTATGTGTAAAAATAGATGTTCTAGGGTTTTTACCACGAACAATATTGATAGATGTAGTATTAGGACTGGGTTGAGATGATCTAGTAATATTAGGATGTACAAGAGAAGTAGTAAGATATGTAAGAATGGTTGGAAAAACATGAGTATAATTATCATTATGAGTTATAAAAATATATGTATGAGAATTAGGAGCACTAAATTCACTACCTGATGTAGAAATAACACCTCTAATAGTTAGATTATAAAAATTTAAAGGATGATTGGATTAACACATTCATTATTAGTTGTGGATTCTTTAGCCAACTATTTATATTGTGTTTATTTTAATGTAAATAATATATATTCTAATTGATTTCATTTTTTATTAATCAATTGTCATATGGTCATTCATATCATTACCATAAAAATAAATTTTGGTTAATCATGCTCTTCATATTCATATTCATCATTCTCATTTTAAATATTTGCATTATAAACTAAAGGAGTAGAAGTGTGACTTAAAATTACCTTTTTATTTTTAAAATAATCACTAGTACCAAGCAACGAAACATAAATCAAATCAAAAGAGGCAAACATAGCACTTGTCGGGACTATGGGGGGGCTCATGTCGTGTGCCCCCCCAAACCCTAGCTCGGGCTCGTGTCTGTAAGACCAATGTTCCTAAAAGTCCATGGTGCCTAGCTCCAAATCCATGAACCAGGTACTAGATCCATGCGTTGGTTAGGACCGAGGGAAGTCGAAATGATGACATGGTGGAGGCCATGTGAATTGTACGTGCCGTGCTTGGGGATGTCAGGTAACTATAGATTATTGATGAGGATGGGCTCTATGAATTTGCTAAGAAAATGGAAGTGCCATTTGAGTTGGTGAAGCTAACGAATCAGCTTGGCAGGCTGCCGATTTTGGTAAACCCTTTTGGGGCGGGCCGTAGAAGCAAGGTCTTCTATGGCCTAGTCTTAAAGGCCTTTATATCAGGGGTGGATCTACCCATGCCATGTTGGTGCTAAGGGTGAATGGTGTGTCAGACACTGTGGGAATTGATTGGTGGTCCTGCAAAGGAAAATTTTGATGGTTGCCATTTGTGAGCAACTCTTTTGACTTTGTGTTCTCAGGGTTGCTGGATCGAACTTGGGTGCCTGCTCTGTTCATGTTTTTAGGGTTTGAGGGTGTGGTGGAGCATGGATTTTTTATCAATATGACTACAACCATCATTATTGCTAGATCTGATGGTGTCTCCATCAAATCAAAGTGACAGAGAAACCAAAGGTATTTTGTGGATCTTTAATGTCATGGAAAATGCTTGTGTGTTGTTTTTGCAATGGCAACCTGCATTGTTGGTTAGGGTAGAATGCTAAAGAGAAATATTTTTTAGCATTATTTTCCCTATGCTGTAAGCTTAGGTTGTAAAACTTGGTTTTGATGATGTCTCAGGTCCTTGTAAAACCTGGGTACTTTTATTGGACTATGTTTGTGGTTTCAGGTCCCTGTAAAACCTGATGTTGATACTGTTCTTCAGTAGGTTTTAGGAATGCTTTTCTTGGTGGTTGTTAATGCTTTATCTTTCTTGATTTTGTTAAAGGGTTTCAAGGTCCCTTCAAAACCTACTTTTACCTTAATCTAAAACATAAATCAAATCAATAGTAGATCCACTAAATATAACACCTCACCTAAAAGGTTTTTAGGGTAATACTTATCATAAAATATAAGCATAGATATCCTAAAAATCATGAAATGAGTTATGTATAATGATAAAATAATAATGAACACACCAAAATATGAAAATTAGATTTGAAAGGTGGAAAATCAAACCATATGAGGTGAAATAACAAGGATGTTAAACGGTTGACTAGTATATACAATGGGTTAAAAAAAGATGATATTAAAATTTTAAAGGTGAAAATGAAAAGCAACATATATGAAATCAATGAGAAAAATAATATCTGAAAAATGAAATCAAACCTTAGAAGGTGAAATAATAAGCAAACCCTAAGGTTGATATGTTTAAACAATGGATGGGTTCACCAATTTATTTTACTAAATAGTTGAATAAATGGTAAATAAAACTATGTAAATGTGTAAACAATAGGAAAAGTGGAATTAATTAAATACAATAAACTATAAAAAGCAGAGCTCCCTAATGTGATGAAATTGATAATTGAAAGCTTGAACATTTGATAATTGAAAGATCAAATGAAAAATATAGGTTGAGAGGTAAAAGAATGGAAAAATACACATGGGTTATATATTTTAATTATGATACTTTAAAATTATTTCTAATATTTATTTGATTAAAACCCTATAAAATTAATGCAATCTCAAATAATACAAAAATTGTGGTTAGCCAATAAATAAACCTACTAGAATCATGGGCTAATTTAGACAAATTTATACTGATCATAAATTCCCTCTATGATTATGTAAATTTTGCACTTTTTTATCTATTTTTAAGGTATTTTTTGGTAGAAAAAATATTTTGATAACCTAAATTTTATTGGTGTAATTTTTATGTTATGTCCTCATAATGAAACCTTCTTTGACTTAGCCCTAATACACCACAATGTCACAAAAAATAGAGAATATGTGGAATGTTAGTTACCTAAGTCCTCATAATGGTTATAAAAACATAACATATTGTATCTTAGAAGTTTGAAGAGCACATAAATGTTGATTAGTTCCTTGTTAGTAAAGATAACAAAAGTCCATGTATAAAAATACAATAGAACTAAATATTCTTGCCTAAAAACTAGGGGGAGCATAAAATAATGAACAAAATCACAAAATAGAGATAAAAACAACCTAAGAATTTTACCTCTATTGAAATTTATGTCCACTTGTTGGCATAAGGATGTTCATGCTCAGTCTATGATATTATAGACTCTTGTCAATGGTTATCCATGGTGGTAGCGATTCTCCAATAGTCACTTTTGGCTTTATTTTGCTATTGGGTTGGCTTAGTGTGAATATTAGCATAAAATGTGCATTATAGCACTACTTTAAATGGCTTCTTAAAGGCATTCCTACGTAATAACCTTACACATAAAAGTTCGTTGGTATATGGTGTGGGAAATTTTATTTATAACTCTAAGAACTAACTCTAACCCTTGGGAGGTTAGGTTAAATTCTATCTTTGGTTGAGTCTAAAATAACCTAAGTTGAGTTAGGATAACCCTAGGTTGGGTCAAAGCACTCATAAAGTCTTGAAAACTCATTTTCAGATATTTATGAGCCATGACAACTCACTTTAGATATTTGTGAGGTTATGAATCACCTTTTTGGAATATTAGGAATTAGTAAATCACTTTATCAACTCCTTTGACCTTTTACTTCAATTTTTTCTAAAAATTCCTTATTTTTGATAAATGAAATTCACTAATTCAACTTGGATTTTTTACTTAAGCAGCTTAATTAAAATTTGATTTGTAATTAATCTTACTTGGTGGTTTTTGGATTTTGTTAATTGTTTTATATATTTTAAATTAATATCTTGACGAGTCAAAAGTGTCAAATTACTAGGTCATAATTTGACTAGGGTTGATATCGAACTAGGTTATTGGTGCATACAAAGTAATATCCAAAATAAATAAGCCTCACCACATTTATGAGAAATTAAATCTATTATGCGAATGAATTTGGGAATTTAGGTGATTTTTAGGCTTAAATTATGTCATATACTAGAAATTGAACTAAATATTGGTTAAGGTATGAAAGTGGACAAAATTAAATGTCTACAGTTTATCCTTATTTAAGAAGTCATTGTGAGACGTAATAATAGTAACATATTTTAAACGAATGATAAAGTATTAAGCCAAAAGGTTCATGTCCCAAAGTGTGGTTGATTAGCCCTTAATACCCCCTTCAGGGAATGGGAAGCTAAAGAGAGTTAATTAATGTTCTATCAAAATGAATAAAATGACATGATCTAGTGGCAATGGGGGTGGAACTAATGATTTGTCCAAAGGTATTTATAATTAGTAATGGAGGAAAAGTTATTGATTTAACTAAAGGTATTTATAATAAATAACAAAGGGTGGAACCTTGATTTACCCAAAGCTAGTTATAAGCAGTGGCACATGTATTTACTCTTATAGGGTAGTGGGATAGACACTAAATTTTCAAAAGGTAGTTATAATCAGTGACATAGGCATTTTCCTTAGTAAGATAGGTGGAGTAGTAAAATAATTATTTTCCCAAAGGTAGTTATAATCATTAACATAGGACATAAAAATGAAGATTTTCCCAAAAGTGGTTATAATCATTAAATTGGTTAAAAAATAATGATTTACTCAAAGAAAATTATAATTAGTTTCAAATTTAAATCACATAATTTAAAATGAGTTTGACCCAAAAATGAAATATACATCATTGATCTATTGAAAAATAATTTGTCACATCGAGGCAAATTGGCAAGGGGAACTAATGCAAGAAATTTATAAAATAGTTTTACGATGAGCTAGAAAAGAATAAAAACATATTTATAACTTAAATGTGAGTTTGAAGATGCACATCTAAACAAACTTGAGGTATAAGTAGAAAAATGATGTTGTTAAATAGGTTTTGGAAGAGGCCCAAAAGATGGTCTAGTTATAATACGACCAAAAAATAAGGAACATAAGATCAAATAACATGTACAACAAATAATAGATGTGAAAAATACACTTCTTAGAGTGTGTAGAATGAACTATAGGCCTTAGGGGGTGTAAAAATTCAAAATTTTGGCTATATATTCACCCCTAAGGTGAGAATTAAGTCATTTTTCACCCTAGCCTTTTGATTTTATGAGCTCTAATTTTCTACATAGATTGACTAAGTAAAATGGCCTGTAGAGGAGCTAGATGACATGTTTCAGATTAAGTGAGAGAGCATATGTGGCCACTACATGATGAACCATTGATGAGTAAATTCAATCTTGTCATTAATACTCATTTTATTATATTTATTACTAGCTTTAGGGTGGAAAATGGTGAAGTCACTATTTACATTTTAGGCCAAATGATAGATTCACCAAGGAAAATGGTAACTTCGTATGAAGTCTTCATTTCTAGAAATGATGAAATCCCCTGAAATGAATGGAAATCACCAAAATGGTGATTTTGACAATTTTAATCTAAGTCACCTTTTTCGTGAAAATAAAAATGATGATATCAATTAAAAAGGTGAAAAATTACCTAAATGATGACTTTAATGTACCTAAAAATGGTAACTTCACCTTAGAAGACAAAAATAGCTAGTTTAGGGACCTGATAGGGGTCCAACCTCTAGGAGAGTGTCAATTAGGCCTAGTAAGTTAAGCTTAAGCTCATGTAGTAGTAGAGAGTTAGACCAATGCTCATGTTTTTGTATTTATAGGAGAAAATAACTATTTTGACGTGTTAGGAGTGATGTTTACACTAATTATGAACCCCTCAAATCTATATGCAGGTAATGGTTAGCTTATTATAAGATTTGGATCTATGTGATGTTGCATAGTTTCTAATCATCTACATAGATAGGGCACACTTAAGAGCATTGGTTGAGCACTAGCACAATAAAAAATTCCACATTCTATCTACATGTTAGAGATGTGACAATGACACTTGAAGATACATGGCATATCTTAAAGTTACCAATACATAGGAGGAGACTATTATAGACACCTCCAACATAGAAACAAGTTATACTAGATGATTTGTTTAGCTACCATGACATCCCCATGTTTTACGGGAAGGTAGACATAGACCTGATTGATACATATATAGACATTCATCATGATGATCTATCTACTAGAGATCCTTCACCACTAGATCTTGTTGATAGGGAAGTCATTATTCTTATGGCCATTTTTAGTGGCATATTACTACCTAATAAGAGTGATTGATAATTTCATATAGGCCTTAGAGGCATAGTGTAAAGTATGTTGGTTGAGTCTAAATTTTTTTCTTAGGGTCCAACTATCTTAGCACAACTTTATAGATATTTTAACATGATAGCCTATCATAGATGATGTAATTTTAAGGCATCCATTATTTTAATGGTCTGAGGCTAAGAACACAATGACATCGAGTGACTGGTAGGGTAGTAGTAGGTATAGGATCTTAAAGAGCCACTAGCATATGATTAGGTCCAAATAGGAGTAGGTAGGCATAGGCACAGGGGGAAATATATTTATATCATCACATATTTGATGATCTTACCCCTAATTTTTCATCTAGAGGCCTTACCTCACTTATCTTTTATAATGGTTTAGAGACAGATGGTATGTGGATTAAAAGATGACCATATGTTTTTTGATTGGTAGGTAATGTCATATTATTAAAAAGTGCCACCCTAATTGAGTAATCTAATAATTTGGACTCACACAAGATGTGCCTGAGGGGCTTAGATGTTTTACAAATGTTACATGCGAGATTAGTCGAGATAATCCTATAATTTAGAGGGGTGTAACCACTATGAGCTACCTCAGTGTTCTATGAGTTACTTGGGGTTACATAGGTAGAGTTGTAGATGCAGGGGTCACTCCAACATACATTTATTGATGGGTACAAGTGTGACCTATGAATATTATATTTATAGGATAGGTAGGGGGATAGAGGCCTACGGACATTGATGAGATGGAGGTTGAGACATTAGGTGGTAAAAACATCACCTGATAGATTAGTAGAGGTGAGGAGGGTGATGATGATGATGATGATGGATTTGATGAATGAGATAATGAGGGAAATAGTGATGGAGATGGTGGTGATGGGGATGATGGCAGTGATGACCTAGATATAATGGTGTTTGATTCTCTCATGGTAAGGGTTATAGGGACACAAGTTTATCTAGGTTAGGTAGGGATTTTTAGAATAACTAAAGTATATAGGGATGTAAGCATGTTAAAGGAGGATATCATTGCTTGAATGGGGGATATAATTGGATTAGAGTGATAGGGGGTTGAATTTTAGAGCACTCTAGATATGAGGGATGATGATATGAATCATCTTTAGTCAGAGATTACTTGAATGAAGGCTAACATTGATAGGATGGTACAAGTGCAAAGTCAACTCACTATAGAGAGGGATCAAGACATCAATGGCAAGGATCAGTCCTTAACTAATGTTGATAGGTTGAGGTGAGATCAAGATGAGGTTCACATAGGTAGTAAATAGGTCAATTTTTTTTAGATGATTTATGAGAGCCTTTAGGCTAAGGATGAGGTTTCATATTACCACCAATCCTATGAGATGAAAAATCTTAGGGAATAGTAGGTTAATTATTTTGAGGTCTAAGATTTAGATAGAATAGTTAAAAGATTTGTTTAATCTCAAATGATGGCCCATGTGACTAGGGATTTAGGGTAATCAGTCCATCATCCACATCCACCACTACCAAGAACATCAAGGCCACCTCTAACCATAGGTCCCATGGACACACAAAGAGAGATTTGAATGAAAGATGTATACACATTATATTTTCAAAATTTTATCAATTAGTGATGATCTTTATCTTGAAATAACCTATCGAGTCTAAATATTTATTAGTGCATGCTCTAAGGGGTGCACCAAGAAAGGGGTGGGTATACCATTAGTGTTTTTTAGGATTGTTATCCATTTTTCCACTTGTTATCTACACACTTGTCTATTGAAAACCATTCACCTAAGCTTGTTCTTCTCTCTTGTATACTCCTCCAGTCATTTCTCACCTTTCATCCCCATTTTCCTAAACTAAAACCTATTTTGACAATTCATAGTACTAGGTTGACTAGGTTGAACTTGTACTCTTATTAGTAAAATTCATTTAGGGTCTAGGTCAGATCTTGGATAACTTAGCCTATGACCTCATGAATTTTTGTCAATATTAGTACTAGGTTGACTCAGTTGACATTATCAACTAAAACTTTCGAAAGGGCTTAGGGTTAAATCTAACAATATATATAAGATCATTTCTCAATTATTTAGAGAAGAGAAGAAGTAATAGCTATTGCACATCTTTTTATCCACCATTTTAATTGTGGAGAAAGCTTAGGGTTTCATACTTTATTTGGAGATATGGATTTTGTCTTGTGTAGAAGTATTTTGGATGAATTGATAGGTTTTGTATCCTAGGGGTGATTTATCCTTGTCATCCTTACAAACCAATTTTTTTTTTGTGAAGCTCCTTGGCCAAAGGAGATATTGAGGTTTGATGGGTTTATATTTAAAGGTAAGTATTCCTAACTTTGTTCCTCCTTTATAAGAGTAGATAGATATGCATTTGTACATCTCTTTCATGTATTATAATTCCATATATATTGACATGAGTATATGTCTCTTATGCATGTTTAATTTTAGTGTTTATTACCCCCACTTTATGCCACAAGCTTTGGTGAGCACTAGATTAGACTTTACATGTTTTTTGTTTAGTGAATATGAAAACATAGGGCTTAGTTAGGGTTATTGCATGATTTTGATTGATTGGAAGCTTTAAAACCCTCCCTAGTATTATTTTTGTGATAAGAGATCCCCTAATTGGGTCTAGTAGATCCACATATTGGTCATGTTCTCAATTATTTAATTTATCCCCAATCATAAGTATAATTAAGATCTATCTTCTCTGAGTTAGGATTGATTTATATATATGATGCATTTCTGATTGCATACATTCTGGTGAACCTAACATGAATCTAACCCTTAGATGTTTTCTTTGAAAATTTTCATTTTTTATCATTTTATTTATTATTTTTCTATATTTGTGATACTAGGTCGATATGGCTGGTATAGTTTCTAAATTCTATGCATAAGTTTTATAGATAGTTGCATAAAAAATGACTTTATACTATTTGTGCATGTCTTCATCAAATATAAGACACTGGGTCAAATAGGTTGACACAATACTCTTATAGGTTTCCAAAAAACATACTAGGTCATCCAAACTAGTATAATATTCTAGACAACTTCCATAAAACATACTAGGTCGACTAGGCTGGTATAGTATTCTTCACAGGTTTTAGCAAACAAGTAACTGTAGAACTAGGTTAACCTAGTCGACACATGTGGTAGAATTTGTAGGTAAAATTCAAGACACTTATATGAAAATATCACATTCCTTTGTATCTTTCAACCCACCAAGGTTACTTTCTCTCTTTCCCTTTCATTTTAGTTATTCCTTACAATTATATTTTGCATAATTTATAATTTTTTAGTTCTATATTCTATATTTTGTTTGAAAGACTAGGTCAAACTTGTAGACATAGTTATTAAATACCCTTTCTTATAAATTATAGTAGTGACACTATTAACTCTATTCTATAATATTTGCATACACTAGTATTTGAATCATCTTTGTACTATGTTTTAAATTGGAAATTAACAATTATATACTAGTAATTAATTCACACTTTCACTTATAATTATTTACATGCTTAGAATAGATCACATAGTCTAATTTGGTGGTTTTTAAATATATCATTTAGTTGCATTATTTTTATCTTTATTGCACACACTACCAAATCACATAATTTCAAAATGCATTTAAATTATTATTTACTCAAGGCCTACCTACTTGTATTTCATTACCAAGGGGAAGCTGACTTGGTTTTATAGCTAAGTATAAACACATGGTTAATGATATATATTTAAAAATCACATGACGCCCTTATCACTACAAGATTGTGAAGTGAGGGGGTAGGCCCCAATACTAAGTCAGTTCCATTGCCAACATAGATCCCTTTCATCCTAAACATCCTAAAACCAACCATAGATTTCTTTTTAGTTTCCTACTTTCATCCAACTTCCCTATCACATTTAAATTAACACTTTATAATAATATAATAATATTTAGGATGACCACTTAGCATTTAATTTCTAAGTTAACTACTTGCTCTTTGCTCATTGTATGGTGTATTGCAAAAACTTGCATTGGCCAATGTTGGTGTAATGTTTTGTGCTGTGTACCTCAATTAGATCATCCTCATTGACCAAATTAATTGTGTGTTGAATTTAATTTCTTTCTTTAAAGTATATTTCAATTTTTTTCTTGTCTTTAGTACACTATAATTTTGTTTGACATAATATCTTACAGACTATTTATTTTCCCTAGCTATAGTATTGTGTCAACCTGATCAACCCATTATTATTTTTTACCCCTCAAGATATAATACTAAGTTGAAGCTATCAAATCTATATCCTCATCAGGCTATTTTTATCTTAATTTATAGTACTATTTTTACCTTGTCAACTATGTATCTTTAACAAACTAATTTTCATACCCTATTTCTAGTAATAGATTGACTCAGTCGAATTTGTAATCTTATTTGTTCATTCATGTCTCTTTGATTTTGAAAATATTTTGTGTGTGGTTATCTAGTATTATTTTATAATGATGACATCTTTTTATCCTTTGTTTAGTCAATAATATTTCAAAATTAAGTATTTAGATCATAACCTCAATTATTTTATTATTTTAGATGAAACTAGTCACTTTCTTCCTTCATCTTTCCTTAATCCAAAACCAATCACTACACAATGTAATGTAGTTGAGGTCCTTCATCCTAATCCTCCTCCCAATACCAATTTTAGGAATCCTCCACCCAATACCATTCCTCCCACCAACACTAATAATCCTCCTCCCATCAACACTAATACCCTGCCTTCAGATATTAATGCATAAATTAACATAACTTAAATTCTTTTTCAAATAGTTCAACAAATGAACATCATGCAAACAACTAATCATTCCTAGATGATGTAAATATAATAACATTTACTAGTACACCACCTCAAGTAATCATGTCTCAACCAAATCAAAAAATTGTCCCTCCTCCTCTTAGAGATGCCAATGGGAGTGTCATCCCTCAACCTCCAATGAATAATAAATTGTTTTAACATCTTCAAAATGAATATTTAGCCCCATTAATTACATCCATATATATTGGAAACATTTATCCAACTATCAAATATGATGGGGCTAAGGATACTACTATCTTTTTTTGAGTCTTTTGGTAATATTTATAATGAATGGGTCTAAACTAACACCTTTGCTACCACAAGTTATTAGCCAAAAAATTTGTTGGTGATGAATTTGAATGGTACAACAAAATTCCTAGATATTTAATATCAAAACTAGAGGATTTGGTCAATTCTCTAGTAAATGAATTCTAACATGATGACCTTTCTAAAAATTACTTTAGCCACTTCATCAATACCAAACAACTTCCTAATGAATCTGATCATACTTTCATAAAATAATGGAAGTGTCTAGCTCATGTTGGGCCCCTTATTTTGGTATGTAAGTATTCATGCCATCATGATAGACACATCAATATGAGGAATAATTTTGGGTGATGATGAATTTTTGGCATCTTGGCACCATCTGGAAGGATCAATGCATACCATGTGCTAGCTAGTAGGTGGCTAACCAATTCTAAGATTTTTGGGGCATCTTCTAGGTCAGGTGATACATGGAAACTATAGTTCAAAGGGCACAAGGTGATGAATCTAGAAATAATGATTACAAAGGATCCAATTTGGCATATGGCATGTGCACTCCACCTTGTTAGAGATGTTCTTGAAAGTATATAAAAAGAAATCGAAATAGGTGTGCTAAGGATATGAACTTAGTGTAGCAAAGCTCCAGAGAATTATTTTTGTATTCACTGTAATGTTGACCATTATATCTAGGAATAGCTCAGATGCCATGAAGGCTCTATTTGTATATGCCCATGCTCACCTATGAGACTTTGTGCCATTAAGTAGAATGAATTAAGCATATACTTTATTTTAAGTGTTGTGAACTTTGTTTAATTTGAACTATGATGAATGACAAAGAATGGTTTCCTTATAACATTATTTCTAGATATATGCTGATGAATTTCTATTAAAATGCAAAATAATATTATAATGTTGAAATTTCAATATATATATATATATGTTATGTTCACATTATATTCTGGGTTATACCATTAATTGCATCCCTATAATAAATGATGACATTAGTTTTAGCCTATGTAATAATGAATAAGTATATAGATCCTATGCCAAGGCTCCTACCCATACTAAAAACATGATATTAACATTATCATTTCAAGATAAATCAGCCTTGTGACCCTTCAATCACTGATATGATACTAGACTTAGCTTGATAATTTTTTCTGCCCTTATGACTATATAACTTCCCCAAAATAGGCTTGCACCTAAAGACCACTAGCATAGTCCATGAAAGGCTTGTACCAATGGATCCACTTGAAACCTTCTTGGAATTAACTAAGTCCTATATTTGATATCTCATGTTATGGTACAACTAGCCTAATTTAGGCCCTGATTATTTCTATATTGTGCTTTGGTGAGTACATAAGGCTTGTGCCTTATGTGAATTGATGCTAACATATCCAAGTGTAAAATTTTGAGCATATAAAGACAATACCATGTTTACTCTTGGTTGTAAGATGTCAAGACTCGATTGAGACACCATGTGCACCTAAATTTTATACAACATTTTGGTTTCATTGATAGGACTTGTGTTGAATTTTATTGTTGCAATGGTGTAGTAGAATAATGTACTGACTCTCCTTTGAAAACATTGAAAATTAGTTACAATAGGTGGAATATAGCTTTGTGTTAAAGCATCTAACTTATAAAGGGAAATAACTGAGAAAGTGGGTTCAACACAACCTATATGATGCTTTATATGAGGTTTTTTTCTATGAGTTGCCTGAGCATGTGTACCGATGGTTGGATGCATATTAAACCCACTACATAATAAGATATGGACAACCTATGAGTGGATGGAGTCACTAGAGAGGCTTGAGACCCAGGATTCCACTTAGACAAGAGAAATAAATAAATAGTGGTAAAGAGTGCTCAATAATTACATGCTTGAGTTTGTAGTTTTAACATACTCATGGCCTGAAGAAGCAAAGTATCAATTTTTGCACAAACCTAGAGGTACATTTATGAAGGAATTAAATTTTAAAGATAAAAAATATAATGGTAGATTATAAGTTTGAAACTTTTGGGATGGAAGGCTAAAGTCCTTTCACATATGAGAAACATAAAGGGGGAAAAGGGGATGTGTAGATGAAGCACAATAGAAGGGAACAAGTAGATTACCACTCAAAATCTCAAAAGATATACCTACAATAAGAGATGACATACGTTAATGTAATATTTGGATCTTAGAAGTGTCAAGAGAACCCATAACAAGAGGGAAGGGCATGTGGAAGGATCTTTTGAAATAGAATAGTGTGAGGATGAGAGAAATAATGAAGTGATGGATCAAGCTCATTATTTGACAAGTGTGAAATCCACTAGGTTCTTACAAGACTTGGTGACTGAAGATATGCTTGATGTGCCTACCCCATTTGAACCTATGGTACATGTTCATGTGATGGATCCCCCTCTTGAAGAAAGCACATAAGTGATAATTGACCTTGTTAGCAACATAGATTTTAGACATTTTATAGACTTACATGTAATTTTATGATTGAATAGATTATTACATAAGAGGAGGTGAGTGCAACTAGATCTAAACCATTGGGCACTAGATCACTACAATATAACTTGAGTGAAAGCATACTAGATTAATTGATGTTAAAGACATAAAGTTGGAAACAACCCACATGAAATGGTTTAATGCTACAAGTAGTAAAAAACCATCAACATCAATGGTACCGATAGTAATGATGGGACCAATTCCTAACCTAGTGATTGGAAGCATTGGAAGACCATCACCAAGACAAACATCAAGGGGATAAGTACCTCAAATCCTAAATTTCACCCATAGAATATATACTATGAAATGGACATGCACTTACCAAAGTATCATGGAATGGATAATTTCATAGAGCATATGCTAAAATGAGAACTATCGTGGCATGCTCAGGGTATAACCCAATCAGAGCACAAAGTAACCCAGTTCATAACCACTCTGCTTGATCATGCCCATACCTATTATAGGAAATTTGATCCTAACAAGGCTATGGTTGACTATGACACCCTGAAGGAGGCATTCCTGAAAGACTTTGACATTCTAGATTTTGAATAATAGAGCATTGCCACACTAAAAGACATAACCCAAAGACTCTTAAAAAGTGTGTAATTATACAATGTAAGGTTCGAGACTCTCATTTTCAAGATCCCATATGATATTCACTCTTCCAAATATATGTAGTGGTTCATTTAAGGGTTGCTAGATTCATTTTGATGAACACTTTTCATGAAGACATTTACAGACCCTCATAAAGTGCTTAAAGCCATGCTCAAATCTGAGGTAGTTAGAAGCATAGATACTGGGATCAACCTATTTATGGAGGCAAAAATTACATTTATGGCCTCCCAACTCCAAAATCTTACTACTAGTTCATTGTAAGTCACTCAAAGTGGATTATGATGCATTGAATGCAAAGCAAAAGGCCATAATAGGAATAACTACCCACTAAGGAATGTGTGCACATTACTTCTAAGTTGTGAAGTCTATTGAGAGGCACACAATGTTCACATCTACCCTTTATTTAAATGTGCCTACCAAGTCAACACAACCATATATTATTGATTATGCAATGCCTACACTCACACCACTACTGATTGTTGAGTGATTGATGAGATGCATGAGAACATAGAAAGAGGAGCAAGGTAGGCCACTATAGTAGTCAGAGGGAAGATAACCAAAGAAATGAAGGCTATGATCAATAAAAGATAGGCTTTGGGATGTAATGAGGTTCCAAACGGCAAGGTGGAGGATGAGGTGGTGGAAGGTTCCCACCATGCTCATGTTATAAGTGTGGATCGATAGACCATTATTAGTGCAATTTCCCTCCACATAAGGTCCCATAAGGTTTAAGAATACCCTAACCTATACAAAAAATTAACCCAAGGTAGGCCTAGTGTAGATAAGGGATCATGAATGATTAGGTGTGAGCCAAATATGGAGAAATGGACCTTAAAGGTACAACCAACACACATAAATATGGTCAAAGTGTAGGTGACTACTCATAGTGGATTCACCACTTAAATTTTAGTTATGCCAATACGTAAGTTATGCATAGAATATGGGGATAAGGGTTACATTGAGCACATAATGTAGCCTAAACCCAAAGATGCACCTTACCCAAACCTAACATACCAAAAATATGTATTGAAATAGGCTATGAGTGTCATCTAAAACATGTAAGGGGAGATGCAATTAGCACAAGATGTAGAAGCATAGGCTGCTACCTCTTGAAAGAAACATGATAACTAAGAAGTGGAGATACAAGAATTAATGGAGATCTTACACCTCTTATAAATAGAGGGAATGCTACCCCTATTAAAGAACTTGATCTTGGAGCATTTAGGTCAAAATCTAGTTTAATTCACTATGCCACACATGGAGAGGGAATGATAAGTTTGACATACACAAAATATGGAGTATGACCAAGAACTCCTCATGAATGCCACTATTGATGGATGGTCTATTTATGAGGTCCTTGTAGGCACAAACACTGAGGTCAACATATTAACCAAGAATTCCTAGTATAAAATTGTTAGGCTATCCTTGAGGCCTTCCCCTCATGTATTTTTCATGGCCAATAAGACCTAAGCATATCCTTACCAAATTCTAAAGAGTGCATTTGTAAAAATCATGGGTGCTAAATTCCATGCTAAATTTGAAGTGATTGAGTTGGTAGAGTAAGATACCTAAAATTTATCGGAAGGCCATGGTGCTATGTGTTGGAGGTTCTAAGCTAAATCCTAGATGAAATTAGAAGTGTTCAAGTCCTACTCTCAAACCTAGTCTAACATGGTAAAGAACCTATGCTGTGGGTCACCTAATCTTGGGTCAGACCTCTAAGATTTTTAACAAGGTTAGCTCCTTAGATATGAAAATTTGAATCTCTATTATTATAAATTAATCTATTCTGATGAAAAGGGGAGAAAATACATGAATGAAAACCTAATTAAGTGTGTTGATGCACCAATTGTTCAATGATCCACTCTCAACTCAGACACTTTCATGACTACTAATGAATGCAATGGGGACAAGGGTTGATCAAATCCTTTGATAGGGTTCCAAACATGAGTATTTTGTATGAAGGCTAAAAAAATAACTAAAAATTGAAGGACAAAAAGAGATTTTCCTATGTAAGACACTATGGACTTATGAAACTTTAAGAGAAACCTCACCAACTAACACTTCACACAACCTACAAGAAAGTAATGGTCTTAAAGTAAGGTACATGAAGGATCTATAGATGATGAATAGACAACATAAATTCTATAAATAAAACTTTAATAAAGTACAATTAACATTAAAATAGAATATGAAATTGTCTTATACTCCTTTAAAGAGTTTACAAAGTGATTTTAGTAGAGGTTTGCTATACCCAATCGAGGGATCAAATCAAGAGTTCAAAGATAGTATTTATATGAATAAAGAAGGGAAGAGAGAGAGAATTTGGAATTAAAGGGGTCATTAATGAGCCCAATTCCACTTAGAATAACTAACACTACAATCCTTCTCTCTTGCATTAATTTAATTATATCTTTATCTGGTGTGATGGAGAATATGAAGATCAAGACCAGTTGCAAGAAACAATCCCTACTACCATATGAATCCTTCTCAAGCTTCTCTACTGATCTAGGTAGATCCATGCACCATTCCATTTTTAAATTATTAAATTTTTATTCAAAACACTTACACATCAAAGAATTCATTGAGATCTTTCAGGTGCTTCTTCCAGAATGCAAAATAGAGTCTGTATGCTTGAGATATAGCTTGCTAAAGCTTTCTTACAACATGCAAATAATAAGTGTTGAAAAGTGACATGGAATTATTCAAATATTCCAAGTGGTACAATAGCCATTTGACATGTGGTAATATAAATTGATGTAAAAAATTGGTTTGGTGTTTGGTTTGTTGATAGCCTTCGGTCTTTGATAGGGGATCATATGAGGATTTGTGGGCCCCACTATTTTCTCACTGGGGGGCCTCAACGAGGGTCAACAAACTCTTTTGGAGGGGTGCCTTGGCATCCTAATCTTCATGTATTGTTGTTTGTGAAATTTTATTTAAGTCACAAAGTCCATTGAAACCCCATCAATGTGGGTTAATTATTTTAGGATTTGTAATAAGGAGCCTCAAACTAACATGTGGCAGAGCCACAAACCAACAAACATTAGTTGCCATGCCTTTACCATGTAAACCATGTGAAGACCATGTCCTAATCAAGGATTCTCCAATGACACCCTAAGTATAGGCTTAATCTAAGATAAGCACCTAATTATCCTCAAAAAGGGACATTGACACATATAAAGGTGGCACCAACCTATTTAAAATATGCAATCAACTTTTAAACGAAAAATGTGGGATTAAAGCAATAGCCTAAGCACCCAAAAAGGAACGCCAATGACTTGAACCTTTCACCTATCATGCAAAATGTATATGCCTTGATCGCTTAAGCCATGGGTTCTGAAGTGTTATAAAAGGAGTGAACTTCTATTTGAAGAGGAGGAGAGAGCCAACTTTGTAAAGAGAATGAAGAAGGTTAGAGACCTAATTATGCCTTGTATAGCCTTGGGCCATTAATGATAGGTCTGAGAGATGTTTTTATAGGTAGGTAGAGACTAGAGAAGGAGAATTGAAGACTTGTAATTAATTTGTAAGCCATTTTTTGCACAAATATAATAGAAATGGTATTCACTTCGAATAGACCCAGAGACATAGGCTATTGAAGCTAAACTCTGTTATCAATTTGCTAGTGAATTCTTATAATTTTCTCTACTATTTTTTAGTTTTGATCTTCATTTTAATTCTAGTTTTTATTTTTTATTAAAAAATAAATATAAAAGTTGAGAAATTAGTAGATATTTTAAATGTGATAGTATATTATTCAATTTTGTGACACTTGCATTTTCAATTTTTAGATCAAATTTTTGGTATCAGAGTGGTTGTTATTTAATAGTGGTTGCTAGTGTATGTTGACAAGGTCTAAATCCAAAAAGGGTGAAGGAAAACTCATTGATTATAATCCATAGATTGGCTCAAGCCATGCTTCTGGGATGGCCAAAGAAGAGATGGAATCCGAGCAAGCTTTTTGCTGAGCCTTCATGGAGATGAGAAGCATGGTTGAGGAAATTTATTGTGATAAACAAAGGAAATATGGGAGTGAAAAAGAAGGTGATTCAAAATAATTGAAAGGTAAAGAAACCAAAAAAACTTCTTCTTCATTAGATGATTGTAAAAAACTGTGGAATCTCTCCCTTCACTAAAATTGGATATTAAGTTTGAATTACCAATGTTTAATGGTGAAGTTAATGCAAAAAAGTTGGATAATTGGGTCAAGAATATTAAAGTTTATTATAGGGTCCAAAATATTGTAGGGGATGAGTCAAAAATTCATTTGGCTACTCTTCTTATGGGAGGCATAGCTCTCATCTAGTGGGATAGTAAGTTGAAGGAAGCTGAGCTTCAAAAAGGTAACTTGATTTCTACTTAGAATGAATTTTTTGAAGAACTCAGAAAGAAATTTTATCCTTTAGGCTATATGCAGCAAGCCATGATGGTTTGGAAAAGTTTTAGATAAGGTAAAGGCCAAAATTTTCAAGATTACACACAAGAATTTAGGAAAAAAATCTTTACTTTTGAATGTTCCTCTTTACACACAAGAAACACTGCTAAAATACATAAGTAGGCTACATAGTTACTTAAGACATATGATTCTTATGTTCAATCCCACTAATTTATATGCAATATGTGTTCAAGCCACTCATTTAGAGGCTAGAGGAAAACAATCAAAGGAATCTTTTCCTAAAGTTAAAAGTAAGCAATCTAATGTTAAGCAAACCAAAGGGGAAAGTTCATCAAGAAAGGGTAAACAAAAATCCACTTTTAATGTGAAAAAAGAAGGAAAACCATTTTTTAATCATTGTAAGAAAAATCATGATGATTTTAAGTGTTGGAAACTACACCCTGAGTTAAGGCATAAAAGGTTTCAAAATAAGGAAAAGAAGACTAATTCTATGGTTCAAGATTTAGGTGATGAAACTAAGTTCACAACCATGGGATTATATAATGATTCTTCTCTTTTAGTTTCTAGCACTAAGTCATCAAATGGTGCATATTATTCTAAACATAATTCTATGCATGTTGATAAGAAAAGAAATGAATTGTTCCACATTAGAATTGTTCCAAAACATACTAAGATTGACACTCTATTTGATAGTGGTTCTCAAGCAAATTTAATTTCTAAAGAGGTTGTTAAGAAGTTAGGCTTACAAACCAATCCCCATACAAATCCTTATCCAATAGGTTGGGTGTGTGAAAATGCAAATATACAAGTGTCACAAACTTGTAGACTGAGGTTTGCTATCACATCCAAGTTCATAGATGAGGTTGAGTTGGATGTTGTCCCTTTGGACATATGCGGGATTATTTTGGGAATTCCATATCTTTATGATAGAAAAGAAATATTTTATAGAGAGGAGAATAAATACTTTCTTCTTAAGGATGTCATTTATTATATAATTAGAGCACATCACATTAAAAAAAGTCTTTCCTTGGTTACAACAGGGCAAATGAAAAGACTAGTTAATTCAAGCAAGACTTTTTGTCTCATGTTGATTAGGTCTAAGGAAAAAGAATATTCTTAGGCTTTGGAAAATTGTGATCATAAACATAAGAATGAATTGGTTGAAATCATTTTTACTTATGATGATGTATTCCAGGATCCTAAGGGTTTGCCCCCTAAAAGGGGAGTTCAACATGAAATTCAAATTTTGCAGGATTCTCCTCTCCCTAACATTGACATGTACATGTTATCAGTGGTGGAAAATGAGGAAATAAAAATAGGTAATGGATCTATTGGATAGAGGTATTATTCATCCAAGTTCATCTCCTATTGGTTCATCAATCATTTTGGTTTCAAAGAAAGATGGCACTTGGTGAATGTGAGTTGATTTTCATGATTTAAACAAAATTAATATTAAGAATCTTTACCCTCTTCCTTGTATTGATGATTTTTTGGATTAATTAAAATATGCTATTTATTTCACTAAGCTAGATTTGAGAAGTGGATATCATCAAGTAATAATTAATGAAGGTGATGTGTGGAAAACCACCTTCAAAATAAAACATGGATTATTTGAATGGCTTGTTATGCCTTTCAGGTTGTGTAATGCACTGACTACATTCATGAGATTGATGAATGATGTTTTTAGACAGTTCCTTGATGATTTTGTCATAGTTTACTTAGATGATAAATTGATTTTTAGTAAGTCTTGGGAAGACCATGTGATCCACATTAATAAAGTCATGGATTCATTACAAAGGGAAAAAAATTATTTAAAAATGTCAAAATGTGAGTTTTGCAAGACCTCTTTGATATACTTGGGTTACATTGTAGGACATGGTAAATTGAAAATTGATCCTACAAAAGTGGCAGTCATTTTTAATTGGCCTACACCCACTAATACAACTGAGGTTAGAATTTTTCTTGGTGTAGTACAATTTTGGAGAAAGTTTATTGCTCAATTTTTATATATTACATATCTTAACACTTCTTGATATACAAAAACCATTTGAGATCGAGATGGATGCAAGTTATTATGCTATGGGAGCTATTTTGATGCAAGATAAGAAACCAATTTGTTATCATTCTGAAACCTTCACAAGTGCAGTAAGAAAATATCCAACTTATGATAAAAAATTATATGCATTGGTTCAAAGTGTTAAAAAATGGAAACATTACTTAATGGGAAAAGAAACAATAATACATATAGATCATCAGCCCTTACAATATCTCCAATCAAAAACCAAGCTATAACAGTCTAGACATTTTCATTAGATGGGTTTCTTATAACAATTTCATCTTGTGATTAAGTATAAAAAAGGTATTCAGAATAAGGTTGCAGATATGCTTTCTAGGCCTCCTATGGTTGTTGCATCTATTATTTTACAACATGGTTCTTTGTCTCATGAAAGCTATAAGGAACAATATGTATATGATCTTGATTTTTAGGATGTATATAAAGACTTGATGAGTAGTAGACAAGTAGAAGAATTGGACTATCATGTACATAATGATCTTTTGTATCATTTGGGTAAAATTTGTATTCCTCAAAATGAGAGGGTGCACATGATTAGAGAAGCACATACTTCTCTTATTTTTGGTCATTTTGGAGTTGCTAAAATGGTTACACATTTGAAAATGTATTGTTACTTGCCTCGTATGTAGGAACATGTTGCCAACTATATTAAGGGATGTAATCTTTATGCCACAAGCAAACCTAGTAATAAGAAACTGGGACTTTACACTCCTCTACCTATTCCTACTTTCCCATGGGAAAGTATCTCCATATATTTTGTGGGGGGTTTGATTATGACATAAAGAAAACATGATTATTTATATGTGGTTATGGATAGATTTACTAGATTATTCCATGTAATTCCACTTTCAATAAAGAGTTAATTTTAAGAAACAAGCTTGAGAGTTATTAAATTCTTATCCAAGTCAGGGGGACAATTTAAATTTTTCAAGTAGTAAACAATATATCTATACCATGGAGATATGTTAAATTAACTCAATGAATCATCAACATTAAAAATAGTAGTGTTTACCTTAGTAGCTTGTAAATTGGTCTTAGCCATAAGCTTGGCTAGACCCATTCCTATTACTAACTTCATGGTTTAAATATCCATGTCATACTCTTGAAACTTGTTGACCCACCTGTATCTCTTGTTAGATAACTTAGTCTAAGTCAAGATGTCCTTTACCATGGTATGCGGGATATAAGTAGCAATCTTTAAACTCAAAATATAAGGCCTGAACATCTTGATAACTTTCAAGAGAGTGAAAGCTTACTTTTCCATGATGGTATAGTTTAGTTCAAGACCTTTCATAGAATTTATAAATAAAGATATTAGTTAATCATGATTATCTTCATTCTTTTGAAATAATACAATATCAATATTATTATATGATGCAAAAGATAAAATCTAGAAAAACTTTGTATAATCAGGGTTGGCCAAAGTAGGGGTAGAATTTAAAGCTCCTTTAATGTCATTGAATGATTGCATGGCCTTCTCCTCCAATTTGATGGTCTATTCCTTCTTTATCATGAAAGTAATAGGTAGATTAATCTCTACAAAATTGGACACAAACATCTTTACAAAGTTAATTTTTCCAAAGAAAGACTGAATTCCTTTCTTAGACTACGAGATAGGCACTTTGTCAATGGCTTAGACCCTTTTAGGGTCAATCATGACATCATCTTTGGAAACTATGTCTTATTATCTTGGCCTTTTATACTCTAAAGTATCATTTCTTTTAATTAAGTAAAATTCCAAACTCCTTACATTTGATAAAATCTTTTTTTAGATGCTCCAAATATTCTTCTCTAGTCTTGGAGTACACAGTAATGTCATCTTGATTCACATCTGTAAACTTATTAATTATCCTTGTAAAATCAACATCTATAGCTCACTAGAATGTTTCAATAGAATTAATTAACCCTAAATTCATCCTCATATATATGTACATACCCCAAAGTGTAGTGAACACAGTCTTGGATCTCTCAGATTCTTTCACCACAACCTAGTTATATCTAGTTAAGCCATCTAATGTAGATAACATATTTGATCTAGTAACACTTTGTAATAGTTTATCCATGAAAGGCAAGGGATAATTATATTTCAAATAATATTTATTCAAATTTCATAAATCCAAACATAAGTGGATGTCACCATTCTTCTTTTACACCATCCCTTAGCTTCTTTAAATCATCCCACATCTTAGTGGCCAAGATGGGGTTAATAAGTCTCTATTTCTACCTAAAATGCTTGATATTAGGTTTTAATGGGATGATGTGCTATAATAGGTCTTCCCTATACATTTTTATCTTAGAAAAAGACCATGCTAGATAATTTTGGAACTTCCTTAGAAGTTATATGTAATCTTGTTTCTTAGTTGCACTCAATGGAGTACCTAGCTATACCTTTCTTAGATTCTCATGAGAACCCAAATTCAACTCAGTCACATTTTTTGAGATGAATGAGTCTCTTAATTTGAATCTATTAGATCCATAAAAATATTCTTCTAAACTTACCAACCCTCTAGGGAACATGTTTGTCTTTAGTTAAATAACATCCTTCCCAAACAGGGTTTCCTTTCTATCACAAACCTAGACCATAGATTCTAGGTCTATGAGTTGATCATGGAACTCAAATTCATAATTTATAAACCTTATGATATATTCATCATCATCAAAGACCTACCAATGATTAACTTTTTTTATGACTGAAGGCTTAACAAGCACCTCCACCTGATACTAATAATGAGGGCTTGTATTTGTAATATCAAATTAAGCACCTAACCCTGCAAGTCTATCAGCTTCTTCTTGAAACTTCTATCATGATAAAAAAATGTTTAATGCTTAAAATATTTCAAGAAATCACAAATAGAAATTTAATATTATTTCAAGCTTTTATTCTTAGTGGCATAATCATTGCATATCTACTTAACCATTTACTTAGAATCACCCTTGAAAATCAAACTTTTTATTCAATATTCATGGGCAATCCTTAGACCAAGCAAGAGTGCCTCATACTTGGAATTATTATTTGTGTACTCAAAATAAAGTTAAAAATAAAACATAAAACATTTAGCATTAGGGGTATAGAAGGTAACCCCAGCTCCATTTCTAGGATTGGATAAAGCCCCATCAAAGCACATCCTCTAAGCTACATTTTCTTTGTCAGGTTCAATATCAAGAAAAATAAGTTGTTCACTAGTATCAATATTCCCAACAAATTTACCCAATTCAACATATTTTTACAATACTTCATTTAGAGCACATTTCAGACCTTCAATTACATGTAGCCTCTTTGACTCTCTATGAAACTTGACCATCTTACCCTCTATCAAAATGGTGGCATAAGATAAGTCCATTTATACACTTTCACCCATGTTCGCATCTGATTTACATGATATTAGCATCCCTCACTTAGGAAGGCAGTCTACATCTATCATGTCCATATTCAAATACTTTCCTAGATGCACTACTAATTTTACCACCAACCCTTTGACTTATCCAACAATTAGAACCTCTCATGAGTCCATGGCATAACACTTATCAAAGGCTGATTTAATCTTAATTCTAAGATCATTGAGGACACCCAAGCTCATCACATTACAAGAGGCACTAGAATAAGACATGTAGTTATGAATAATCAAACCATTGATTAATAGGGTTATATAAAATGGATCCACATTTATCTAGATTTCTATGCAGTCCCCAAATAGACCTCATGGTGGGCTCAACAATCTCTTCTTATTCTTCATCACTTTTTGGGGGTGTTTAGGGTATCTCAATTTCATTTATAGCTAAATTATCACTAAATTATAAATATTCAAAGGCCCTCTTCCTATGTTCATGTATTCTTAATAATTTAATAAGTGACATAGTGAGTTTTAGTTGGCTCAATACTTGGGCCATATCACATATGGTATACTAAGTAAGAAGGGTATTAGGTGGAAAGGTGACAATACCTTTAGCTAGAATATAGTCACTCAAGGTCCAAAGTGGAGTAGGTTTGGGTGGATTTGAATCTTTAACAATAGCATTCAAAGGTGGATTAGTTTTATCATCATTCATACCTTTAGGGATACTAAATAATATGGGTACTCAATTCTTGGCTAGAGTACCTCTAGGCTTAGAAAATTAGGAAATGGGTACTAGATTAAAAGCTTTAAAGACTACTATAATTTTCTTAGAATCTTTATTATCATCCCATACCTTTATATTTGTATGGGTAATGTCTTGAGGAAAAGTAGCATGATATTTACTTCTAAAGTGATACTCCTCTCGGGTAGTTATTGCATTGATTAGCATTTGCCTATCCTCAACTGACAAAATTCCCCCATCATATTTATTAATCATCATAGAATGTAAGAAATCAAAATAATGAATGGGTAATTCATATACTTATGCCATATTAACATCTTAAGTAAATTTAGGAGTTATGACACTTACCTTCACAATTGCACTTCAAAATTGATCAACAATAGTAGAAATCAGTAATTTCATGGAGGTAGTCAATTCACTTTGGGGGATTTGACAATTAAACATTAAGCTCTCATCATTAGATGATGTAGACTCAAGTTCATCTATATATTCATTAGTTTATTTAGTTGTATCACATGGGGGATGTGAAGGAAACACTTGTCACACCAATCAATGTTAATATCACAATCTACATCATTCACCTTGATATTTAAGGATCAGATACTTCTTTCCCATCCCCCCTATTCTAATTTTTATCTATTCTTTTTTCACATGCAAGAATATTCCCTCTTTCATTGTCTTGATTATGGAAAGTAGACTACCTTTATGCTTGAATCAGATTAGGATCCCTCTCCTGAATGGTAGACATATGAAAGATCCCCTTTTCATCTATATCCAACTTGTATGACATTTCTTTGATAGCAGAGGTTAAAGTTTTAATAGTCTCTTCAATTTTGGTTGTCTTTATGGACTGTGTCTTTTTTAGATTAACCAATTTCATATCAACCCACTTATTCATTGGCTTTTCCATAGCCTTTATGTTATTCTCAATTTAGATGGCCATATTTAATTCTAATCGTAAGTTAGTGGGAGCCTTATCCCTCAAGTAGTAAACAACCTTCTTGTCAAAGGCATCACAATACTTTATCAAGCATGTTGTATTAATAAGCCTAATGTTTTTGGGGAGATGCATCATATTTTTATTGAACCATGTATTGAAGTCTTGAACACACTCATTAAGGTTTTTCTTGATATTTTAAAATTCATCCAAGAGAAACCTTGGATCAATATTAGCACCATATATAATTCTCAAAACATTATGCATCTCTTCCCATGAATCAATGCTTCCAAAGGGAAGGTAATTAAACCATTTGTGATCATCTTCCTCTAGTGTGTACACAAATAATTTAATGCACACATCCTCATACCCAACCTCATAATATTTAATGATATTTTTAAAATCCCTCAAGTGTTGATCACCACTCATTGCATTGTTCCCTTGAAAATTTGGGAGGTATTTACTAACTTCATTTGGGAATTCATTAAGATAGCCTTTCATTTCATCAAACTTAATAGGTATAAATATAGGAACATGGAATGTAGGATGTTTATTCTCATTTGGATCCCTATGCCTCATTATTGGTTTAATGGGAGGTTCAAGAACAAATGGTAAAAGGATATGAGGGGGTGAATAAGGTGGACTTGGTGGATCAAACCTAGGAGGGGATTTAGTTGGTTGGGAAGGAACTAGGTAGTACACAATACTATAGGCTTCAGATTTTCTAGGAGAGCTATGATAATCCTCAACAGTGGGAGGGTTGATAAATAATTCAAGATTATTAAAATATTAACAACACTTAGTAGCTAAACTCTTCCCTTCAATAAGCTTTCAAACTTGTCTCCCTCTTCTTTAAGGAATACTTAAGGGAGAGATGAGTTTATTTGATGGGTCACTTTTGAAAGATGACCTCAGTCCTTCTATCTTTGAAAAAAATAAAATAATCAAAGCTATAAGTTATCAAGATATTTATAATAGGTACCAATCTTCTTTGAAACCAAAAAATAAAGTTGGAGTTGCCACTAGAATCAAACTTATAGAATATAATAGTTGGCAAACTATTTGTGATACATGTTGAAATTAAACTTGATAAAGCTTAATGAGATAGAAATAAAAGACACTAAAATTTTGAAAATAATTTTTAAAAGGGACAAAACACCTTTCAACATGCATGTTAACATCTCTTAGCAATAAATGTAGTAGAAGTCAAAATTTCAAACCTTAAATTTTTTTAGCATATCCCCAGTGGAGTACTATGGTATTGACAACCAAGATAGTCAAATCAGTGTAATAATCATAGATAACTTCATAACATGAATTAATTAGATCTCTTTGCTAGAGTCCTTGATAACACAAGTTTCATAGGTGCTAGTTTAGTTCCCTAGCAATGGTGCCAGAAGAGGTGTGCAATGTTGACAAATCAGAGATAATCAAATTAATGCAAATATAGGTAGAGAACTTAAAAAATGATTATATATATATAAGAGTCCCTAGAAACATAACGTCTAAGGTTATTATCTTCTCCCTAGTAATAGTGCTAGATAAAGTGTTGGCTCCTAGTTGTATACCTTGTACAATCAGCCTTGCACACTTGAGTGAAAATGGCAAGCAATGATGAAAAACCCACTAGTATATCATTGTAGCTGGGGAAGGACTTAGCATCAATATTAGATTGAATGCAAAAAATGACTAAGATGCACCTACAAAGGGTATGGTTCGTTCCTTACTACTTTTGGCTCTACCTGAACCAAGGTGAGAGGAATGATGGGGTTGCTTGCTCACATGGACAGATTCTATAATTTAAACTCCATGGGTATTTTTGGCATAGATAATATATATGACCAAGGCATAACCAAGCTTACAAAATTGACCCATGAAGGGTTCTCACATGAAATATGCAAATGCTCTAATTCATATACAAGCTACTAAAGACAGATGGGAAAGAGACTACAATCTTCATTCTATAGAATCTTCAACAATTGAGGTTGAATAAAATACTACAATGCTATAATTTAAAAAAAAAAAACTAAAAAAACATTTCAAGTATGCAAGATTTTATGCATTTACAAAGAAAATAACACTTATAATATGCAAAAGGTGTATTATTTTTAGGGTAGGACAATGTAGATGATTAAAAAGGAGGGTGGTGTGTTGGTTGCTTCCAAATAGTAGGGTATCTTTAAGTATTCCATGATAATATTCTTTAGCAAAGATGTAAAAAAAATTCAAATGCAAGATATGTTAAATGCCAAATGATCTCTGATAGACTAAAACATACATTGAAACTAATCTTTCAAATGTTTTTCCCTATCAAATTCATAAACCTAGGGTACCCTAACAAGTTAATCAAAAACCTATCCTAAAATTAATGTAGAAAAAAATTATAATCTAAATCTATTGTTAAAATTACAACCAGTAGTGAGAATAAACCCAAATGTCCAATCAACAATTCTTGTAAAACATGTTACTGCACCTCATCAATAGGAAATATCAAAAAACCATAAACATTTTCATTAATTTGAAAATAAATATTACATACATCAGTGTTTTAAAATGTTATCATAGGGATAAGCATGGTGAGATTTCTCTTTTGACAAGGGATACATAAACATGTTTTCAAATCTTGCTAATGGTTTTACAGTTGCAACCACCTTAACAAGGGAGACAAAATCTACACAAAATAATTGATCCCAAAAAAATATTTATAGAACTTAGAAAAACTGAACACCTAAAATAACAACCAACAACAACCTTGAATAGAGGAGAATCCCCCTATTTATACATTTTAAAATCTGGGACTATGGGTTGTAATTTTCAAAATTACAAAACAAACTTTTAAGTCCACCAAGATGCTTTCATCTACAAAATATTCCCTTACCATGACTGAAATCTTCATTCATTTACAAGAAAAATCATAACTCTAACTACCTCTACGAGGAATGATGAATATTTAGAGCACATCCTTTGATTTCATTGTGACAAATGCCTTTCACATAATCTAAAAGGAGAATATTTATGTTAGCGGGCTGAATAAACTTTTTCATTAGGTGCAACTACCTATGGATTCTCTTGACCACTTGCCTACATAGTTGGAAACTTCTAGATAGATGCCCTCCCTCTCATGCATGCCATGGAACAACTTGATTTTGCCATGAATCCCTAGTAATATTTTTGATCCATGGCCCTTAAAATGATCTTCTTTATATTGGCCCACATTGGACTTGCAAACCTATAATATATTTCCATGGAGGAGCTTGGGAAAACACAATAATGAAAAATGCAAAAGACTTAGGTCATTTTACCCTTTTGGCTCCAACCTCCTTTTTCACATTTTGTAACTTGTACCTTTGCTTCTTGGAAATTTGTATTTTTAGGGTTCCCCCCTTATTTACTTTTTTAATGCATAAATACATTATTTTACTTTTGAATTATTAGGGAAATTTTGACCCCACTTGGCAATTTGTAATTTATGTAATTGGCACTTATAGTCCCCCTGGAAAGCTTCCCTAAGGTAGTATCAAATGAGCACATAAGGGGTTAGTAAAGACATTTTGAATTATAATGTATTGAAAATAGACTTTTCATTTTTATAACCTCCTTTCTCATATAGGCTTTGCCTGAGATATGCAAAGAGGTCATCAATTTTATGAACATAAGTTCTTTCATATTATAACACTAAAAGCATAGCAATAATTCCAACAGGTTGTAAGTGCTTCATCATTATTTCATTTTCTTGTAAATTTTCCATTTGTATTATTGAATGTCAAAATACACATTCCATCAACAAGTCCCAAAATTAAAATTAACTTGACATGTGACTATTACCCCTAGGACACATGTCAACATTTCATTAGGTCTACATCTTCCAAAATTCCACTTAGGACTAACACTTCCAAATCCTTGTATTCATGATGAATGTCAGCATACCACTTGGTAGCTCTATAATCTTGATTTCCATTTAGAATTTTATTTTATTATGTTCCATTAGATATCCAACAAGACCCCTAAGATCATGCCACCTATATAATCCTTGGGATTTCTACACTTTACATAGTCGATCTCCACTGAGCTAGCACCCTTCTACCATGTGATAGCTCTTCATTCGACCTGAGACCTTTGACAAGTTAGTTATTAATTGTACCATTAATCTTAAATCATGATCAAATATGGACCATAAATTCAGATCCAAATGATCAAATTCCATTGCCCATCTACTATGTATTAAATTTGACATTTACACACCCATTATTTGATGTTCACATGCCCATCTGATTTAAAATTTTTGGGAATATTGGAGTTTTATTATTAGTTTAGTTAAGGGTTTGGAATAGTAAATTAGTAAATAATATTTTAATAATTTAATTACTAATTTTTATAATTTAACTTTATTTTTAACCTTTCTATAAATAGAAATAAATATGGAGAAAATAAGACATAGCTAAAAATATGATGAAATGACTGAGATAGGGTCTAAAATTTTCTAGAAAGGATTGGAATAGTGTCACAAATAAGGATCTATATTTTGTTTTTTGAAAGTATGGGAGCATTGAAATAGGACTCCCTAAGGTTATGTGCTATAGTCCTTTTTTTCCACTATTGTTGAAATTACTTGCAGAGACCTGAGTTTTCTCAGTTTTGTTCATTATCCCTACATGAGCTTGTCTATGAAATATTAACTACGAAAAGTCTAAAAAATCTATGTAGAGATGATTTAATCTTAAAACTTTAGACTTCATTGTGTTTTGATAAAACTTAAAAATTAAGGTGGGGTTAGTGTGTGTAAGATACACTGAATATGTATCCACACCCCTTATATGAGCACACTGCCTACATACCAATACTTCAAAGAGGGATCAAGCCATATGTGTTTCTCCCACTTAATTTCATTTGTGTAATAGTGTTATGTAGATGAAAAAATGCTAAACTAGGTATGTGTGAGGTGGATAGGGATTGGTGTGAGGATTTGGATATGTTTATAGTTGTATTAGATGGCTTTATGTAGAAAATAGGGAAATTTTCCTCAGTTGTCTTTCTTGTATTCTTACTTGCTTTATAATACTTACCAACCTCCTATAAATAAACTTTGAATGGTATTTTATAAGAATATATTAATTATGTGTCAAATGTATTTGTGCTAGGCTGACAAGATGAAGGATAGGAATCAAAAGGAAATAACCATTGGAGCTAAAAATGCAATTGGATAGGAGTGCTAAAATAAGACACCCTAGGATTTAGTGCTATAGTCTAAGTTGGGTGCTCTTATCTTATAGGTGTATGACCTAAGGGGATGGAATTATCATGGAAAATGCAGCCTGACTAAGTTAGAATTAGGTTTCAGAAGTCTATGGATGATTGAGAATAAGAAAAAATGTGTCTAGAAAGGTCATGAGAGCATGCAAGAAGGACATATGGGTTGGGTGTCACAAGCCACACTCAAACTACCAATTTTTACATTTTATATGAATACATTTTCTCCCATTTATTCTAGTGATACATCAAATTGAAATACTAGGGTAAAGGAAAAATAAAAAGCATACCTTGACTTACCTGAAAGGGTGAAGTTCATGAAGCTATGTGATGTTGGGTGTGCATAGAGAGAGCATGTTGTGAAGTGTAAATATTCAAGACAAAAAAAATATTAGATCAGTTCTTAATAGATATGTTATATCTAAAATAATAATGTACAAACTCTAGGTAAGAGATAGAGGAAGAGAAAGGAATGAATACACTTCATCAAGTATGTGGACCAATACAAAACCTGTTGTGTTGTTGAGTGATGTTGGATGATGCTAAGTGATGCTAGATATGTGATGTACCAAAATTAATAGGACAAATGGATATGAGTGATCAATTCCATAAGAGTGGCACAAAAATTTAAAGTTTGACCCTTTAGCTCCATCATCACCTATTAAGTGAAGCTATGTGATCATGCATCTATTAATTGATGTTTGGAATGTGTGTCCAATCCCTCTGAGTAGGTGGATCAAGAATACAAAATCTAGTTAGTCCTTTGGATCCATCATTTCCTTATGAAATGAAGCTATAAACTAATACCAATATGAATGTTGTATGATATGGATCCTAAATCCCATGGATGTTCTATAATCTAATAATGTGGTGTGGATAGCTAAATGTGTGATGGAAACTAGGCCACTCTTGGAATTTTGAAAAAAGATAGAGATTAGGCTTGTATGAAAGCCACTCCAAAACTAATAAATAGGATTATGTTAAATCCACTCAAAAATGATGCCAACCATCTACATATGAAATGAGGCATGCAATTGTTGAGAATACCTAGTAATTCCATAAATTTTAAAGAAGAGAAAGCAAATGTGTCATGCACTTTACCCCCAATCATTGATGTATGTAACATGGATTCTAATTTGGAAGTTATACCAATTGCCTAAGATGAAATTGGAAGTGAGATCCATCATGCCATACATGATGCCCCTATATCTAGATTATCTGAGAAAAAATGTACTAAAACTATTGACTCTAAATTGAACTGTTACTTGATAAAACTGTAACTAGTCTTCCCTCTAGGTCTATTTCTAGAAAATCTAGTTTTTTTTGTTTAGATAGGAGCACCAAAACAAGACACCCTACTATTTGACACTATAGTTCAAACATGATGCTCTTGTCATATGATAATTATAAAGACTATTTTGTAATTGTCACTATTTACCTGGTCTGATCTGTTTGGTTTGAAGTCTAGATATTATTCTAGGTGTTATGAAAATTGATTTTTTGACTGATAAGAGATATCATCTCTATGATAAAACCCTTTTTTGTTTTCCCCTCTTTTTAGGGTATGAATGAAGACCCTATAATGACTATCCTCAAAATAAATATCCCTACAAGTGTATTATGCTATGAAAATACATGCTATAGCAATTGTAATTGACAAGGTATCTCAAGATATAGTATGGTTTGTAATGGAGATTGTTATATCAATAGGGGTATGCTTAGATAGATATAATAATGTAATAACATGTGCAATATAGTGAATTATAACTATAATTTTGGTTAGTTTTTAGTTGTCAAGGAAAGATGGAGCATGATGTCCATCATGGTATCTAAGAAATCAAGATAATGCATGATGTGGATCATGGCATTACAAATAGTTGAGAAGCAAACAAGCTTGTAAGGTGAAAAAAAAAAAAACATACAAAAGTGACCAAGGGTCCAAGAAAACAAGGGACATGGGAACATGTCATTCAAACTAGAAATCAAGCATACAAGGCATGTTCAAATGCCACATACACATATAATTAAAAATAAGCAAGGTTGACATGAGGGCCACAAGCGCATTGAAGAGTCTAAGAAAAGGATATTGGTAAATGTCCTAAGGAACACATAAGAATAGAAGAAAAGGACATTGGAAATTGTCCTAAGACACATATAAGAGACAAAATAGGAACTAGAAAATTCAATCATATTTAGCTACATAAAGCAAGAAATGAAAGCATGTAAATGCCAAAAATACAATCGCATTTAACTAATCAAAGCAAGAAGTGAAAGTATGCAAGACATGTAGTACAAGAATAGGTATATGATAAGAAATACACAAGTGTTATATACTAATGAGTATCGATAGAGTAATCTATGTAAGCTAGTAAGTAATGTATACCAACATGATAACTAGAGTGTGTGGTGTAGGAATGCCATAACGTAGATGGTGCAGTCATGTAGAAGATGCCCCTAGTAGGTAGATATATCAATATGTGTCTTGAATATATGAATTAAGATACCCCCTCAATGGGTAGATTAAAGTAATCAAGGATCTATAAGTCACTGCACACACTCAAAGAAGATCAAGTGAAGCATGGTAATGTAGATAAAATGATAAACAATAGCATAGCATAGAAAAATGTAAGTCTATCATGGTAGTAGAAATATAATGCATAGATGCTACATATAATTGAAATATTTTTGGTATTTTTAGTTATTTAAATGTATTTAGATTTTGAAATTTTGTATTTTTTTTTGATTTTGAGTTATAATCTATGTACAATCAATCATAAAAAGACTATGTACAAGTAATTGAAAAGAAGCTATGTATAATCAAGGATTAGGAGACTATGTACAATAAATTGAGAAATTATGTACAAGAAAGACTTAGAAGAAATGATACTAATCGATGAGTCTCATGAGATACTCCTTATCATGGTGTCTTATATCGAGGAGAGGGATCATGCATGATCATGAAGCATGATAGAAGGGCTGAGACTATAACTCTAAAAGTTGTGTATGTTATAAATGCTCTAAAATATCTGAAGTAGAAACCAACTGTGGGGTCCCCCTATAACTTTGAGAAATAAATGAAACTATAGGGTTATTAGGGACCTATTTGGTAGTAGGATAAGCTCTCTAAATATATGCTCTATGAGTAGAGTCATGAGACCTCAATGATACTGCCTTAGGTGTGAACATTATGGTTGGAAGCTATCTAGAATCATAAAACTATGGTTTTTCTAAAAAAGGCCTCTATGGAAGTGTATAAACTCCTTGTGTTGGTGATGGAGGCCTCAACTATGTCTAAATCTAAACTAAAATAAGAACTGTAAAAGGTGGAGAAGCTAAAACTAGTGACTAAAAAGTAGAAGATGACTTTGAAGTGGGGAGTGGTAACTCATATATAACTCCACCAATTGTAAAAACCTAATTAGCATGAATGAATTTCATGCATCTATGAAATGTAAAAGGTATTGCTTAAATTTTTTAAATCCATGGTTAACCAAGTAACATATTAAAAATGGTTTCACTGGGAACAATAGTAATGGTGTGGCCACATGTGTTGGACTAACTTGTAGAAGAAGTACAATCTCACCCAATAAACTATGTATGTGCCTACTAAATATATTGATAATTATGTTTGTCAAGGTAATATCCTACTTTGAATATCCCAAATTCTATAATAATTTCATAGTACACATGTTCATGTTAGATCCATTGTCTATGAGAACACTATGAATAGGATGATTATGGATGTAAGCTCTAATAAAGAGTGCATGACAATCTGAATCATCCTCAACTATCTCTTGCCCTAAGAAGGAGATCAAAGGTCTAGATGAAACTCTAGAATTTTACACACCAATCATGTTACGCAAAGGATGTCACTCAACTAAAGGTGCCCTATATGTAGTTGGTGGAGAATGTGCATAATATGCATGTTGAACACCTAGTGTGTCCCTTGTCTCCTATTTAGAATGTTATGGAAAAGGATTAAAGAAAAATTTTAGAGTCTTGTCTTGTGTTTGTTTTGCCTACAGAGGCTCGAATGGAGTGCCAAGATTAGTGTTTCAAACTAATGCATCTATTTGTTGTGTGGCCTAGTACCTTATGAAAGTCACAAAATGTATTTTTATCATATCCCTGTAGAAGAGGATTTATTTTATCAACTTCCTAAATAGGAGGGAGTGATATGATATTACATTCCAAAAGTTATTATAAAACTCCAGCTAGAGAAAATGGTAGATTTTTAAAATTTCATCGAGGAGGTGACGATAAAACCATTTATTGATGGGTATCTAAAGTTGCATTAACTATAGGTTGATTTTAAATTTTATTATCATTGACCTTGACTTGGTATGTGACTTTGTTGTTACTCTTGTTTATTGTTTTTGATATACTTGTGTACTTGAATTTGTCGATTAAAATTAATTTGACTTCCCTTTCCTTTAGTGTATGACATAACTCAGTGAAGTAAAAGAATCTTTTGAACATTATTGATTCATGCAAAGATGTTAAAAGACTCTATTTGAAGAGATCTTGTAACTCTTGATCGACCATGGGGCTAGTCATCTTAGCCAAGATAGTCTTATATCAAAGAACATAATCTATGAGATGCTCATTTAACCTTTATTTTTGTTGTGTAACTTGGTCATAGGAAACCTTATCACCAATGTTAATGCTGAAATGAGCTAGGAACATGTTAGCTAAAGGATTGAATGCATTTATCGACTAATTTAGTATACTATAAAACCATTGTAAAACATAATCCTTTAAGCTCTGTGGAAATAGATTGGTTAGTATCCAGTCATTTGGCACATAGTCCAAGCATGCTATGTGAAAATCTCTCAAATTTGTCTCTAGATCACCCTTGCCATCATATAGAGTGAGCTTGGGTTGAATAAAACTTGGTGGCAAGGGTGTCAAAGAAATATGGCATGTTAATGGTGTATGAAGTAGAGAAAAAAAATATAAGACCTATGTGGGTCTAGAGGCACCTTTATCAAGATGTAGCACCTTGGATTTAAGAGATTTTATCTATTACACAAGGGTTGCCACATCAAGAGATAAAGATGTACTAGCCATAACTGGTGGTGCCTCATAGGAAGGTTGGGCTACTATAGGAGGTTGTTGAGACATAGTTGCTCTCGTAATATCATTTATAGTTGGTTTATCTATAGTTTTAGAGTATTGACCATTGTTTGCTTTTTATTGCTCTTCTTGTAGTATTTTAAACATATCACCTTGCATGTCAGGATGTTTAGTTAAAAATTATTGAAGTTTCTTTTTATCAGTTTCATCAAAACCAATGTATTGGGCCATTGTTAAAGTAGGAAAACAAATTGAAAATTGATTGAATTTTTTATAATAATTTGTAATGAGCAAAGTTCTAAGAAAGGAAAGTACTGAATATAGGAAATTTAAAGTGCTAAAAAAGTAAACTAGAAAATACATAAAAAGGATACGAATCTCACAAACATGTAAGGTGATACCTCAAAAGCAATAGGACCTAGTATATGCAACTAGGGTTTTAAAAAATAATGTTTTTAAAAATTACTAAAGAATTTTAAAAAACAATGTAAATTTTTTATTTTAAAATGAAAGTAGAAAATCAAAAAAATATTGGAAAAAATCTTATTTAAAGGGACCTAGTATATGCAACTAGAGTTTGGAAGAAAATAATTTTTTTTAAATTAATATGGAATTTTAAAATTTAATGTGAATTTTTTATTTAAATATGTAGATAAAAAATCATAAAAATATTTTAAAAACTCTTGATTTAAACAGACGTAGTACATGCAACTAGGGTTTGAAAGAAAATATTTTTAAAAAAATTACTACGGAATTTTAAAAATTAAAGCAAATTTTTGTTTTAAATATACAGGTTAAAAATTAGATAAATATTGAAAAACTTAGGAAGGAATTTTCCCTAAGGTTTCTAGGGTTTTTATGCACAAATGAAGTAAGTCAGGTTCACCAAATGATTTAACTTTTTTGGGAATATTGGATTTTTATTCCTAATTTAGTTAAGGGTCTGCAATAGTAAATCATTAAATAATATTCTAATAATTTAACTATATTTTTAACCTTTTGATAAATAGAAATAAATATGGAGAAAATAAGACAGTTAAAAATAGGATGAAACAACTAAGATAGGGTCTAAAATTTGCTATGTAGGACTGGGATAATGTCATAAATTAGGATCTATCTCTCATTTTTTGAAAGGATAGGAGCACAAAAATAGGACACCCTAGGGTCCATCACTATAGTCCTTTTCTACCATTGTTGTCCAAACTGCTCGTAGAGACTTGAGTTTTTTGGGTTTTCTTTTTTGTCTATACATGAGATTTCCTATGAAATCTTGACTATTGAATGTCTATAAAACTCCTTGTAAAAATAATTTAATATTCAAACCCTATACTTCATTATGCTTTGATAAAACTTGAGAAATAAGGGGTGGTTAGTGTGTGTAAGATTCACTAAACATGTATCTACACTCCTTGTATAGGCACGCTACCTTCATACCTATAATCTGAAGAGGGATCAATCCATATGTAGTTCTCCCACTTGATGTGCTTTATGAAATAGTGTTATGTAGATACAAAAATTGTAAACTTGGTGTGCTTGAGGTGTCTAGGAATAGGTATGAGGATTTGGTTATGCTTATAGATATATTGGATGGCTATATGCAGAGAATAAGGAAATTTGTCTCGATAGTCTTGCTTGTATTCTTACTTTGTAATATTTACCAACCTCTTCTAAATGAACTTTGAATGGGATTTTATAAGGATCTATTGATCATGGGTCAAATGTATTCATGTTAGGATAATAAGATGAAGGATAAGAATTGGAAGGAAATGATAATTGGAGCTAAAAATGTAATTAGATAAGAGCACTAAAATAGGACATCCTAGGGTCCAGCACTATAGTCCAAGTTGGGCACTCCTATCCTACATGTGTGGGATTTGGGGGGATGGAATTATCATGGGAAATGTAGCTTGGTTGAGTTAAAATCAGGTTTCATAAGACTAAAAATGATTGGAAATAAGAAAAAAAGTGTCTAGAAGGGTCATGAAAACATGCAAGAGGGACCTATGGGTTGGATGTCATAAGCCACACTCAAGATACCAATTTTTACATTTTATATGACTACACTATCAATGAAATTTATATGATCATTAATTTAAAATCCAATAGATGATTGTCTTTTATGACTTAAATTTGATGTCTGCATGCCCATCATTTGATGTTCATGTAAACATCTCTAATGTTCATATGATCATCAAATTTAATCCATAAATGGAAAGTATATATTGGAGTTTAACTTTGACATCTGTGTGACCGTGAAAATACATTCGCATGACTATCAGAGACATTCATGTAGTTTTCACATTTCTTTCCACTCACTGAGAGTTTAACATGTGTCCTCTTTGTGTTCTTTTAGAGGTTCCTTTTGACTTTGCTGACCCTTATATGCTATTATATCATTGGGTAGTTTTCTGAGATGGTGAAACCTATCAATCTTGCATGGTTCTTAGAAATTTTGATTGTTTAACATTATTCATGTGCCATTAGATCATCTTATTCCATGTTGACGTGCACTGTTCAATCACAATTTGCTAGCTTAGTTTTGATTGGCTCAAAATGAACAAGGAAAATTACCAAGTTTCAATCTTAGGGCATTTATTTTAGGTATTTATCTTTCAAGACTTTTATCTTTGGCATTTGGTCTTTAGTATAATTGCTTCATTGCATTTTGGTTTCATTCGATTTTTTGGTCTTTTGAAGAATAGTTTTAGAAATTTTGTCTATAGCATTCCTATTTTCATTAACTTAGTCTTTGGCATTTTTGTCTCAACAACAATTGTTGTAGTTTTTTTGATTCTCAACACTTCTACTCCTAGGCCCTTTGTTTATCAGGCTAATTATTTTAAACATTTTGTCTAAGATAATTATTCTAAGAAAATTAAACTCTCTCAGACACTTTTCCTAAAACAATTTGGTCTTCATCATTTTTGTCTTCATTAGGACAATTGTTTTGGACATTTTATCTGAAATAATTTCCCAATAGAAATTGATCTTTGCATTTTTCCTAAAGGAATTGGACCTTACACTTTTTTTGAAGGAATTGAATTTTGTCAAGATTCTTGTGTAGGAAAAATGATTGATGGAAAATTACCCTTCAAATTTTTTTCCATGGATAAAAAGTCTAAAACAAATGGACCTATGAACTTTTTACCATGAACAAAAATTTTGAAACAAATAAGTCTTCAATCTTTTTATAGAACATTTTTCTTGAAATAAATAAGGCTATTTCAGACTAAGTAAAGACCAACTTACACTTATCCTATTTTACATGACCTTGACCTTTGAGTGGAACACTAAAAAATTATAATATGGATAAGAACTTTATGATTTAATACTCAAATTAGGCTAGACTTAGTCATTTTCACTTGACAAGGGACCAATTTCTTTAGTGCAATTTTGGGAACTAACACTACCACCATGGAATATTATTTATAGAAGACTCTAACCATCATAGGCCAAGCATGAAAATCTTTATGCCAAAAATTAAGCATCAAATTTTATCAAGGAGACAAGAAAATTATGTTATCTTTATCTCTATTTTGTGATCTTACTTATTATGTTATGCTCTCCCTAGTTCTTATGTAAGAGTGTTTATTCCTAATGTATTGTTATGCTTGATTTTTTTTAATTTGGACTAACAAGGGACTAATGTACATATTTTCTACTCTTCAAACACTTAAGGTATAGTTGATACTCTCAAGTAATAAATTTCTAACATTCAATTTGAAATAATACCTTGAGACGATAATAGAATAGTTGATGCCATATCCACTCTTGGCTCCATGATTTAGATAACACACATATCAAGTCATTATCAATTTATTTTTGAACATCTCCTAGTGCCAACACATGAAAAATCAACCATAGAGATGGTTTATGACATTATTGGTCCATGTTTTCTTAGTATTTTGACATATATGCCTATTTCCAAGACCAAACTATTCCACCTGACTTATCATTTAAGAAAAAAAAATCCTTCATCCATAAAGCCTCTCATTATACTCTACTTGGACCAACCTTGTATTATATAAGCTATGATGGAACTTTATATTGTTTTTTATCTTCAAAAGAATCCAAATTAGTGTTAAGGGAAGCTCATAAAGGAGTGTGTACATCCCACACTGGTGGGGCAATCCTAGCTAAAAAAATTATTGTTTACTAGTTATTAATAGATGACTATATAAATAGATGCAGTTGCATATGTGAAGAGGTGTGTAAAGTGTCAGAATAATGTTGATCTAATTCATTCTCTAGCTAAAACACTCAAACCATTGCTAACACCATGGTCATTCTCAACATGGGGACTCGACCTCATAGGAAATATTAATCCTATATCTTCATATGGACATAAACATGTCATTACTGTTACCAAATACTTCACTAAGAGGGTAGAAGCCATTCTCCTCACTTATGTAACCAATAAGTAAATATCCAAGTTCATATTAAATTATATCATTTAAAATTATGGTATCCCATTTGAAATTATATTTGATAATGTCAAATCATTTAAAATTAAATATGTAATATCATTTTATACCTAATATTGTATGAAACAACATTTTTCTACTGCTTATTACCTGCAAGGTAATGGAAAAGTTGATGATTCTAATAAAATCATTATAAATATTCTAAAAAATATTATCAATGATTTTGGTTGTAATTGGAACTTATATCTATTTAATTCCCTCTAGACATACCATACCACATCCATATTCCAATATGATTTACCCCCTATTCACTTGTTTATGGCATTGAGGCCTTTTTTTCTATTGATTTCAAGTTGCCTTCTCTATAAATTTCACTGCAGCACATCATTGATGATGAGGACTGCATAGTAGCTCACTTGTAAAATATAGACTTACTTGATGGAAAATGCATGACCATCTTGAATAACCTTTAGGCATATTTTAATAGATTACGAGGCCAATACAATCGACATGTTAAGCATGGATATTGTTGACCTTGTGTTAAAATAAAATTAGAATAATGTCAATGCCGAGACAAAGAAAAAGGAAAGTTACAACCTAAATGGTTAGGGCCCTATGTAGTTATTTCTATCTATGGTTATAGAGCATATAGGTTTATCATGATATAAAGAGATGGAATTGATGAACCGATGAACATAATTTGCCTTAAAAAAATTTATGCTTGAAGGACTTGAATTATTATCTATAAGGATCATTTAAGTTATGCCACATTATACCTATTCTTTGTACCATACCCTATACCATTCTACCATGTCAATAACCCTTTCCTAGCCAATACTTTTTACCTAACTCCACCTATCACATTTGACCTTTGTCTAATTCATATTTACTTCAAGCACATTTAGTGGTTGATGATAGATTCAATTCTATCATTTGTTTCAAAATTAAATGTTTTAATAGCAATTTATGAAAGTAGTATGACAGTGATCCTAGTAATTACATATTTCATTTGTTGTTATGTTCTATATCATTAATTGAGCTACTAATTATAACCACCTATGGAAAAATTAGTACCATCTAGATTTTATGTTATTTGTTAATTATAAATACCTTTGGGAAAATTAGGAATAACCCCTTTACCATGCATTTTCAAATCACTTTGCCATCACTGTAGCCATTTGTCTATACTTGAACTCATTGGTACTTAGTCAGATGCCTTTTGTGTAGGATAAACTATAGTGACTTTAGGTCTTTTAGGACTATGTAGGCATCAATTGATTTACATTGAGGTCAGTTCAGTCACCCCTTTGCCACATTCACCATTACACAAGCATTTTTTTAAGCCATATGCCCTTGCCATTTTGTGAGTTTAGATAGTGTTGTATATTGTAATTCTCTATTCAGTTGAGATATTGAAAACACCAAAACATTGGAACCATTTACCTAATTTCACTATTTTAGGGGGAACTACAATGGCCTAAGTTCCATTTAGACTATGTAGGCAAGACTCAATATTTTTTTAGGTCATCTCATCCATGCTTGTTGGAATGCTCTTGCCATTTTATGAGCAATTTAAGCTTGAATACTCTCACTATTTTTCAAACAACCTAAGCCACACTCTCACCATTTTTTGAGTTAGATTTTTTTGTATATAATGATTATCAATTGAGTTGAGATACCTAGAAAATTCTAAAAACATTCAAAATAGTTTCAAAATCCCTAAACATTTGCAAAAGACCTAGGAAAATCTTAAAATTCACAAAATCATGAAAATTGGCTCAGAATTTCCATGAGAAATATGAGGCCATAAATTTTTTTGGGGATGGACTATATTACCTATCTAACTTCATTTATATACCACCTTGGTCTTTTTCCTCCCATTTTTAGGAGAACTACATCTTTCTGAAGTTCACATAGACTATGCAGGCAACACTTGGATACATGGGGTATCTCAAGTTAACTCAGCCACCTTCCTTTATTTTTTAACCATATTATTTTCCTTAAGGATTATGGGACTCCTATAAATTTCATAAGTAACCACTTGTCCTTTAGTTTCCCCATACTTATTATCCTTATCCATACATTCTCTCCATTTTATGAGTTGATATTGTGAGCATTGTGTTTTAAAAATTTGATGTACTAATGACCACTTGGATTTTATTACACTCTTGTCATTTTGAGAGAAATTTATATTTATTTTCTCTCACCATTTTTCAAGTTCATTCTTTTGATAATAGGATTTTTACAATAGAGAAGAGGTTAGATCAAGTGTTAGTTTCACAAAACAAATGAAAGCAACACATTAACATGCTAACATCTCTAAGCCTAGATCTTAGGGGGAGCATGGTGAACAAAATACATATGATAGAAAAACTAAAATGAAAATAATTAAAAATACCTTACCTTCCTTAATATCTCTAAGTAATTTGTTTATGACTTGCTCAGCTTGTGCTCAAAGAGTCTTTGGAAATGGAGTTTGGCTATCTCTTTCTTTCCTTAACACCATTATAGCTTATGACTTGCTTGATGTGGCTTATGTTTTTGATAGCTTGGATCAATATTTTATAATTATAACATTATTTCCATTAGTATTATGAAAAAACTTACATTATAACTCTACAATATCTAACCTCTCCAAATGAAGAGGCAAATGCTTGTATTTATAGGCTTAAGAACTAATCTCAACTCAAGGTGAGTTAAGATGTAGTTTAAACATAGAATGGATTCAAACCTAGCATAAGTGAGTTAATTAACCTAATTAGAGTTAAAATGTGTCAAAATATCATGATTTTTAATGAATAGGCATGGGTAAGATATTTTTTAGATATTTTCAAAAGCTTGATAACTCACAAAAGGTAATCATGAAAAGCTAGAATATTTGCATTTTTGAATTTTATTTTTTAGAATTTTATTAATTCCTCATGGATAATTTAATTTGGTTTATAATTTTAATTAATTATACTTAGGCTTTTATCTCTTTCAATATTTTTTTTATGTTTGCACTTTCCCCATTTAAAAGGTTTATAAGCCAAATTTCATGTTATGATGCTAAAAGATGATTAGAGATGAATTCAGGAGAGGTTTTTGTTGATTATGGTAGGATACCTCAATCAGGGATGTCTCAATTTGATTCTAACCTTTGAAAAATAATGTACAATTTTTTTTGGGATGTTTAGTGATTCTTAGGCTTAATTTGTAATAGTTGGTAAGAATTGATCTGAAATTTGATCAAAAGCCATTAATGACTAGTTTTAGGTGTCTATAGTTTGCCCCTATTTGGGAAGATATTTCAAGTTGTAGACATAATAACATCTTATCAAAGAATTTAAAAATTCCTATATGCCTAAAAGAAGATTATGATTGAAAAAGAAGATCTAAATAATGTTTGGAAAGCCTATAATGATGCCCCCTTGAGGGAGTGGCTGACACATACGTTTGATGGATGGTCCCTCAAAAAGAAACAAGAATAATAATGAAATTAAAACATGCATGAGATTAATATAATTGATAGAATGCTTGCATGCATTGATTTAAAAGTATTAATTTTCCCAAAGGTGGTTATAATCAGTAATAAAGGTTGAGACACTAATTTTCCCACAAGTGATTATAATCATTAAGATGATCAGGATTGAATAATGATGTTTGATTATGCCCCAATAGGTTAAACTGGTAATCATAACACAAGGATATAACTTGTTGCATAGATTAAATATGAGTGGGTACAAACATATATGTAATAATCTAATAACTAAAGAAACCATAAACAACCATGCACATAAGGATGTACAAAGTGATGAAAGACATGATTAGAAGAATAAATAATTGATCAATGGGAAAGATTAATTTATACCTACCAATGTGGAGATGATCATCCTTATTATCATTGATACAACTAGAATGGTTAATCTGTTGATTTGATCAAAGAGGGTTGGAAGATTTTCCAAGGATACCAAGGAGAAACGTATATGGCTCTATTACTTGTAAGACTTCCTAACTTAATTTTTTTTATAGCACATGATGGTAGGTATAATGATATAAAACACCATGATAACTTGGCCAAAATATGTAGAAGGACTGACTCCTAATCCAATAAATAATTGAAAATAACATCAATGATAAAAAAACATGATGACAATGTTGATGTATGAATATGGATAGAATCAAGAATAATGCACAAAAAATCACCTAATGAACACATCTAGACTGATTCAAGGCACAGTACTAAAAGAAAACAAACAAAAAACTAATAAAACACAAGAAATACTTAAAAATAAAAGCAAAAGAAAGCTTCCTAAAAATAGTTTTGCCCCAGTAGGGTAGATCGAGGATGACTAATTAGGCTTAGATGAGATAAATGTTTTTGGATTTTAAAATTTTATAAAGGTATTTGGAATTTTGAAGTATCTTAACTCATTATATATTGATAATATACCACTCAAAAAATGGTAAGTGTTGATAATTTTGACCCTATAGGTCAAAATTGCAACCTCTACCATTTGAAACTTTGAAGTTTTTCTTGTGAAGCAATTTGGGGTCCTGAATAGTCTAAAGGAATTATTCAAGTATACATAGTCTCTTTATTTTTAAAGAATTTTCCAAATATAAAATCTAAAGGGAAACTTGAAAAGTTTTGAAAGGTTCAAATCCTTCAAACATTTTGTTTGAAGGAAAGGAAATGGTCCATTTGGAAACTCCTGAAGGGTCACTTTCACTTCAGGAAAGTTCATTTATAGGAATACAGAAGGGTAGAGTCCCTTCAAGAAGGTTTGTTTCAAGAAAGTTTGAAGGTTCAATTGGAGTAAAGCCAAAGTATAGATTCAAAAATCCTGAAGGGCAATTTGTAAATGAAAGAAATTCCTTCAGACTTTTTATCTAAAGGAAGTTTACAAAGGAAAAGACCATTCAAAAATTTCCAAAGGGTAGAATCCCTTTGAAAAAGGATTAATTACAAAAATCTCAAAGGGTATCTACCCTTTGGGAAAGTTCCAAAAAAAATCTAAAGGGTTATTAGCCCTTCGGAAAAGGACCTTTACAATTTATCAGAGGGGTCACTATCCCTTTGAGAAAGTCAACTTTTTTGAGGGACACTTTTGAGAATCCTAAAGGGCACTTTCCCTTCAGGAAAGTTCATTATAATAATTCTAAAGAGTTAGAGTCCCTTAAGAAAATTCCACTTGGAAATTTTGAAGGGCTTGTCAAAAATCTCAAAGGGTAGTTCAGAAAGGCTGAGAGGTCCATTATAGAAAACTGAAGGGCACTTTCCCTTTAGGAAAGTCCATTATCAAAATCAATAGGGACATTTTAACATTTTGAAGGGCTTGTCAGAAAACCCAAAGGGAAATTTCAAAAGACCAAGGGGTAACTTGAATAAGGCCCAAAGGGAATGTCCATTGAAAGGGAAATGAAGATAGATTTCCTTCAAACTTTTTGTCCAAAGGAGATAACTTGCAAAGAGATAGACAAAGTTTAAAAGAATTCTTTTAGACAAATTGTTTGAAAGAATTCTTTTGGAAGATTTACTCAAGGAAAGAAAAGGATCAAAAGGATAAGATCAAGATAAAAAGACACAAAATGAAGGACTTTTAAAAATTCCATAAGAATTCCTTCAGAAAAAATTATCTAAAGGAATTCCTTCAGACTTTTGAAAAGTCATTCATTTTGTGTCTTTTTCTCTCAAGCTTATCCTTCCAAGTGAAAGAATTCCTTCAGAAGACTTTCCAAGGGAAATGAACCAATCAAAAAAAATGAAGGGAAAGACAAGCCAAAAGAGCTTTCCATAGGAAAATGCATAAAGAAGAGAGCCAAAGACAATTTGTCCATAGAGATCAAGGAACAAATAGAGATAAAAAAATGCAAATAAATAAATAATGATGAAGTAATACATGAACAAGAGCAAGAGACCATTCTCAATCCAAGGATTTGACATAGCTTTCATGCATGCTTCTAAATCTTCAAGATATTTTCATTCAAGTGGGGACCATTTGAGGTTGACTAGTCTTGAACTTTGTTTAGTTGACAAGTCATGTATGTGCTCTTTTTTATCTTGTTGAAGGCTTTCAACATTTTCAGCAATTTAAGTAGAGTTTGAAATTTAGCTTTGGCATTGATTTCAAGCAAAGGGAATTTTTATCTTGTTTTAGATAGCTTAGGTGGAGTCTATATTTGGAGATGGACATAGCATCATGCATGATGAAGGTTTTGAATCAAACTTGAGCTCATCATTCTTATCAAATGCCAAAGGTCTTTCCATGCAAAGCATAAGAAAAAGGGATTTATTTTTACATCTTTGGATAGTAAAAGTTAAATTTGAGTTGATTTCTTCTTCTATTTTTAGTGCCAATCTCTTGGTTGTTGTATGTTTCTCTATATAAGTTGCCTTTTTAGCCTTGAATTGTATCCCTTTTTTGGTAAGACCAAATTCTACCAAATACTGAGTTGTAAATTTTTTCAAATTAATAGAAGGATTAGTTTCAATTTTTAGCTACTGATATAGTGTATTTATGTAAGTGATTTGCATAAGTGATAGAATTTTCTTCCTTGTCAAGTCTTGATTCTTACCTAATTACTAGATGATTAGATTATGCAGGTCATGCTCTATGTTTAACATATCTTCAATGAAGTTATAGTGGATATAATTGGATGGTTAGTGCCTTGAATAAATATTATTCCATCATTTACCTCAAGATTTAATCACCAAATAAATCATTTTCATGAAATACTTCTGCATATTGGTCAATTGGATTTGAAAGTTCACCTTTTTCTTGTCTAGATAAGTGTTTTTAAGATCTCAAATTGAGTGGATCAGCTAAAAATTTAGGTGTATCACCATCATTAGATAGGATTTTCCTTTAAGTTTATTTTTCCCTTTTCCCCAATAGTTTATAGTGAAAATTAAATGTCCTAATTGATACACCAAAGGGAGATAGCCCTTACAATTTATAGATTCAATCCACTTGGTAGGTCACCCACAACCTAGGATTGTTTCCATGTTTCAACAAATTGTGAAGGCCTGAAACTACCTTCACAAGGGTGCGAGTCTGATTGACAATAATTTTTGGCATGCTCAGTAGAACCTGTTAGATCTAGTATTGATGAAATTGTAGTTGTAGCAATGTTTTTCAAGAAGTATTTGGTGATTCCAAGCTCAAGTAGTTGTTTCTAATAATCTAGTCATAGTTTCTATGTAAGTCAATTTTTATTGTATTATCATGAATAAGTTTTGATGGTTATATATGAAGAGAATTCATATGCTATAGTTCCTTATCATCCTAATGATGGATCATACCAGCCTTGTCATGATACTTATGAGTCTTTTTATGAGCCTAATCAGCCTTATCAAGAGTATTATCAAAGCTATGTTGAGATTTGTCAAGTTTCTCATGATCCTTATTATCAAGAGTATGACTCTTACCTTCTTTGTGAGCCATATTAGTCTCAAGATTAGTTTTTACATTTCCCATATGGATATAATGTTACATATGAGTTTCCTTGGCTCCAAGAAAGAATGGATGAAATAGAGCTCAGAACACTAGCATATATAAGAAAATTTTGTTCAAACTCTCAGTATGAAGAAGTGAATGGTCTATTCCAAAATATGTCCAATGATATAGAAGAGATAAATGAGCTATGTATTTTTGTATTATATAAAATGGAGGCTTAGGAGAGGCATAAAATCAAGTTGAGCCACTTGTCTACAAAGGGTTCTTATATTCCTTATTCTCATGAAGTTCTTAACCATGCCCAGTATGTGCCGAGGGAGCTTCCTAGTTGGAGTCAAGAGCTTATTCAAGAGACTATTTATGAGACTAAACCTTATTGTAGTCCATTTTCCTCACCAATCATCCCTCAAGTTCAATTTTTCTATGAAGACAAGTAGGTTTCAGACTTTGATGAGTTAATAGCCAAGTGGAAGAAATAAAATGTAGAGGTCTTTAAGAGTTTCTCTTTCTCTCCTCTCCAAAACTCCATAAATGATTCCATTTCCCTCAAAATAATAAAATATGATCATGATCAACCTCCCATGCTTCATTTTCCCTCTCAAACAAATTAATTTTATCACCCTCCTACCATCTCCCTTCTTTAGGAGGATCCTATTCTCTGAAAGATTGAAAAATGGGTTGCAGCTATAGGTCAAGTTCTTGTAGAGTGTGAAGAGGATGCTTCAGGTGTGTTTATGGAAGAGTTTCACATTTATACTTCACTTAAGGTTATAGTTAAGAATCCAATCATAGTTGAGAGTGAGAAGGTTGATCTTGATGAGAAGGAACTCCAAGAGGATTTGGTACAAATTGATGTCATAGTTGAGTTAGAGATATCTCTTATTGAGAAGGATCTAAATAGCTTTCAAGCTGATTCTATTCAAATAGATCCAAATGAGGAATAAAAAGATGATTGATAGCTATACTTGGAATCTCTACAAGAGATTGAAGAACTTTGTATGGATATGTTGTCTATTGAAGAGCATTTTTATGAGAAATTTGATCAAGAATCACCTATCCAAGATCATAATATAGATTGGTTTGCCTATGCAAATCTCCTTAAAGAGATGGATGAAATTTTAATAGTAAATAAGAAGGATGTAGTCACTCAATAATAATGCATAGATGAGATATCACTTGATAAGGTGGTAGATGACAAAAAGTATGAAAAATATCAGGAAGTACTTGATGAGTTTGTCTTTGTTGGTGACTGGTTTGTTATTGATGACTCATTTGAGAAGATGCTAATATAGTTGATAGATAATAAAAATGCCTTATCAAAGGTTATGATTAATAAACATCCTACCTTGTAACTTATATCATCTCTTGGAGTGACCAAGTTTATGAATTTTCCTTTTGATCTAGTTGGATCATGATTTATCATTATTAGCTACATTTTTTGTTAGTTTTTTTCCCTCTAAGTGTTGTTCAAGCACATTAGTTTTGTTTTGTTTCAAATAGGTGCTTGTTTTCACATTTTATTTTAGTTAATTTTCCCTACTTTGTGTGTTTCCCTTCTATTTTAGAGGTTAAAGGTTATCTCATGCCAAAAGAGAGTTTGTAGTCATGTATCAGATCTACCATTTCTTTATGAATTCAAAACCCATGTATATGGCTAAGTTCTCAAGCATAACAAGCATGCTTCCTAGCTGAGTCACCAAAATGTTGACAATTTTAGCCCTATAGGTCAAAATTGTAACCTCTACCATTCAAAACATTGTAGTTCATCTTGTGAATCAGTTTTGGGTCCTAAATAGTTCAAAGGAATTGTTCAAGTCTACATGGTCTCTTTGTTTCAAGAGAATTGTCCAGATATAATATTTGAAGGGCAACTTAAAAAGTTTCAAAAGGTTCAAATCCTTTGAACATTTTCTCTGAAGGAAAGGAAAAAGTCCATTTGAAAACACTCAAAGGGGCTCTTTACCTTTGGGAAAGTTCAATTGCAAGAATCCCAAAGGGTAGAGTCCCTTCGAGAAGGTTCATTTCAAGGAATTTTGAAGGGTCACTTGGAGTAAAGCTGAAGGACAATTTTAGAAATCCCAAAGGGAAAATTTTAAAGGAAATAAATTCCTTCAAACTTTATTTGAAGAAAGTTTACAAAGAAAAAGACCATTAAAAAAAAATTAAGGGTAGAATCCCTTAGAAAAAGGATTAATTACAAAAATATCGATGGGTATCCACCCGTCAAGAAAGTTTAAAACAAAAAATTTGAAGGGTTATTAGCCCTTAAAAAAAGGACCTTTACAATTTATCTGAGGGGTCATTATCCCTTCAAGAAAGTCAAATTTTTTGAGGCACACTTTTGAGAATCTTGAAGGGCACTTTCCCTTTGAGAAAGTTCATTTTGAGAATTTTGAAGGGTTAGAGTCCCTCAAGAAAAGCCCACTTGGAATTTTTGAAGGGCTTGTCAAAAATATTGAAGGGTAGTTCAAAAAGGCTGAGAGGTCCATTATAGAAAATCCAAAGGGCACTTTACCTTTAGGAAAGTCCATTGTCAAAATCAGCAGGGACATTTCAACAATTCTGAAGGGCTTTTAGAAAATCTCGAAGGGCAATTTTGAAATACTGAGGGGTAACTTGTAGAAGAGCCGAAGGGAATGTCTATTGAAAAGGAAATGAAGATATATTTCCTTTGGAATTTTTATCTGAAGGAGATAGCTTGCAAAGAGATAGACAGAGTCTAAAAGAATTCTTTCAAACAAATTATCTAAAAGAATTATTTTAAAATATTTACCCAAAGAAAGGAAAGGCTCAGAAGGATAAGCTCAAGAGAAAAAGACACAAAATGAAGGACTTTTCAAAAGTATGAAGGAATTCCATTGGACAAATTATTTGAAAGAATTCCTTTAGAAGACTTTCCAAGGGAAATGAACCAATCAAAAAATTTCAAAGGGAAAGATAAGATAAAATATCTTGCCACAGGAAAATGTATAAAGAAGAGAGCCATGAATAATTTATTTGTAGAGATTAAGGAATAAACAAAGATAAAAAATAATAGACAAAAAAAGAATGCCAAAGTACTACATGTACAAGAGCAAGAGACCATTTTCAGTCCAAGGAGTTGATATAAGTTTCATGCATGCTTCTCAATCTTCAAGAACTTTTCATGCAAGTGGAGACCATTAGAGGTTGAATAGTCTTGCACTTTATTTAGTTGACAAGTCATCCATGTGCTCTTATTTATCTTTTTGAAGGCTTTCAACATTTACAATAGTTTAAGTAGAGTTCTAAATTCAACTTTGGCATTGATTTCATGCAAAAGGAATTATTCTCTTATTTCAAGTAGTTTAGGTGGAGTCTATATTTGGAGATAGGCATGGCATCATGCATGATGATTTTTTTGACTCAAACTTGAGCTCATCATTCTTGTCAAACACCAAATATCTTTCCATGTAAAGCATAAGACAAAGGGATTTATTTTAAGATATTTGGATAGCACAAGTTGAACTTGAGTTGATCTCTTCCTTTATTTTTATATCCAATCTCTTGGTTGTTGTATGTTTCTCTATATAAGTTGGCCGTTTAGCCTTGAATTATATCCTTTTTTTGGCAAGACCAAATTATACCAAAGACTGAGTTGTAACCTTTTTTAGATTAATAGAAGGACTATTTTTAATTTCAAACTACTGGTATAGTGTACTTATGTTAGTGATTTTCATAAATGATAGAATTTTCTTCCTTGTCAAGTCTTGATTCTTACCTATTTACTAGCTTATTAGATTATGTAGGTCATGTTCTACGTTTAACATCTCTTAGTTGAAGTTACAATGGATATAAGTGGCTGATTAGTGCCTTGAATCAGGCCTATTCCATCATTTCCCTCAATATTTAATTACCAAATAAATCCTTTTCATGAAATACTTATGCATATTGATAAATTGGATTTGAAATTTTAGCCTTTTTTGTCCAGATAAGTATTTTTAGGACCTCATATTGAGTGGATCAACTCAAAATTTAGGTGTATCACCATCATTAGATAGGATTTTCCTTCAAGTTTATTTTTTACTTTTCCCTAGTAGTTTGTATCAAAAAGTAAAGGTCCTAATTGATACACCAAAGGGAGATAGCCCTTAAAATCTAGATATTCAATACACTTAGTGGGTCACCCACAACCTAGGGTTGTTTCCATGTTTCAAAAAATTGTGAAGGCCTAAAACTACCTTCATAAGGGTGTGAGTTTGATTGATAATAGTAAGAGTATTAGCTTAGGTTTCTTGAAAAATAGAGAGAGCATATGGAAAATAGGGACTAAGCTAACCTTAATCTGAATCAAGCATGGCCTACATAGTCCCATTACGACACAAGTCATATTAATTTTATCTACACAAAAATTGGTGAGAACTGACTAGGTCACAACAAGTTCTCAAATTGAGATAAATGTCCAAGTAAATAAGAATATAAATGGCAAGTTGATGTGGAAATGAATAATAAAAGGTGTTATTCTTAATTTTCCCATAGGTGGTTATAATTAGGAAACAATGTCATAGGTCTATGGTACTAATTTGACCATAGGCAGTTATAATTAGTAATACAATGTGGACTACTAATTTTCCCATAGGTAATTATAATCAATTACACCAATAAAATGTGAATGAAAGATAACTTGCTAGATCCATTATCACACTAATTTCATAAACTATCATTTAAACATAGAATTCTAAAACTATTGAAACTGGATTGAAATTCCCTCATAGAAGGTGTGAGAAGAACCAAAAGAACCAAGACCAAAAATGGATAGATAGGATGGCTAAAAATAGGCTTTGGTCTAATAGGGATGGTAGGTAAAATTATATAGGATATGGTATTATTTATGATAATTATGCTATGAAAATTGGATATAATGATAAGAGGGTTGCCCCCAAGTGATAAGGCAAGGTAAATAGCAGGTTATGGTACAACGATAAGAGGAATGGTAGGGTAAATGGAAAATGACAATGGTAAATATTTTTGGCCAAGGTACATGTATGGTTTTATTATTATGGCTAAGGGATAAGGTAATTTTTTTTCCAAGGATGAATGTTTCTATTGTTCTTGTTGATGCAAAGTTGCAATTCTTGATCAACATATGATACAATTAGACTAATCAATCATGTAAATTATTATCCCACACCTCTTCTGAATAGTTAATCTATCAAGAACTTGCTATGGATTTGGATGCAAATGATGTTTTTGTGATCTTTTTTGGTCATTTATTATGTTTCCTTCAAATGTCAAGATAAATTATTTGTTGATGAATAAATGTGTAAAATTAGGTCAACATATAGTGTTTAATAAACACTTATCATTTCTAGATCCAAAGAATCTATTGCATGAGTTATTGGTTGTGATCATCCCAAGATCTACGGTAGATTAATAGCCAAGATAAATGAATTTTTAACAAAATAAACATGTAAATGGTTGTTGGGAGTAACCATGGTCCTAAAACTTTGTGAAGATGAAAGTGATCTAAACTAAATCCAAAGATAATGTGCAAAACACTCTAATGGTACTCTAATCAGATTAATTTTTAATTTAAATCATAAATTTATACAATTTGATACAAGGGTCCCCATTTTTAGAAATGGGTATATGTTGACCTCAAAAAATGGTGACTTTTGGGGGAAACATAGCAATATGTTAGAATTTAGAGACTTTGGTTCAGACTAATAACTAGTTTATTCCTTCCATTTGATCAAATACCATTATTAAGATCAATTCATCATTGAAATAAGTCTTGAACATGTAGAATTAGGATCAAACACCAAAACCCAGTCATGTTGTGTGTGTGATTTTATTTTACTTACTATTTTCCATGGGGTTTAGGGAAAAACTTCTAAATTTCATGACTTTAATAATATCTGGATGTGTATTTGGGATCATGCTTTAGCTCAAGGAAGGCTTGGGCATTGCTCTAATACTAATTAGGTGTCCATATTACCAATAGAGATACCTTTGGCTCTACTCAAGGCCTTACTCCACTACCAATTAGGCATCCATAACCCTGGTGGAGATTACCAGAATCACCTTTGCTTAGAAAGATCTTGAATTTTGTAATAAGGTTCTTATTTTTGTATTTTTAAAATCATTTTTATCTCTCTATAAAAATTTGGGAACCAGGTTATCCAAATTTTTAGATTTGGTCAAGTGTTTTATCTTTGGACAATAATCTTTGGTTGTAACTTTATCCCAGGAAATAATGTTTATTAAGTACAAACATGACTATGTTTCAATAATTCAAACTTTCACCCAACATGTGAAATTCTTATTAAAATAAAATTTATATTAGAACAAGGTTTAATATTTTAATGAACAATTAACCTAGATATTAATCTTTACCAATTTCTCTAAATCATAACATCAAGCTCATATTTTAACAATCCATGATCAACCAATGTTAAGAAGCCATATCTGTATTTTGAACTATAAATTTCTTGAGTAATTAGGTGAACTTGAGTTGAGGTTTATCCAAAAAGACTTTTTATAAGTAAATAATAAAGCAAAGAAATCAAACACACCAAAAAAATAAACAAGGAAACAAATATCTACAAACATTATTTACAAACAAAGGATAGGAAGGAAAGAAACTAATCTAAATCCCTAAACTAACTTCATAAAGAATCTACCTCCAGGATCAAATAGAAATTTATTTAGTCTATTACATAACCTTGAAACATGATTACTTCCATTCAATAGCCTCTTATTGTGGATAGGAGCACATGTATGCTTGTGTCTTCTAGATGATGCATCTTAGCTTCCCATCTCCATTCTAAAGTGCATAGATTAAAGATATGGATCCAAGATCCAATCATATTATTCCCAAATTATTATTTCTTACATCAAGAAAGCTAACTCTACTTAATTCAAACACTGATCATGTCTTGTCTCATTTTCCTTCCATGGTTGTATTGTAAACTTATCTAGAAATTCATCTAATCAGAGTACCATTAGAGTGTTTTACACATTATCTTTATTTGAAGATCATCCACATGATGGTTGGATTTGCATATTTACACATGATTTAGGTATACATGGATTGATGCCTTCATTAGGATCCAAATCATCTTGTTTTTGTATCTCTATAATATCATTGCCTTCTCAAAAAATAGATATAATAGTAGTTTCTATAATACATTCATCAATATCCACATGAAGTGGGAATGGACAATCAATACTTACACAAAAATTCTCCAAATCATCCCAAAAGGCTTCTTCATCATGATCAATAAAAAGGACATGAGATTCATTTAGAATCTTACCATTTGAAACATGTTGATCACACACTTTCAACCTTTTGATGGAGTCATATTAAAGTTATTAATATGTTGCATTTTCTTCATCTTCATCTCCTTTGCCTGTGAGTATTTCCATGACATCTTTAGGAACTCTATTCATTTCAGTTGTAACTTCTATTATTTTAGAAAGGATAGGGCATTCCTTCCTGATTGGTGTAATAGATCCCTCCTCTGAAGTATCTTTCAATTCATCTTCATCTTGAAATGGAAAATCAAAGGTCTCTATCATAATAATTTTTTCAAAAGATGCATAAGTCTCAAAAGAACTAGATGACCATGCAGAATTATTATGAACCCTAAAATAATTATCCAAAGGCACATCACAAGTGTTTATACTGAGGATCAATGAAGCCCATTTGGAAGGGACAATGTCTGATATTGATGATTTAATGCTAATTTGGCTCTTTACTTTGAATAACCCTTGTTCTTTAATTAATTAATTGAATCTATGTCTAAATCATGTAAAACCTTAGTCTAAAAATGTTTTTATCCTGAGTCTTTTAAAATAAGATTCAAATTTACGTAGGTATTTTTTTATTTAAATTTGCACAAGAAGAAATTTATTAAAGACTTCATTAACACTTTAGCCTAGGTCTAATTCATATTTATTAATATAACTCTGACCTTAGTCTATAATCTTTATGCTAAGTCTTTTTTTAATTTTTTATGGTTCATGAGGGATATTTTATTATATTTCAAGCTTAATCTAAAGTTTTATCCTAAATTCTAAGTCATATTTATTAATACAACTAAAACATTAGGATAAAACTTTAAAAAGTTCTTTATAGTTTTCCAATGCTTATGTCTTTTATTTTATGGCTGTAGGAATGAACCAGCTCAAAGGTGATAGGTGGAGAGATCTCGAGTATTCAAAAGGAGATCAAAGACCCATGGAAAAGGTATAAATTTAAAAGGGTTTAAGGGGATATTAATGGTGTGATTTTATTTTCACATCAAATATCTAATGATGTGAGATCAAAGTTGAAATGTCAAAGGTTTTAAAATATCTATGAGAGTGACAAGTGTCACCATCTTAATGGGAAGTCTAAAGAAATGATACGTGATAGAGTCAACATATCAATAGATATATGGAGGGATCTGATATTGATAAGTGGCACCATCTTAGGTGTCTAATTGGTATATCAATGATTCATGGGCCCTTCCATAAGTCAATAATTCAACAAGCCTACGAGCAAGCATGGAGATGATATGTGTCATAACCATAGTGAACAGAACAAAAATCAGCCAATAGTGTTTGATCTCTTAGATTTTGAACTAATTTTGCAAAAGAAAAATTGACTTTTCAAAGAACTTAGACCAAACTATAAGTCACCACATGGTGAAAGGGCACTAGCCTAATAGAGACTCTCTATGTAGAGTGTAGAAAGCCCACAGAGATACCAAATGGCATGATCTTAGATCCCAAGTACAAATATCAACCAATAACATTTGACTAGTTGGATCTAAATCAATGGTACGAGGTAAAGGTGGAATTTTCAAAGGACCCAAAATGAATAGAAAAGTACTAATTGGAAAAATCTTGGGAGATTCAAGTAGATTGATGGTCTATAGTAAAGGTCAGGGCTAAGGACTCTAATGAAAATTGACAGAGAATGTTTAATCAAGCTATAGGATTCCATAAGGTAAGGACACATGTTCAAAGGCAACATAGATCATGTTTTGATATCAAATGAATAGCTCAACATGGGCATTACCACATAAGACATGACACATTAGACTACAAGATCTGGTGGACCCAAAAGTGAATGAAAAGAATGAAGTTCCTGTAGTAAAGACAAAGGATTATAGAAGTGTTTCAAAGTTAGTTAAGTTGACTTAGTGTATTATTTTCAAAGGAATATTCTATTCTATAAAATCATGAGAAATATAGAACATATATAAGCTTTTGGGTTAGTCATAGTTAAAATATGTCACTGCTCCTAAAGTATTTGTAAGGGGATATTTATCTATGACACTTGTCCTATTTCATATTAACACTTTTCCAACTGCATGTTGAGGAGTGATTGACATATCTCATGGATTGTCTATATAAAAGAGGTATTTACAATTGTAAAAAGGAGAGAGTTCTTAGAGTCAAAATTAATTTGTAATCTTGGAACAAGCAGTACAAGCAAGGAATTCTACAAAATTTGTCTAATATTTTTCTATGTGTTTTCTATCATGGTTGCTTCCTTTATTTTTTGGTTTGATATTCAGATTTTAATTATTTTTATGGATCCTATATGTGCACATGTTAATGTAGAGTTTTCAATTTGGGCTTATGATAGGTTGATTAAGTGTTCTTATATTTACTTCACTTTCTTTACTCTTCTTGCATCTAGGCTAATGTTATTTGCTTGTAGGGGTAAAAATTCTTAAAGTGAACATGATTTATTATTTGCATTACCTTTCCTTAGACATTTCCTTGATATACAGTAGGATCTATGCCTACACAATTTCATTATATATATTAGTTTATTGATTATCTTGGTGAAACTTAAGCTCTACCATAATGTTTGGATTGAAGATCAGAAACACCTTCTTTCTACCCTACCCTTCTTTTGTTCCTTTTTATTAGATCACTTTAGTTTAGTTTTTCATTGTAAACATCTATGCTAGCTTAAATTTTAGACTTTAGGTTTTGGATATCATTCATTGGATTTAGTTTAGATCACTTTCATCTTCACAAAGTTTTAGGACCATGGTTTCTCCCAATAACCATTTACATGTTCATTTTGTGAAACAATAATTTATCTTGGCCGCTACTCAACCATAGATCTTGAGATGATCATAATTAGCAACTCATTCAATAGATTCTTTGGATCTAGAAATGAGAAGTGTTTTTTAAACACTATATGTTGACCTGATGGTATACATTCAATCATCAACATTTTTGGTGCTACAATGAGGGCTTTTAGCTAAATCTTTGTGAATTTTTAGTAGTTTTGCTAATTATAGTGAATTATGTTCAAAGATTGATGTATTCTTTGCATATTTGTATAAAGATCATTAATTTTAATGGTTTTAGACTAGTCTCTGAGCTTCTTTTATCCAAAGATCATTATTTTTTGAAGATCTATATGAAATTTTTGCAAAGATTTGAAGATTTATTTGTCTTTACAAAGATTTGGTTTTAATGTTGTATTGTGAATAAGATTTGGGGCTAGAATGACCATGAGTAATATCTTCATAACATGGTTAGGAAAATATTCTATCAATGTGCCTAGTTAGGTACATATTTTTCCTTCAAATCCTAAAATGTATTTGCCTTCTTTTAGTCCTATTGGTGTTGTGACTGTTGAAGAACATATCAAGTGCTTTAAAGCTACCTTAGGATTGTTAAATGATGTTCATGAAGATGTTGCCTATAGAGTATTTCCTTTTACTCTTAGAGATGAGGCATATGATTAGTTTCTTAACCTTCCTAAATATTTAATTATCATCTAGAATGATTTTAATAATCATTTCATTAATCAATTTGGAAAGATCATAAGTCCATATGTCCTTTATAAATAATTCATTACTGTGAATAAGGATTAAAATGAAACCATTAGAGTTTTTAATGCTATATTTAAAAATGTGTTAAATAGAACTATATCTCCTTATAGACCTATTAAGGATTTAACTTTAGATATTTATAAAGATGGTTTAGATCCATTGACTTCTATGTTTTTTTAAAGATCTATTACAGTCATTAATATATTAGATTTATCCTAAGTTGAAGCTATGGTAATTAATGACCAAATGCAACCCTAGGGTCAAATGGCATATGCCATTCCAAATATCAATCCTAATTTTTCCATGTTGAATTTCATGCCTGATGTTAATCAAAGAATGTTTACTTTAAATCAAACTCCAATTTTAAACTAATTACCTTTGATTCATGCTCATCTTAGTCAAAACATAAGATTCTTGAATAAAATTTCAAGTGGATCTCATCCACAAGATCAAATAACTATAGTGACAATGGCTGGAAGTAGTCCTCAAGTAAATTTTAAGAAAGATATAAGTCAATAAGTCAACAAGCCTACGAGTAAGCATGGAGATGATATTTACCATAACCACAGTGAATGGAACAAAAATCAGCCAAGAATGTTTGATCTGTTGGATCTTGAACTAATGGTGAAAAAGAAAATTTGACTTTTTAAAGAAATTAAGCCAAACTAGAAGTCACCACATGGTGAAAGGGCACTATCCTAATAGAGACTATCTATGTAGAGTGTAGAAAGCCCACATAGCTACCAAATGGCATGATCTTAGATCCTAAGTACAAATATCAAATAATAACATTTGACTAGCTAGATCTAGATCAATGGTACAAGGTAAAGGTGGAATTTTCAAAGAATCCAAAATGAATATAAAACTACCAAGTGGAAAAATCTTGGGAGCTTTAAGTAGATTGTGGTCTGTAGTAAAGGTTAGGGCTAAGGACTCTAATGAAAATTGATAGAGCATGTTTAATCAAGTTGTAGGATTCCACAAGGTAAGGACATGTGTTCAAAGGTAACAGAGATCATGTTTTGATATCAAGTGAATAACTCAGCATGGTCATTGCCACATAAGACATGACACATTGGACTATAAGATCTGGAGGACCCAAAAGTGAATGAGAAGAATGAAGATCCTACAGTAAAGACAAAGGATTTTAGAAGTGTCTCAAAGTTAGTTAAGTTGACTTAGTGTATTCTTTTCAAAGGAATATTTTATTCTATAAAAGCATGAAAAATATGGAACATGTATAAGCTTTTAGGTTAGTCACAGTTAAAATATGTCACTACTCCTAAAGTATTTGTAAGGGGATATTTACCTATGACACTTTTCTAGTTGCATATTAACACTTGTCCAATTGCATGTTGAGAAGTGATTGACATATCTCATGAATTGTCTATATAAAGGAGGTATTGACAATTGTAAAAAGGAGAGAGTTATTAGATTCAAAATTACTGTGTAATCTTGGACAAGCAATAAATTCTACAAACTTTGTCTAATATTTTTTTGTGTTTTCTATCATGGTTGCTTTCTTTATTTTTTGGTTTGATATTCAGATTTGAATTATTTTTATGGATCCTATATGTGCACATGTTAATGTAGAGTTTTCAATTTGGGCTTATGCTAGGTTGATTAAAGGTTCTTATATTTACTTCACTTTCTTTGTTCTTCTTGCATCTAGGCTTATGTTATTTGCTTTTAGGGGTAAAAATTCGTAAAGTGAACTTGATTTCTTATTTGCATTACCTTTCCTTAGACATTTTCCTGATATACAGTAGGATCTATGCCTACACAATTTCATGATATATATTGGTTTAGTGCATATCTTGGTGAAACTTAAGCTCTATCATAATGTTTGGATTGAAGATCAGAAACACCTTCTTTCTACCCTACCCTTATTTTGCTCCTTTTTATTAGATCACTTTGGTTTAGTTTTTCATTGTAAACATCTATGCTAGCTTAAAGTTTAAACTTTAGGTTTTGGATATCATTCATTGGATTTAGTTTAGATCACTTTCATCTTCACAAAGTTTTAGGACCATGGTTTCTCTCAATAACCATTTACATGTTCATTTTGTGAAACAATCATTTAACTTGCCCTCTACTCAACCATAGATCTCGAGATGATCATAATCAGCAACTCATTCAATAGATTCTTTGGATCTAGAAATGAGAAGTGTTTTTTAAACACTATATGTTGACCTGATGGTATACATTCAATTATTAACATTTTTGGTGCTACAAGGAGGGATTTTAGCTAAATCTTTGTGAATTTGTAGTAGTTTTACTAATTACAGTGAATTATGTTCAAAGATTGATGTATTCTTTGCATATTTGTATAAAGATCATTAATTTTAATGGTTTTATACCAGTCTCTGAGATTCTTTTATCCAAATATCATTATTTTTTGAAGATCTATATGAAATTTTTGCAAATATTTGAAGATTTATTTGTCTTTACAAAGATTTGGTTTTTATGTTGTATTGTGAATAGGATTTGGGGCTAAAATGACCATGAGTAATATCTTCATATCATGGTTAGGAAAATATTCTATCAATTTGCCTAGTTAGGTACATAATTTTCCTTGAAATCCTAAAATGTATTTGCCTTCTTTTATTCATCTTGGTGTTGTGACTGCTGAAGAACATATCAAGTGCTTTAAAGCTACCTTAGGATTGTTAAATGGTGTGCATGAAGATGTTTCCTATAGAGTATTTCCTTTTACTCTTAGAGATGAGGCATATGATTAGTTTCTTAACCTTCCTAAATATTTAATTATCATCTAGAATTATTTTAATAATCATTTCATTAATCAATTTGGAAAGATCATAAGTCCATATATCCTTTATCAATAATTCATTATTGTAAATAAGGATTAAAATGAAACCATTATATTTTTTAATGCTAGATTTCAAAAGGTGTTAAATAGAACTATATCTCTTTTTAAACCTGTTGAGACTTTAACTTTAGAGATTTATAAAGATTTTTTAGATCCATTGACTTCTATGTTTTTTAAAAGATCTGTTAGAGTCATTAATATATTAGCTTTATCCTAAGTTGAAGCTATGTAATTAATGACCAAATGCAACCCTAGGGTCAAATGGCATATGATATTTCAAATATCAATCCTAATTTATCCATGTTGAATGTCATACCTAATGTTAATCAAAGAATGTTTAGTTTAAATCTAACTCCAATTTTAAACTAATTACCTTTGATTCATGCTCATCCTAGTCAAAACATAGTATTCTTGAATAAAATTTCAAGTGGATCTCATCCACGAGATCAAATAACTATAGTGCCAATAGCTAGAATTAGTCCTCAAGTTCATAATTCAAAGGCACATAAAAATGAAAATGACTCCATATTAAAAATGGTTCAAAACCTGAGCATTGATTTTCTTGAGAAACAAAATCAATTAGGTAACAATGGGGAAGGTTCTAATAGAAATTATTCTGTTTAGGGGTTCAACATACCCACATCTGGGTTTCAAAATAACAATGATAACTATAACAATGAGCCATCTAAAATTATGAATGTGCCTAACATAAAAACTTGTGATGTGTCTTTGGCTAATTACTATAGGGTTCATAATAATAGTGCATGGTCATTTAGTTCTTTTGATACTTTTCATCTTTTGAAATAGATCTTATGGTAGAGACCTTTGATTTTAAATTTCAAGATGAAGATGAATTTAGAGATACTTCAGAAGAGGGATCTACTACACTAATTAGGGAGGAAGATCCTATCCTTTTTAAAATAATAGAATAAGTTGTAGTTGAAATGAATGGAGTTCCTAAATATGTCATGGAAATACTTGCAAGCAAGGAAGATGAATATGAAACAAATGCAATAGATTAGGAACTTTCATATAACTCCATCAAAAGGTCAAAAGTATGTGATCAACATGTTTCAAATGGTAAGATTCCAAATGAATCTCATGTCCTTTATATTGATCATGAAGAAGAATCCTTTTGGGATGACTTGGAGAGTTTCTGTGTAAGTATTGATGGTCCATTCCCACTTCATGTGGAGATTGAGGAATGTATTATAGAAATTACTATTGCATTTGTTCTTTAAGAAGGTAATGATATTCTAAAGATCCCAAAACAAGATGAGTTGTATCCTAATAAATACATCAATCCAAGTATACTAGCTGAGCTTACAATACAACCATGGAAGGAAAATGAGACAAGACATGATCTAGCTGAGCCAACTTTCCTGATGCAAATAAGAATAATTTAGAAAGAAGATGATTGGATCTTGGATCCATATCTTTTATACATGCTCCTATCCATGATAAGAGGCCATTTAATAGAAGCAATCATGTTTCAAGGTTTTTTAGTAGACTCAATAACTTTCTATTTGATTCTAGGGGTAGGTTCTTTATGAAGTCAGTGTAGGGCTTTAGATTAATTTCTTTCGTGTTTCTTTCCTTCTTGTCCCTTGAATGTAAATAGTGCTTGTAAATATTTTTTCCTTGTTTGTTTGTTTTGTGTGTTTGATTTCTTTGATTTATTCCTTGCTTATAAATAAGTCCTTTTGGATAGCCATCAGCTCAAGTTCACCTAATTTCTCAAGAACCTCACAGTTCAAGAATGTAGATATGGCTTCTTAACATTGGTTGATTATGGATTGTTAAAATATGAGCTTGATGTTATGATTTGGAGAAATTGGTAGATATTGATAACTAGGTTTATTATTACTTAAAATCTTAAACCTTGTTCTGATCTAAATTTGATTTTAATAAGGATTGTACATGTTGGGTGAAAGTTTGAATTATTGAAACATAGTGATGTTTGTACTTAATAAACATTATTACCTGGGACAAAGTTTTCAGCCAAGGATGATTATATAAAGATCAATCATTTTACCAAATCCCAAAACTTGGCTAACTTGGTTCCCAACCTTTGCTAGAGAGCCAAAATTGATTTAAAAAATACAAAAATAAGAACCTTATTATAAAAATTCAAGAGATTTCTAAGCAAAGGTGATTCTGGTAATCTCTACAAGGGCTATTGATCCTTGGATGTAAATGGAGAAAGGCCATGAGTGGATCTAAAGTTATATTTATTAGGGATATAAATACCTATATGGTATCATAGTAATTCCCAAGCCTTCCATGAGCCAAAGCATGATCCTCATTGCACATTTAAATGTAGTGAAAGTCAATGTTAATGGTCAAAGTCATGAAATCTGGAAGTTATTCCCTAAACTCCATGAAAAATAGTAATTAGAATCAAATCACAACCACATTATCATTGGGTTTTGATGTTTGATCCTAATTCTACATATGCAAGACTTGTTGCAACCATGAAATTATCTTAATAATGGTATTTGATCAAATGGAATGAATAAACTAGTTATTAGTATAAAATAGAGTCTTTAAATTCTAACATATTGCTATGTTTCCGCAAGAAACCATCATTTGTTGAGGTCAACATACCCCCATTTCTAAAAATGGGTACCCTTTTTTTCAAATTATGTAAATTTATGCTTTAAATTAAAAATTCATCTGATCAGAGTACCATTAGAGTGTTTTGCACATTATATTTATTTGATGATCATCCACACCATGGTTAGATTGGCATATTTACACAAGATTCTAGTTTTATCTTGTCTATATTTGTTAACATTGGATCTCTATGTTTTAGGTCACATGATCAATGTAGCCCATCTGGAAGGGACAATGTTTGATCTTTATGATTTAATGATAATTTGACTCTTTACTTTGAATAACCCTTGGTCTTTAATTAATTAATTAAATCTATGTCTAAATCATGTAAAACCTTAGTCTAAAAATATTTTTAGTTTAGGTCTTTTAAAATAAGATTCAAATTTATGTGGGTCATTTTTTATTTAAATTTGCTTGGGAAGCAATTTATTATAGACTTTGTTAACACTTTAGCCTAGGTCTGAGTCATATTTATTAATACAACTCTGACCTTAGTCTATAATCTTTATGCTAAGTCTTTTTATGTCTTATGGTTCATGAGGACTCTTTTATTATATTTTAATCTTATTCTAAAGTTTTATCCTAAATTCCAAGTTGTATTTATTAATATAACTAAAACATTAGGATAAAATTGTACTAAGCTCTTTATAGTCTCCAAATACTTATGTCTTTTATTTTATGCCCATTAGAATGAACCAATTAGAAGGTAATAGGTGGTGAGATCTTAGGGCTTTGAAAGGATATCAATGACCCATAGCAAAGGTCTAAATTCAACAAGTTCTAAGGAAATATCGATGGTACACATTTTTTCACACACTAAAGATCTAATGATGCGAGATCAAAGTTGAAATGTCAAAGGTTCTACAAGCTCTAAGAGAGTGGCAAGTGTCACCATCTCAATGGGTATTCCAAAGATCTAATGGTATGTGATAGATTTAACATGTCAATAATTCTATAGAGGGATCCAATAATGATAAGTGGCACCATATCGGGTGCCTAGATGGTAGACCAATGGTTCATAGGCCCTTCCATAAGTTAATAAGTCAACAAGCCTGTAATCAAGTGTGGAGATGATGTGTGTCATAACCATCGTGAATGGAAAAAAAATTGGCCAATAGCATTTGACCTCCTAGATCTTGATCTGATGGTGCAAAAAGAAAGTTGACTTCTCAAAGAACTCATGCCAAATGAGAATCTACTACGTGGTAAAAGGGCACCAGCTTGATAGAGACTAACTATAAAGAGTGTATAAATATTTTGGAGCTACCAAATGACATGATATTAAATGCCAGGTATAAATATCAACCAATAAAATTTGATTGGATAGATATAGATCAATGGTGCAAGGTAAAGGTAGACTTTTCAAAGGACCCAGAATAAATAGAAAACTACCAAGTGGTAAAATCTTGGGAGCTTCAGGTAGATCAATGGTTTACAGTAAAGGTTAAGGCTATGGACTCTAAAAAAAATTGATAGAGCATGTTTAATCAATTTGTAGGATTACATGAGATAAGGACACATGTTTAAAGGCATCAAAGGCCATGTTTCAAGATCAAATGAATAACTCAGCATGGGAATTTCCACATAAGACATGACACATTAGATTGCAAGATCTAGTGGACCCAAAAGTGAATGAGAAGAATGAAGGTCCTATAATAGAGATAAAATATTGCAAAAGTGTCTTAAAGATAGTTAACTTAGTGCATTATTTTCAAAGGAATATTCTATTTTGTAAAAGTAGGAGCAATATGGAGCATATATAAGCTTTTAGGTTAGTCACAGTTAAAGGATGTCACTAGTCCTAAAGAAATTTTAAATGGATATTTGTCTATGACACTTTTCCAGTTGTATATTGACACTTGTCCAGTTGCATGTTGAGGAGTGACCGAAATATCTCATGAATTGTCTATATAAAGGAGGTATTACCAATTGTAAAAAGGAGAGAGTTCTTAGATCCAAAATTACTTTTTAAACTTGGATCAAGAAGTAGAAGTAATGAATTCTACAAATTTTGTCCAATATTTTTTTGTGTTTCCTATCATGGTTGCTTCCTCTATTTTCTAGTTTGATATTTAGATTTGAATTGTTTTTTATGGATCCTAGATTTGCATATGTTAATTCAGAGTTATCAATTTGGGCTTATGCTAGTTTGATTGAAGGTTCTAAATTTTACTTCACTTGATTTTCTCTTCTTACATATGGGCTAATGTTATTTTCTTGCAGGGGTAAAAATTATTAAATTGAACCTAATTTCTTATTTGTATTAACTTTCCTTAGACATTTTTCTAATATATAGTAAGATTTGTGCCTATGTAATTTTATGTTATATATTGGTTTAGTGCATGTCTTGGTGAAATTTAAGCTCTGTCATAATGTCTAAATTTTAAATCAAAAACACCTTTCTACCTTACCCTTTTTTTTCTCCTTTTTATTAGATCACTCTAGTTTAGTTTATCATTGTAAACATCTATATTAGCTTAGGGTTTAGACTTTAGGTTTTAGACATCATTCATTAGATTTAGTTTAGAACACTTTCATCTTCACAAATTTTTAGGACCACAATTGCTCCCAACAAACACTTACATGTTCATTTTGTAAAATAATCATTTAGCTTGGCTGTTACTCCACCACAGATCTTGGGATGATCACAACCATCAACTCATGCAATATATTCTTTGGATCTATAAATAAGAAGTGTTTTTTAAACACTATATGTTGACCTGATAGTATATATTTAGTCATCAATAGTATCTTTGTATCCTCTTTAAATGAAAGTGTAGCCAGGGATGGTAAATATGGATAAATAGTGAGTGATAGGTTTGATTTGGCAATGTATATATGGATGATAATGGAATGTCTAATGGTTGTCCAACAAATGAAGATTGGGATTTTTAGGCACACATAATGTTATTTATTCTAAATTCAATATTAATTTGGATGTGGTGGGGTTGAAGACTTCTAAATATTCTCTCAATAGGACCACTATTTTTTTTGATGTTTGGGCCTGAGAGCAGATAACATCTGATTATGTTGTAGAATGGAAACTATTTTGATTTGATCTTTAATAATGTCTTCATCCAGTAATGAAGTACTTTTATACTCAGTTATTGGTGCCCTTAAGAGGTTTTTACTAATGAAGTTGTCTTGATTGTCCCATAACACCTCTGAGAATATTTCACTATGAAACATTAGCTTTTGACTTTGACTATTTTCTAGTACATAAAACAAGGTTTCACTAGAAGATGATGAGTTTGAAATTTGATTATCCCCTAATGCCTCTAGAAAGGTTTCACTAGGATATGGTTCTCCTACATGAATTTATTCTTGGTCCCATTGATATTCTTTAATTGATATATCATCATAGATGTAGTTCAATAAGGTATGATTCTATCGGTCCTAATCAACACTTGTGAGAGATGGAATGTCAATATAATGGCTATGTTGGTTGGTGCTAATGGCATGTGGAACAGTAAAATAATAGGGTAGGTAGCATAATATTCATAGAAAATACTAGGAGAACTTGTGTTGAAGCTAAAGTAATCATCCTAATTAATTGTAGAAGGATCGCAAATGTATTCAAATTAATCTGTAAGGCATGTGTAACTAATATTATAACAACTATGAACTTATTTTGATTATAAATCTAATTCTGACTCAAGGGAATCTAAATTTAAAATTGAGACTAATGTTGATTCTAATTATGATGCTAAATTTGATGTTGGTTCAATAATAGAACCCAAATTTAATTTTTATTCTTTATCTATTTTGGATGCTACTACAATGATGTCTTGTTGAATTTTTGGTTTTGGATAAGTAACAGCCTATGATGGCATGATGGGCTCCATAGAGACTGGTTAATCAAAGTGAGACTCCTCAAAAATGGGGAAAATGTCAAGAGATAAATACTTAGATATTTTTTTATCAAATGGATTCTCTTTAAAAATAGGCATATAGTCTAAATAATGATTTGCCTAAAAGTGGTTATAGTCATTAAGAAGTGACTCAACAAAGACTAGTTTTTCAGAGTGAGACTATTCAACAACAAGGATAGTATTAAAAGGTGATTCATCATAGTTTGAATCATCACAAATGGTTGGTTTAACAAAAACATCATTAATTTGTTGGTTTTCTTGGCCTTAGTTTACACTTAGTTATAAAATACTAGTTTTGAATATATCTTGGTCCTTAAATGATTAGCTTGGTTGGAGAGGCAATGATTAGTTTGGTCATAGCTCAATCATTGGTAGGAGTTTTATAAAGTGGTGAATGATTGGAAATGGATGAATAATGGTCAGTGGTTAGATAATGAGAGGAAATCATGGAGCCTGATTACTCACACAAGCTAAAGGATGAGGTCTTGGAATAGAAATTATAGGGCATTGTAGAGCTTGATTACTCACACAAGCCAAAGGATGAGATCATAAAATGGTAATGGTAGGTTGTCTTGGATCTTGACTGCTCACACAAGATAAATAATGAGGTCATGGAATGGTAATGTTAGGGCATCATGGAGCTTTATTTCTCACACAAACCATAGGATGAGGTCCTGGTATAGAAATGGTAGGGTATTGTGGAGCTTGATTTCTCACACAAGCTAAAAGATGAGGTCCTGATATAGAAATGGTAGGGTAGTATGGATCTTGGTTTCTTGTACAATCCAAAGGATAAGGTCCTAAAATGGTAATCCTTGGATGTTATGGAGCTTGGTTTCTCGCATAATCTAAAGGAGGTTTAATGGTATAGTGGAGGATCGGATGCCATGAGTGATGTGGGGATGAAGATTGTATGTCAACAAACCTAAAGAAGGTACCACTAAATTTGGTATTTGGATTTATTCCCCATATTTATGATTTTAAGGAGGATATGGATCCATATCACAAACCACTTCTTCACCATAGGGGTCTTGAACAAATTCAATTTGTACAACCATTCTACCATAACTCAAATTGTGCTTGACTTCACCATAAGTGTAGCCATAAATATCTGCATCAATAATAAAATCTCCACAAAAAGGATTGGAGTTCTATAAAGTCTTTAAAATGATGTTCAAAGTATAAAAGGTTCAAACTTGGTCTAACTTGGTCTAGGGAATCTGTATCTCCAAAATGGTTTGTATTAAAACTTGGTATAAAACAATCTAACTTCATAAGTCTAACTTCAAATGTCTCACAAGCAAAATTTCAAGTGGTTGAATAAAACATAGCATGAAAAACTCTAGGTAAAATTATTCTAAATAGTTCTAATCTATTAAAACAAAATTTGCTGGGTATTTTGGCCAAATGTGGTGTCAAAATCTAGGCTCAAACAAGGCATGTGTTAGGACTTTTGTCCAAATGCAGCTTCAAATATATAGATTTAAAATAAAGGGGTATTTAATCTAACAAGCTTGGAATACATTGGCATAGACTAGGCATATAGAATTCAAACATGCACTTGGTCATTTGGCATAAGGCATAAGGCAAAAGGTATATGGAGAAATAGGTTATTTTTTCCAAAATAAAAGGCACAAATAATAATGAAAACTAGGATTGTTTAAACAAACAAGCTAGATAAAATTGAACAACACAACACTAGGAAAATATCCAATCAATATTTTTAAAATTTGGGTAACGAATTAACCTAATTTTCACAACCCAAAAGATAAAGATCAGTGTCTAATCCCCAATTAGATAAGTCATAAATAGAAATCAATCAATGTTTGAATTTAAACTTGGCAAGTTTAATTAAAAACTCAACTTGGGAAACTAGGCATCTTTAAACAAATAATAAGCTAGACAAAATTGAATGGCATAATGGTATAATGTACAAATCCAAAAGGCATACATAGCATGGGTTTTGAAAAATGGCATTTGTCACAATCCAAACAAGTTTAAAAACAAATCAATCAATGTAATAATGTTATTACACTTTAAATATGTAACAAATAGTTGTTTCAAGACTCAAAAGGTACAAAATCTTGAAATGATTTGGGTGGCATAATTTTAACTATTTCAATCAAGTGATACACACTCAAACAAGTTTGGAAAATTTTTTAAGGCAAAGGTGTGTAACAAAATGGCTAGCATAATGCCTCCTTAAATAAAGGAGTGGCATATAAACAAAACCTGGCATGATGTGGCATAATAAACAAATGTTTTTAGACTCAAAAGACCAATTAATAAAAAGATGAAATGGCATAACATCTAAATGTAACATCTTAGATCCTATAACTAAAAATGTTGGTCAAATGTGGTTGACTAAAATAATAGTTTTTGAGTGTCTAGATTGGTCCCCAAGCATGGATAACACTAGATATGTCTCACATAAATTGAGTTCATATCGGTTAACTTAATATACATGGGTCTATTTTTTTGCATAATAATTACATCCATGTACTGCTTAGTGGAATCCCTTGGTTAATCAGATTTGACTTGGGTTTTCATTATGAAAGGAGAGGTTAGTCACTCAACCCCTTGGCTCTCACAATATGTGTACCCTAATTTATATACCCCATCATGGAGTGGGGTTGAAACATTTATGGGAGATAAAACCCCAATTCAATGATTCCCTAAAGAACTTATGAAGAAGCTATGAACTCTCATTCACAAGCCAAGTTGCATGAAATAAAAGACTAAGTGGAAAGACATTAGAGGTTGTTTTTAGATCACCCAAAGCATATAGATTTTGGGGAGATCCTAACAACATTATTTCCATGCCTTAGACTAGGAACAAATTACAAGTGAAAATGTGCTTTTAGTCACCCAAGTTCCCTATAGGGGATGGGGGGAGAACATACATGCACTCTTCATTTTGAAAAAATGAACATGTTTCAAACCATGATCGAAGTGATTTAAAGTTCATTTTAAGGCACCAAAAATAAAATGTGTTTTGAATTTTTTGTCCCCCTTGGCATTGGCTGAAACTTTCAAAAACTTTGAAAAACATCTAAGGCATAAAAAATGAACTATGTTATTTTTAAAAACCAAAATATGAAGTGAGCAAGATTAAAACACATTCAAATTTGATATTTTCCTAGTTTTATGCACCAAATAAAATATTTTGATGAAGTTCTTTGGCCCCTTGGATTATTTAAAAAACTTGTAAGAATTTGCACAAAATAACTTAAGCAAAAACACATATGTTCATTTTAAGCACTATAACCAAATATTCAAGACTTAACTGTTCATTTTGGGCACCAAAATGAAGTGTTCAAGACTTAGCTAATTTTTTTTTAAACATCTAAAATGAAATGTTCATGAGTCTAAACTTTCAAATTCATGTTCTATTCCCACCTTAGACCTACAATGGTTAGAGAGTTTCCTCCTACTTTAAATCACAATCAAGGATAAGCAAACAAGATTTATGAATATAGATCTTAGGTTTGATTTGTAATTTTTACATAGAGACCAATATCTTTCACCTATGACTGATGTCGATTACCATAGAATCAATATCGATTGGTAATAACTGATATCGATTGATAGAGACTGAGATCGGTTTCCTATAAACCCAAAGGCAAAACAAACACAATTCAAAAATGTTAGTTAGCTCAAAATATGATAAAAAATCCTCAAAACTTACAACACAGTGATTAAATAGAGGGTATAAATGTCAATGAAACTAAGAAATAATGAGTAGGAATGCTAAAAAGACTCAAAATGCAAGTTTTATAAGTTGTATTTCACCCTATAACTTGACCAATGATGGTTACATAGAACCAAGCTTGATTAGGCAGAATTGATGATGGTTAGGGAGAACTAATGTCAGTTATGCCTAACCTATGTCAGTCTCTATGTAGATCTAAGTTAGCATAAAAATTAAGAATAGAAAAAAAAAGTTAAAACTCCAATTTTGAAGATATTTAAGTATTTATTTGAAGATTTATGAGTTACATCTTAGTCTCCTTGGTATGTGGGATACATTTTGGTTCCCATCGAGTGTTCTATTTGGTGATCAAATAAATTTTACAATAGAGAGGAGGTTATATCAAGTGTTAGTTCCACAAAATAAATGAAATCAACACACTAACATGCTAACATCTCTAAGCCTAGATCTTAGGGGGAGCATGGTACATTAAAATACTTATGCAATCACAAATAAAATGCAAATAATGATAAATCCCTTACCTTATTTGAGATATCTAAGTGATTTTTTTATGGCTTGTTTGGATTGTGCTCAAAGAGTCTTTGGCAATGGAGTTTGGCTATCTCCTTCTCTCCTTAACACCATTGTGGCTTGTGACTTGCTTAATGTGGCTTATGCTTGTGATGGATTGGTTCAATATTTTGAAATTATAGTATTATTATCATGAGTCTTATTCAAAAACATTCATTATAACTCTACAATATCCAAGCTCTCCAAATAAATAGGTAAATGCTTGAGTTTATAGGCTTAGAAACTAACCCCAACTCAAGGTGAGTTAAGGTGTAGTTTAAACATGGAATGTATTCAAACCTAACCTAAGTGAGTTAGTTAACCCTAGAATAATTAAAAGGTGTCAAAATATCATGACTTTTAATTAATAGGCATGGGTGATATATTTACAAAGGCTTGACAACTCACAAAAGGTAATCATGAAAAGCTAGGATATTTGCATTTTTAAATTTTCTTTTTTAGAATTTCATTAATTTATCATGGATAATTCAATTTGGTTTAGAATTTTAATTAATTATACTTAATATTTTAGCTCTTTCAAGATTTTATTTTATGTGTCCACTTAACAGGTCTATAAGCCAAATTGTATGTTGTGATGTCATAGGATAATTAGAGATGAATCTATGATAGGATTTTGTTGTTTACGATAAGATACCTTAATTAGGATGTCTATGTGTGATTATGAGCTTTAATGAATGATGCAAAAACAAATTTTATATGTTAAATACTTTTTAGGCTTAATTTTCAATAGTTGGTAGGAATCAATTTGAAATCTAGTCAAAGGCCATTGGTGGCCAGTTTTAGGTGTCTACAATTCTAATTCCAAGCCATAGATGTCCACTATGAATTGAAAATTTATTTCATTAGTAGATACTCATCTCTTTTATTTTTGTGTGATTTTAGCCTAAACCATGCTCTTTTTCTTTCATGATTTGTTTATGTTGATGCTTTCATGATTGTGAACATCATACTCCTTTTTCTTATGTACTCATCAATTTATGAGACCATTCTTATTTTCCTCTACAAGTTAATCATGTTTTATTATCCTCATTTTTTTCTATCCTATATCCTGAAAGAACTACATTTGGCCTAAATTTTACATTGGATCTTGTATTCATGGAACTATTTAAACAACATCCACTTGTCTAGTGCATCTAGAATCAACTTGGATACCCCTTTCTTTTCTTTTATTCCCCCCTATTTTTTTTGTTTATATCATTGTCTCCTATAGCCTAGGGGCAATGTTATCATATCACCTTTATCATTGTTGCCTATTTCCTATGGGAAATATTGTGCCATTTTTTATTATATTGTTTTATCTGTGTCATTACTACTTATCTTAGGGGTCACCTTGTTTCTAAGAGTAACACCTCTATTACACATGCACAAACAATTTGTATTTTATTTGTAATAACATTGCGATTAACCATTATTTGTATATTGCCATTTGTTTAGATTGTTTATTTATTTACCATGTGTTTATAATAGTTTGTTTATTAAAATTTTATTTGATTTGGTTTGTTTATTATTTTTTGGTCTTGTTTTTTTATTTTATGTTTATTTGTACAATTTGTTTTTTTATTTATTTGTTTATAGCCTTTTTTTTTGTTTATTTTATTTGTCTATTTGTTTATTTATTTTATCTTTGTTTGTTTTGTTTGTTCTATCTTGTTTATATTATTTATTTTGTTTGTATTATTTTTTTTAATTTTGTTTGTTTGTTTTTTTGATTTTTTTTACCTTGCCTTATTTGATTACTTTTTTTGGCTTGTTTGTTTATTTTTATCTATTTTTTGTGTTGGTTTATTTTTTTTATTTGCCTTTTTTCTTTTTTCTTTTTTATTGTTCAGTTGTCATAGGGCTATTACATTTTATTTACACTAAATTCTTGATTATCCATATCTTGTACTTAAGTTATAAACCTCTAAAACCCAAAAATGAATGTTAATGTATCTCAAATTTCATAATACATTGAAGATATATACATATCACATTGGTGTCTCAAAATACATCAATATATTGATACAACAAGTACAATTTCATATGCCAAAATTATATCAAATTTTTGCCAAAATGTCAAGATGCCTATGTATGTAATCATAAATGTATCATATCTATAAATCAATCTTAACTTGAAGATAAATAGTAATTACACTTTTGATTGGGGATACATTAGATAATCATAAACATGACTAATATGCAAATATGCTAGACCCAATTAGGGGATCTATTATCACAATAATAATACTAATGAGGGTTCTAAAGCCTCCTGTCAATCAAAATCATGCAATAACCCTAACTAAGCCCTATGTTTTCATATTCACTAAACTAATAACAAGTAAAGTAAAGTCTAATCTAGTACTCATCAAAGATTGTGACACAAAATAGAGGTAATAAACACTAAATGTAAATATACTTAAGGGACATATACTCACATCAATGTATTTGGAATCTTAATGCATGGAAAAGAAGTACAAATGCATATCTATCTACTCTTACAAAAGAGGAACAAATTTAGGAATACTTACCTTTGAAGATGAACTTACCAGGCCTTAATCTCTCCCTTGACCAAGGTACTTCACAAGAGGTTATTGTTGTATGTAAGGATGATAAGGATAAATCATCTCTACACTACACAACATATCAATGCATCCAAAATTATTCTCCATAAGACAAGTTATGTATCTCCAAAGAAAGTATGAAACCCTAAACTTTCTCCTCAAGTAGAATGGTGGATAAGTAAATTTTCAATATCTATTAATTCTTCTTTTCTTATTTAAATAATGGTGAAATAGTCTTATATATATAAGAGGTTTTAACCCTAAGCCCTTTTGAAAGTTTTAGCTGACAAGGTCGAACTAGTCGACCTAGTACTGATATTGACAAAAATTCATTAGGTCACAGGCTAGGTCAACCAAGAGCCGACCTAGACCCTAAATTAATTTCACCAATAAGAGTATAAGGTCGACCTAGTCAACCTAGTACAATATGTTTTTGAAAGGGATTTTAGGTTAGGAAAATGGGAATAGAATATGGGAAATGATTAAAGGAGTATAAAAGATAGAATAACAAGCTTAGGTAAATGGTTTTTAGAAGACAAGTGTGTAGATAACAAGTGTAAAAAGGGAAAATAATCATGTGAAGCACTAATGATCCGTTGACCTTTTTCTCAGTGTACCCCTTAGGGCATGTACTTAAAGAGATTGAGACTCAATGGGTTCCTTTAAGATAAAAATCATAAGTAATTAATAAAAGTTTTAAAATAATATGTGTATACATATGCCCCACTCAAAGCTCATCACGTGTCACATAAGTGCAATATGAGATTGTAATTTAGGAATAGAATATGACAACACATAACACTAATGCTAAGTAAAATGTAGTAAGGAGAAAATGAGATAAATGAAAAGACAAAATTGAAAAATGCATACCTTTACTTACCTTAGTGTTATAGATAAATAAGGAGATTGTGTGAGATGTGAAGGTGTCTAATGTGAGGAACATTAGGTGAACCAAAAAAAATGGAATATATGCATATATTAGTGGAAAAGAAACTCTATGATGTTATGATTCTAAAACTTTTTACATTTTTGGGATAATATTTAATAGAGACAAAGATATGAGGGACTTAGGAAAATTGTCAAACTAGGATTGTTAAGGCAAGGTTAGAATATTAAAGGCAAATAAATGAAAAAATGATGGCAAATGTATGACAAATGATTGTAGAACATGCTAAATCACATTGGAAATCATGTAAATCATAAATTTAATAAAATAATTTATAACATACTAAATCACATTGGAAAGTATGTAAAACATAAATGGAAAATGAAGAATTGATGCAAGAAAACTTGAATAAAGAGATGTAAGCAAGTGACAAGTAACCCCATGTAAGATAAGTATATTGAATCAAACATAAAGATAAACATGAAAGAATTAAAATTTAATTTAATTTAATATGGAAGACAAACATGAAAAATTAATACATAAAGAGAAACATTTAATAATGTCGAATGTCATATGTAAGATAAGTGAAGTCCACAAAAATCAAACAAGAACAAGATGGATAAATGAAAATCAAAATATCTGAGGGATAAAAATTCAAACTTAGTATTTGTTATAAGATGCAATGTAAGAAAACACAACCATATAATGACATGACTAGTATGATAATGAGATGGTGTGGTAAACAAATGGTGTAAGGGTTTTTATGAGGAAGGCTTGGTCCTATCTGAGGTATTATAATGCAACTCACAAATTATAAACCAAGAGGCATAATGAGGTAGTTTTGATCAAGGAGATGATCATCTAAAATAAATATCTTATAAGAGGAATATAAGGAAAATATAATATAAAATAAGGAATGTGAGGTGCCACGTGGGTGATGTGAACATCCTTAGTAAGAATGAGACACAATAGGCTAGTGAGAAAGGCTAAGAACTATCAACATCAAGGACTTAGGAAATTTTCACTAATGAACACAAAGCTTGGGATAAAAAGTGAAGTACATAGAATAACCCATGAAGGCTATATGTATGAAAATTAAAATGGAACTACCTTCCCAAAATGTGTTCCCCATTCCTTAAGGCCCCGTATAGAGCTATTGATCTAATGTGAAGATTGGATATTTGTGTGAGAAAGTAGGTAGCACTAAAATATATTTTTTATTCTCCTTTTCTAATCTAATGGCCTACCACACCCTAATGGACCTTGGCTATATCTCTAGGCCAACTGTGGAGTTTGAGCTTTGATTAGAAGAAGGAGATGTGCTTATAATCATGTATTTTAGTGTTATTTTACTTTTGATAATTTTGAATGTTACCTTTTGGATCATTGCCTTTTATTAAATCATATATATTTTGAATGTTTTTATGGATTTTAAGATTCCTCTTCCATATGGATTTTTAATGACCAAACATAAGTTAAATAGGTGAAAAGCATAAGATAACTTACAATTGGTCACTAGAAAAAAGTACCTAAAGACCAAGGTGTCTAAAGACTCCTAGACTTGCGCACAAGTAAGTTTGTAATCTCAAAATTTATTGATGCGAGCCTCAAATAAAAGTAAATAAGGGAAATATGGGGATCATAAAAGATCAATATATGTAATAAGTGATATAATGATGAATATGCTTGTATCTGATCACAATGAGGTAAAATAGTGTTATGAAAGGGATGGGGCTATGTTATGATAGTCATGTCAATAATAAAATCCATGCTAGCCTATAACAGATCTATCAAAAGCACCAAAAAAAGTAGTAGTCATCCAAAAAAGTGATTTAAAGATGTTTTAATATGATAATTTATGAGGAAGGCTTGGTCATATCTTTGGTCTTACACTACAACTCACAAGGTGAACACCAATGAGGTGAATGCTAAATAATGGGGAAAATAATCATAAATCTACTGAGGCAAATAATTGCATAAAAAGACAAAAATGAAAGAGATATATAAGGACCAAAATTAAAATAAATGCCAAATGTAATGTGTAATAAAAACAAAGAATGTAAAGGAAAATAATAATGATAGTAAAGTGTGACTAAAAGAAGTAAAGTGCACAAAAATATAGAAACATGAAACAAAAAATAACAAGAAATATCTATATATATCAAAAATGAGCATGTGAAATACAAGTCTATGTGTCTCGAAAGGTTTCTTGAGAATAAGAGTGGGAATCATAATATGCCCCAATGGGTAAGTGGATGCAGGTATGGGCATCACAAGATTCCCCAAAGTTTGAAATGACATGTGGATGGGCATCACAAGATGCCCCAACATGTGATATATGTTTAGGTTAAATTGAACCATTATGATGATTTGCATTGGGTTGGTAGGTGCATTTAGAGATAGGTAAATGTGTTAGTTTGTTAGATTTTATGGATGCTGAATGTGACATAGTATGTGTAGAAGAGGTATGATGAGGTAATGGAGGACCATGTATGATATACTTTGGAGTAGGCATTTAAACTAGGTACTCCTTGGGTTCATGTGACGTAAGAGGTTGAGGTTCAATGGATGTAATAATATATTTAAATTTGTTCATGTTAGTTATCCTTTCCTTATTAGTGTAGGAAGAAGGATAAATTATGGTTTGAAAACATTAGTGGATGAGGTGTAGGTGTGGTATAAATTTTGTTGTTAATTAGGTAGTTGATGTTGATGTGATTGAGATTCTTTAGATTGATTTTGAGAAGCTTGAAGATAGTCTTGATAACATTATTTTGTGAGAGTATCAATATTAAAATGTGGACCAAATAAGGAAGCATGAATAAATTGGTGAATACCATGACAATATTTATGAGAATGACCTATAGTAATGTGCCACCAACAAAACTTATTAGGATTGTATCATTTTGGAGGAGGTTTGGAAGGATCAAGATCATGGGTTTAGATGGTGTAAATTTCTTCTTAAGTTCTAAACTAAAGGGAGGGTGGTTTGGGTCAAAATTGGTTGAATTATATGCTCCATTTTAAGCTTTGGGAGGCTTAGATGAATCAATGTTATGAGAAAATTAGTGGAAAGGTTCTTTAGTAGTTATTTGAGGTGTTTCAAATTGAGTCATAAGAAATTCTTGCCTTTTTGCTTGGTCTAAGGCTTCTTCTAAAATTTTAGGGGAAAAGATTCAAACTTTATATTGAATGAGAGATTTAAGAGTAGTAAAAAATAGTTTTAAAAGAGTATCATCATTCATGTTATGGTTCACTTTGTGAGTTGTTATAGAAAATTTAGGCACATAAGGTGTCTTAGTCAGGTCTTGACTTCTTAAAACTAGGTAAAAACATGGGATTGTCTTTATGTGCTTAACATTTTACACTCAATTGTGTTGGAATCAATTCACATAAGGCATAGGCCTTATGCACTCACCTAAATTTTAAAAAATAAATAATTAGGGCCCATGTTGGGCTAGTTGTGCCATGGTATGCGATATCAAATATAGGAACTGGTTAATTCCAAGAAGGTTTCACGTAGATCCATTAGCACAAGCCTTTAATGGACTTGATTAGAATTCTTTAGGTGTAAGCCTATTTTGGGGAAGTTTAATAGTCATAAGGGCACAAGCCTTTGTCAAGCTAATTCTAGCATCATATCAATGTTTGAAGGGTCACAAGGCTAATTTATCTTGAAATTATCTTGCTAAGATCACACTTTTAGCATGGGTAGGAGCACTTGGTGTAGGATATATATATATACTTAGTCATTATTACATAAGATATGGATAACATCATCATTTATTATAGGGACATCATTAACATCATAACCTAGAATCTCACATGAACATAACATACATATATTATAATTTCAACATTATAACAATATTTCACATTCTAATAGCAAATCATAGGCTTATAACTAGAAACAATGTTATAAGGAAACCATTCCTTATCATTCATCATAGTTAAAATTAAATAAAGTTCATAACACTTAAAATAGAGTATATGCTTAATTCATTCTACTTAATGTCTTAGAGGCTCATAGGTGAGTTTGGGCATATACAAATGGAGCCTTTATGGGATTAAATTTATTCCTAGATATAATGGTGGCCATTACACTTAATATAAAACCAATTCTCCATAGCTTCACTGCACTAAGTTTGCATCCTTGGCTCACTTGGTTTGCTATCCTTTTATAGATTTTCCAAAACATCTCTACCAAGGTGGAGTGCACATGTTAGGTGTTGAATTAGATTATTTTTAATCATTCACACTATATCCATCACCTTTCACCCTTTATGTTATAGTTCCACATATTACCCAACCTAGAATATTCCCTTAGAATCTTGGAATTGGTTAGCCACCTGCCAATTAGAACATGATATGCATTGATCCTTCTAGATGGTGCCAAGATTCCAAAAATGCATCATTACCAAAAATGATGCCTCACATTGATGTGTCTATCATGATGGCTTGAATACATACATACCAAAATAAGGGGCCCATCATTACCCCATAAAACTTTCTAGTCCATTTTTGGACTAGGCTATCAAAGTCTTTAGCATATAAAATTTGGGTGTGCTCTCCTTAAGCTCAGGGTTTGAAGTCCTCAAATCCCTTTATAGTGAACTTGATTTATTTAGTGGCACTATTTATTTAAGTTTAGGTTTCACTAAGCACACACATTTTGGTCTTGTCCAACTCCTTTCTAACGGCCTCTATATTTACTTTAGCCTTTATCACACCCCCATCTAGGATTGTTCCTTGCTCATAATCCTTAGTCTGTAAGCATGGAAGAGTGATTCTATGGTTTATTTTTGGTCCTTTATATGTATGCTTAGTGCATTGACATTCCCCATGATCTATGTGCACTCTAACATGCTCACAGAGTATACCTGCACCATCAAGTTTTCCTTCTCCTCCTTCACCTACTTGAGGTGCATGTCTATGACTAATGCTTGGTTTGAGAATTTAAATAAGATGGCATCATCTACATCTACTCCCTCTTGAATTTTTGTGAATATTTCCTCTACCTCTTTGATATTAGAAACAATCTCCTTTTGTATCATGGTGCAGGGATCTTCTTGTTGTTGTTGTTTCGACATTGGTTTCATCCTTAGGAGAATCTACTCTACCATCACACATATTTTATAAACCTTAAATAGGTTTGAAGTGTCCACACTGACCAAAAGGAATGGCTTATCCATCTCTATGTGCTCACATAATTTCTACAATTTGAATTTTGTGGCCTACACTTCATCTTCAACTTCTTTATAGAGGATCTTCAATTTTCTTTCCATGCCATCATTGATGATATTTATGCATGCAGCTTTAGTGGCCATTATAATAAGCATATTCCTAGACCAGATTGGGTTTATGTCACAAATTTTTATGAGGAAGGAGTCTTATCCCTCCTCAAGCTCTTTTACACCTAATATAGCCTTTTTAGGTGACTCAAAGTGAGGCTCATCCATGTAGTGATCAAATGTAAATGCAAGCTACTTTCACATCCTATTTATGGTAGCTTTGGGGAGAATGGTTTAAAACATGTAAAAATCTTCATCCTTTCACCCCTTTTACACCTTCTCTCTTTTACTCAATTTTAGGTTATCCTTCTTGATAATGGCCACCTTTATTTTCTCTTGCTCTTCTTCAATGACATCACCACTTTATTTAGTTTTTTCCTTAAATGACTCATCTTATTATTTAAGGGGTTATTCCTTAGACTTTTACCCTTCATCCACTTCTTCTTATTGGGGTTTCTTAATGTTGACTTCCAAGTTTATTCCCTCGGTGCCAACATCACCTTGTTCTTACTAGGGTTCATTTATAGTCTCCTTTTGTTTTTCCAAGGTGCCAGTATTACCTTCTTTTTTAGGCACCTCTTTATTACCTGGGTACACCTCTTGTGCAACATTTTTTGCCTAGATAGTGGGGCACTGGACACTTTCTTGGCTACTTTGATGGTTGGTCCCATGCTTATGGGAACCTTCTTGGTATTATCTACCTTGGTTGATTCCTTTTCCTTTGTACATCTATACTTATTTTCAAGTGCTAGAGCCATCTTAATTTCTTCTTCATTATGGCCCATTTTCTTCCACACCCTTCTCTTCTCAGCCTCTACTTTTTCTTAGGCCAATCTATGCTTTTCTTCAAGTACTAGCACCTTCTCAATATCTACCTCACTCAACCCCATTTTCTTCCATGCCTTTATTTTCTATTTTTATATCTATAGAGGTAGTGTGGAGAATTCCTCATTTAATTAGGTGTTTACCAGCTCTTCTGATTATTCAAGTATAGTGGTTGTGCCACTTTCAAAGGCCTCCTATAAATTTTTGGTTCTTGGCTCCTCATATTATTCCACTTGCATGATGTAAGTCCCTATTCATTCCTCCTCAGTCTCTTCCTCCATCCCACATTCAAGGGTCTCTTCATTCTCCATTTCTAATAGAGTTATTGTTGGGATCACAATGGGTCCCTTAAACTTATTTTTCTACTTCTTAATAGAGGAAGTAGTCTCTGACATAAAGATTACATTATTCTTGGGTGTGAGAGGTGTATCTTGTTCTCTGTAGGTAATCTTCAAATTAATGTGCTCCTTGATCTCCTCAATTTTCTTTCCACACTTCTTCTAGGGTGTCTTCTCTTATGTCTTCAACATTAGATTCCCTTCATCTCCTTTCAAGAGAGGGTGATCATCATCCTTTTCTGAAATGGCACCCTTATTGCATGAATTCATCTCATAATATAATTTAAAGATGCACCTGGTGATTATTTCCCTTTGGAGGGTATGAAGATCCATTCAGTCTATGTCATCCTCCTCATCCTTCATGGCCTTTATTCTTAGGAACATATATTGGTACCTCAACCTAATCCTTTATTGATCCATAGTTTTCATTAGGATATCCAACTATTTCACATTAGGAATACTCCTTAGTGCCACTATGAAAAATTTATCAAAAAACATGTAAGGCAACTTTAGCCAACTAGACAGGTTACTATATGTGAGTACCAAGTGAACTACATAGAAATGGTACATGATGGTGAAGGTCACCATTACTACCATGTGAAGGGGGAGCTCCTGTAGGAATTAATATTCTATCCCAAATACCTTTATGTACTAATCACACCACCCTTATACTCTCATCTTGTACTTTTTGGAGAATTTGGATGGGTAGATGAAGTCCTAATAATTCAATTTTAGGGAGATGTTATGTGGTGGGAAGACCCAAAGGTTGTCATCATTTCCATTAGGCATACTAATCTCCTTCATCATAATAAATATTAGTATGGATCCCTACCTAAATGTCTCACACACCTTGTGGAATTCTGACACATTCTTCACAATCTCCTCTATAATAAAATTGGAGATGTTGAACTTTTCCCCTTGTGCCATGTGGTGGGAAATGTATAAATAAGTTTTGATGATGTCATACCAACATCTACCAGGAAAAAACATAGAGCTAATGAGGTGTGCCACTACCTTCATTCTAAGGTCTTATATATCCTTAATAAGGAATGTAAACCCTACCTTGTAGTAACCTAGGAGTTTTACAACCCTCTCCACCTCCACATCATCCTCCATGATTTAGTAGATGTCGATCCCTATACATGGAATCCGTATGATTTTGTTGATAAGGCACACTAATATCTACATGTACCTCCCTATGAAATATAACATGTCATCATGGATGTGCAAGAGGAGGAATCATACCAATCCCTCTAGCTTGTTAAATCTTATAAACTCATATAATTGGGTTTCACCTATCATTGCCAACTTATCTCAGATGGAGACATAAAATAATACCATAGCCATCTTGGTCTTCTTTTTCATATTAACCATCCAATCCTAGTTGAATTCTTATTCATTATTTAGCATGTGATGGTTATACTCCTTTAATATGAACATGTACATGAATAATGCCCATATCTCCCCCACTATGACCTCTTGGTGGAATAACATCTCAGGTCTATCGCTACAACACTAACACCTTCTACTAGTTACACCTATTTCTTCATAGTGGCTACTTATTTTACTATTTATGCCTTATTTTTATCCTTCTATACCTATGATGGCCTTGAACTTAACCTCTTTTTGACCATTATAAACCAATTGATAAAGTGTGGTTGATCGATCTTATTGAATCCCCTAATGTTTATTTACACTTCTTCATAGTCATGGCATTTACGAATCTAACTTTGAATATTTATATTTATGCATAGTTAATGGAGGCCTCTACATTCTACATAATTCCTACTACCTAGTTTCTCTCTCAATCTCTCTCTACTTTCCTCCTTTCTAATTCCAAATAAAATACAATCTCTATCTTAGTTTAACTATTCTCACTTGGTATTATGGATGCTCAATTTTTTACTTACAGTAGCATTTTTTTGGTTCAACTCTAGTTTAGCTCTGTGTTTGGGTTCAAATTCTCTCAAGGTTTGTAACCTAGTCCAATGTGTCATTTACCTCTTTATATTTTATTTTTAGCTATCTCATTAATGTATGGTGAGTAATAACATGGTGGCATATATATATATATATATATATATATATGTATGTATGTATATATATATATATGTATATATATATATATATGTATATATACATACATATATATATACATATATATATATACATATATATATATATACATATATATATATATACATATATATATATATACATATATATATATACATATATATATATACATATGTATATATACATATATATATATATATACATATATATATACATATATATATATACATATATATACATACATATATATATATATATATATATATATCTTGAAATCCACTAAACCCATGAAATCCATGAAAATCCATTACCACATTTACATTTATTATGGATATTTGTACCTCTGCCATCATAGTTATTAAATTCTCTTGATGGCTTATTTAGTGAAGTGACAAGTGATTCAAATAGTCACTTCTCATCAATTGTTGGGTGGGTGCCAAGTATCTTTATGATTTGTCTCTTGTTCTTTTTTCATTATTACATAACTTTCATCCTTTTTATGGTAACCTAGGAATATCACTTCACATGCACATGATTCAACCTCCTTGGTTCCATCTCTTCTTCTTGTTGCACTTCCTTCCAAGCGTGCCTCTCTATCTTGGTCAATTTCTTATGCTTTAATATATTCTTACTTTGACCTTCCCTACCCCATACAAATTCCTATGTTGGTCCTCCATTACTTCATTCTCCAAGTTTCCTACACACTAGCATCTAATGTGCCTCCCTTTGTCTACATGTACTCACATCTTTCTGAATCTAACAACTTCATGTTCCTAGAAACTTAGGTGTCTTGCCTCAGGTCTATTTAGAAAGCATTTGTGCTTGACTCACCTAACTAGATTTATGCATGTAATTAGTAGAAGATTTCTCCTATGGGACTAAAATCACCACACTTATTCACCTAACACAAATAAAAAAACATAAGGAAATGTTTGGCTTGGATAAAACTTTATTATGATCAACACAAAATAACTAAATTATGCTCAAGAAGTTAGTGTTTGATGGCACAAATGCCATCATATTAACTATAGGGATTCAATATGTTGTTTTTAAAATGTTTAAGGAGAATTTTACCTGTTAATGTGTATAGCTTACATGCACTAGTCACCAATATGTTATGGATGATATAGGGTCCGATCCACCTAATCTAAAGTTTTCCTAGGTGTTTGAGGTACTTTGAGTCATATATCAAAAGCAATGTTACTTTATTAAGTACATTTCACTTGATAATATTATCATGCCATAGATTCTAGCACACCTTCTCTACTTTTTGACTCCATATTGCTTGGGTAAATATCTCATCTAAGCACTCCAAGTATTATAGGCATGCACTCAAAGACTCTTGGTCATCCAATTGGCCAATATATGTGATGTGTAATGAAGGCAATATAAATTCCATGGGTACTATGGCCTCTATGCTAAACACCAATTAAAATGGTGTCACCTTATTCAAGAACTTATATGGAGTGTGATAGGCTTAAAACACTATTGACACTTGATCATCCCAAAATTTATGACCAACATCATATATTTTTATGAGGTACATTCCCAATATCTTAATGAATGCCTCAGTGGTACCATCTTCTTAGGGATGATAAGGTGTTGTCTTATGGTGTACCACCATGTATTGAGTTAGTAGGATTTTAACATTTGCATTGATGAAGTGCACACCATGATCATTGGTAAAACTAAGTAGGCATCCATAATGATTGTGATATTCTCCCATATAAATCATTTTCTCCCATATGTTAATACACAATACATTCTGATAGCCATATATTACTTCACCAATTGGGCCAAAGTAGTACAAACCAAATATTGTACAACCAATATACCCATAAGGTTGGGCTTTCTCATACACTAACATACATCACATTCTTTGGTGAAATCTCTTACATCCTAAAATAGGATTGGCCACCACAAGCCTAATTTTAGAACCTTATGCACCATAGTGTCTCTAACATAATGGCCTCCAATAATACCCTCATGTTCCTTTTACAAGACTGAGTCCCATTCATACTCTAAGACACATTGGTACAAGACCTCATCAAGGCTCAACTTGTAAAGTTCCCCACTAATGAGTTGAAAAGGGGTGGTGGGAATTATGAGTTACTTCTCTTTGGTCATCATAGTCTGGGGCACAAATCTAGACATCTAAAATGTAATGATCTTTACCAAGTCTTTTAGGATGCATTGTATCCTATATAGTTTTGCATCAATCATATCATCTTTAATAAGTTTTTCCACATCACCAGAATTGATGCAGGATAAATGGTATGGTCCTAAGTTTTATTTCTAGGTTTTACTACCACAAAGAACTAGAACTCTTTAAATAAAACTATCCATTGACAAATGTGCCCATGGAGAATGGGCTTGTTTAAAAAGTACTTAAGTGCCTCATGATCAATGAATAAGATGAACAGGGTATCTAATAGGTACTATCAAAACTTTTGTAGGGCATAGACCATGGCAAACACCTCGTGCTTAGTTGTGGTGTAGTTCTACTCTACTGTGGTTAGCTTTCTACTTGCAAAAGAAATTAGATCATCCATTTTACCTTTGTCTAGTTGTGCCAAAATGGTGTCAATTACAGTACCAAATGCATTGACATGGAAATGAAAGGGAGTAATATAGTTTTAAAATTATAAAATTGATGTGCTTTCTAATTTAAGCTTTAGGGTCTCAAATACATCTTCCTATGTTGTGTCCCAATAGAATGGGCCATGTTTTTGAAAAATTTATTCTACTAGTGCTATAATCTTGTCATAGTTCCTTAAGTACATCCTATAATACCCAAAATATCCAAGAAATATATGAACATCCTTCTATGTTGATGGGGTCTAGAGTTAAAGGATGATGGTGATATTTATTAGATCAATGACTAGACCATCCTTGCAGACGATGTGCCCAAGTAAAGTGCCAAATGATATTGTAAAAAAACACTTATTAAGGTTCAAAGAGTATGCAACTACCTACACCTCTCAAACATCAGGTACATGATATCACAATGATCTTTCACTAGCCCATACATAGTCTAGTCATCTAATTACACTTGAAGGAACTTGTGCATAAAGTCCTTAAAAATGGTGATCACCACTCAGGAGAATATAGCTGACACATTCTTGAGTCCAAAAGGAATCACATTATATGTAAAATAACCCCATTCTATAATAAAGGTCATTTTTCCTTGTCCTCCTCCATGATCTAGACTTGATGGTATCCTAAGAACCCATCAATGAAAGTGTATGTCTCATAACATATGACACCATCTAAGATTTCATTGGTGAATCGATTTGGAAATGGGTTAGTTATACAAGTACAATTCAACAATATATAGTCAATGTAAATCCAAATTTTCCCATCCTTATTGATGTTGATGACCATAGGGCTAACCCATTCATATTATTTCATAGGGTAGATGATGTTTGTGGCTAGCATATCATCAATCTCTATTTGGACCTTGGCACAACGATTGGGGTTCATCCTATAAGTTTGTTTCTTGATAGGTCTTTCACCATCAACTAAATTGATGATAATCTTCCTAAGGGATGGTTACATGCCTTTTATGTCTCTATAGTTTCAAGGGAACAAGTCTTGGAATTCCTTCAATAGGTCCACAATATGTAATAACTCTATGTCAGACTAATAGGTGCCTAGAGTAGTAATTTTTGGTTCTCCATCTGAGCTAATTTCTACCTTTGTAATTTTTAGCACTACATAGTAAGGTTCATTCTTATCTTGATGTGAATCCTTTATTTTTCTACTACCTTTAATTGTTTCTATATGAATATGGGTAGGGTGTTCTTCTTCTAGGGTACTATCCTCAACTTGGCACACTAGCTTCCTTTTACCTATCAAATTCGTCCAATTGTGCACCTTCCATGTCTCATCATCCTCATCACTAAAGTCACTATTTAGGTTTTGATCTTCAAATAAATTTAGGATCACCAACCTCTTTTCACTGAACACGTCTTTCAAGTGCTCATCTAATATTTCAATGTCCTCAAATGCTAACCTCCAAACTATCTGTAGTAGCTTAATTAGTTCAAGATTTTATGAAGAAAAGGAGAAGGTGTGGATAAACCACTCCTTAATTTCATCCCAATTGGTTGTCTCATGGTGCATCTCATTTTTAACGTACCATTCTCATTCCCAATTATTTAAGGTCATATAGAAGGCATGCTCTAATAGATACCTTGGGGTGTTTTCACAATAGATAGTCCATGTTTCTTTATAAAGGTACACATGTGCTATGGGGTCAAAGTCACCAGATTAGGCTAAGATGTCTAGGTCCTCATTACTCTTCCCAAATATAGTGTAAATAGTTTCATTCACATCTTTCCAAGTTGGCAAGCTAGGCCATTATGTTTCCCACCAATGAGCAATAGTGCTCTTCAATATATAAACTAATGTGCGCATTTTATCCACCTCTTTTGGGATGGATGATTTGAGTTTGTAGACATAATTTTCCACTAGATTTCTCCCCTTATATATTTTGAGTACCAAATTTTTTTCCTTACTAATGTGAAACACTCTTTTTCCCTTCTTCGTGGCATAAGGGACCCACCATTCAGAAGCATGATCAATTTAAACCCAGCTTATCTTTACTAATTTTGGTGTTTTCACATGTACCAAGTGACACCTTCGATAGTGGTTTTATATGCTTCCTTAACCCATTGTCTGTAATAAAATTTGGTGGTGTTCAAGGTTGGTTATATATCTTTCTAATAAAACACTCCTTGATTATTGGGGTTTAGCATCTCAATGCCTTACACCATTATTATATATGTGGTTGATATCTTCCTTGAGGTCTACACTCTTGACATGGGGGGTCCTTGGTCTTGTGATAAAGTTATAACTACCCTCTCATTTCCATTCTCAAATGTCATGTATCAGTTATTGAAGTGTATATCTACATTATTTGCATAGTGTTGGCTAATTTTGGCCCACATACAAAGCTTTTGCCTAAATGGATGAGTTGAATAGAGTTTTAGATAGAATGAGTGGTCCAAAGATCACATGTAGCTTGAAAATATTTTGAAACACTTTATGTAAACTTCAAGTGTAGTTTTTCAAATTTTGAGGAAGTAGGTTCTCATGTTGATCATGACCTTGATGGATATAAATCAAGTTTCACAGGTCTCAAAAACTCATTTTTGAGCCTTAAATGTTCTTGCACAAGTATATAAGAGCCAAACCATCACTATCACATCATATAGAAACAAATAGGTTAATCTGATTGCACATTTAATAAATGCACCTAAAGAGCCTCTCAAAATAAAAGATTATATGGACATGAATATCTCCATGCCTATATCATGCTCTACAAATTTAGTGTCTTGATGAGCTTTTTATCTCAATATATAAGACTTTAAAGTTGAACTTGTAGAGTGAAACGTACACACAGACATCAAGTTTAAGCTTCATGAAATAGTTGTTTGAATGAAAAGTTTCCAAGGATAAATACAAAGATGATAAGTGTCTAAATCTCATGTTCCCATATAAAATATAATGGTGAGTGGTGAACTAATGATGTTAGTGGATCTCAAAGATCTAATAGAGTGTATTTGATCATGCATCATGTTGGAACACAACTAGATATTGATAGAGGGTAAATCATCATATTAATTAAAACTTGTCCTTTAATCAATTTTAAAGTAGATTAAAAGATATATATAAACCAAATAAAATATATAGAGATCGCACACACATAAATACACATGACACCAAATTTATACGTGGAAAACCCAAAGAGAAAAACCATGTTGAGAATAGTTGCTAGAAATTACTATTTTAATCTAGCCTTAAAGTACAAAACCTCACTAGTTATACTTTGAAAGGCACCAACCCTAAGGTGACACCAATACCTTGATTTAAAAGCTTCAACTCTAAGGAATAACCCACTTCCTAATTTGAGTGCCCACTTAGCTTTTTTTATGGTACCAACCTGTCAAATTCTTCTATGAAGCTACAACTCTAGATTACAGTATAGATTTATAAATGGATCTAATCCTTTTGTTCTCTATTATAGGTCTGATCTGCAACTATTCATACTCTACACATAATCTCTTTGTGTTTTTTTATTATTTTTACCCTTATGTCTTTTTGTCTAGATTTGTCTCTATTCGACACAATTCATCTCTCTCACACTCTACTCCTTTGTGTCTCTATGTTTTCTATTTGATATGATTTGAATATCTCCATCAAAATTTTCCTTTGTCTTATATATATATATATATATTGATCTAGGGTTGCATATTTTTTTTGTGTTCACACTTATTTACAAACACATCACACTTTATTCTAGACTTAGTTCATTATGACTTTAATTGTAAGTTTCTCATGTCTCAAATTCATGTATCACTACCATTATTCCTGGTCTCATTACTATCTATATAATTTGTTAGACTCTATTTTTGATGCACATGCATATTTACATAGATTTGATTAATTAGATCGATCAATCTCATTATTTGTATCATGATTTAGGGATTTCCTACATGTTCTTGTATTTGACCATTAGACTTGACATATCTTTAAATATTTATCATTGATGTTATGTTTGGTGCCATGATCTAATGGTCTATATTCAAATAGTTCAACTTTAAAATTTGCCCATTCGATTGATCTCTGATAAGCTCATGCGATCCATTCAATCTTTGTACACTTCCAAACTTTAGATTTATCAAATTTAAAATGCATTTGTTGATCTTCCTATACTGAGCTTTTGCATGATATTGGATCTCCATAGATGCATGATATTTATCTCTATCTAGATGTTAAACATTGAGATCTTTATCCCTTCTCACTAATTTTTACATATTTAGATTGCTTTCACTCTATTTATCTTCTTAGACTTTATTGGTCTTTAACTCACCACTATGTTGATAAATCTTGATCACTTTACTCCATTTGAGTCCACTTGCTCCATTTAATCTCCTTTGTACAATCATTCACTCACCATTAGATATTCTGGCAAAATCAATCTTTATCTCAACTTATCTCTTAAGAATGTGACATTTCACATAAACACATGTCTTATGCACATTGTTATCAGTTCCAACTATTGAGACACTTGGCATCCTCACATTTCTCATTGATGATTTGACTTTAAGCAGCACTATCAATTTATTGTGCAAGCTTCATGATTATGACACTTGTCACTAGTAGAGGTCCTATTGAAAAATTGACTTCACTATGATTCATTAGATCTTTTATGCATAATTAAGTGATATTTTTTTATCAATCTATGACAAATATAAAATCCAAGACTTATCAATATTTTTTTATCACTACTCGATCTGGTAATTACTAGGTTAAGGGGCTAGTTTTACAATGATGACAAATGTTTAAGTTATAACTTAAGCTAATGGGTCCTAGTTATTTCCAATCAACATCAAAATATAAAAATCCTATTGAATTCCATAACTTAAACCCTTGGGTTTTAAATAATAAACCCTATCATGTTCAAGATCAAGATAATTCAATTTTGAGCTCATTTCTTCTCATTTGAACCTATAGACCATTGGTCTAAAATGCTAATGAAAAACCCATAAAAAATCTTCAATTTGTTTTATTTGTGAATTTCCATAAATGATCTTTGTAAAATCATGACAAATTTTTAAGACCTTTGTACAAATTTTGACTCTGGAGACCATGTCAATATGCCTAGAAAGCTAACTTTGAACCTACATAACTCTTGTTGCACTTAGTCACATGACCTAAAATTTAGCGCATAAGATCCTCTTATATAGAGGATTCCATCCATATATCCAATTATTCCTGAAGTATCCATATGTGCAAGATACGACATCAAAAAAATGCACGTTCATCTATTTCTTGCAATCTACAAATTTGACTATGTTGAAAAACATTATCAAAATACCTGGGAGCCCTACTTTGCTCAAACATATCTTTTATCACACTATGTTGCATGACCTACAATTCAACACAAATTTACTATGCATAAAAATTAACATACCCATTTGATCATTTTGTCTTGTTACCCTCATATGTGTAAACACTAACCTCATCAATGTGCTTACTTGGTAACCCTTTTTCAAATTTGGCTAAGTATAGAAACTTAGTGGATTTTGTCTAAGTAGCTAACTTTTCATGCCCATATCTTCTACTACACTTCATTGCATGACTTCAAATTTGGTGCATAATAACTAGGGACTAATTTTATTACAACCATTTAACCATCTCCCCCATACTCATTCACAGGTGGCAATGGTGACATTAGCAAAATGTCTTCTCATCTTTTCCTATCATAGACCCAAAGTATCTAGATGATTAATATGAAGAACTAGATGAATTCCATTCATACACACAAACATTATAATCAGTCTTGACCTTTGATAGGATCCTTTTACATATCATCTAACCACCAAATTCAGTCTTAAAAATCAATTACATACTCATAATGTCACTTTTGACATAAATGAAAATCATATTTCTAACACATCAAAGATCAATGGTGAGCATCAAGTCAAAATTCAACATAAATGTGTTGATAATAAGTGTTAGGATCTCATTTACCTAAATATAGATCCAATGGTGAGTGGTAACTTGATAAGGCTAGTGGATCCAAATATATCAATGAAGTGAATTCAATCATATAAAATAGATAAATAGTGAGGGATGGGTCAAAAGGTCAATAGATCCTAAGAGCAAATATGTAGGTGACAAGTGTCTCAACCATGTTAAATTGGTAGAAGATATATGGATCATGTTTATTTTTACATATGGAGATCTATAGTGCATGTGAGGTCAAGAAGTTAAAGAGACAATAGTAGGATCCTATGGAATGAATGAGGAGTTGATAGTTGGCATAACATGAGGAGCCAAGATCAAGATTGATCGTCAATATAAAAATTTTAAAGCTAAGGGAATTCAATGAAGAGAAAACATGACTTAAGGTTGAACCAAAGGATGCCATGAAGGTAGACACATTGGATAAAGGATTTCACCACCCTGAGTAGGTAGAATACATAAATGTAAGATCAAACATGATATGGATAACCAAGAGTAGACCCTGTAAAATTGTCTAATGCCATTAAATCCATATAAAGCTTTATGAGAGCTTATATACGCAGGTTTTACATCTCATTAATATCCAAGAGACCCTAGCCTATGGATATTCACTCAAAATCATGACTATATGAAAACCAATAGGGTGATTGGTTTTCATCCATAATAGATCTATATTCAAGATTTAGAAGTAATGGTAGAAAGGTGATTGCACAAGGAATGTCAAAAGAACATCAATGAGCAAGCTCAAGTAACTACCTATTAACAGGAAAAACATCAAGCATGATTGAGTAATAAAGTGAAGGGCATTAATATAGAGGATCTTGATAAGGATTCATATAGTGGTGGGGATTTCTTCTTGCAACTAGTCTTGATCTTCACATTCTCCATCATGCTAGAGAATGATACAGTGACATTAATGTAGGAAGGAGCTCAAGAAGGATTATGGTGTTGGTTATTCTAAGTGTAATTGGGCTCATTAGTAACCCTTTAGTATTAATTTCACTCTCTTCCCTTCTTTCTTCTTAAATACTAGTTTTGAACTCTTGATTTGATCCCTCAATTGGGTATAGCAAATCTCTACTAAAATCACTTTGTAAACTCTTTGAAGCAATATAAGACAATTTTAAATTCTAGTTTAATGTTAAGTTTACTTTAATAAATTTTCATTTATAGAATGTATGGTGTCTATTTATCATCTATAGGTATTTTATGTACCTTTCTTTAATAATATTAGTTTCTTGCAGGTTGTGTGAAGTGTTAACTAGTGAAATTTCTCGTGAAGTGTCATAAGTCAATAATGTCTTACATAGGCCTATCTCTTTTTATCCTTCAATTTGAAGGTCTCTTTTCAACCTTCATACAAAATACTCATGTTTGGAGCCCTGTCATAGGATCTGATCAACCATTGTCCCCATTTCATTTATTAGTACTCATGAAAGTTTCCAAGTTGAGAGTAGATCATTGAATAATTAGTGCATCACCATACTTAAAGTAGGTTTTCATTCATGTATTTTCTCCCCTTTCATCCCAATAGATTAAGATTTAAGAAGAGAGATTCAAATTATCATATATAAGGAGCTAGCCTCATTAAAAATATTATAGGTCTGACCCAAGATTAGGTGACCCACATCCTAGGGTCATTCCCATATTGCACTAGGTTTGAGAGTAAGACTTGAAAACTTATACTTTCAACTAGGGTGCAGCCTAAAACGTCTAACAATTTCTAGCATGCCTAATGGGACACATTTTTTTTGGCATGACCAAAGTTTGGAGTTGATAATAAGTATTATAGTAAAGGGAGACATCCACCATCATCAGAAGCTTAAGATTCTCTAAGTTATAGAGTTCATAGCATCATCCAGACATCACCTCTCATCCCAAAAGTTACTAAAAGGTCAACTAGTAAAGGTACTCCATTTTAATTCATTGAGTTACCTTATTTTTAATATAAAAAATAAATATTAAATAGGATAGGTCCTTATCCCCAAAATAAATATTTATCTCCTAGTCATCCTATTATTTTAAGTAGTGCAACCCCCACTATGCAAATGGCAAGGCCCAGAATGTAAGCTTTTGTACCATTCAATGATGGTAGCCATATTAACCTTTAGAAATATTATGATATCCCTACTACCTCTTTGAATATTCTACCATAATTTATAGGATAAAACTCCACCACCCCTATAGAGCACATAGCTAACATTGCAATAACATTACATAAGAGAATATAGCCATGAGACTACTAGCCACATCATTGAAAGGTAAATCCATACAATGGTATAGGGCTATATCTCATACCTAAATAAATACTATGGATGAGTTTCATGAGTGCCTATGTAAACATTTTGAGGATATAATTGATCATGTGTCACTTATTGAACAACTCACGTCAATCAAGAGGGTATCTCGAGAATCTATGGTTGAATTCAACTATAGATTCCAAAAGACTTGGGATAAGATCAATATCATCATTAAACCCACACCCAATTATGATTTTATTTACTATTTGAGATCATTGAATTCAAATATTATAGGCATGATCCAATATATGGGTGGGAAAACTCTACCTGGAGCTTATGAGATATCTATAAGGTAGAAAATTGTTAGATACAAGCAAGGACACTCATGCCAAGACCTCTCATGCCACTTTTTCCTTAGCTTCAACCAACACCACCTATTATTGCTCCATTTCCCACTCCAAATAATCAATCCCAACATGATGATAGTCAAGTGGATAAATTTATAAGGATTGAGAGCTTGTTGAAGACACAAAATAACAAGCTAGTAGCTTTAGAGAGATAGCAACAGACTTCATATAGGCTACACCAAGGTCCTTTCCAATCCCAATACCCTAATAAATATTATAATATACCCCCTTATCCATCAAATAAACAATCCCAAGGCCAAATTACTCAAGGTATATCTTATAATAGTTATAACCCCATAATTGTAAGTAGCTCAATTGGTCCCCACACAAAACAACCTTTCACAAGAGGTTCAATGGCAATCAGGAGGGTAGTCTAATGAGATGGTAATGGATATAAGTGGATAAATGTATCAAGATCTTAGTTGGCATCATGCTTCTTCATTCTAAGTCCATGACACAATGCCTCTTTGACCACAAGACTCTCTAATGAATCAAGGTAATATTCCTACCTTAACACCATTATAAGCTCAAATTTAATAGCAAGGGAGCATGATTAAGGCACCAAATAACACCATGTGCATAAACTTTCAATAAAGGGAGCATATGTTTGATCATGTAGCAATAAATATGGGGTAAACTACTAAAATGGTAGATGAACCAATTATAGCCAATACAAGGGATAAGAGATGGATGTTGGATGACAATTTGGGGTAACCTAAGGCTTCTTCAAAACCTCCACAAGTTAGTCAGTATCCTACCACTTCAGATATAGTTGTCAAAGCTCCTATAATTCAAAAAAAACCTAAACATCATGGGCAATAGTATAAGTCTCCTTTTTTTCCTCATATTACTTGAGTGTTAGGTGATACTTCTACTTCCAAGGTACAACTCAAAGGTACTAGTCTCCCTTTCAATATTGTGGATCATATGAAAAAGGCTAATGTCACTATGTCTATTTATGATGCTCTATCTATTCCAAGATAGAAAGAGATGCTTTAGCAAGAGCTCTCCAATCATTCTCGTGTGAACAAGATAACTGATAAGGTGAACATTATTTTTACAAATAGTAGTCAACCTAGTCAAATTCAAGTTCCTAGTCAATCTCCTAGTCAAGATCAAGTTCATAATGTTGTTCATCCCCATAAAGTTATCAAGCCCCCTCCATTATATTTGTTAGTTATCATAGGGCATTTCTTAGTACATAATTGTAGGATAGCTTCAAAAGCTTCAAAATTAGTTATGCCTAAAGCCATAGTAAGTAAGATTGAGCTTAAGTATGTTCCTAATTAAAAATGTGTTCTCAAATTAGAAGGTTCCCCCACTAAAATAGTAGGTAAGTTGAAATATCTTAATATCACATTGGTAGCTAAAGTATGTGCCTAGGATGTAATGGTCGTAGACCTACCCCCATATTTTCCCTATGCCTATATAGGGACTTTACTTCAAAAATTAGGGGCTATTTATCCTCTGACTAGTCATAGATGGTTTTTAGGACTAGATATGGGACTAGGGTCACTATTATATTAGAACCTATATCTAGGTTCCATCTAGAGCCCTATATGTCTAACCTTGCAAATGTCAAATTTACCATATTTGAAGAGGATGAAAATGTTAGTTAACAAGAGACTCATGATCATATTGAAGGCATTTAAAACATGTACCTAGATTAATGGGTAATTGATAATCATGTATTTAATCCTTACACTAATATTGAAGAAGCAGGCTTAGGGGTGTATTGTATGTATGAGGAAGGTGTTGTTGTACATTACCTAACTAACACCACTCAAGAGTAAGATGGTATATGGACTTTATTATTTGATGGCTCAAGGTCAAAGAATGGTAGTGGAGATAGATCCATGTTGGTCTCACATGTAGATCATAAGTACTAATTAGCTATAAGATTATAATTTATTTACACTTCACACATAGCTGAATATGAAGCTCTTTTACATGGTTTGCAAGAGGCAAGAAGAAGAGGTGTCAAACTTCTTGAAGTCAAGGGTGATAGTGATCTTGTTTTGAAACAAGTGAGATGCATAAGAGTAGTCAAGAAACATCATTTGAAAGATTACATTCATCATGTATTGGATCTCATATAAGACTTATTGGCATTCAATATACAATCCATACCAAGAGAGGCAAACTAACATGCAGATAGGATTGAAGCCATTAGAGCTTAGTATGAGGTTGTAGAAGGAGTCAAGGGAAACTAGAGTCAAGACAAGATCAAGGTAATATGTAGGCTAGTTGTAACTGATAATGAGGTGATTTGGTAGGTTTTTGATAATGATGATCAAATTATATGTTTTTTAATGCTGGAGGTAGAATTCTACCATAAGAATCAAAACAAATTCCAATATCAGTATGATGATCAAATGGTGTAGATGGGATCTAAAAAGTTACCTAAGGGGCTTCTGACATTGGAAAGCATCTTCAATGAGATTACCAAGTGATAAGGGGAAAGACATGTATCTCAACCAAAGAGGAAATTATGAAAGGATAGAGATCTTCAAAGATAAATTGTTGAACTTAGGAAATATTAACCCAATAGAAGAGAGAAATATATTTGTTCCTTTATGACAATATTTATTTGATGTATTTGTATGGGAATACAAGGATTTTAAGGGCTTTGATCCCAAGCTTGCATAACATACCATTAAACTAGAGATAAATGCAAGACCAGTTGAGTAGAAATAAAAGCCTATCAACCTAAAAGTGGAGGAGTTGATGAAAAGCAAGCCATTTAAGTTGATTGAATCAAAGATAATATTCCCTAGTAAATATTCCTAATGGGTGGCAAACATTGTGCCAATGAGGAAGAAGAATGGGAAAATACATCTATGTGTTGACTTTAGGGACCTCAATAAAGAATCCCTAAAATGCCATTATCCACTACCCTCAATGGACCAGATTATTCAAAAGGTGGTAGGTTCTTAGAGATTCTCATTGTTTAATGGCTACTCTAATCATAATCAGATTATGGTCAAGGAAGAAGATAGTCATAAGGCTACCTTCACCACAAATTGGGGCACTTATGTATATATGAAAATTCCCTTTAGACTATCCAATGTTGGAGAAATTTTATAGAGGGTAATGGATGTTACTTTTGAAGGTTTGATTAATGACATGGTGCTCATCTACCTAGATGACATCACTATTTTATCAAAGGACCCAATTCATCACATTGGTCACTTGAGGTTAGTATTTAAAATATGTAGATAATTTGGTATGTCATTGAATCTTTAAAAATGTATCTATGGTGTTCATGAGGGTAGGTTATTAGGCCATGTAGTGTGCAAAGATGGTCTTTCCATAGATCTTGAAAGGGTTGAGTCCATCTTATCCTTACCCTTTCCCAAGCACAAGAAGGGTCTATAGAGTTTCTTAGGAAAGATTAATTTTAAAATAAGGTTTATCCTAGGCTTTAAAAAGTTGGTCAAGCCTCTTACTCACATGTTAATAAAATGCAAGGAGTTTATATTGACCAAACAATATAAGAGGGGTTTTGAGGCCATCAAGGATGCCATATATCATGCCCATACACTTCTTAATATTTATTTTAACAAATAATCATACTTTTATGCCTTCTCTAAATTAGATGCAATATGTGCCATGTTGATGCAACTAAATGAACAAGGTTTGGAATAGCCTATTGCTTTCTTTAGTCAAGCCTTAGATGGATATGAGGATAGGTATATATTTATATATAAATATGTTCTTGTATTAGTGAGAGGTTTAAATAATTTTAGGCACATGGTATCCAATAGTAAGATCATACTCATGGTGGTACACCCAAGTATTAAAGAGTTTATACTCAACAAAGACCTCAATGAGAAAAAAGCTAGATGGGTGACAAAATGCATGGAGTATGACCTAGAAGTTATAGTTAAAAAACTTTCAAGGGTCAAAGTGTTATGTGAATACCTTTAAATAGAGGTAAATCAATATAAATATCAAGTGTTGGTAGTCCATGACATCCAATAGGCATTTGTAGACAACACACCTTTTAGTTAGACACATGATATAATCAGATTTCTTGAGTCAGGACAATGTCCTATGGGACTATATAAATCCAAGAGAAGCCACTTTAGGTTAGAAATTATACCTTATGTCTTGATATATGGATTAATTTTTAAGAGAGACATAAGGGGCATTCTTTTGAGGTGTGTGGAACCATGCCAAATAGACAAGCTACTTGAGCAGTTCCATGATGGTCCAGCTAGTGAACACTTTGTTTCCAAGACCATAGCCTATAATATTAATAGAGATAGCTACTTTTCACCCATAATTTTTAGATATGCACACTCTTGGGTAAATAAATTCTCAAAATGTGCAATGTTTGTTGGCAAGCAAAAACTAGTTGCCCTTCCCTTGCAACCCATATAATTAGAATAACCTTTCATGTAATGGGGCTTAGATTTCATAGGGATGATACACCCCCCTTCAATTAAAGGATATAAATGGGTCATTACATATATAGACTAATTTATAAGGTGGGTTGAATAAATTACCCTCAAGGAAGATAATGATGAATTTATTTTGGAATTTTATGATAGCTTTGTGACCAGATTCAGTGTGCCTTTTACAATCATTTATGACAACACATTGGCCTTCAATAGAAACAAGGTATGTAAGTGGTATCTTTCACATGTAATTTATCTCAAGGAATCCTCTAACTATAACCCATAGGCCAATAGACTAACAGAGTCCACAAATAAGAACCTATTGAGGATTATCAAGAGAAGTATGGAATATGGTCAGAGAGAGTAGCATATTAGACTAAAACTGCCCTATGGGAAGATAAAGTGATACCTAATAAAGATACTAGACATTCCCCATACCTTTTTGTCTATGGTAAAGAGGAAAAACTTCCTATATCTCTTGAACTTCTTGTATTAGAGCTTACACATCAACTTTAGCTCCTAGAGGATGATACTATGTAGATAAGGTTGAATGAGCTAAGACAGCTAGAGGAAATAAGGGACACTAATATGCACATTATGTGGTCTAATCAACACTAATTGAAGAGGTAATTTTATAAGAGATTTTCCTCAAATACATTCCAAAAAGGTGATATAGTCCTCAAATGGGATGAGGATCATGCAAAACTAGGAAAGCACTCCAAGTTTGATAGTCTTTGGAGTGGGCCTTATGTTATCATAGGTTGCAAGGAGAGCAATGCCTTTAAGCTTGCTAAGTTGAGTGGAGAGAACCTTCCCATCCCTATCAATGGGAGGTATCATAAATTATACTACTATTATTGTCTCATGATCTTTATATATAGGTAGATAGGTCTATCTTTACCTTCAAGTGCTCTTGCACATTGCTCTGTTTGTTGTTTTTTAGTTGTTCAGTGTGTTTAATTGATTTTTTATAGTTTATGTGTGTCCCATTGCTTCAAAGTGTTTCTATGAGTCAAGTAAAATACTTTTATAAGTAATAATTATTTTTTCTAGTCATCATGAGCAAGCTTGATCAAATTCTAGGTTCCATAACCAATAGGCTGGTCAAAGCATATCCCTTTTGCTCCTTTTATAACACTTCAAAACTTGTGGCTCAAGCAGTCAAAGCATATCCATTTTACATGATAGGTGAAAGGTTCAAGTCATTGGCCTTCCTTTTTGGGCACTTAGGCTATCGCTTTAATCCCACATTGGCTATTTGAAAGCTAATTGCATATTTTAAATAGGTTGGTGCCACCTTTATATGTGTTGACATCCCTTTTTGAGGAGACTTAGGTGATTAGCTTATCTTGAGCCTATACTTAGGCCACCATTAGAGAATCTTTGGTTAGGACTTGGTCTTTACATGGTTTACATGGTGAAGGCATGGTAGCTAATGTTTTTTGGTTTGTGGCTTTGCCACATGTTAGTTTGAGGCTCCTTATTAAAAAGCTTAAAACAATTATCCCACATTGATGGGGTTTTGATAGACTTTTTGACTTAAATACAATTTCACAAATAATAATACATGAAGATTAGGAGGCCAAAGCACCCCTCCATAAGAGTGTGCCAACCCTCACTGAGGGCCCCCAATGAGAAAATAGTGGGGCCCACATATCCTCATATGACCGTCTGTCAAAGACCAGAGGCTATCAACAAACCAAACACCAAACCATTTTTTTTGCACAAATTCATATTGCCACTGTCAAATGGTTATTGGACCACTTGGCGTATTTGAACAATTCTATGTCACTTTTTGACACCTATTATTTGCATATTGCAAGAAAGCTTTAGCAAGCTATATCTCGAGCATCCAAACTCCATTTTATATTTTGAAAGATGCATCAGAAAGCTCTCTATGAATTATTCAATTTACAATTGGTTTGACTAGAAATTGAAGAGTTTCAAAATGGAATGATACATGGATCTACCTGGATCACTCCTCCCCACTAAGAACTTTTGGACCTCCAAAAGTTGATTTTAATTGGTAATTAGGTGAGGGTATTTCTCCCTCACCCTTTTAGCTTCCATCCATTTGGCCTTGTTTGGGTGCATCCCTTTTATACCAACACAAAGATAATCAACATCACCTCTTCGTGAAGTCTGCACATTCCTATCAAGAATAGTATCTTCCTACAATTCTATTAGATATTCAGGATAAAAATCATCAATAGAAGGAATGGATACACTTTCAACTTGATCAATTATCATTGGAGGCTCATACAATTTCAGATTTTCCACATTTACAACTAAATAAATCTGCATATAAGATGGTAAATCTAATTTAAAAGCATTTGTGCCAATTTTTTCCATAATCTAAAAATGACCATATTGGATTGGTTTCAAATTTTTACCTTCACCTATCAGTCTTTCCTTACTGATGTGAAGCTATACCATATCACCTAAAACAAATTAGTGATCAACATGATGTTTGTCATGTCTGGCTTTATACTTGGCTTGACTTTTCTCTAGTTGAATATGGATAGTTTGATAAATGAGTTGTATTTGTTCAATGAAATTCTTAGATTAAATGGTTTCTTTTGGTTCACCAATAGTTGTATCCTATCCATAACAAACATCTAGAGGAGATTTAGGCAAGTATCCATAACAAACTTCAAATGGAGATTTCATAGTATAAGAATGAAGTGCCCGATTATATGTATGTTGTATGTAACACAATTATTTATCCCATAAATTTTGATGTTTATTTCTATAACCCCTAAGTAAATGTACCACAGTGCAGTTCATAACCTCTATTTGCCCATTGATTTGTGGATGAAATGTAGTGCTCTTTTTTAATTTAGTGTCCATTAGTCCCCATAAAGTTAACCAAAACTCCCCAATAAATTGAGAATCCTGATAAAAAATAATTGAAGTAGGTAACCCAAAATGAACCCATACATGTTTAAAGAACAAGTGTGAAGTGCCTTCCTCAGTAATTTGCTTAGTGCAAGGAATCAAAACACACATCTCTAAGATGTGTGCTAGAAGAATAAACTAATGATCTAATTAAAGAATTCCATAGTGGAGTATGTGGTGTCCATTTTGTGCCTAAGGTTATAGCTCATAAAATTCTAAGATCTAGTCAATGGTGGCTGCTATTGTTCAAATATGTTGCTTAGATAGTTAGGAAGTGTGAGAAGTGCCAACACTTTGATGGGAGGATGAAAACTTTAGGTTCTCTCCCTTTGTAACTTGTGATGATTGAAGGCCCATTTAGACAATGAGGAATGGATTTCATTGAATAAATTGTTGATTTTCAAGCACTGGACATAGATGGATACTATTTTCAACTGATTACTTCACCAAATGGGTTGAAATAGTCCCTATAAAGAAAATGACATACCAGGTAGTTACAGATTTTTTACTGAATTAGATTATTTGTAGCTTTAATGTGCCTATCAAGGTAGTTGTTGATAATGCCATAAAATTCAAATACAAAACTTTGGTGGAATTATGTAAAGAATACAAGATTGAATTGACCTATGCTTCTAATTATAACTATAAGAAGAATGGGAAAGCAGAATCCAATAATAAGAACTTTCTCAAAATCATTAGATGAAATTTAGAAGCAAATAAGAAGTGGGGAGAACAACTAAAGTTTACCTTGTGTGCTAATAGGATTAAACCCAAGAGAGATATAAATAAAATCCCTTTTGATCTTATTTATAGAGCTTAAACAACTTTGCCTATGAATTTTTAGTTTCCCACTTATCAGCTCATGCAGTAACTAGAAGATGATGAGAAAATCAAACACTATGAGAGCAAGATGAACCAAAATATTAAGCTTGATGAAATTTGAAGACAAGATCATGAGAGACACCTTAAGTTCAAGGAAAATCTAAAGAATATATTTTATAGGAAGGTCACTTCAAGAACTTTTCAAGTAGGTGATTTGGTTCTACTTTGGGATAGTAGGCATGAGGAGAAAGGAAAGCATGGAAAATTTAATGCCTTATGGATGGGCCCCTATTCCATTGATTGTCGAATTGGGGAGCATAATTTATTCTTGAGATAATTGGATGGTGAAATACTAGAGATACCAGTCAATGGCAGACATTTGAAAAACTTCCTTGATTAAGTCCATAACTTGAAATTGTGTATAAATTATATAGTGTATAATTTTGTTGTTTTGTCACTTTGTTGCCCCTCTAATTTGGGCCTTGTTTGTACAATTTCCATTTATGTTTTGTTATGTTTTCATTTCCATATCCTATTGATCTATTTTTGTCAAGTTTGCCACATTTTTTTGAGTTTTCATGAGTATTTCTAGTAAAATGTTAAGTCTTGACTCTGTGACCTAATGGATTGGTACCTAGTCTTACATTTTGGGGTTCTTTACACACGTGTAGGGGGTATGCATCCCCAAGAGAGACCCAGTGTTAGGGCCTAAAATTTCACTAAAGTAATTGGGCCCTTGTCAAGTGAAAATGAATAATTCCAACCTTAGTCAAGTATCAAAGCCTAAAGTCCTTAGCCATATTCCTATTTTCTAGTGTTCTACTCAGAGGTCAAGGCCATATTAAATTAGATAAGTATAAGTTAGCCTTTACTTAGTGTGAAATAGCCTTATTTATTTTAGGAAAAATATTCCACAAAAAAGATGAAGACTTATTTATTTTGGACTTTTTATTTGTAACAAAAAGTTTGAAGGGTATTTTTCCTTTAGGCATTTTGTTCGCATAAGAAGCTTGAAAAAAGTCAATTCCTTTGGTAAAAATATAAGGTATAATTACTTTAGGAAAAATGCAAAGATAAATTTATTTATGGAAATTATTTAGGATAAAATGTCTAAAACAATTGTCCTGACAAAAAAAAAAATGCCTAAGACCAAATTATTGTGTAAAAAGTGTCAGAGAGAGTTCAATTTCTTCAAGAAAATTATCCTCGAAAAAATGTCTGAAATAATTGTCTTGATAAATAAAGGGCCTAGTAGTAGAAGTGTTGAGAATCAAAAATCCCATAGTAGTTACTACCAAGACAAAAATTCCAAAGACCAAGTTAATGCAAATAAGAATGCTATGGAAAAAATATCCTAAACTATTCTTCCAAAGACCAAAAGGTTGAATGAAGCCAAAATGTAGTGGAACAATTGTACTAAAGACCACATGCCAAAGATAGAAGTCTCAAAAGATAAACACTTAAAATAAATACCCTAAGCTTGAAACTTGGTAATTTTCTTTGTTTATTTTGAGCCAATCATATTTGAGCTAGCATATTGTGATAAAATAGTATGCATCAATGTGGAGGAAGATGATTGAATAGTGCATGAACAAATTTAAACAATCAAAATTTCCAAGAGACCCATGAGAGTGATAGGTGTCACCATCTCGACAGACTACCCAATGATCCAACAACATGTAGGGGTCAATAAAGTCAAAAGGAACCTCTAAAGAAATGTGAAGAGGATATGTGTCAAACTCTTGGTGAGTGGAACCAGTAGTATGATGGTCACATAAACATCTATGATGACCATGTGAAATTTTTTTCATGGTCATGCAGATGTCAAAGTTAAGATCTAATAAATAATTTTTGTTTATATCTTAAATTTAATGGTCATTTTAATGTGAAAGACATTCACATGGAATTAAAATTATAGACACATAGATATAAAATTTAAGTCATAAAAGGAAGTCATCCATTGGATCTTAAATTTGATGGTCACATGAATATCATTGATGGTCACATAAACATCAAATAATGGGTGCATGAATGCCACATTTAATACATAATATATAGCCAATGGAATTTGATCCTTTGGATCTAGATAAATGGTCTATGTTTGATCATGCTTCAAGATCAATGGCATGAGTAAGAGTTGACTTGTCATAGGAATTAAGCCAATTGAAGAGCTGTCATGTGGTGAAGGGCACTACCTTGGTAGAGATCAACTATTTAAAGTTTAGAAATCATATGGATTCTCTAAGTGGCATGAGATTATGGGTCTTGGTGGATATATATCAGCTCATAATAAACACTAATGTTAAATAGACACTAAAATCCTACAGAGCTGCCAAGTGGCATGCTAGTGATCATCATGAAGACAAGGATTGGGTAGTTCTAGTCCTAGGTAGACTTTTGAAATATGTGGACCTAATGAAATGTTGACATCTATCCTAGGGGTAATGGTCACATGTCAATTTAATTGACAAAGTGACATGGTGATGCCACATAGGCATACACATCATGATCAAAGATTTTGTGCAAAGTGAGTTCATAGTGTTTTTTACATTAACAACAGATTGACTAGGCAAGTTTTAGATGAGTCTAGGGTTTTTTAAATTAATTAAAAATTTGATCAAGGAGACATGAGTCCTTTTATCTATAATATCATGATTTAGATCCCCAGGATGCTTTAAGGGCATAGAGGGCAAACATTTAGATGTCATTAATTTTCTATAGGTACATTTGAAATTTGGGACTTGTGGATGGAACATGTATTTTGATAGTCAACAATACAGATGGACACTTTGAAATAAAATGGAATAATGATGAAGCACTTGAAACATATTGAAATTATTGATATACTTTTGGCATAATAATATGAAGGAACTTATGTTCATCAAATTAATGATCTCTTTGTAGATCTTGGGTAATGCCTATATGAGAAGGGAAGTTATAAGAATGAAAAATCTATGTTCAGTTGATTATAATTCAAAATGGATTTATTAACCCCTTATGTTCTCATTTTAGAGTTCCCTAGGGGAAATTCTTAAGGGAACTATAAGTGTCAATTTCATAAATTACAAATTACCAAGTGGGGTCAAAATTTCTCCAATAAGTCAAAAGTGAAATAATGCATTTACACATTAAAAAAGGAAATAAGGGGGGAACCCTAAAAAGGTAAATTTGAAATAAGAAAAGGTACAAGTTGAAAAATGTGAAAAGGCAAGTTGGAGCCAAAAGGGTAAAAAGGTAAAATGATCTAAGTCTTTTGCATTTTTCATTATTTTATTTTCTCAATCTCTTCCCTGGAAAGATATTGTTGGTTTACAAGTCTAAGGTGGGCCAATACAAAGAAGATAATTCAAAGTGCCATAGATACAAAATATTCCCAAGGAATTATGGTAAAATTAGGTTGTTCCATGATATGCATAAGAGGGAGGACATCTATCTAGAAGTTTTCAACAGTGTAGGTAAGTGGTCAAGAGCATCCCCAGGTAGTTACACATAATGATAAAGTTTGTTTGACCCTCTACCATGAATATTCTCCTTCCAGGTCATGTGAAAGGCATCTCCCACCATGAAATAAAAATATGTAATCCAAATATTCACCATTCCTTGTAGAGGCAGATAGAGTTATGATTTTTATTGTAAATGGATTAAGATTTTAGGTATGGCAAGGGAATATTTTCTAGTTGGAAGCATATTGGTGGACTTGAAAGTTTGTTTTGTAATTTTTAAAATTATGACCCACAGTCCCAAATTTAAAAATATATAAATAGGGGGTTTATCCTCTATTCAATGTTATTATTGGTCATTATTTTAGGTGTTTATTTTCTCTAAGTCTAGGTTTTACAAAAAAAATTCTGGGATCAATTGCTACATCTAAATTTTATCTCCCTTGCTAAGGTGGTTGAAATTGTACAACCATTAACAAGTTTTGAGAGCATGTTTATGTCTCCCTTGTCAAAAGATAAAACTCACCATGCTTATCCCCATGGTAACATTTTAAAATACTGATATGTGTAATATTTTTTCAAGTTAATGACAATGATTCTGGTTCTTTGCTATTTCTTAGTGATGAAGTGCAGTGACATGTTTTGCAATAATTGTTGATTAGACATTTGGGTTTGTGCTCATTACTAGTTATCATTTTGAGAATAGATTTAGATTATAAAATCTTTCTACATTACTTTTAGGATAGGTTTTTGAGTAACATGTTAGGGCACCCTAGTTTATGGAATTGATAAGGAAAAATGTTTGAAAGATTAGTTTTAGTGTATGTTCTAGTCTCTCAAGGATCATTTGGCATTTACCATTATCTTGTATGTGAAGTTTTTTTGCATATTTGATGAAGAATATTATCATGAAATACTACAAGATACCCTGCTATTTGGAAGCCACCAACACACCACCCTCCTTTTTAATAATCTAACTTATCCTACCCTAAAAATAACACACCCTTTGCATACCATATGTTTTATTTGCCTTGAAAATGCATAAGATCTTGCATATTTGAAATGTGTTTATAGTTTGTGTTTTAAATTCTAGCATTGCAGTCTTTTATTTGACCCTAGTTGTTGAAGACTATATAGAATGAAGATTGATATATCTTTCCCACCTATATTTAGTATCTTGTATATGACCTAGATACTTTATACATTTTGTGTGACAACCCTTCATGAGTAAAGTGTGTAAAATTGGTTAAGCCCCAGTCATATCTATTCCCTATGCCAAAAATACCCATGGAGGTTGAATTACAAAATCTCTCCATGTGAGTAAGCTACCTTATAGGTCCTCTCACCTTGGTTCAAGCAAAGACAAAATTAGCAGGGAGCTGACCATACCCTTTGTATGTCAATCTTAATCATTTTATGCATTTAGTTTAATCTTGATGCTAAACCCTTCCTCAGCCATAATGACATACTAACAGGGTTTTCCTCATTGCTTTCCATTTTCTCTCTAGTATGCAAATTCAAGTGTAAGAGGTGTACAATTAGGAACTAATAGGTAGCATATATCTAATAGTTACTTGTGACTTGGTGTGATTTTTTTCATAAATTGGGCATTATAACACTAATCTCAAAGGTTTCAAGAAGGTATTATATCATAATAACCTTACACACAAAAGCTTATTAGTATATGGTATGGGGAATTATATTTATATATCAAAGAACTAAATATAACCATAAGGAGGCTAGGTTAAATTTTAAGTTAGGTTGAGTTTAAATTAACCTAGGTTGAGTCATTATAACCCTGGGTTGGGTCAAAGCACTCATGAAATCTTGACACCTCAATTTCAGATATGTGTGAGGCATGACAACTCACTTTAGATATTTGTGCGGTTATGACTCATAATTTTGGAATATTTAGGAAATAATAAATCACTTTATTATCTCCTTTGACTTTTGACTTCATATTTGGCTAAAAAATCCTTTTTAAGTAAATAAAATTTAGTAATTTGATTTGGATTTTTTATTTAGAAAAATTAAGATTTTTAATGTAATTAATCTTGCTTAGTGATTTTTGGCTTTTAGAAATTGCTTCAAATGTTATGAATTAATAGCTTGGTAGGCCAAAAGTGTCAAATTACCAGGTCATAATTTGACTAGGGTTAAAACTAAACTAGGTTATGGGTGCATATAAAATAATATGCCAAATATGCTAGCCTGATCACATTTTTATGTAATTTAGGTGATTTATAGTCTTAAAAATATGTCATTTTATATAAATTAAACTAAATCCTAATTTAGACATAAAAGTGGCCAAAACTAAGTGTCTACAGGTTTTCCCTATTTGAGAAGGCATTGCAAGACATATGTATAGTAACATCTTTTTAAAGAATACAAAAGTTGTTAATCCAAATAGTAAATGCCCCAAAGGATATTTTATAAACCTTTCATGGACCCTAGAGGGAGTGGTTGGTAAAATAGAGTTGTTCAATGTACCATCAAAATGAAAAAAATAACATGATCTAGATGGTAAAGGGGGTGGGATTACTATATTACCCAAAGATGGTTATAAACAGTAATTACAATAGAGTCATTGATTTTACCAAAGGTGGTTATAATTAGTGTCACATATATTTATCTCAATAGGATATTAAGATGGATACTAATTTTCCCAAAGGCAATTATAATTAGTAACTAAATGAGAAACACTAATTTTCCCAAAGGAAGTTATAATCAGGAGCAAAAAATAGAAAACACTAATTTGCCCAAAGGTAGTTATAATCAAGAATAGAAAATGGGAAACACTAATTTTCCCATACGAATTTATAATTAGGAACATATACATTTACCTAAAAGGGTGGGTGGAGAACATAAAAATAATTATTTTCCCATTGGCAGTTATAATGATAAACATGGGATGCAAAAATAATGATTTACCCACAAGTGGTTATAATCATTAAATTGGTTAAAAAACAAATTATTTGACCAAAGGATGTTATAATAATTCCCACTTATAAAATTTTATACTAAAACCAATAATGGCCTAGAAAGGTAAGATATATCATTAATTGATCAAAAAATAATTTATCACATGGGTAAATTGGTAATGGTTGCTGATGCAAAAAATATGTAAAATGAATTTATGATGATTTGGTAAAGAATAATAATTTTTTTTAATCCTAAATACAAGTTTGAAGATGCACATTTTAATAAATAAAAGATATAGGTTTAAAAATTGTATTATTAAATGGGCCTCAAGGGAGGCCTAAAAAGATGTCCTAGTTACAATATGACCAAAAAATAAGGCATGTATGATCAAATAGATCTCAAAATAGACCATGGATGTGAAAAATACACTTCTTAAAGTGTGAATAATGAAATATAGGTCTTAAGGGGTAAAATTTTATTTATTTTTGGCTATATATTCACCCTTTGGGTGGAAAACAATTAACTTTCACCCTAGCATTCAGGAAATTTGAGCTCTAGGTTTTTACACATATTATTCAGACAAAATAGCTTATGAAGGAGCTTAATGACACATATAAGAGTGAGTGAAGGATAAAATTCAGCCTAAAATGATGGGGAACATGTAATTAAACCTAAACTTGCCATTAATTATCATTTATTAGCATTAATTTCACTTGGTAGGTCTAATATTAGTTAAGTCACTATTTGTATGTAGCACAAACTGTATCTTCAACAAGGAAAGTGGTGAATTTGAGTGAAATTTAAATTTATAAAAGTGGAGATAATGACAAAAAGGGTGGAAATTTCTAAAATGGTGATTTCACCCATTTTAAGGTGAAGTCACCATTTTTGTGAAAATAAAAATGGCACTTTCACCATAAAATGTGAAAAATCACCTAAACAATGGTTTTGCTATTTAGAGAAAAAAATTCATCCTAAGAGCCAAAAATAATTATTTTGAGGACCTAAAAGGGGTCCAAACTATGGAAGAGGGTTCTTTAGGCTAGTAGTCTAGGCTTAGGTCCCAGGTAGTGGTATGTAGTTAAGTTGATGCTAACTTTTTTATTTTAGGAGTGATTGGCTATTCTTACTTATCTCAAAAGATAATCAAACTATTTTTGGACCCTAAAAAGTTATATTGAGGCCATGGTTTCCTTATTATAGATGTTAGACCTATATAACATGGCACAAATGCTAGTCATCTGGGATAATCAAGCTTATCTGAGTGCACTAGTAGAGTGCTAACATAGTGAGACATCCACCTTTCACTTGCTGACTAGGGAGGATACTATCAAACTCAAGGATACCTGACATATACTCAAGATACTAATGTATGGGTTATGTTTGTTATAGACACCATCAACATAAAAAACTATGATTTAGTCCCATATCATAGAAGAATACTACCCTAATTAGGTACTCAAGTAGTTTAGTTATACATAAAATATACTTGAGGGGCCATGGTGGTTCATACACATTATACATTACATTAGTCACGATACTCCTATGATTCTAAGGAGTGAGGTCATGATGAGTTACATTATCATACCATGGGTTATCAAAGCTTATATAGGAGGATCTAAAGATGTAGGGGTCACTCCATCTTATATGCACTAGTGGGTACATGTGTGCCCTTTAAGACTCATAGCTCCAATATCGGTAGGGGGTTAAGTACCTATGGACATAGAGGAGATGGTGGCTAAGACATTGAGTGGAAGTAGAAAAACCTAGAAAGAGAGTGAGGATAGGGATGAGGAGCATGATGATGGATTTAATGGAGGAAATAATAAAGGTAGAGATGATTGGGGGTCAAATGTAATGAGACTGGATTTGGGTTTGGTAGTGGTATTAGCTAAATAGGTTGGCTTAGGCTAGGTAGGGCCTTTATGTACATAGGGATATCTATGCAAGGTAGGGCCTTATAATATATCCATGATAGATAAGGACACTACATGCTTGAGTAAGAGATTAGTGCTCAGATACGTGAGATAACTGGGTTATAACACTAGCTACTAGAGTTGCAAAGCACCCTAGATATAAGGGATGATGACATGACTTAGCTAGAGACTGAGATCACTCAATTAAAGGTCAATATGTTTTAGGTATAAGGAAATCTTATTACTAAGAGAGACTAGGCCATTAGTGAGTAGGATCAGGCATTAACCACTTTAGATAGGCTAAGACAAGAGTGAGATGTGGCTTAAGGAGATAATACATAGGCCAAATTTTCACAAATAATTATTGAGAGACTTTAGGATAAGGATGATGCATCCTATTATAGACAAGACTATGAGTCTACCATGACTAGGGATCAATAGGTTGTTACTTTTGAGATCTGGGATGCATAGAGGATAAGGAAAATATTTGGTTGGTCTCAAACCAAGACTCATGTTTTAGGTGCCTAAATCTAGTCTATTCATCAACTATAACCACCTCAACTAGGACCACTAGGTCTACTAAGGCCTCCTTTAGCTATAGGTCCCACATATGAACATAGCCAAAGTTGATTATAGGGACTATTTGTACTTTGGTATTTTGGCATAGTTTGGCATAGTTTTGGCCTATGGCATTATTCTGGCCTATGGAATTATACTCATTATATCGACATACTTATGTTTTATTGAGACACCATCATGATATGTGTGTATATATATATACATATATACATATATATATATATATATACATATATATATATACATATATATATATATACATATATACATATATATATATATACACATATACATATATATACATATACATATATATATATATATATATATATATATATATATACATATACATATATATACATATACATATATATATATATATATACATATACATATATATACATATACATATATATATATATATACATATATATATATATATATATACATATATACATATACATATATATATATATATATACATATATACATATACATATATATATATATATACATATATATATATATACATATATATATATACATATATATATATATATATACATATATATACATATATATACATATATACATATATACATATATATATATATCTATATATATATATATATATACATATATACACACACACACACATATATATATACATATATATACATATATATATACATATATATATATATATATATATATATATATATATATACATATATACACACACACACACACACACATATACATATATATACATATATACATATATATATACATATATATATATATATATATATATATACATATATATATATATATATATATATATATATATATATATATGACATTTGAGATACATGGATATTAATTTTTGGGTCTTTTAAGGCTGATATACATGTATATGATATTATTATGATGCATATACAATGTCATGATTATTATCTTGATTATCTCATGTTTATCATTGATTAATATTATATATGTTTAACATTGTTGATGTTTATACTTATGTATGCTCTGTTCATTCATTGATTATGCTATTTATGAGTTGTTTAATTGGTTTCTCATCTAATTATGTTATATGATTCATATGGATGTTTATTAAGAGATGTTTATCTATGTAAACACATAATAAATCATTTTTTACTCTTGTTTATTAGTCATGGATTTAGGCATGTGTTTGTATATTTAGATGGTTTTTGATATATTGGAGAAGTATTTCCATTAAATTTATAGAATAGAATCCATGTGCATGATTTTTCTTTTGATCCAAAACTCAGAAGTTTTGATTGACAAATATTTCAAGAACACAAAAATAACACAATAACAATGAATTCTCTGAGAAGAGATGTTTTATTACTCAAGATCACAATACAATTATATGTTTATCTCTAGGAAGAGATTTCTCATTTATATTTCAAGTTACATATTCATTTATACATATTTTTAAAGTAGGAGGAGGATGTGGAAGGTCACCAATATCAAGGGAGATTAAGTGGTTTGACTTCCATGATTTAAAACAATACATAATCTGAGGAATTATTATTTTTAGAAACTTACTATTTTTAGATTACACTACTAAAATTTAAATTTGGGGAATTTACATTGGGTTTTGGAGGTAAAAAAACATTAATCAGAGATCCATGTCTTCTCACCACATTCTCCTCATTCTTATCTTTCCAACAGTTCAAATGGCAAGTCAATTGGAGCTATGGTGCAAAAGTTATGGCTCCTGAAAGCTCTGTCATCAATTAGGGTAGAACCATCACCTAAATTATCACCTAAATTGTTGCCTAGATCATTCCTCCCTCCTTGAGAAGAAATGGTCCCAATTATATCAATATTACTCATTAGGTGTGGTAGTTGTATATTAATTTGATTCTCTATGAGCCACTCATATTGGTGGCTAAACTGGCCCCTTTTGACCACCCAATAAAGTAGAATAGAGAATCCTCTTATTGTCTTCATCCAGGTGTCCACAATATGATCCTCCTCCATTAGAGTAAAAATATATGAATTAAGATCTTCAATGTCTAATTGTTCTACTATGATTTAAGTGTCCAACAGAGGTGGATGATATGGTTTGAGGAGCTCCATGTTGAATATTAGATGCAAACTAAGGTAGGCTGGTAGGTTCAACTCAAAAGCATTTTTTCTAACTTTTCTAGTGATGGTGTAGGGACCATATCATAGAGGCCAAATTTTTATATGTGGGAATGCAATTCATTCCTTTTGAAGCCAAAACCAAAAATTGTCACCCATAGTAAAATGGTGTGTAATCCTATATTTGTCATGGCATTACTTATACTTTTGATTCATCTTCTCTAAGATGTCATGAACTTGCTATTAGATGTGTTGCATTTGTTCAATGAAATTTGTTGCTTTTGCTGCATCAAATCTTCCATGAGGTGTGTATTCCATTGTGGAGAATGGAATGGCTATATCAATTTGTGCCATGGGTTAGAACCCGAAGCATACTTGGAATGGACTATGCTTGGTCAAGTTGTGTAGGGCCCGATTGTATCCATATTATATGAAAAATAATCCCCTCATCCCATGTGTGTGGATGTTTGGAGTGATACATCTAAATCATGTGAATAATTAAGTAGTTCACTACCTCTATCTGACCATTAATCTATGGATGGAGGGCTATGGAATTCATCAACTTGGTATTCATCATCTTCCATAGAGTGGACTAGAAGATGCTTAGGAACCTGCTATCTTGATCTAAGATAATGGACTTGGGAAGACCAAAATGGAGACATAAATGAATAAAATATAGTTGAGTAGTTTCTTCAACAGATATATTTTTCTTACAAGCAATCATGATAGCCATTTTTGAAAAATAATCAACTACAACAAAAATACAATCCTTGCCATGTTTTAAAGTGAGCAGACCTAAGAGAAAATCCATTGAGATAGATTCCCAAGGCCTGGTTGGTTTTATCAATGGCATGTACAATCCTTGCTTCTTATTTGTTAGTTTGAATATCATACATGGGGTGAAATATTTGAGATAAATTTTCACATCCTTTCACATATGGGGCTAGTATAAGTGTTTTTGAAGAACTACTAGTGTCTTTTCTACACCTAAGTGTCCAACTATCCTACTAAAATGTGCTTCCCATATCATATTCTATTGATTTATAGCTAGAACATAGATGTGCCCCATATGATAGAGGACATTATCTTGAAAATAAAAATTATAAACATGTTTACCTTTTTGAAGTACCTATTATGTATCAACAAAGGTAGGATCTATTTCATATAGAGCACCCCAAGTGGCAGTCTCATGTCCACATAGGTTAAGAACTATTGTGAGTGCAGTAATTGGTGGGTGGCTTAGACAATATATGGTTGTATTTGAACTCCCATTTTTACGTTTGATTATTAGATGGAATTACTGTAGATATGTGGCCCACTTTTAGTGCCTCTCATTTCATAATTTTCTCTATGTTTAGATGAATTCCAATGGTTTATGGTTAGTGTGGATGACCATCTCTTTCCCCAAGATGTAGTGTTTCCATTTTTTGTAGGCTTGCATAATGACATAGATCTTCTTACCATATGTTAGATATTTCTTGACTATATTAGTGAAATTTTTACTATGATATGTAAAAATATGGCCATGTTGCATGATGATAGCTCCCATGGCATATTTAGATGCATCTATCATCAACTCAAAAGGTTGATGCAAATCTAGAAAGGTAAGAACAGGGGTTGAGTAAAGTCTATTCTTAAAATTCTCAAATTCCCTTTGTTGTATTTCACCCCACTGAAATGTATCTTTAGCTCCGCCTTTAGTCACTTGGGTTAGTTACCAAGTAACATGTGAAAATATAAGAACAAACCTATGATAGAAATTTTCAAGACCTAAGAAGCTATGAATTTTTGTGAGGGTCCTTAGTATAGGCCATTCTTGAATAACCCAAATCTTTTCTAGATCAACATGGACCCCTTCCTTATTAACAACTTACTTGAGGTATTAAATTTTTTTAATCTCGAATGTGCATTTGTAAATATTTTCATACAACTTGTGTTCCAAAAGAGTTTGAAGCACCTTACAAACATGTTACAGATATTCCTCCCATGTTCTACTATAGATGAGTATGTCATCCAAATAGACAACTAAAAATGAGTTGGTGAAGGGTCACAGGATGTCATCCATCATCCTCATGAAGGTTACAAGTGTGTTAGTTAAGCCAAAAGGCATAACCAACCATTCAAAGAGCCCCTCCTTAGATTTTAATTCATTCTTCCAAACATCAATGGGATTGATGGGAATTTGGTGATAGCCAGATTTGAGATCAATTTTGGTGTAAAGCCTCCATGTTCCATATTTCTTTGGTGCTAGGACAATTGGGCTACCACAGGGTGAAGAGCTTAGCCTGATGTAACCCTTTTGGATCAATTCTTGAATCTATCTTTTTATCTCATCATTCTCCAAAACTGATCTGTGATGTAAAGGACTATTAGGCAAAGGTGATCTTGGGATCAAATTGATACAATGTTTTACCTAGAAATGTAGTGGAACTCTTGTGGGTGACTTGAATAAATCATCATATTCTCTTATGATTTGTCCCATCTAATTATATTATTATGTTGATTATGTAGTCAAGATTGTAACATCAGCTTTTTTGGATTTTTGTGGTTTAACCACCATGAGAATGAATTGATTTGTCTTCTCCACCAATCTCTTACATTTCTTGGCATTGATTAAGGAGATAGATGTGGGAGGTGGTACCTCTTGTACCCTGTAGCACTACATTCCAAGAGTGAGGGTGATTCTTCAAGTTCATGATTCATAGATGCCATGTCGATCATACATGAATGACTGACCAAGGAATACATCACAAACATCTAGATTGACCACATCACACAATACTTCATTTTGGAAAGGTTTTATTGCATATGAAAGAATACAATGATGGGTGACATAGAGGTCTCTCCTTGGGCTCAACCATCCAATACTGTATGGCTTTGGGTGAGGCTTCATGGATAGATTTAGAATTTTCACAACATTAGCAGAGATTAAATTATTTTAACTCCCATTATCATGAATGAAATGTAGAGGCTTACCTTTTACCCATAATTTGGAGTGAAACAATCTTTCCTTATCATCTAGCCTTTCCTTATGGGTCTGTGATGAAGCAATGATGGTATCGGGCTCAACATCTACAATCTTGTCTTCATCCTCTTTGACTATAGGTTGTGTACGAAATAGAGTAGTAGATGTCAAGTATTGTGACTCATAAAGCAATGACTTGATGGCTTGACATTATTCTTTGGAGTAAGTTCTAATTTTGTGGTAATCACACCATTTTTCATCCTTCCCCTTCTAGGGTTTCTTATCTTGAAGCTCCTTTTGCTTCCAATTTTGGCCTCGTGTTTGACCTTCCTTGTCACATTTCCATTTTGAAGGCTAACTCTTCATATTATTTCTTCCATCCTCCTACTCAATCTTCACTATGAACTTATATGGCTCATCAAGGGTTTCCAAATTGAAGAGTTCCATTTCCCCCCATATGTATCATTATAGTCCACCATGATATTTGAGAGTCTTATGTTTCTTACTTTCTTGGATGCCTAATCTTGTAGATAGAGAATGAAAAATTTCTATGTAATCTTGAACAAATTGGTCCTTACCTTAGTGAAGTTATTACCACTATATGTATAAATCATCATATACTCCAATGGGATAGTTTCTTCCTTTACCACTTCCACAAAATCATCCTAGGTAGGTTCCACCTCAAGGCCCATGTCATCTGTATTAAACCTCTTTTTGTACACTTCCCACCTATTTTCATGGGTAATGATGCTTTCAAAAGAGAAAAAGTGATCTTTTCTCCATCGATGGATTTATTTAAAAAAAAGTAGGAAGATAATTGATCCAACCAATTTTATACTACATCAGCATTGATTTTTGCTTCAAATTTAAGAATATAAAAATTTACTTAAGCCTTGAAGGGTGTTGGGGAACTGAAAGGATGTTTTATGGATGAGGAGCCAGGAAGTGTAGATTAGGAGCGAGAATTTCCTATCGAGAGTTGTTGGAGAATTTGGGAAAATTATTGTAGCATCTATGCTTTTTTCCATTGAAGGGATTCACTCACAATTTCCTTGAAAATATTAGATGTCTTGGTGTCATCCACCATTTGAATTCGTTTGGAGTGAATAGGTGGATAGTTTGGAAGCTCTGTTGTTTTCCACCCAAGCTTCTTATAGCCTGACCTCATCCTCAAGATCATACACTCTCAAGATAAACTGTTCTGATACCACTAATCCAAAACTTAAATTTTTTAATTGATATATATTTCAAGAATACAAAAATAACATAGTAATAATCAATTCTTTGAGAAGAGATGTTTTATTACTCAATATTTCAATACAACTATATGATTATCTCTGGGAAGAGATATCTCATTTCTATTTTAGGTTACATCTTCATTTATACACATTTTGAAAGTATGATGAGGATGTGGAAGGTCACCAATCTTGAGTGAGATTAAGTGGTTCTACTTCTATGATTTAAAACAATATAGAATTCAAGGAATTACTATTTTTAGAAACTTACTATTTTTAGACTGCACTACTAAAATTAAAATTTGGGGCACTTCCATTAGATTTTTTGGGGTCAAAAACTATCTAGAAAATATCCATGCCATCTCACTATGTTCTCATTCTTATCTTTTCAACATTTCAAATGGTGAGTCTATTGGAGCTACGGTGTAAAAGTTATGGCTCCCATAAATTCCATCATCAAATGGAGTAGAACTGTCACCCGAATTGTTGCCTAGATTAGCTTTAGATTTTGATATTATGCATGATATTTATGGATTAAAAATATGGTAATATATACTCTAAGCATGGAAAACTTAATTTAAATGTAAATATAAGCAACTTAGGATAAGATATGGATAGTCAAATCCTAAGTGTAAATATAAAAAATAAATCACTATAAGACTAAATATGAAAATTCACAACCTAAGTACATGATATGGATAATTAAAACTTAAGTGTGAATAAAATTTACTAATCATATGATAATTGAGAGAAAAAGACCAAAATAAAAACAAAACAAAAAAAAGATAAATAAATAAAATAAATACAAACAAATGAAATAAACAAATACAAACACCAAAATACAAACAAACTATACAAACAAACAATCAAAATTTATAAATGAATAGAACCAATAAAATAAACAAATAGTATAAAAAATTAAAAAACACTAATAAATTAAAATAGACAAAACAAAAATAAAAACAAACATAAAATAATAACAAACAAAATATAATAAAACACCAATAAATTTAAAAAAAAACCAATAAACAAAACAACAAAACACCAAGAAAAAACAAGATACTAACAAATAAATAAAACAACTTAAAAAAAACAACTTGTGAAAAAACAACCACAAAAAAATAATAAACAAAATAAAACAACCAGACATATAAACAAAACACCAAGAAACAAAAATAAATAAACAAAAATGGTACACATAAATAATACAAATAAGACAAAATAAATAGAACAAACAAATATAGATAAATAAAATAAAAAAGTTATAAACAAAGTAAATAAAATAGTCAAAACAACTAAACAATTCAAATCAAAGAAAAGTACAGAAAAAAACTATTCTAAACACACAAAAATAAATAAACTAAGCTAAAAAAATGACAATACACAAACAATGATTAATCATAATGTTAGTGAAAATAGAAAACAAATTGTTTGTACATGTGTAATAAAGGAGTTACTCTTGGTGATAGGGTGACTCCTAAACTAGGAAACAATGACATAGGTAAAATAACACAAGAAAAAAAAGGCACAACGTTAACCTTAAGCTATAGGGAAACAATGATACAAACAAGGACAACACAAACATTGCCCCTAGGTTATATGAAACAACAATACACCACAAAAAAATGGGGGGAATAGAAGAAAAGGAAGGGGTAGCCAAGCTAACTCCAAATGCACTAGGCAAGTAGACATTGCCTACATAGTTTTAGAGACACAAGATCTAATGTAAATTTTAGGTCAAATATAGCTCTCCCAAGATATGGGATAGAATAAAATAGATGATAAGAAAACATGACTGACTTGGATACAAAAATAAGAATGGTCTCTCAAAAAAATGAGTGCATGAAAAAAGAGAGGATGACGTTTCACTATTATAGAAATTTTCACATAAATAAATTACGTAAACATGAGAGTATGGTTTAGGATAAAACAACACTAAAGACAAGAGATTAGTATCCACAAATGAACTAAATTAGTAATTCATAATGTTTACCACATCTAAGGATTGGAATGAGAATGAGATCATAAAATAATGAGATCATTGGAAATTGTTTCTCAAAAAATAACAAGAGCATTCAAATATAAATTGCTCATAAAATGGTGAGAGTGTAAGAGAAACCAAGTGGTCATTAGTGTATCAAAATTGAATACATAATAATCACAACATGAACTCAGAAAATGGTGAGAGCATACAACTTAAGAGCAATATATATGGGTAAAACTAAATGACAAGTGGTTACTTATGATATAATTAGGAGTCCCAAGATCCTTATGGAAAAGAAATGGTTAAAAAATAAAGGAAGGTGTGACTGAGCTAACATGAGATACACCATTTATCCAAGTGTTGCCTTCATAATTAGTGCAGGCTTTAGACCAATGTAGTTCCCCTAGAAATGGGAGGAAAATACCAAGGTGGTATAGAAATGAAACTAAACAAATAAAAAGGCCCATCTTAGAAAATTTTGATGGATTTATATCTTGCATAGAAAATCTAAGCTAATTTTCATAATTTTATTATTTTTATGGTTTTCTAGATCTTTTCAAATGTTTAGGGGCTTCAAAACTGTTTCAAATGTTTTTGGAAATTTATAGGCATCTCAACTCAATCAATAATCCTAAGATATAGATTGGTCTAACTCATAAAATGGTGAGAGCATGGCTTAGGTTTCTCATAAAATAATGAGAGTGTTCAAACCTAAATTGATTGTAAAATGGTGATAGTGTGGCAAAGGGGTGACTGAGCTAGTCTCAATGTGAATAAAGCACTACCTACATATTTCAAATGGACCTCAATTTACTGTAATTCTACCTACATAAAAGGCATTCAATTAAGTACCAGTAAGTTCTAGCTAAAGATAAATGGTAAGGAAAATGGTAATAGTAATGGTAAGGTGATGCAATAATACATGGTAAAGGTGTTATTCCTAACTTTTCCAAAGGTAGTTATAATTAGGAAATAACAGTAATGGGTAAGTGGTACTAATTTACCCATAGATGGTTATAATTAGTAGCATGAGGTGGGAATGTAACATCAAATGAAGGATGTAATTTGTAGGATCACTATCATATTTCTCCCACATATTTCCATTTGAATATGTAACTATGAAATAAATGCTAGAACTAAATCTATCATCAACCATTGAACGTGCCTAAATTAAAAATGAACGGAAACCAAGGTCAAATGTAATAGGTGGGGTTAGGTAAAAATAATTGGATGGAAAAGGGATAAAGGTATGGTAGATTGGTAAGGGGTATATGTTTTTCTAAAATTGTGTCTATTTCAAGTCTAAAGAAAAATAGAGAAGGATAGGGATAAGTGATTAGAATGAACCTAGATTGGTTTAAGTGCCATATCCATATGTTGTGAGCACTCCTCTTTGGCTAGGGAGGACTACCTATATGTAAGAAAATAATACCATAAAAATATTTGTTAGTAGATATATGAGTGGCCTGCCAAACTATGTGCTTGTTCTAGGAAGTGTGAAAATTCCTTAGGGATGATAGTCCACTTTTGAGAAACAAAAGAGTAATAAATAACAAAGAGAGAGTAAAAGAGAGATATGTTACCATTGTTCACAAGTTGAGTGTAATAGAGAGTAATATAGTGCAGGTGGTATATTTATTTTGTATTTTGGAAGTTTTCTAGGCAAGTTTTAGAGAGGTTACTAAAAATCCATACTTGCCAATGTCGGTTAAGTTGTCGAGGTCAGTGAGCAAGTGTAACCAATATCGGTTGGGTGAATAATGTCGATAGGGGTAATAATTTCCTAAGAACTTGTAGAAGGATTTTATAGGTTTGGGAAATGGTTTTGGTCAGGTCTAGAAGGTTAGGGAGAGTTGGAATAAGGGGAAATAAGCAATGAAGCTTTATAACTCCTTCATGGGGGTTCAATTAGGAATGCATAAAAAAATAAATAGTAGATATAAAGGAGATTATAAAGTAACTGCTTAAAGACTTACAAAATAAGTGATGTCCTTAACTAAAGAGGTGATTGAATGATACGTGCTAAATTGATGGCTCCTATAAGGCTTGTTGAACCAATGCCTTTATTAGTGAAAATAATCACGTGCTACTAGTTCTCAAGAGCTTGGTTCCTAGTCTGGATTGACTTCTACAAGGTAATAAAAAGCCAAGATGTGGAAATTTGGATACCAAAAGCTTGTATGTGAATAAAATGAGTTTTTTTATTTATGTTGACTTGAATATTAGTTTGGAGTTTGGCTTAAGTAATTGACATTAGTGATCCCATCGATGTCAACTATGGGTTAACTAATGTTGATGGCATGAGAATAGGTAAAAGGGCTATTTTTAGCCTATTTTCTATTCTTTCTCATGCCAAGTGTGGTATTCATTAGGAAATAGTAGAAATAGGAGGTTAAGAAGGATATAGTTGGTTAGGAATTTATTTTTGGGATAAGAACAAGTCATGGGTAGTTAGGATAAGGGGAATAAGTCTTGAGGAGACTCAGAGGGTAAGCATTAGCCTTAGGATGAGGTGGCTAGGTAAGGTGGCATAAGTGGTTTTTAATTAACTTAATTAAATATTTTAAATTAATTAAATGTGTGAGGGGTAAAAGCATGGGTTAAGAAGGCTAATTATTATTATTGAAAAGGGGCTTAAGGGGGGTTTTGACATAGGGAATTACACACGTGTGTGATATAATTTTAGTGTCTACATTTTCCCTTTTTGGTCTTGTAATTTACACTGACAAGTTTTAAGACAAAAATAAGAGTTAGATGCTCTAGGTATTGGATGAGGTATTCCCCCTCAAAATTGGAACCAATAGAGGAAAAACTAGAATCAGGTGCCAATTTGATAAGAAGTGAATTGGGTGAGTGGATGAGAACATGGTATCATTGCTTGCACATATACTATTATGAGCTATAGTTGAAAAAATCAAGAACATACAAGGTGGAGGAGGACTCAGATAGAAATAACCAAATCATAGTTTGTAAGTGATGGCTAATAAGGTCAAAATAATCAAAGTTGTATCTCCAATGGTCCATGTATGCTAGGTATCCGAGGTAGGAAGTGCCTCTAGAAAACACAAAAGGTTGTAGGTGACAGGACTAGTTTGGTCACCATCCAAAACACTAAATAGACATGCATGTGTACAATAGCCAACTATAACAAGATAACATAAGCAGTCAAGATAAACAATGTAAGGTTGGTTTAAATGGGTGAATGATCAAGGAGATATTTATGATCTCAAGTCAAAATTATCATGGGTAGAGATTTAAGTGATCTCTAAGGGTGGTTGTCATGGTTGGGTAGATATATGTGATCTTTAGGTTGGTTACCATGGTCAGGGAGATATACGTGATCTCTAAGTTACCCCAAATTAGGGGTAGAGTATAAAAGGTTGTGGTTGTTGGTGGAAACTCTAATTCAAGGGTGCCAACATAGTTATGTCATTGATTTTGGTAGGAAATAATGCTGACATCAGTGGCTTAGGTCAAGGATGTCAACATCGGTGGGTAACCAAACCTGATAAAAAGGGGTTTGGTGGTCCACCAAAACTCATTTGCAACATTTGATTGGAGAGAAAAAGAGCTCGAAGTGTTGGTGAGATGGTAGAGCTAGGAGGGGACCCAGTTGGAGGTGCACCACCATAAGTGCCAGCTATTCCATCTTGAAGGAGATGGAGAGATGAGTTAAGATCCCCTTCAAGTTGATTTTGAATTTAAGTTTGTTATTTTTCTAGTTTAAGCTAAATTTGAAGTTTGGGGGGGGAATAATACTATTAGAGGGGTAGGAAATGAGGTGAGGGTAGGTTTAGATAAATTGGGAGGGGTTTGGGGGTAGTTTTTAGATAGGTCATAGGGTTAAAGGTTAGGGATATAAGCCATGAGGCCTAGAGTTGTGATAGGTAGTTGGGCCCATGAAAGAGAGAGAGGAAGTGAGGCCTAGGTTGGAGATGGGAGAGTAAGTTAGATAGTCAGGTGGGTATATGGATAAGCTAACCTCAGAAGACCCCATGTCAATTGAGTGTTTCCTACATATCTTGGTTGAGGGCCTTAGGACAATGTAGTTCTCCTAGAGAGAAGGGGAAAAAATGGTGGTAGGTTATATTAGAAATTATGTGACTTGAGGTGTGTGTGTATAGATGCAGGCTAGGTAGGAGTTGATGCTACAAGATTTCCTACCTATGCTTCTAATATGGATTAGGAGGGATGTAACCCTAGATGAGTGGGAGCACATGATAGCCATAGGTTTAGGGGGAGTGCGATGAAATTATAGAGTTATATAGGATGTGAGTTTGATGATAGCATTGATCAAGAGGTGGGATCACACCACCAACACCTTCCATTTGCTAACTAGAGAGTTGAAAATAACATAGGAGGATGTGTATAGGATTTTATGATTTCCACTCCAAGGTGAGGATCTCTTTTCATGTTCAAGAGAGAAACATGATATTCACATGGTGACATTGTTTGGAGAGCATGTTAGCGAGGTGACCTATCACTCAAAAATCTTTACTATGAGCCACTATACACTATTAATGAGGAGCAACATTAGTTGAACATATTGATGATGATAGGGATTATAGTGTATCAGATGTAGATGGTGGGAGATTTCCTATTGTGTTGATAGGTGTTCTAGCATAGATGGTTGAGTAGTGAATTGTATTCACATGGGGACCAAATTTTATGGCATAGCTATACAAAGATATATGGGGCTTGAGACTATGATGATGATATAGTTTATGTGTTGGGAATTTACTCCATTTTTGGGCATATGAGCATATCATGGTGACATGACCATTGGGGTTACCTACCATGATTGTAGATAGATTTAGGGTTGGTTTCAGATGGTGGAGAGATGGTATGGCCTAGACTTGAGTAGATGGCATAGTACAATATATTGATAATTATAGGCACATGATATAGGAATTGATCCCTATAGATATTATGTGGAGACCCTACTTGACATACCCTGCATTCAGAGGATAGGTAGAGCAACTTGTTGGTATATAAAGAACATTATGTGTCAGAGGGAGATGAGCTAGTGAGCTAGAGATGATACCTATAACACAAGTCAAGAGATAGTTTACCTTGCTATGGGATATACCTCCTACCTTCCCTTGATATAGGAGGGATGATATATAGTCACCTTACCCTTTTCTTAGGAAACAGATGGGTTATATTTTGAGGAGCTACCAACAGGGCTGGGTGTAGTAGATCCTAGATGCATAATGGTGTATCTTGCATGGTGGATAGGTTTACATCCCATGGTTCAGGTCAGGAGGCCATCACTATATTTATAAGGAATGGTGAGAGAAAGATGTACCCATACAATCCTGGGATGTAGAAATCTAGGCATAGGATGTAGTAGTATAGGCCTAAGATGTGATAGTGTAGGCTCGAGATGTAGCTTAGGCACATGTATTGGTTTTATAGGGATAGGTGGTGACATTGTAGGGTTAGGTCAGGGCATTACAGGGCTAGGTTAGGGTATTATAGGGTTAGGTTACTACACTAATAGTAGAGAGGGATAGTTTGAGATCAACAGTTTAGGCTACTCCTCCTCCACCATAGGGACTAGTACATGGACCTTTAGTAGGTGCGATGGAATTACCATAGACTATATCTCTAGTGAGGTATAATACTAACCTTGATGAGATTGATTATTATGAGAGGGACATCAGAGAGTTCCCATAGATATAGAGGTATTCCATGTTTAGAGAGCAGGAGAGATCAGTGACACGTGCCATAAATTCTAGCTCATATAGACATAAATAGATAGAGAGTGGTGATGACACTTCTTCTTCATGACCACATGTATATCCTTGAGGGTTTTGAGTTCTAGATTTTTTTATTTTTATAAATGTTATATACACACTGGCCTATGAGCTGAAGATGAGAGATGTATATTTTGAGGGAGAGATGATATTGTTATGATCTATTGATGTACATTCATGTGGAGATTATATATATATATATATATATATATATATATATATATATATATATATATATATGATATGTGTTATTGTCATTTTGAGATGAATTTATTGTGATAGTGATGATGATGTTGATGTGGATGGTTATATTATGTTAATGTTGAGCATGTTAGTTGAGTTAGACTAGCATTTCCCATATGTGTGATGGTATATGCATAGTTCATTTGTTAGCTTCATCTTAACATTTTTCCATATTTGTGATGGTGTATGATTAAAATGGATAGGCTATTTATGTTATTGTTTATTTGTGGTTTTCATCTCATTAGAGAGATTGACATGTGATTGGGATGGGAAATAAAGAGGTAGAATGCTTGTGTACTAGAAAAGACCATAATCGTAACATAAATAGGCTCAAGAATATGATCCTCTTTTATGCTTTGCATCATTTGACCATTTTGTTTGTTAGAGAAGTGTCATGTTCACCTTGTGTTAAAAGACTATGAGGGGAAAAGGGTAAAATGAGTGAAAGTGTTTGGGTAGTGTAACCTTAGAAGTGGAGATGATATGCCCCTACTGTGGGTGACTCAAGATCTACTATAGGCAAGTCCATGACTTAAAGTTTTTTTTTGTTGTTGTGTAAGATAATCAATGTGGGAAGCCTACAATGAGATTTTATTTTTGTTGAATCCATATGAAGCTGATGAATACGAGATTTTTTTTTAATTTCCATTGATAAAAAAACTTGGCTTAGTCTTCCTTCAAGGGAGTGGTCTAAGAATTTATTTTTGAGTTTAAATAACTATCCTTCAAGGTATCAATCTATTGATAGTATCAAAGAGAAGGTACACAACTATCCTTCAAGGGAGCAATCTACATTGAGAATCATGACCTGATAGATTATAACTTGTCTATATATCCCATTTTTTTTACTTTTAGTCATGGACAAGACTATAGAGGCTTAGGGGTTTTCTACTTTGAGGGAAAAACCATAACACTTAGGTTAACTAAGTGTGTAGGATTAAGGGTTAAGAGGAAGGGAGATGAATGTAATAGGGGTGCTCAAGGGATGAACTCAAGTTAAATATGAGGTGAAGCATCACTTGATTAACAAAATAATGGTCATAGGTGTAAGGCATTTAAAGGCTTGGGTTATAAATTTCCTTTGAGAGAATATAAGCAATAAGTTCCTAAGCCATACTTGTGAGTTATGATGTAGGGTCCAAGCCAATTAGGAGCAAACTTACCCCATTTCATTTTCTCCATGTTCATCACATGTTGATTTTTTTTAAAGATGAGATCTACAATATTGAAATCTCACTCCTTGAGGTTTTTATTGTAAGCATGTTTAATACGCTCTTGATAGATTTGGAGGTGGTTGAGGGCTATGAGACCATGCTCATCAAGTAACTTGAGTTGAGCCAAACATTCTTGGTAAAAGTCATCATTAGTAAGTATGTCTTTTAGAGAAATGTAAAGGGAAGGAATCTAAACCTCAAGAGGTAAAATAGCCTCCATTCCATAGACCAAGGGAAAAAGTGTAGCATCCATAAGGGTTTTAATGCTAATGTAGTAAGCCCATAAATTAAATGGAGTATGTGTACCAATCCTTGCCCGTATCATTGACTACCTTCATGAGAATTTTGGTTAATGTTTTGCTATATACTTTTGCCTGTCCATTTGCTTGTGGATAGTATGATGATGAAAAGCTTAGTTTGATTCCAAAGGTATCACAAAGACTTTAGACAATCTTGTTTTTGAAAGATTTGCCATTATATATTATAATTTTATGTGGGACACTAAAATGATAAATAATGTGATGGTTGATAAAGTCAATAATTATATCAGCCTTAGTGGAGATGAGAGGGATGGTCTCAACCCACTTGGTGAAGTATTCAATGGTAGTAATTATAGAATGGTGACAAAGGGATGAATGAGGATTAATCTCACCAATTAGATCCAAGCCCCATTCGGAGAAGGGCTATAAGTCTTTGGAAAATTGTAATGCATGACTTGGAATGTGAAGGAGGTTAGCATGTTATTTACATTTGATGCAACACTGAACATAGTCATCATAGTCTTGATGGAGTGTTGGCCAATAATAATCGAGTCAAAGGATACACTTGGCAACTACATAACCATTGAAATGTCCACCACAAATCCCATCATGAACTTCCTTAATAGTGAAGGGAGTCTCACTAGTGAGGCGTCTAAGGAGGAGACCATCAAAACCTTGCTTGTAGAGAATCCCCCCTAGTATAGTGTAATGAGCAGCATGTTTTATGAAGGCACATCTCCCATTATTAGAGAGATCAGAAAGGGTAATAGAAAAGGAAAGATAATCCATGAGTTACTTATACCCTAAGTCATGTGGGTTGTATGTTACATTTTTATAAAAAGGATGTTAGTTGATACATAGGATGGTAATGTTAAGTGATGCATGATGACATAGATTTTCAAGGAAGAGGGTAAAGAGGGTTTGTGTGAATCAAGTGAAGCTATTGTGTCAAAAAAATTGTTTATAGATCAAGGAATAGTTTGTAAGAGATAGGATTCAAATAATCCCAATAGAGTATCTATATGATGTTTATAACACTATATAATTTCATTTTTGCATAGGTAGGAACCATTAACCTAATTAACCACTAGCTGAGAATCACTGAAAATGGTTATTGATTTGATACCCAAGAAGATATCCATTTGAATCCCTAAGATCAAAGCCGCATATTTAGCCATACTATTATTACATTCAAAATCTAGTTTAAATGGCAAATACATAGGATCACCATCTAAAGGAATAATAATGACCCCCACCATATTGAAAATTAGACCCGTTAAAGAACATCATCATTTGATAGATCTCATCGATGGAGAGCATTGTGATGGATTCATTAGGGAATTTGAGGTTTAAAGGTTGGTTATCAGGTAAAGGGGTGGTAGGTAATTGGTCAAAAATTGTTTGCCCCTTGATAGATTTTTGTTGAATAAACTCTATGTCAAATTTAGCAAGGAGCATGAGCCATCGAGCTACATGTTGGTTGTGATATAGCTTGGAATGCATGAATTTGAGGGGATCAATATGGGTGACCACTTAAGTTTTGTTATTTAAGAAGTAATGGAAAAGCTTGGAAGTTGAAAAGAATAATGCGAGGCAAAGCTTTTTAGTATGGGTATATCAAGTCTTATAATCAATAAGTGTGTGGCTTATGTAGTAAACTACCTATTCTCAATGGTGATCATCTTGATGTGCAATCATAACATGTAGAGAATGGTCTATTATAGAGATGTAAAGGTATAAAGGCTAATTTTCCTTAGGTAGAATAAGAACTAGTGGGGAATGAGTGCATCAAAAGCTTCTTGGTAATCTATATTTCAATGGAAAGAGACATCTATTTTGAGGAGATGGTGAAAGGGTTGGAAATAATCTGATAACTAGGAGATGAAGTGACAAATTGATTAAAGTTTACTTTGTAGGATGTAGAGTTGTTTGATATTAGTAGGTGGAGGCATCTCTAGTATTTTTTAAACCTTAGCATGTTTGAATTCAATACCATGGAGAGAAAAGATAAAACCTAAGAGCTTATCGAAAAGGACACCAAAAATACATTTCTTTAGGTTTAGTTGAATGTTATATTGTAAGAGAGAAGTAAATATGATTTTGAGAATAGTCAAGTGATCTTAGTGAAGTTTAGACTTTCTAAGTAAGTCATCCATGTAGTCTTCCATAATTTTGTGTAGGAGATCATGGAAGATGTAAGTCATAGTGCATTGATAGGTGGCACCAACATTCTTTAGACCAAAAGGCATGACCTGATAATAGAAAGTTCCCCATGGGGTAATTAAAGTTATCTTGTGTTGATCCTCAAGAGCAACCAGGATTTGATTATATCTTGAGAACCCATCCATAAGTGATAGCATCTCATGGCTAACTTTTAGATCAATAAGTTGGTCGATACTTGGCAATGGGAAGTCATCTTTTGGATAAGTGAGGTTTAGGTCATAATAGTCAATGAAAATGTGGATTCTTTTGGTCACTTTTGTGATATAAACAATATTGGAAACCCATTATGGGTAGTCAATAGGTTAGATAAAGTTAACAAAAAGGAGGCATTGGAGCTCTTCTTTGACAAGGAGAACAATATGAGGATGCATTTTGTGAAGCTTCTACTTAACAAGTTTAGCATCTCAATTGGTGACAATGTTATGGGTGATGATAGAAGGGTCAATGCCAGGCATGTCATTATAAGACCAAGTGAAGGTTGTCTTATGGTTATTAATAAATGTGGCATAATTATCTTTCTCATTGGAATCTAAATATTGGCCAATCTTGAGGATGAGGGGGTTATTGTGAGAGGCAAAATTGATGTCAATGGTTGATTCATTTAACATAGCTTATGTTTCAAACATGATCAATCATTAGATATAGGAATCATCTATACCCATGTATGTGAGAATAGAATTATCATCTTGATATTGGATAGTGTTAATAGTGGGAGAGTCTTCATCAATCATTTCAGGATGAATGAGAGGAAGGGACCTTGTTTCCTTACCCTGGTGATAGGTGAGAGGCCCCAAATAGATGTCATTTATTGAAAAAAAAATTAAGAGGTATAGATACCTCTAATTTGGTAGGTGATGGTGGAGAAGAAGATTGATTTATTTAACATAGCTTACATTTTGGATAGAAGTGATAATTGGATATAAGAATTATCTGCACCCATGTATGTGAGAATAACATCATCATCTTGACATTAGACAATGTTAGTAGTGGGAGATTCTTCATCAATAATTTCAAGATGAATGAGAGGAATGGACCTTATTTCCTTACCTTGGTGATAGGTGAGAGGCTCTAAATAGATGTCATTTATTGAAAAACAAATTTAGAAGGTATATATACCTTCAATTTGGTAGGTGATGGTGGAGAAGAAGGTGGAGAAGGAGAGATTGGATCTTTAATAACTAGTACATGGGAAGTTTTGGTGAGTTTAGTTGGTTCGTCATAACCCACTCCATGCCTCTTTTCAAAATTTTCAATGGTTTTGCTAGTGAGATATTCAATGGGTGTATACACACCCTGTTTGTAACGACCCAAACCAAATCCTTTCAAGGAACACCTGTAAAGATAGGTGTGAGTGAAAATAGGATTTCTCAAGTAAGAGAAGTCATAGGTAAATGGTTTTGGCAAAGAGGATGGATTGCTGATAGTGAGAGCCTGATCAATTCTCCCATATGTGAAATGAGTTTAAAGGTTAGGGGGCCTATAAGGGATGACCATCCTAATACGGAGATCATAATTTAGGTACATATGAATATTTACATACTCTTATGGAGTATGGAACATGTTGAGCATCAAAAAATGATATTATTTAAGTTACAAACATTAAAAAATTTCTTCAGTGAGATCTTTGTTAGGAATTTGTGTTACTAGTATCTGTGTAACTAGGGTAGTGGAGCTTGTGGAAGCTTTAGAAGTATCATGTAGAGAAGATGATGTATTTAATGGAATGATAACATCATTGGGACTATAATTCATGTTTCATGTTTTAAATGGAAGTGGCTCGGTAGGTATAATATGCACTTGCCCATTGTGCTCAAACTTGAGGGCACACATGCCATAACATGTATCCAAGGTCATCCAAGCAATATGTTATAATATAACTCTCCTTATACAAAATATAAGACCTCAAGAATTGTTTAGGAATCTACATAGATATGTAAGATAATAGTGCCCACCATAGTAGGTATGGTATCATTAAAGGAGCGGAGCACTGCATCAATTTGAGACATGAAATTATCAAGAAGAACTAGTTATTTGTAGGCATGGGTGGAAATAATATTAATACTAGTTCCCCCATTGATCTTGACTCTTTTGACATGATTTTGATCAATATATGTGATAATAAAAATGGCAAAATCTTAATCTTCAGGGTGTTGAAGTGGAATTTCTAAATTACTAAAGGAAATCAAGGAGATGGAATTAAGAGAGTTGACCAAAATAGTAAGAGGTTAGGACTCATAAATTTGTACCTCAACCACTTGCAAGGCATTAATCAAAGCTTGATGGTGTTGGGGTGAGTTTTAGATTGACTCATATAAGGACATTTTTACAAGAGTTTGGTGAAGCTATTTCACCATCGAGCTTTGAATAATGTCTGAAGATGTTGGTTTTGAGACACCCAAGATCGAAACATTAGGATTTGGAGGAGGAGTGTCTTTGGAAAAGGGATGAGCCCAAGGAGTAGTAAACTTTTCCTTACCTTTATCCTTTTAATTTTATAACTACATGGCCACATTAATTATGTTGATTTGAAACATAGGTAAAGGAGGTGGCAAAGGGGGTATGACAACATATTTGGGTTTGAATTTAGGTGGAAAAGTATGAGGCATTATGGATGCCAGAGGTGGAATAATAGGAAGGTTAATGGGAGTATCAATAAAGAGAGTGTCAACATCAAAGTGTTACTGAATGACTATTATGAGAGCTTTACAAATATTAGTATCGTGTTGAAGTGAATGATGATATAGACACACTTGTGTATCATTAAACCAAGATGGCTTTAGTCTAAGAGGGCTATAAGGATTAATGGGAGGAAGATTTATTATGAAAGATTAAAAAAAATAATGCAGGAATAATCTCTAAGATCCTACAAGTGGGATAGCACTTGTTGTGGTAATAGGAGTGGACACCTTATTTTGTTTAAGAGTTATAGGGGTGATTTTGTGTGGTGCCTTGTTTGGTGGTAATAGAGTTATATATTTTTCTGACACTTTCTTAGTGTTAAGTATCATGGTTTTAGATGTGAAAGGCCTACTAGGTGGCAAAGGTAATAATGGAGGTAACTTAGCCTTTTTTTTGCTTGGATTGGTGATACTCCAACTAAAGTAGAGGGGTAAGATCTCAAAATTGATGGTAAAGTTTAGGGTTAAAGAGAGAAGGATCAACAAGATCTAGGAAGCTTAACATTTTTCTATAGTTTAGGCTATGAAACTCCAACTTGTGGTTGGAGAGTTAGATCTAATTTCACTTATGGAATAATTAAATTAAAGATGGGATGTATGCCTAAATATATAATCTACATTAATGTGGTAGATGCCTATGAGGGTGAGAGTTCTGACATAAATGGATGAGCTTCTAGTGATTTTGGTGAAGAATTTTTGGCTTTGTCAAAGACCTTGGGGTAAAGGGTAGTGAGAGGCTTAGTGGTAAAGGTTGAAACTCATTGTGTAGGATGAGGATTTTTAAGTCAGTCCCAAAATGCCATGTGACCTAGCTTCATGGAGTCAAGAATTCTAGACTTTTCACCAATCGTGAGAAGGGTTTAGATGAAGTTAATGTAGGCCTTATTTTTGCTTATTTAGAAGGCTAAGGTGATTGAGAAAGATGGAAATTATTAGTCTCTTCGACCTCAGGCTAAAGATGAGAAAGAGCCACAATAGGCTCTTCTCAATAGAGACATGAGAAGAGGCATGGTCTTCCATGGGTGGAGGAGAGGTAGGTGAAGAGGGTTCCTTGAGGGGGTAGAACATAGGTATAATTTCTTCCTCAAAATGTGGGTGAGGAATATGTAAAGTATGATCCTCCATGCATAAAATAAGTGGTAAAAGTGGTAGAATTGTAGTAGGCGCAATAGGTCTCTTGTCTAATGTAGGAGTAGATAACACTAACTCTTCTAGGTGCAAAGGTGGAGTGGATGGGGTATTACTCTATATCAATGAAGGAGAGGTAGGTGAGAGGTTTCCTCAAGAGGGTATAACATAATAATGAAGTTCCCCTCAAAATGTGGTTGTAAAATGGGTAAGGCATGGTATTTAAGTGGTAAGAGGATAGGTAACATTGGTGCAAAAGGAACTAGAAATATAGGCTCCTTTAATGGCAAAATGAGTAGTAAAGGAGGCTCTTCCTTATGCAGGAGTGGAAAGGGTGAAATAGGATCTTCTACTTGAGAAGGAAGAATAGGCAAAATAAATGCCACTGACTGTGGGGGAGGAATCGATAAAATGGGTGCCTCCTGTTATGGGAGAGGTTAAACTAGGGGTAAAGGAAAGACCATATTAACCACATGGATATTATGATCACATGAGTTAGTCATGGTCTGAATAATATTTTGATTGGGTGAATGTTTATGAAAAGGCTATTTAAACACATCCATATTTTGATTAGTAGGTACATTAGGATTATCCAAGATGAGATCAGCCCTATCAAACATGTCTTGAATAATGTTCTTGAATGTTTTATAGTTATTAGAATTGTGGCCTTTATCTTGATGGTAGCTACAAAACTCATCCTTCTTGTACCAAGTTGGAATAGGATGGGAGGGGTCAAACTATATATGAGGTTTGATTTGAGGAAGGGTTATGATACCTTGTTGTAATAGTTTTTCCAAAATAGAAGTGTATGAATCCCCAATCAGTTTGTATTATCTTTGTTCATACCATTATTGGAATTACTTAGTCAGATTTTGAGAAGTCAAGGAATTAGGTTGGTTTTTGGTTGTGGAAGAAGTTGATCTAAAAACCACCATGTTGGTGGAGCCTTTATATTTTTGGTTAGAAGGAGAAGTTTTAGAAGAAGAGTCATTCGATTTGGAATTGGCATTCTTACTACACAATTTGACTTTGCCTTCATCTATAGCCTAATTCTTGAATTTTCATGCCATTGTAAAGGCCTCATCAAATGTGCAAAAAGTTTGTACTCAGAGTGTGGATGAAATATGCTTAGCACATGCCCTCGAGAAGATATCAATAAGCATAGGCTGGGGTAAGGAGAAGGAGAGTTTATTGATCAAGCCTCTCCAGTGAGTGACAAAATCTGTGATAGACTCATCATCAAATTGTCTAATATAATAAAGGTGTGTAATAGAAACCTTTTTAAAAATGTTAATAGAGAAATGGTCTAGGAATATTTATGCGAGTTTGGTAAATGAGAAAAGGGAGTGCTGAGTTATAGAGCTAAACCAATCTAGGGAAGCACTCGAAAGAGACATAGGGAAAGTGTGAAGTAATAATGCATCATCATGCCCTATTAAATAACAAGCATGTCTAAATATTCAAAAATGTGATTATGGGTCCTCTTTACTCTAGAAATGAGTAAATTTGGGGAGTTCCCATTAGCTTGGATAAGGTAGAATAGGCATAGAAGGATGGATGGGTTCATTGCATATATGATCATAAGATAACACATTCTTTGAACCTGAAATGAATGTCTCTAGATTAGACATCTTGTCCATCAACATCTTTTATGAGGTTTGGAAGGAGATTGGTTTGGGAGATACCCCCTAAGTTATAGGGAACTTGATAGGAAGTATATGGAATGTATGACATAGCTTATTTAGGCTCTATTGGCACAACATAAGGATAATGAGTCATAGGCTAGGGGTGAAAAGAAAAGGGGCTTGTCCCATTAGGTTAGAGACTATGCTTTAGTTGGATGTTGCTATTATAGGTCGGGTTATTGTCATGGTTACACTAAGTGAAGGGTGAGTCATAACATAGGTAATTATAGGTGTGGGAGTAGATGTAATAAGTACCACTAAATTTTGAAATGGGGTGAGACTTGACTAAAATACTTGTGGTTGTGAAGTAGGGAAGTCATGCCAGGGTTTAGGTGGGATTGGGCAATTGGTGATGCTAAAATTTAGAAATTATTTATGGTTGGGTTACTTGTCAAAGTGGTGGTTTGAGTAACCATGGGGAAAATAGTGGAGACAGCTAAAACTGAAGTTGTCTCCATTAGAGAGGTTGGTATATCATATAGTGGGTCACCCAAAGAGTTGTAGGTTTGGCTCATGACATGGTAATTCTGAAGGGCTACCACATTGTGATGAAGAAATTTAGAAATATATTGATCTCCTTTAGGAATAATGGGAATTTGGTTGGGGTTAGGAGTATAATCTATATCTGAAGTATACTCCATGATGGAATTAAAAATAAGAGGGGAAGGTGTATGTGGTTGCCAACTTGTGTAATCAACAAGAAATTTGGCTTGGGCTCACATTAATACCATGCAAGAAGAAGTATAAATAGTCTTAATACTCTGTATTAGTCACAAAATAAGGAAAAACTAGGTTCAAGTGTAGGTAAGTAGATTATTTTATCTTGTTGATTTGAGAAAAATAAAATTACACAATCATCAATGTTAGTCTCTTGACCAATGTCGATAGTTAAAGTTTATCGATGTTGGTGGAATTAATCAATGTCGATAGGCTAAAGTCTATTGATGTCGATGGAATTAACTGATGTCAATCACTATGATATCTTAGGAGATGGAAAATCAACATTTTAGAAACCTAGAGGTAGAATATAGGTAAAACAGAGGAAGCAAGAGGTCTATGTAATAAGAAAGAACACTCAAAAATTATAATATAATAGGTTATACAACTTGAGTATTATAAATAGTGTTGATTTTATGAATAAATGGAAAAACATCCTTACTAACTCCAAAATATAGAAGGCAATAGAAAAGTAGAAAAGAACATACAACCACTAATTATTAACTCATAGAGATTAATTTTAGTCTCATGTTGGCTTATGCCTTAATCAGATAGTGAGAAGAGAATTTGGTTAATAAAGGTAATAGAAAGAAATCTAGAGCTAGTTTCAAGTTAGTTTTAGTGCTGAAGAGGAAATCTATGTTAGACCAGGTATGTATCATGTTATAGGAGCTTGATCCCTGCATTTCATAGACCTAAAGGCAAGCCAAGCCACTTAGCCAAAATATACCTTCTGCCTAGAGTTTATACTCTGCTAGAGAATGGAGTGGGTTCTACCCTTGGTGGTGAAACCCAATTAGGATAGTTGGGTAAGGTAAGGTGATCCACTAGATGATGAAATCCTGATGGGCCTTGTCTTAGGTGAGTTTATATGTTTGTTTTTTTTAGTGTAATTTGTTTGTGCAACATAGGTGTACTACAATTTATTCATAATGCTTGTAATTAACGAGGTGAGCTAATATGCAATAAGTAAACAATGAAGTGTAGTAAGTTTTAAACCCAAGTCTAAAATGTTTAGATTTGAATGAAAACAAGGATGAAATAGGATTAGATAATGAAATTCATTAGCCTAATGTGCATGCAAGAAATAAATAAATAATATATTCTTTTAACTTGTAAGAAAAATGATAAATTGATTTTAGAGGAAAAGAGAAAAGAAGAGTGGTAAGGAAGATGAAATTTCAATTTATTGCTCTTAAATAGAAAATAAAATGTTGAATATTTAAATTTGAGGGAGAAAATAAAAAGAAAGTGAAAGAAATGAAAATTTCACTATAATTCACCTATATGAATGCTTAAAATAAGTAATGAACCCAAGGAAAACTCTAGGGTCCCACCAGGCATGCCAGAAATGTTTTGCTAAAATTGTGTCAATTTCAAGTCTAAATAAAAATAGAGAAAGATAGGGATAAGTGATTAGAATGAGCCTATATTGGTTTTCACACTATATCTAGACATTGTGAGCACTCCTTTTTGGCTGGGGAGGACTATCTATAGGTAAGAAAACACTACCACAAAAATATTTGTTAGTAGATATATGAGTGGGATGACAAGCTACGTGCTTGTTCTAGGAAGTTTTAAACTTCATTAAGGATGGCAGTACAATTTTGAGACATAAAAGAGTAATAAATAACAAAGAGAGAGTAAAAGAGATTAAAAGAGAGATATGTTACCATTTTTCAAAACCTGAGTGTAGTAGAGAGTAACAGAGTGCAAGTGGTATATTCAGTTTATATTTTGGAAGTTGTTTAGGTAGGTTTTAGAGAGGTTACTAAAAATTTATAGTTATTAATGTTGGTTAGGATACCAAGGTTGGTGATCAATTATAACCAATATCGACTGGGTGACCGATGTCAATAGAGGCAATCATTTCCTAGAAACTTATAGAAAGCTTTTCTGGGTCTAGGAAATGGTTTTGGTTAGGTCTAGAAGGTTGGGGAGAGTTAGAACAAGGAGAAATAAGTGGGGAAGCTTTATAACTCCTTCGTGGGGGTTTAGTCAAGAATGCATAAAATAATAAACAATAGATATAAAGTGATTATAAAGTAACTACTTAAAGATTTACAAAATAAGTGATGTACTTAGCTGAAGAGGTGATTGAATGATAAGTGCTGAATGGATAGATCCTATAAGGCTTGCCAAACCAATGCCTTAAATAGAGAAAACAAACATGTACTACTGGTTCTTAAGAGTTTGGTTCCTAGTCTAGATTGACTTTTGCAAGGTAATAGTAAGCCAAGATGTGGAAATTTGGATGCTAAAATATTGTATACAAATAAAATGAGTTTTTTTAAATTTTTGTTGACCTGAACATTAGTTTGGAGTTTGGCTTAAGTAACCAATGTCAATGATCCCATTGATGTTGGCCATGGGTTGTTCGACATCAGTGGCATGATGATAGGTAAAAGGGTTATTTTTAGCCTATTTTTTATTCTTTCTCATGCTAAGTGTGGTATCTCTTATGAAATAGTAGAAATGAGAGTTTAAGAAGGATGTAGTTGGTTAGGAAATTATTTTTAGGGTAAGACCAAGTCATGGGTAGTTAGGATAATGGAACTAAGTCTTGAGGTGACTCAGAGGGTAATAATTATTCTTAGGATGAGGTGGCTAGGTAAGGTTGCATAAGTGATTTTTAATTAACTTAATTAAATATTTTAAATTAATTAAATGTGTGAGGGGTAAAAGCATGGGTTAGGAAGGCTAATTATTATTATTGAAAATGGGCTCAAGGGGGGTTTTGACATAGGGAGTTACACACGTGTGTGACATAATTTTAGTGTCTACAATATAATATAAATAATAGGTATAATGCAACATAACTTAGATAATATTTATAGACAATAATCTGATTCCCTCAAGAATAAAAACATTTTAGGTGTATTATGTTCATTGGCTCATCAAGTTAATATCCCTTTGGTGTAGTGAGCCTATATGATCTTGAACCATAGTTGGCAATAACTATATAAGGCCCTAACCAATTCAGTTGGAACTTTCCTTTTTTCTTGGTTTTAGCTTTTACATTTTTTTAATTCTCTTTTAACACCAAGTTACCAAGCTAAAATTCATGTTTCTTAATGCACTTATTATATTAGTCCTTTATTCATTTCTAATAATCCTAAAGATTATTCAAGGTGGCCTAGCATTTTCCATCAAGTAGGTCTATTTATTGTAAGCAAGCTTCTTTATAGTCTTCATCACTGATGCTACACACCAATGAAATTTAGAGAGAAGGAAAATTGACCTCAACAAGAAGAATGGATTCAGTTCCATAAATAAGTGAATAGGGCATAGTTCTTATTGGAGTATGAAATGTGGTATTGTACACCTAGATGGAATTAAATATCTGCATGTGCCAATTATGACCAATTGCATTGACAATCTTCTTTAGAATGTTAATAATAGTTTTATTATAAACATCACCTTGGTCATTGCCTTATAGATAATAAGTGGTAGAGAAATGTTGTTTAATGTGGTATTGATAACAATTTTCTTTCACATTTTTGTTCTTGAATGATCCTCCATTATCAGATATAATTTTAGAGGGGATGCCATACCAGTAGATGAGATAGTTGAATATGAACTTATATATTTGCTTACTAGTGATGTAAGAGGAATGGCTTCTACCCACTTAGTGAAATACTTGGTAGTATTTAAGACATGTTTATGGCCATTTGAAGATGTAGGATTAATATTCCTGATGACATCAAGTCCCCAAATGAGAATGACCATGGTGTTTATAGTGGTTTGAGCATATTAGCTAAAGCATAAATCAAATTGTCATGCTTCTGACACTTGACATACCTCTTCACATATGTAACTACATCTTATTCCATTATTGGCTAGTAATAACTAGTACACAATACATTTTTGGCTAAGATTGCCCCAGTGGTGTGGGTTCCACACACTCTTTTATGGACTTCCCAAAATGCTAATATAAATTCTATCAAAGGTAAAAAATGAAAGAGAGTTCCATCATAACTTATACAATATAAGGTCGATCTAAGTAGGGTATAATGAGAGGCTTTGTGGGTGAAGGCTTTTTATTTTTAATGTGATAAATTAGGAGGCATGATTTGGTCTTGAATATAGGCATATATGTCAGAGTACCAGGGAGATGTGGGACCAATAATGTCACAAACCATCTCAATAGTTGGTTGTTCATGTGCCAATGCTAAGATATGTTCAATAAGAAATTGATAATCCCTTGATCTATCTGTGATTTAGATCATGGAACCAATAGTGGCCATAACATCAACTATTTTGTTATTAGCCTGAGGTATTCTTTAAAATTAGATGTTGGTAATCTGATGCTTGAGAGTCTTAGCCATATATTTATAGGGTACCAACTTCTCATCCTTAGTCTAATATCAGTCCATGACTTGATTGATGATTAACTAAGATTCACCATACACCAGTAAATGTTGAATGTCTCACTGTACTATTTGACTAAGCCCTGTAATGAATGATTCATACTCATCCATGTTATTGGTACATGTAAATCTAATTCAAAATCACTTGGGAATGAGATTCCTTTATGGCATAACAAAAAATATTTCAAACCCTAATCCATGAGTTTTGAATGATCCATCAAAGTACTTATTCCACTATTTAGCCTTAGGAGGTACATCCACTTCTTTTGTGGTCATAATGGCCTCATCTATAAATATAAATGTAAGAGGTTGAGTATCTTGAAGAGGAGATTCTACAATTTGATCCATGAGTACTTATAGATATATCTAAAATTAGTATAGATTATGATATCTTCTAGTTTCTTTTGCACTGGCACAATGTTTGAAATCCACTCTGAATAGTCGATTGGATTGATGCATTTTACATCTAATATTTTTCAACTCTTTCCTGAATAGCACAACAATATGAGGATGCATATTATATAACTTTTAATTAATGATATTGGCATAAAGATGTACAACAAGATGGTGTATAACTAAGGTTGGGTCCAAACCTAGCATGCTAAAAAAGGCCCATTCAAATATGTCAATAAATTCCCTTAAAAGGGTTGTAAAAAATTCACATTCCTCCTTAGTGAGGGATGCACCTAATTTAATCCACTTTGGGTCTTCTATAGTCTTAATGTTCACCTCCGAGGTGTCTTCTATAATAAGTGTAGAACCATCATCTAAAATAGTTGGAAAGGAGTTAAAATGATTGGCAATGGTAAAGTTATCCTGATAAACTAGCTCATCTAATTCTCCTAAGAAAAATGAATCAAAGTATACTAATCCTAGCATTGGCCATGATATAAATAACCTAGGGAATTCTTTAAAAATCTATGAAAGATCTTGCTATGCCTTAATGCTGATATTTGATCCATAAATAGGTTGTGGGATATAGGTCTCTTGTGCTTCATATTAAAAGGGGTGAATATCCCCATCTAATGGTACTGGAAACTAGTTTTCACCAAGATACTTGCCTTTCTCTTTACTTTTTCCATGGTCATAAAGTGCTTCAAAGATGTTTTAAATTTCATACCTCAATGTTTGATTTTATTTTTGTTTGGTTAGGGAAGTTCACCCTATCTATGGAGTAGGCAACAAGATCCAATCTAATAGAAAATCCTTGCTTGTGGTCTCCAAGAGGAATTTGACTCCTCAATACCATAAATTTATATATGGCATCATCATTTTCAAACTCATCTAATGGCATTTTTTACTCTTACTAGTCCCAATCTATCAATTTTTATGGTAAAGGGTTAAATGTGAAGGTTGATGAATAAGGTTAATGATGTGAATGACATGAATTTTAAATAAAATTTTAGTGATCAACTCATCATAGATGTTATAATTAGACCTTTTGTCACTTTTAGCATCATCTTCACTAATCATTGGTGTTGGAACATGAATAAGGTATGTGGGGTCACCCCAGGTAGTTTAAATCTAATACCATGGGTTCCCTTATACTTGGTCATTGAGATTGGTTCAATAATGCTTTGTTAATATATCCCCAGGCCTCTGCCTTTATAATCTAGTTGATCCATAATCTAGTTAGGAATAGAATACTTTGCACTTTTATAGTAGTCTACTAACTCATCAGTGTATAACCATGAATCATCTTTAATAAGGGGTCCTATTCAAGGCCAGAGGCTAGTTTGAAACTAATGGGCTTGCTTAATTGAGATTTTCCTTTAGATTCCCACTCTATGTGAGTAGTTTTGGCCTTAGGTCTCTCATAGGCTTTTGTATTTTTAGGCAATTTGTCAATATGGAATGCACTATGGGTACTATATTCTTAGAGACGTTTGTTAGTTATATAGAAATGGTTAGAAATGTCTAGTGGAGGCATGGCTAATGTAGAGGCTAAACTATTTGGGTCAATGTAATTAGATTTTGGGTCTAATTCAATGGATTTTCCCTTTTCATCTCTTTTTCCATCTGATTTGGGTATATGATTAATATCAAATTGATAATTATAGATTTTATAGTCAACCTCAAAGTGTTTACAATACTGATATGGTTAAAGATCAACTAATATAGTCATTTCCATTCTTGAATGTGAAAATTTTATACATTGATGCAATTTATAAGGTATATCCATAATTTCATAGATTTAGGGTTAGCCTAATAATAAATTGTAAGATATTTCTAGGTCCAACACATGGAATAACGTGTCATGGATCAAAGGTCCAATTACTACTGGAAAACTAATAGTGCCTTGATATTCCCATTATTCATTGTCATATGCATTAATAACGATGGTATCCAGATGAAAGTTGGTTGCTTTATACACAAGATGTTTGACCAAATTCAAAGACTCAATGTTGAGGCCTAAAACATTCTCTATAAAGACATGTTTAAATATATGTTTCATTATACTAATCTCAATGTAAAACATGTTATTATGCAAAGGGCTTAGACAAGACATATCACTTTGGTCAAAGGTGAGACATTGGTTAGGGGAAATGTGTCCTATCATGTCTTGGAATTTATCTAGAGTGATGTCAACTGGCATGAGAGATTAGTTCAAATATTCATTTAGGATGTATTTTTGGATGATAGATGTACACAAAAAATTGATGATGGATATTGCACAGGTGTATTCTTCAATTATTCCATAATATAATATGTCTTCCCCTAAATTTTATCAGTTAATTTATTTTTTATAGGCATAGAAGGCTGATTAGGATCATTTTTAGTATTTGGTTGTGGTCCTTTGATAGTGATGCTAACTCTTCAAGTTGTGATAACACAATCTTGATCTAAAACTTAGATTTGGTAGTTAGCTAGGTAGGTAATAAGGCTTGTAATGTTGATTCTTGGATGGTATGTGTATATGCTTAATATTTTCAAATTTTATCAATTACTTATGATTTTTCTCTTACAAGAGCCTATAAGGTCTCAATCTCTCTAAGTGCATGCCTTAAAGGTTGTACTAGGAAAGGGGTGGGAAAAACATTGGTACTTTACAGTATTGTTGTCTATACACTACCACTTAATATATACATAACTATATCCTAAAAACACTCCCCCAAGATTTTCCTCCTCTTTTTCACCCTCCTCTAGTCATTTTCCACTTTCATTATCCCCTTCCTAAGCCTAAAACCCTTTTTAATGGTTTACGTTACACTGTCAGCCCCACTAACCTTGTACTCTAATTGATAAAATTTATTTAGGGTCTAGGTCATCCTCTAATTGATATATACCAAGACCTAATTTTTTTTTGTCAATAATGATACAGAGTCGAAGGGGCTAAATCTATCAGCTAAACTTATAGAAAGGTTTAGGGTTAGATTTAGATATATATACACATCCATTTTTACCATTTAGAGAAAAGATAAAATGAAGAATATATATTATGCAGCTATTTATCCACCATTCTAATTGAAGAGAATAGATTAGGGTTTTAATACTTTCTTTGGAGATACAGATCTTGTCTTGTGGAAAATTATTTTGGATACATATAAAAGTTATGTAGCCTAGAGCTGACTTATTTTTGTTATCCTTATATACCACAACAACCTCTTGTGAAGCACCTTGGCCAAGGGAGAGATTGAGGATCAGTGAGTTCATCTTCAAAAGTAAGTATTCATAACTTTTTTTCTCCTTTATAAGATTAGATAGATTTACATTTTTACTTCTCTCACATGCATTAGGGTTTTACCTATACATAGATTAATTAGGATTATCCTATGCATGTTTAATTTTTATGTTTATTATCCACACTTTGTGCCATAAGCTTTAGTGAGCACTATATTAAATTTTACTTTACTTGTCATTTACTTAGTGAATATGAAAATGTAGGACCTAGTGAGGGTTATTGCATGGTATTTCTTAATTAGAGGCTTTAGAACCCTCCCTAGTGATTTTATTATGATAAGAGATCCCTTGATTAGGTCTAGAAGATCCATCTTGGTCATGACCCTAAATATCTAATGCATCAACAATCAAAAGTATAAGTAGAATTTATCTTCTCCAAGATAAGATTGATTAATACATTAGTTGCATTTCCCTTTGTATACATTCTGGTGAACTCGATGTGAATCATACCCTTGTAGGTTTTCTTTCATGCCATCATTTTTTCATCATATTATATTTTCTATATTTTTAGTACTATATCAAATCAATTAATATAATTTTAACTTTATGTGTGTAGGTTTAACACATAGTCCCTTCAAAATGACTTTGTTATGCCTTTTCCAAATATAGGCTATGAGATCAAACAGTTCATCACATTATTATTCTTCAGTTCCAAATTTGCATTCATAGTCAAACTAGTCGACTCTATTTGATATTATCTTTTATCAACATACACATCTATAAACATAGTCAAACTAGTCAAATCTATTTGCCATTTATTCTTTAACATACATGGTTTTGTAAACTTAGTCAAACCAATTGACTCAATTAGTATAACTCAATTAGTAAAATTTTGAAATAACATTTGAACATCAAAACATAAAAATTTGTAATCTAAAACATCTTCAAGCCCATCAAGGTTCATTCCTTTCTCTTTCTATAATTTTAATTCTTCTTTAATTACTATTTTTACCAAGTTTGTAGTCTATAAAATTGCATCCCTACAACAATCTGGGTTGACTTGTTTGACATAATTCCAAGTCTATCTTCCATATAGATGTAGTTGACCTATTTGACTATGTTATTATAGATATTGCTTTTGCAGTACAATAGATACCCAATTGACTCTATTCTATATTATTTGCATATAATGTTATCTGAGCCAACTCTATACTATTTTTAATAAAGGAATTAACGTCTATTTACTAGTAATTAATTCACCTTTCATTTTCAATTTTTTGCATGATTAGAGTAACTCACATAGATTTAATAGGTGGCTTCTAAAATTACTATTTTAGTTACACTATTTTTCTCTTTGGAACACACTTTCAAATCAATTCATTAAAAAATCATAAAAAAACTATCTTCCCAAGGCCTACCTACTTGGATTTCATCACCAAGGGGGAAGTTGACTTGGTTTTTTAGTTAAGTATAAACATGTGGTTGATGGTATATATTGGGAAAGCACCCAACACCCTTATCACTATAGGATTGTGAAGCAAGGGGGTAGGCCCCAATACCAATCCAATATCATCACCAATATAGATCCCTTTTAGCTTAAACATCCTGAAACTAACCTTAGATTACTTTTTAGTTCCTTATTTCAGCCAACTTCCTAATCACATTAAAATTAAACTTTATTATAACTTAATAACACTTAGGATGACCAATTAGTTAGCATTTAATTTTTAATTATTGCTTACTCTTTGATCATTGTATGTTTTATTAAAAAATTATATTGGTTAGCATTAGAGAAAGGTTTTTTTGTGTGTTCCAATTAGATCAACCATATTGACTCAATTAATTGTGTGCTTACTTTCATTTTTTTTCAAAATTATCTTATATTTTAGAATACTATCATTCTAGTTAATATAGTCTTTTATAGTCTATTTATCCTTCCTATTTTTAGTACACAATCAACTTGTCCAATTATGTATCCTTATATTCTTGTTTAGCCTTCCTACTTGTAATACATAGTTGACGTACATGATTGTGTATCTTTATCTTCTTATTTTATTCCTTATATTATAGAACATAGTTGACCTGTTCAAATTTGTATCCTTATTTTTGATATTGTCTTTGCATCCCACCTTTAGCCTATTTTCCTCATCATGAAATTCTTGTTTGAAGATAACACAAAGTTAAATCCAACATAAATGATGAGATTTACCAATCCCAATAGGTTACCCTAAAATAGATTGTGGCTTCCACTTTAGATGAAAGAAATGTGTTTGTGGCCACTCAAACTACCAATTATGGGACTCCTCATTTATCATTAGTTCACAATCCTCTTTTCTCCTTAGAAGATCAAATAGAATTAGAGTACACACTTTAAATTCTCTTTTTCATTAATGAGTTTCATTAACATCAAGAAAAATACCCTTCAACTATTTATAATATCATGATAAGTTTTCAAGTAGAATAACCCCATTCACCCTCTTCTACATTATCTCATGGATTTGGGGGTTACACCTTCTTTGATTCTCAACCTCTCCCTTCTATTTTGACTCTTGATAGTATTATCTCTTCAACCTCCATGCCAAGTGTCTCCATTAACATGGTAGGTTCTACTTATAGTGGGCCTTTTTCAAGGCTTCTCTTCTTCAATCAATCCACTAGTGCATCAATTTCCAGTAAAATTAATCATGCTACTAGTGCTTCCTTTTCTTCTAATGCCAATCCTTCTAATAGTGCATCCTTTTATAAACATGTTAATCATGCTACTAGTGCTTCCTTTTCTAGCAATTATTCTCATGCCACTAGTTCCATGCATGTCATTTCTCATAGTATAACCCAATCCACTCATACCAATGTTAATGCTTCAAATTTCATGTAAACTAGTCAAAATACCACTCAAACCCATTAATTATTATTAAAAACTCTTAATAAAATGAATTCCTTTCAAAATAATAATGCTAATCAAATGATGCAAATGTAGAATCATATTATTCACCTTCAAAATTAACCTCAATAGGTTCCATGGGTAACACAAAATCAAAATTCCCCTCACCCCCCATAGGTATTTCCATGGCAATCACATTCCTAAACCTGTTATTAAAAAAATGATGAAGCATATTCCAAATAGACCTCTTATACCTCCATTTTAAAATATCAACATAGGAGGTATCACACCTACCATTAGTTATAATGTGTCAAATGATCCTACCTTACATTTAAAAACATTTGGTAATCTCTATAAATATTGGGTCAAATTAAAAACTTTTTATTTTACAAGGGTATTAGTGAAAACACTCTTTGAAGATGAATTATATTGGTAAAATCAACTCAAATCCCATTCTATCACTAGTTTGGAAGATCTAGTGAACTCCCTAGTATAAGAGTTTAAAACTAGTGATCTCCCTGAGAATACCTTAGCTCACTTTATCAATTGTAAGTAACCTCAAAATAAATCAACATAATCTTTCATCAAATTATGGAAGACCTTATCTAATAAGTGTGAGTATAACATGGTGAATTATAACCTCTTTCATTTATTTGCTAATGCTATTTATCCCAAGTTACAATATTGGGTTAAGAATCTCTCTCCAATAACTTTGGATAAAGTTCTTGACCAAGACAAATGCCAAGATTTTATCATACACTAATATTAACCATCCCAACCTCCCATGGTAACTCACATGCTCATTAAAAATAAAAATCATCATACCACCAATGATGGTGTCATTGATTCTTATGATACCATTCACAATATTCAAGCCATCACTCCTAACAATGTTGTGGAGCATGTTACCCCTATAAACAACACCCCTAATCCTCAATTTGATCAAACAAACAACATTAATGTTCATAAGCCTCATTGAGATTCAAAATAATCTACAAAGGCCTCTACCATGAGAGTTTGAACCTAATCATCCTATGAAACCATGGTATGATCCAAACAAGTGTTGTTGGTTTCATGCAAGTTAGTGTAACTCTTAAGAGACTTATAGATAATTACATAATTTATCTATTTATTTTCTTCTTTAACCAAACTTTGATCACAATTCACTCATTCACACAATACAAAAAGCCTATGACATATCCTTTAAAGCTCATGAAACACAAATACAAATCAATCTTTGAACTAGGCTAATACTCATCTTGCCATATATAAAGATACTCTTCCTAATCATCAAGATAACTATGAAAATCCTACTCCTTCCACCAATAATTTTGAAAATATTATTATCAAAACTCCCAAAGAGAATGTGGTAAATATGAATAATATGTGAAGGGTAGTTAATTTCATTGATTCTAATCCTACACACATGCACCAAACCTCCCAAACTTTTCATGTAATTAAAGATTCTTCCCCATCTCATTTAATAGAGTTGGGTCAAGAGGAATTTATCTCTTTCCAAGAACCACTTCCAATGCTTCAATTAGATAATATCTCTCATACTATTTTTACAACTACCCCAATATATACACCCATCGACAACACTACTCAACCTTATAATAGCATTTATTCAAATCAATCATAAGAAATGCCTAAATATACTATCCCATCATCAAAATATAATCAACTCATTTGTCCTCAAACTAAATTAAACATGTCTTATAAACACAAGTTTGAATGCACTTCCAATCCTCCTTCCTAGGATCTCCTCCAATATTACACACCTTTATCTAGTATTCCCCCCATGGGTTATGATGAATGGGACCCTATCATGAAACTTACTAGTCTTTCATCTCAAATATATTTTCTTTAACTCATTCAATCTTCCCCTCATCATCAAACTTACTAATGAAACTATTATTTGAAATGAACATCCATAATCCTCCCCTAGTAGGATGTGAATCTACCTTATCTAGGTCTAAATTTAGTATATTATGATAATGCAGAGAGATGTATATCAATGTTGATGAAATAATAAACACTTCTCTTTCCCTAAAATTTCCTAGTGTTTCCATGATCCCTAATGAGATTTTACTTCATGCAGATGATCCTCCATTATTTATAAGCATTAAAATTAGTGATATCTAAGTAAAGTGTGATTTGATTGATGAGGGTTTAGGTACTTGTGTCACCTCCCTCAACTTCATTAAAAATCTTAGATATTTTGAGTGTAATCTTAAGTACACAAAAATACATGTAAAGGTTATGATAGAAGGAAAATGCCTCCTTTAAGTTGCATTTGGATTCCTATTAACATACCTCTTGTCATTGTTAAAGTAAAGTTTATAATATTTAACTTTCCCCTTTCCTACAACATCTTGCTTGGCATACCCTAAACTCATCGAATGAGGGCTTTCACCTCCTTTGCATACCAATGTGTCAAGTTTACCCAAAATGGTGTTATCTATAGGTTTCAAGGAGAAAAAACCTTATAATTTCAAACAATTTAAATAATGTAGTGTAGTAAAAATTATAACCCTTGAACCTTTGTCAATTATCCCATTCAAGGAATCTAAATGTTTCAATTTTCCTTTCAATTCTTCTTGAGGTTATCATGGTCACCTTGAACTCATTGAGAACATACCACCTAGCCTCTTAGATTACAATGATGATGATCTGAATGAGATTAAACTCAAGATAAAAAATTCATATTTATCACCTCATCTCATCACCCAACTTATACCATCATTGAAGTCACATTCTCATCATCCATAATTCAACAATATCCTCATGGTCTTAACCAAAACTTAGCATTTTATTCATCATGAAACTTTTGAAAAAAATATCATACCTACCTACACCATCAAAATTCATACACTTTATTATGATGATGTTTATACTATAGAAGATCCATTTCTAGGAGGAATTATCGAGGCTAGAGATATTGATATCCTTTGGTATCATACTTCTTTGCTTGATTCTTTCTATTCATCTTATCATATTCCTTCATATATAGCTCATAATTATAGTATTCTTCCTATTTTTTGTAGGGTAGAGATGGATAACTTACATGGTACACCTCTAATTTTGATAAAGTATCTTAGGAGCATGCTCATAGATCATGATATAAATGGTCATTATCATTTAAATAGATACCAAAATCCCTATAGCCTGCTTCCCCCAAAGATTCTTGCTACCATCCTTAATCCCTCTACATGTCCTACTTCTCCATCAGTTGAGACTAGTTTAGTTCCTATTCCCACTCTACCTTTAGTTGAGCCCCATCTCATATTTTATTTTAATTCTCCTTCATATGAGCCTAATCTAGTCTCTCCACCAGCCCTACCTCCCCTTCATGATGGCCTTATTTCTTTGCCATAGCTTGATCCCCTGCCTACCCAATGGGTCGATCAAAATTATTATGATATTCATATAGTTTCTAGTCATTGGACTAGAGACTATCAATTATACTAGCCCTCCCTAACTTATGTTTCTACTCCTTTCATTAGTAGACCCCTAAAGTCTGCTAAAAAGTGTATATATTGCTTTCATGACACATATAATCATTATTCCATCCATTGTCGAAAGAATTGAAAATATATTGACACATTGTATCCTACCCTACCTCATACCAAATACAAGGATATACCTCCTCCTAAGCTTTTACCTAAGTATATTCTAAAATATGGATATGTATATTGTCTTTAGCACCAGTGCAGTACCCATTGTATCAATCGTTACCACATCCTGCAACATCTTCATGATTAAATTATGACCATTATTATGCCTATTATTCCTCCTCCCATAGGTTTTCCAAATAATAAGGATCCTTCTTCTTCACCTATGTCTCCTTCTTCACTTGTGGCTCCCATGCTA